>CM059563.1:32778138-33399582 GCA_030386875.1 Morinoia aosen | reverse complement strand
AAAAGAAAGATCCAAATCGACTTCCCCTCGACAGCGAAGTTGAAGTTTACCCATTTCGATGATGGAGTTTTTAAAACAATGTTCCCGAAATCAGTTTCCAAATTTGGGAAAAATATTTTTTCAGATAAAATGCAAAATTAAAACTGTTTCAATGAATCAATTTTCACTGCCTCCGGAGATCACAAAGCGATCACTAACGTTAGACAGCTTTGGTTCGAAACTTATTGATTCGAAACTGAATCAACTGTTGATTGATTCGAAACTGCTCTGCGCTCTACTTTCTGCTTCGCTCTTTGTTCTGCGCTCTACGCTCTGCTCTGCATTCTACGTTCTGCTCTGCTCTGCGCGGAGCAGAGTTGATGATGAATCTTCGAGATACATGTAAAATGTTTGAATCAATGACTAATTCATGGAATCAAACGAAATTCTCTACCGTGACAATTATGCGACACCCATTCCTAATTCAACGAAAAGAAGGCCAAAAATGGATTTCCGCTATCATTTTGCATATAAAAATGGCCACAAATCTGATGCATTTTTTTTTTAGTGTTGCACAGTGTAATTAGAGTAGTTTAAAGAAGCTAGCTGTTTCAATACATATTTACAGAAGTCATTTTACATACACAGAAATGCAGCTACGCGAGCGGGCGTGCGGCGGACGAGGCGGGGAGTGGCGCTCCAGTGACCGGCGCACCACGCTTGCCCCCGCGCTGCTGCGACGCTGGAATACTTACAGGTCTACAAGTGTTACCTCAGTATTGCATTGTACTAAACTTTCTCGGCTCTTTATCCATGTTACAATTATTCTTTCCTCATATATCTTGAAATAGAGCTCTTATGTTTCCTTAGTGGAACAAATCAATGTTGTATTAAAATAAAGCTGAAGTATGCTGCAATGAATCTCCAATGTCGTGAGTTTATTGAACTATTAATCCAGTGAAAAGTAAATATATAATTTTTGTGGTGCGCAGAGGAGAACAAAGAGCTGGGGGAAGGTGGTGGTGGGGGAGCGTGGGGGCGGTGTGGGTGCTGGCGCTCATCACAAGGCTGGCGTGGGCCACCACACCCAGCGTAGTCGTGTCAGTCCACTCTCCTCTCCAAGTCAATGCATGGTCTTAGTATTTCTATTTAGAATTAGTATATTGATCAGTCAGTGCTTGGTATTCATGGTTTCTATTAAGAATTAGTATGTCTATCTATCACTCAATGCTTGGCTCTTAAAGTCTCAAGTTAGAATTGGTATTGCGACGAGTCAGTAAATGGCCATCATGGTTTCAATTTAGAGTTGGTATATCGATGAGTCATTGCATGATTTTCATGTTTTCAATATAGCATTAGTATGTCTATTTATCAGTCAGTTTATGACTTTCAAAGTCTTCATTCAGAATTGGTATATCGATGAGTCATTGTATGACCTTCATTGTATCATTTCAGAGTTGGTTTATCGAAGAGCCAGTGCATGATCTTTATGGTTTCAATTAATGAGAATATCAGTCAATGCATGGCCTTCAAAGTCTCCATTTAGAATTGGTATATCGATGAGTCATTGTATGATCTTCATTGTATCATTTCAGAGTTGGTTTATCGAAGAGCCAGTGCATGATCTTTATGGTTTCAATTAATGAGAATATCGGTCAATGCATGGCCTTCAAAGTCTCATATTAAAATTGGTATATCCAGAAGTCCATACATGAATGTCTAAATATAAATTTAGAAATGGGTTTATATTTTAATTGATGCAGAGTTACACAGTTTTTAATGTCTATTTAATTGGAGCCAATTATATTATGAATTAATGTAAGATTGTCTTATCTTCAAATAGAAATGACAAATTTGTATGTATCATATCTGTAAGTCAACGATGGTTATTTTGTTTACAGTTGTGCGAGTGACATGCAATGCACATTAGTCGTCATGTCTTTGGATGTAAATTCTTGATTAATAAAATATATCATGTTATGATGAAGCGTGCTTCCTACTGCATGGATGGAATAATATGGCTAATTCTTACAAATTGTAACTTATCCTATACAGATGGGACGAAGTTCACTTTGGTAAAATGATTGGCCACTATATCAACGGGACATTTTTCACAGATGTCCACCCTCCTGGAGGAAAAGTAAGAGAAAATATTGATTTTCTTTTTATTTCCAATATCTGTTGTCAGAGTTTTTACCAGCGAAGCCCAGTATAAAACCTGAGAGATAACACCTTCATTGTTGAGACGAATTTATAAAAAGGGGATTTACTAAGGACAGGATTTTTGGTTTTTAATGTTAAGCCACTCTATGCAGAACTACTCTGCTCACATGCTTAGCATCTCTTACTGATGACTAGCGGTTCACTCGATCACCAAGTCCCTACTCACTCCCTACATCACGCTGTTCGCAGCTGCTGTGCATGCTGTCTTGAGCGTGTGAGTGTAGGACTTTATTGGCGATCACAGCATGATGATCTTGAACCAAGTGATTAAGATTTTATTTGCAACTAATTACGAATAATTTTTGTCGCAAACTCGGTGAAAAAATACACGAAAGTACAACTGCACGAAGATTGCATGAAAAGAGAATTTGAAGCACAAAGTAGAATGTTGTTCTCCAGGCTCTGAGAAAACACTTTAAAAGGTCATCAGTACAATAAATGAGAGCAAAATAAGCATAGCCTCTTGCCAGCGTTCAGAATCGTGGAGACACAAGTTCACACGTCGTCGAGGATGGCGCCGTGACGTAAACGGAAGAAAGCTGAGAAAAAAATTGGTGACGGACCTTTGAAACATATGAAAAATGTTTGAATCAAACGAATCACCGAAAATAAGAGCAAGTGTTTCTGAGTATTTTGTCTCTATTGTTCTTCCACTTGCTTTCGTCGTATTTTACAAACAGTAAATAATTATGTCTGCGGTGGTTAACGCCTTGGAATGTCTGGCTACCAAATCTCCATATATTCTGCTGGGCAAATCAATCGCTGTCGATGACCTGTCCGTAACCACTCATTATACCAATTATTTCACTTCATCGCACCACTTCAACACCTGTACGAGCTTGTGTGATGCGACTGACTCGTCGTCCATAAAAACGCTTGTTCAAGATCTTATGTCCATGGTCGTACAGTCCTGCCATTTTACTTCTGAATTTTCGCGACTTCATTTGAGGACGTGAGAATCATACGGTACCAAGCGTCATGTACATAGAGTGAAAACGAGTTATCAACACAACTATCATCCTTAACTTCCTCCTGTCTAAAGAGTGAGTCGAAAGTACGGATTGAAAAATGATCGAACACAGCTATTAGTTCATAGGATACATGATCGCCTAACTTTTAAACCGCTTTCTGACGCTTTTAAAAAGCAGCGCTTGAGACCGTATGATTTTAGAGGACTCATATACACTCCCCTCATGCATTTTCAATCAACTAAGGACCTTTATATCAAGAAATTTTTAAAACCCAATGTTTTGGAACACATTTCAAGTCTCAAATTTGTTAGAAATAAGCGGTTATTCTTTCCATCTTTTTTCTTTATTTATTTCTTTTCTCACGCCCTGCTCTGCCCAGCTGCTGCTGACGCTGTTCGCTGCCGCCGGCGGCTACAACGCATCGCACCCCTTCTCTGGGGCAGGCTTCACCATCCTCGGTCACCGCGGCCTGATCTTCGCTCGAGTTGTAAGTTTACTACATTCCATTTTTATTCCTGCAATAATTTTCACTTTTCTATTTTCTATTTTGACTCCTCAAATAATATTCACTTTACTATTCTCTATTTTTATTCCGGCAATAATTTTAAATTTACTATTTGCTACTTTTATTTCTGCGATAATTTTCACCCTAGCAAAGGTTTCGTGAGACATGACTGAAAAACTGCGACTGCGGTCATCCCTAACAGCTTCGACTTCTTCTGCTGTGTTCAAAACACTTCATTTATTTAGTGATTTGCAGCTCAGGCCGAGATTTATATTTTCAAATGCATTGCACTATGAAATTTGGGGGATTTACACATGAGTGTGATAATTTCTCATGACCGTTAATTAAGAGAATAAATTATACTAGGGCTTACTTCAGCCGTACAGGCTGAGCCAGATGCAGCAGTCATCATGCAAAAAAAAAAACAACGGCATCTACGGATGCTTTATTTCCAATTTCAAGCCTGATACATATCACCTTGTACATTGAATTTTCAAATGCCTTATAACTAACGCCAGGACGCCATGACGCTTTCCCCCGGTCAAGACCGGTACCCATTTCAGACACCTGGGTAGAGTGGGGCATTGTGCTTGGAATTTTTCCCCTATACCCAACAGAGAAAATCGCCCTCTAGCGCCGGGACTCGAACCCGCGTTTCCCGCACGGCAGGCAGGGCTTATAGACACACGGCTATGGCTGCAGATGGGTACTTTGATACAGCGTGGGACACATGGAACGAAGCAAAGAGAATTTTTTTTACAAGACCAAATGAAATATTAGATTCTTCTGTAAAACATGTGAAATGATAAATACACAAATGAAAATATTTTCATTTCCATTCCAGTTAATATTACCGTTTTTCCTACCAACAACAACTTGAAATTTGTGCCGCAGACTATTAGCTGTATATAGCACAAAGCAATTCCTGGAGAATATCGTTCCATGCACGGAATATGGAAAACTGTAAATTTTCAACTAAATAAGAAATTTTGAACATGTTTTAGACTCAAGGATCGACCACACTGAGAAGTTTGCAGGACTGAAATCTGTCGAGCAGGGAAACCTCGGAGAAAATCGCAGGAAATAATCCATGAACGACTGGGTGATGTTCGCTGAGGAGGTAGGGTGAAAGGCTTACAATTTACAATGGCCAAAACGTTGGTTTTGCAACTACAATGGTTTTACAGTTTACAATGGCTTTCACGTTGGTTTTGCAATTTGGTTTCTCAAAAATGAGAAAGGACTGGAATGTTTAGAAAGTAGCCGCTCAAAGTACTACTTACTGAAGCCGGTTTTGGGGTGAGACAAAATCTATAATCTAAGAGCAATTGCAGGAGCATCTTTCCAATGACTCGATTATTTTGCAGTTTGTGAACTTTTGAACTGTAGACAACTTTTTAAGAGTGAACAACGATTTCACTTGCCGTACCTCTATTTCGTTCAACATTTTTTTTCTATACCCATTTTTCTACTCTTGAATCACTGCGAGAAATAAATTTTCCTGCAGGGTAAAGGAAGATGTCTCCAAACAATCGTGAAAAATCTCCATTGTTGTGAGGCTAGTTCCACACTCCTCTGTCATCTTATTGAAAAATTTTCTTTTCCGGTTTCCGTTAATCTGCTTTCGAAAGGCCTCACCAAGTTAAAAATCGCCCCAGTAACCCGATTGGTTTGCCGCAATAATTGATGGTTTGCCGCAATAAATGGTATTCAGTATACCCAGTTAATGTTTGGCACTTATGAAATTTTTAGTAACTTTTGAATTTAAATATGAGTTGAATATTGAACTTCAGTTTAACCCGTCGCAGTCAACGTGTTAATGTGGAACAGTGTTGCTGTATGCTGGCTGCTGCACTGCCTCCCTTAGCCTTCACCGCCGCGTGGGCCATGACGCGACGCCTGCCAACCGCCCTACTCGCCGGACTCTTCGTGGTGTCAGGTAATCCAGCCTTTCGGAGTAAGAATTTGTGTTTTACAAGTACAGGAGGTCCTCGGCTTACGAACGAGTTCCATTCTTCCTGACGTTCGTAATCCGGTTTGGTAGGTGAGTCGGAACTTAGGCCGCCTATACATCAAAAAAATTACCCTTACATATGTAAATTATACTACCTAATGATAAGATCATGGATATGAACCCGTTTGCGATCCCAGACTACGTATACATGAGTGCGAAAAAACTAGCACTCCTCGCGATATGTATCGGAGAACGGATCGCCGTAAAGCGGAACAGGAATTAACAGGGTTTCTGCATCGTTCATTCGTAACGGCGAGTGCCGTAAGTCGAAATGCAGTAAACTGGGGACTCCCTGTATAGGTATTTGAGTTGTGGGAGAATGGCTTATGACCTTTTTCTTAGGTGAGTAATTGTCACGCAAAAGTCTGGTTTATGGACGGTTACCATGGGATGCAAATGATCATAAGAGCTGTCTACGATACGTTGGACAGAAAATTGTCCTTGAACATGATCACTTCAGGTGAATATTTTGATATTCATTACACTGACGTTCTCACAATGACTTGTGCGTCAGAATCAATCAAAAAAACATTACATTTCGGGATTTTTCAAATCAGGTTTAACTCGAGATACCTCAAACAAACTTTCTTTTTAAGTATTTAATCATTATTTCATGCACCTTAGAAACGGGGACTTTGATGCTGACCAAATTCATCCTGCTGGACTCTCCTCTATTGTTCTTCGTGATGGCAAGCTTTGTCTTCCTGTGTCACTCTCGCCGTGCCTCAGACCCGTGAGTTGAGGGTTGCTGCCCACCTTATTTTTTGGTACAGACGTCTGTTTCATTGAAAGAAAATCAGCTGACAACAATGAAGTGTTATCACTTGTTCTCGTCAAAACTGGAGTGAACTACATGACCTTGTTAGGAGATTTTGTTGTTATGACATAACAATGACTGGAATTTCTTCCATAGGAAAACTATGAGAAACACTTATTTGACATTCATATATTGAAACTATTTGAAACTATTAAACTATTGAAGCAATTCTCGCGCGAAGACAAAAAAGTTGCCATTAATCTGATTATAACTGTGCGTGCGTAAATTGCTTATGATATGAAAAAACTTTTTACTTTAAGTTGAAGATGACAATTTTTCCTTCAAAATGAGACTAAGTAGAAACCTCTATGTTTAATAGTTGTTGAATAATAGCAATTAGAAAAGAGGTGACATTTTTAATGGCCATACTGTATATATACATGCACTTTCACATATATATTTTTATATAAATAAATATATATATATATATATATATATATATATATATATATATATATATTTATTTATATATATGTATACATGTATACATAACTCTTTAATCTCTTTCATCTAAAATTCTGTTGATACAACAGTCTTTTCGTTCATACTCGGGCAAAGTTTATAAGGCTACGGCTGTGCATTATTGTATACCAGTTGATAGCTGTGTTGTTTTTACTTCTGGTCTAGAATACTGAGTGATCAGCAAGATCTTACCTACGTTAGTTAAATTCAATTTGAATTTTTCGGCATTTTGAAAGACAAAGATTGTAACTATAAAAACGAATTCAATTTTTTTCACTATACATAGAAGCATCCTTCACGATCCAACACATAATAACCACACACCCGTGACCGATAGCACTCAATAATTGGAATTTGACACTTGCGGTGGTTCTGTACGACTCAAAAGAAAAAAGAAAAGAAAGAAAAAAATGTTTATTTCCAAATTGTCACATGAGATACATGCCAACATATTGGCTTTTAAAAGTTTCTTAAATATAGGGCATCCTAAAACAAATGTTCCATACGAGGAGTACTAATTGACAAACCATCCGAGGTGTACAAGTAGATGAGCCATACGAGGCATAATAATAGACAAACTATACGAGGTGTACTAATAGACAAACTGTCAGAGGTGTACAAGTAGATAGACCATACGAGGCATATTAATTGACAAAATATACGAGGCGTACTAATAGACAGACCATTCGTGGTGGGCTAGTAGTCTAACAAAAGTTCTATACAAGGAGTACTAATTGACAAACCATCCGAGGTGTACAAATAGATAAGCCATACGAGGCATAATAATAATAGGCAAACTATACGAGGTGTACTAATAGACAAGCTATCAGAGGTGTACAAAATAGATAGACCATACGAGGCATCCTAATAGACAAAATATACGAGGCGTACTAATAGACAAACCACACGTGGCTTGCCAATAGTCTATCTCTGTCAAGGGTAGTTGAATGAGAAATGAAAAATATGCCCTAAAAAATACGCAAAGCCCTATCACCACCAAAAACATATTTCGTATCTTCTCGATATTCACCACATCATGCGGACATGGGTACATGGGATAAAATAGAGATACAGTGTAAGCCGGTTACCACTCATGATTGACAAATATCTACAAAATATTGGTAGAAATGGGTAAACAAACATATATTCAATATCAAAATTCATAGCTTGTACAACACACGGACAGAACTATAATTTTACTACGATTCATATGCTCAAATTGCACTTTATTTCATCAATTATATATGACATTAATCCGATTCACAGAAA
Organism: Morinoia aosen; assembly: GCA_030386875.1. Lineage (NCBI taxonomy): Eukaryota > Metazoa > Arthropoda > Malacostraca > Amphipoda > Talitridae > Morinoia > Morinoia aosen. The sequence continues at coordinate 33,391,342 of CM059563.1, read as the reverse complement.
CGCCCTCTGGGGAAGTGCTAGATCTATTTTTGAATCATTTCGCAATTGCAATAAAATTTATTAACCGAATGGTTTTTGCGTAAAGAAATGAAATAGAAACATGTATATCTATTTATGTAGATACATATATATACCTACACACGTACACACACATATTAATTTATATACTTATTGAAAATAAAATATTAGATAAAAAAAAAAAAAAAAAAAATACATATATAACATAAAAGTTAGAAGCAACCTACCATCTACTACACAGAAAATGACAGCTGAGCTCACTGTAATCCTAAGAAATTTTTCGCAAAAAAAATAACTAAAAGGAAGAGAAGACTTCGAAAAACATAAAATTGAGCTGTTTTTTAATTTCTTCACAGAAATTTTTAAGAAAAATCAGATTATAGTCAAGAAGCAACACAACTCTTCAGCATTATAGGGACATGTGTACGTGGGATAAAATGGAGTAACATTGTGGCCGGATATCACATCTGAGTGGAGAATATTCACAAAATTGGCACATATAGGAAGATTAGGCCTTGATCCAAAATGATAATTTTGATTACAGAAATTTAGAGTTTTTTCCGATTTGAAAGTTCAGTGCTAGTGTGCGCTGAACGCACGAAAAGAAAAAAAATAAAAAGACTAAATGCAATGCTTAAATTACCCCTTTCCCTCCAGCTCAGCCGAAAATCGATTGAAAACATCTTCGAGAATGATTTTGAAATAGCGAGACAACGTTAGCCAAAAATTTAATTCATTATAAACTTTGCACAACCCTCACATCTATAAACCTGTTTATTGGTGTACACACAAAATGTATTTCATGGTATATTTGTCATACGGACGTTAAATATTAATACAGAAAAGAGAAAGAAATAACAAAATAAAGATGAGGAAATACTCCTAATTATGGAAAGAACGTTCGTTCTGCTGCACTGAACTGACGGCTGTGGTGCTCATTGTTGTCGACAGAAATAAGTAAGATGAATATACGAATCGCTTAGCAAAGGTAAAATGAAATAGGTTCTAAATTTCTAACAGAAATTTCAGGAAAAATTAAAATTTCTGATAGATGGGAAGTTCACACCGAGATGCTGCAGGCCCTATGACAGAGATGTAAAATGACGTGACACATTTACTCTAAATTCTTTTCCAGTTTTAGAGTTTTTGCTATGCTGGGGAAGCTTGTTCCACAAAAAAGCTCCAGAAACTGAGAGAGCTTTTTGTCCCACGTTAGATGAACGGTAACTGACTAAAACATCGTTCCTCCGGTTTGGTCTTTCGTTTGGGATATTAGATGGAAAAAATTTTACCACCTCTGCATTACTTTGGGGGAGGTACAGAGAGGAGAATACTCGTCGAGCTTTCTGGATCATGAATCTGTTCGGTATTGGGATCCAGTCGAGTTTTCTTAAAAGAGGGGTGACATGATCGTATTTATTAAAATTTCCTTTGCATACCACCTTGGCGGCGAAGTTTACACATTTTTGCAACTCTTCCTGACGACATTTAGGTAAGTCTCCCCACACAAGACTGCAGTAGTCCAGACGCGATAAAACTAAAGACTGAATCACTAATAATCTAGATTTTTCGTCAAGTGTGTTCTTTATACGATGAAAGAACATTAAGGTTCCGTTAATTTTGTTGCACATTGTTTCGACGTGTGAATTGAAAGTCATATTTTTGTCAAACCAAACACCCAGATTTTTAACCTTATCGACTGGTTTAATTGTATCGTCTCCAAATGTTAGCTGGAATGGTGGTAAATTTTCAGTCGCATTCTGTGATCCAAAAATAATGCATTGCGTTTTACTTGCGTTAAGTTTGAGGCCATTATGGTCATACCACAATTTCAGATTTCTCAGAAGGTTTTCAGCGTTGGCTTGTGTTTCTGTTAAATCCGCTGTTGAGCTTGTCATGGCAATTTGTACGTCATCAGCATACATTGAGATTTTTGTGTTTGCCGGCATGGTGGGGAAATCGTTGATGAAAATTGAAAATAGGAGTGGGCCGATGATTGAACCTTGAGGAACGCCAAAGTTATTTGGTATGAATGATGACATTTTGTTATTCAAGCACACTGCATGAGAGCGGTTTCGTAGGTAGCTTTCAAACCACTGAGTGTCTATTCTGAGGTTTGAAATTTTTTTTAGAAGTTTCTTATGCTCAACACTGTCGAAAGCTTTGGAGAGATCAAGCAATAGTAAGAGAGTTAATTTTTTTTTTTTTTTTTTTTGGTCAATATCTTTGTAAATTTTTTCTGTTATGTTTAACAGGGCGTCCTGAGTACTGGTATTCCTCCTGTAAGCATATTGATTGCGATGCAGTAGATGTGACTCGTCTATGTGAGACGAGAGCTGGTTTGTTATTACTTTTTCTAATATTTTGGACATAACAGGCAAGAGACTGATTGGTCTGTAGTTTGACGCTATGTCGATATCACCAGATTTATGTAATGGCTTAATTATGGATAGTTTCCATTGATCGGGAAACTTGTTTGTGACTATAGATGTATTTATTATCAAGCGAATAAAGGGTGCTGTGACAGGGAAGCTGTCTTTAATATGTTGGAGGCTTATGCCATCATGTCCAGTCGCTTTAGTATTCTTTAGTGAGTATAAGATTTTTCGTATCTCTATGACGCTAACTGGCTTTGGTCTCCACTTGTTGCTACTATTTGGGGATGAAACATCGCTCAGATTTGCCTCTGTAGATGTGTCTGAAACTGTCCTGGATACTTCATTGAAAACATCTTCGCCAACTTTTGAGAAGAAAGTGTTAAAGTCATTCGCCATTTCTGAGGGGTTGTCAAAAGTGCTTTTGCAGTCTGAATTTTTATACTGAGCAGCTTCTCTAATGATTTCCCAAGTTCTTTTAGGGTTTTGTTTTGCCGCCAAGAGTTCTTTGTGGAAGTAGTCCCGTTTTGCTTCCTTAACTTTTCTTCGTAGGATCTTCTCATGATCTTTATATAATTTTCGACGCGTACTGTCTGATTTATTCAGTTTGTACTCACGCTGCAAATTTCTTTTAGCTCTGCTCAAATGTTTTATCTCATCTGTTATCCATTTAGAAATTCTTGGCTTAACTTTCTTCGTAGTGAAAGGTGCGCATTCGTTAAGAGCTGATACGAAATTTTCGTTGAAAAGCGAAACTTGTAGATTGACATCATCGGTGTTTTCCATGCCTTGAAATTCACTCCATCTGTCTAATATCTTTTCTTGAAATATTTCAGGGGAGTAGTGGTTTTTCATGCGATATGTAATGTAACTAGATTTCTGTTTCTCTTTTGCAATATTGATTTGGCATTCTACCGAATGGTGATCAGAAAAGGACGGTAAGATTTCTGTGCTGAGTACTGCTTGGGGATTGTTGGTAATTGCTAGGTCAAGAAGAGTTTTAGAAGTGTTGGTAATTCGCGTTGGTTCTTGGACCATTTGAGAAAGATTAAGTCTGTGCAGCATCTTGTTTAGCTGATTGTTTTTATTTGTCAGATCCACGTTAAAATCTCCGAAAACATAGAAAGACTTTTTGGCTGCAGAGATTGATCTAAGCGTATTTTCAATGAAATCTAATGTTGGACGAAGAGATGCTGACGGATGTCTGTAAAGACTGCCGATAATGAAAGACTTGTGTTTGTTTACTTGAACATTGAGCCAAACCATTTCTATGTCTTCGCATTTTTCTTTTATCGGAACTAAGGATGTAGAGTAGACATCTTTGATGAAAATGCATGAACCGCTACCTCTCTTACTCTTGACTCCGTCATAACGGTACAATTTGTACCCGGCAATGCTGAGATATGAGCTTTCGACTCGTGAATCGAACCATGTTTCAGATACGCATAAAATATCGATATCGTTAGTGATCAACATTACTCGTACGTCATCCATTTTACCATTGAGGCTGCGAGCATTTATGTGCAATATTTTGATATTATTTACCTCAATAGGCAGATCTTTAGTGGAGTTATTGCATTTTTTAGGTCTAGCAGGGCATTTAGTATTCGTCTCTAGGTCTTTATTGCCGCGTTCATTGTTTGTGATTTCAGCTTCATATTCAATTTGATCACTGTTATTTAGTCACAAAATGGGGGAGGGAGCAACACGATTTTCATCACGCATTTTCAAGAGGGCGCTATAGTGGTCCTGTTTCCGGTGTATGTTTACCGGAGGACAGTTTATCAGAGCATTTGATGTAGGGGAGATTGTCGTCTTCCAAATCCCATTGTCTCTTTCATCAAATACGTGAATTGGTGTTCTCGTTACATTAGAAAGTATTTGGGGTATGAGGTCTCCAACTGCGTGATCGAAGACTTTTCTATCGATGTATTTATCGATGAGTTGTTCGAAACTGCCACTGTTCTTGTCAACGAATTTTGCATACTGGTCCTTGTTTCTGGAGCTCTCAGTTTTGATGGCTTTTTTCAGAGATATATAATTCCATTTCGATTTTTGTTGTGAAGCAAGCTGCGTCGTTACGGCGTGGAGGAGACAGTGTCCGTCACCTACAGTGTAAGCAGGCTCCAATTTGAGCGATCGTTTTAAGTCGTCCAGTGTGTGTGCAACGCGTGTGCAGATTTGATTCACTGTTGATTTTTCGGTAGCAGTATTAGTTTGGTCGTTCGACGGAGGCCCGGCAGAGGCATCAGATTTTTTTCGAATAATTTGATTTTCTTTGGAATAGTTTTGAATATCGGTATTTGCTTGACTTTCCTTGGTTCCTGCGTACTCACTGGAAAGTTGAGAATTGGTTGAAAAGGAGGGCATGTCGCAATCACTATTTGTGTCGGAAGCAAGTAACGCAAATTTATTTTTCGTACTGACATTATATTTGTCTGAGATCGAATCAGGGAAAGGCTCAGGCTTATTTACGTTCCTCATGCAGTGGGTGAGTGAGTTACTCAGACCTCTGCTTGATGTCGCAATCAATTTTGAAGGATTTGGTGTACCATGTGCAGTGATATGCATAGGCTTATATTCTTTTTGAAAGTCTAATGTGAGACTATTTGTCTCACTCCGTGAATTTTTCGATTCATTGGAATGACCTACAATTCCATTTATTGCTTGACATTTGTTGAAACGAGGACAATATGGCACGGTGATTCGCAATGTTGATTTCATTGCAAGTTGTTGAAGAAAACAGAAGTTCTCTTCCTGGGTCCGAGGCCATTGAAAGGTATTGAGTGCGTCACCATTTTCATTTTCTGGGTAAGTTTGAAATTGAATCAAGTTTAAACCCAGGTTTTTGCAAAAATGCCTCGCTTTGTTGAATTCGTTTGCACTGCAAGCATTGGCAATATAAATGCGAGAAAGTGCGTACTTTCTTACAATTTGTTGTTTGATTCGAGCAAGGTCTGAGGGCGAGTGGCAGAGACCATCAAAACTTAGTATATAATTTTTAAATCTAGGCATGCAATTTACAGTATGGAGAAGGTCATCGAAGCGCCCTGATGGAACAGTTTTGATCCAGCACGAGCGATCGATGTCCTTTCTTCTGATCGTGCTTAGGATATTATCACCTAGCAGCAAAGTGTCGTAAGGTTCTCGACAATTGGAGTCGATTTCACAAGAGATACTAGCAGGTACCACAGGTGCAAGGTCTTGAGAACTTATATGTGAATTTAAAGCAAAAAGCTGTTCGGTTAGGTTCTGAATGTTTGATACTGTAGAGAAAATCGACGACGGGCTAGGAGGCTCACGTTGTCTTAGGGATTTATTGAAAAACGCTCTTGTTAGAGACAAATTGTGAATAATTTCATGAATTTTTTGAGAGCTTGTTATTTGAAGCGGGTGCAAGTAGCCATTAAATGAAGCAACAGTGTTATTTTTATTGCTCTGTACTGGAAATTTTATTTTGTTTTCACAGCTTGCGCTCTGGGGTGATTTACTGCCAGTATCGGTTTGTGCGCGAAAATTATCGAACATATTATCTGGAGAATGAGAAAAGTCTACCACGCTTGAAATGTCCTTATTAGTAAAAACTATTTTTTCTTGTACCACTGATGAGGATGGTGTTTGTGTCCCCGCCGCTGGCGGACAGTTCGAAGCGTTGTTGTTGACGCAGAGCTGGGGAGCTGGCACGCTGTTTTGCTTGTTCAGATGAGGAGCAGGTGGTTGTGGTGCTGCGGCTGAGACTTCACTGTTTCGAACCTTCAAATGATTGCTGGAGGTTTGGCAGACATGTTTTCCCTCATCCGGCGATATTGATTGCATAGTCTTCACTGACGTTGCTTCGGAAGGTGACACACATTCTTTGACGGGGTTACTGGCAGCTGTTAACAAGTCTCCCGTCTTTTGAGCATTAGAATTTTGTGCGTGAGAGGATGTAGGTCCCCTACTTGCAGGCACTTTGCTTGGTAAAGTCGTATTTTTGCCCCTGAGAGAACCATTTTTTCGGGATGTTGTGTAGGGCAACATTTGTGCAGAGAACGGCACTTTCCGGCCTGCGAGGCGAGTCTCGTAGTGATGCATCATCGTGCGTTGTAATTGTATAGCTATGATGTTTTAAACTATTCGGTGTCAGTAGGGAAACGGAGGTACGAAACACAATAATTCTTCCGTGCACATTTTTCGTCTTGGCCACGTAGGAAGTGAACAAACACTTCACTGAGATGTTAGACATTACCAAAAATTTATCAAATCAAACGTAATTTCTCTGGTTGCTTGGAGCGCAAAAGTTCATCAGGATTTGCCATGCTCTAAACAGTCGGAGAGACGGGAGGCAGGGGCACGGGAAGAGGGGGGGGGGGTAGTGAACGGGTTCGGTGAGGGGTGATTGAGGGGACAAGGACACTTCAGACAGACAGGCCCATAGGTCGAGACTGGGCTGAGCACACCTTTCCTTCGTGTTGGTAGCACTGCTTTGTTAGCTTCGTATTTAAATTGCACTGTTTTAAGCAGAAATAAGACAAAAGTTATTTTTTTTTCTTTTCGCAGTTCCACAGGTAGCGTCATATACACTCAACATGATGTTTTTTTTTGCAATAAGATATGAGAGAAACCGAAGATGAAAAAGTTTTTTATCCTTCTCAGGTTTTACGTCACTAGTTAACCAACATTTTCCATAAAAAAAAAAACAAGACAATAATGTAAGCCAATTTGGTGAATCAGAAATTGATTGTGTGCGTTAGAGATTTTTCAACATTCATGCTCTATTGTAACATAGAAATAGTTCACGAATGATGGTCACTGTTATTTTCCCAAAAGATGCGAAATTACCAGAGTACACTTTCTTTTTTTTCTATTTTTTTACCATGGCAAATTATTTCCGAAAGTTGCTGGATCAAGTTTTTTCAATTTTTGAATTTAAAAGTTCCTTCAGAGAAAAAGTTTTTTCCCTTCTCACATTTAACGTCACTAGTTAACCAAAATTGTCCATCAAAAGAACATGATAATAATGTAAGCTAATTTGGTGAATCAATAATTGATTGTGTGCATTAGAAATTTTTCAACATCCATGTTCTATGGTAACAAACGAAACACAATAATTCTTTCGTGCACATTTGCCGTCTCGGCCACGTAGGAAGTGGCAAAAACTGAAACTGAGAGGTTTGACATTGCCAAAAATTGATCAAAACAAACGTAATTTCTTTGGTTGCTTGAAGCGGAAAAAGTTCAGGATTTGCCATGCTATGCTCTGAACGGTCAGAAGACGGGAAGCAGGTGTACGGGAAAGGGGGGGGAGGTGCGGGCTCGGAAAGGGGGGGGGGTGCGGGCTCGGCGAGGGGAGACTGAGGGAACAAGGCCCCTTCACACTTCACTCAGGCCTATCGTTCGAGACCCGGCTGAACACACCATTTCACAACCCTTGCCAGCACTGCTTTGTTGGCTTTTCATTTAAAGTGCACTGATTTAAGCAGAAATAAGACAAAAGTTATTTTTTCCCTTTCGCAGTTCCACAGGTAACAAACACATTCACTGATAGTATAATTTTTACGCATGGCTAGGTTATTTCCCCCTTGCATTTTCAACAATTACCGCCCCATTTCCCCGCACGTCCGACCGCGACCGAGTCTGCCAGGCGAGTAAACAAAACTACCCCTCTTTCTGTGCCTCGTTAGAGGACCGCCGCAACATTTTGGTATTTTACCTTATTTCATAGTCGAGTAATATTATAATATCAATTAATCGTTTTACAACGTTAGCTACAATGTAGTTTCATATATGAACCCTAGATTCCTTGTACATTTAACTATATCTCATTTTAAACTTAGTCCATGCCTTTCATTCCTCATCTGCATTCCATCAGATCTTATTTGCCTACTTTTAACCATAGGCATGTATTGATATTCTTACAGGGGCGGGGCACAGAACGGTCCCCAGTGGAGTCCCCTCGCTGCGACGGGCCTGTGCTTGGGCTGCGCGGTGAGCGTCAAGTTCGTGGGGCTGTTCACAGTCACGCTCGTGGGGCTCCACACCCTAGCGCAGCTCTGGCAGATCTTCCCACAGTGTACACTGGTACTTCGCCATCGCCATATAGATTGGAAATTTCAAAAAACTACATGAAATTCTTATTGAGTTCGTGGATTTTTTTACTGTTGACAAATACGCTGATAAAATCAGTGTCTTAGTTGTTGAACGCTTAGATTTTCAATGTTATATCATTTTTATATTTTATATAAAATGAAGTATTTGTTTACCTTGCCAGTGCTGGCATACTAACTGTAATCCTAAATATATCTGTTTTTTTATTAATCAGTAAAAAAATACAAAGTATGCCATAGGCAAGAAGTGAAAACGAGAGAGAGATAAACTATCTGAATATTTTTTATACTTAAGAGTAGGCCAAAATTCAGGCGTTTTAGTCCAATAACATCATCAGTGGAGACCCCTCTGCAGAATTTCAATTTTCATCAAATCTCTTATTTCACAGTCAGTGCAATATTTTAGGTTCAATTAATCACTTTTCGATGAATCACGAGGTAGTTTCATTTGCGAATCCTAAATTCCTTGTACATTTCAAAACTTAACCCCGTTTTAAATTTTGTTCATGGCTTTCATGTCTAAGTTCATGGTTAGTTAAACTTAGTCTTTGTTCATGCCTTTCTGCAATAGTGAATAAGAAATCTCATTTAATATAGTTCATTAGTTTAATCTATTCTTAAATAGTCAGTTATCAGTTATCAGTTAAATTGTCAGTTTAGTCAGTTATCATTTGAGTCTTTGACGAGAGAACATTTTCCAACACTAATGATAACCTGTCTCTTAAATGTTTTGAATAAAGTTTTAGTCAGAGCGTTAATTGAAAATTCATTATGACTTATCTGGGTCTGTAGTTTTTGTCATGAGTGCTTCGTTCCTTGACGATTTTCATAGGCAAGGAATACTAGTTGACCTTATTCCTTACAACGACTATATTTACTCATCGTGCCAGAGATTTCAGTCACTTGAATGATACGATATACTGAGAGGCAGCTGAAAGTGGTAATTTTCTCTCTGTATATGGTGTTTCAGAACAAGAGGTAAAAAATTACACAACAAGCAGAAAATGGCCAAACAAACATTTGTTCTTATGTGAAATTTTCCGAGAAAAATAATCGAGTTTAGAGATATCAGCTGTTTATTGTTTTAAAGGATGAAGTTTAATGACACAATTACTCGCAATATGTATTTGAATCTACTTTACAAAAATTATTCGATCAAAAAGTTACCCGGTAGCACCATCTGGATCATTCTAAAAATTTCTTGCTGAAACTTTTTTACCAAATATCACTAAAAATAAATTATATTATTTTAAACTCTAAAATAATAGAACTGTTTGTAACGTAACTTCAAAATTAACGTTGCAATTATTTGTGTAATTAAATTTCATCTCTTAAAACAATAGACAGCAAATATCTCAAAACCCAATTTTTTTCCGAAAAATTTCATAGAAGAAAAAGTTTTTATATGGCCATTTGATACTTGATGAGCAATTTGTACCTCTTGTTCTAAAACACCTTGTACATTTGATGAAATAAATATTGCTTTATTAAGAATCTAACCGATTTCAAGGGTGCAATGTATATATATATGATTGCTACTCCTCAATGAGCACGATTCTACAAGGCTTCATGCATAATTCATTCTCCCGTTAAGGAAAACGTCAGTTCTTTCTTATTCAACTTGTCCAAAATTTGCATTTGGTATCACCTTTTTATTATGTTTCGTTTCTATTTTCTTTCTTGATTACTGAAACAGCTCATGAATTCGAAATTATTGCAATTTTATCGTAGTTCACCTATTATATGTCTTTAATCAGCCACGAATACTAGAATCCATTCTGCCGGATGAAACCCTTATAATACCTGCTTTAAAATACAGTAGGTTGCAGAATAAACTTATCTGCACTTGAATATATCTTTATAGATTTAACGGTGTTAGCCCACGAGGGAGTTTTGACGCTATCGCCTACTCCAAGTCAGAAATGACAGAGAGAAATTAATATGAAAAGATGTTACGGAATCTCAACAGTCTAGCTTTCTGCTCGATTGAAATTGGGAGAATCTCCAAGCTGCCAGAAAAAATACTAGCGTTGTCTCTGCTAGCGCAGTGAACACACTTAAAAATCTTTTTAATCATTTTTGGGTTAGAAATCCCACAGTATTCTAAAGAGATGTGAAGAACAAAATTTAAAAGCGTAATTTAATCGCATAAAGCATCAAAAACTGCGTTTGTTTTGTATTGCTTGTCAACAATAACATTGGTAGTGCCTCCTTTATCACAAAACACGACATGGAACGGTTGGGACTATTCTTCTTGAACATAACTGTTTTATTGCTATTGCGTAATAATAAATACATTGCGGGAAAATTGATGACTGAGAATGTGACAGCTATTATTTCTCTTGTACTTTTATTATGAAACTTCTGCATTATCTACATTATCTGAGTAATAGCTGAACGTGATTATGGCACCTTGGCATAACAAGTCGAGAATGGGCCAATCTGATCATTTCTATTACCATGTAAAAGCTACCTGGTGGAGCATTTGATTTAGAGTAATTTAAGGTTGGCTAAAGTGAGTGTTGTATCAGTGTAGCTACAGTAATTGCTATTTCCCTGTTTCAGATGTCACTGACGAAACACGTCACTGCGAGGATTTTCTGTCTGTGCCTCCTTCCATGCGTCATCTATGGGGCTGGATTCATTGTTCACGATTATTTACTGTATAAAACGTAATTACTTGTTAAGCAATTTCTGTTTTGCAAATTTTACAGAATATTTTAACCAACCAGCTGTTATGGATATATAACGTGTGTATGCATATAATCATTTCATCACTAAATAAAAAGCAAGGCAAAAATCGCAACACGTGAAGTCATTTTTATTAAAAATGATCAAATAAAACTGAACGTTTTGGACTAAAAGTTCCTCTTCAGCAAAATCTCTGTAAAACACACCCAAAAGAGAAAGAATTAATCCACTAATGAAGTATTTATAAAAAGTTTTCACTTTGAAAAAACACGAACAACAGTAAAAAAATAAAAGATAAAGGAAAAATTGAACAACTGAAATATGTGTTGGCGACTTGAAGTGGAAAAGCACTTTGGGTGTCGTCCAGAGTAGGTTTCATTTTGTAAATATGCAAAGATTCGAGAACGCGCAGATCTGTTCTGTAAGAGGTACCGGCCAAGATTTTAAAGTCGTTCGGGGAGACAGGAACATTGCAATTTTCTGCGAGGGATCTAACAGAGGACAGTGGGGGGAACCCAAGAGGACGACCAGTTCTGCAACTTCGCCCAGCATGCTCGGAAACTCTAGTCATCAGGGTACGGCAGGTAGAATCAACGTAACCTGATGATTAGAGTTTTCAAGCACAATGGGTGCAGTTGCAGAACTAGTCCTCCTCTAGGGTCCCCACTGTCCTCTCTTAGATCCCACGAAGAAAAGTGCAATGCTCCGGTCTCCCTAAACGGCTTTACAATCTTGGCCGGTACCTCTTACGGAACAGATCTGCGCATTCTCGAATCTTTGCATTTTTACGGAACGAAATCTGCTCTGAATGACACCCTAAGTGTTTTTCCGCTTCAAGTTGCCAACAACATAGTTCAGTCGTTCAATTTTTCCTTTACCTTTAATTTTTATTTTTTTTGTTACCGTTGTTGTTCGTTTTTTTCAAATTTTAAACTTTTAATGAATACTTCATTCGTGAATTAATTCTTCCTCTTTTAGTTTTGTTTTACAGTGATTTTGCTGAAGATGGACTGTTAGTCGGAAACGTTCAGTTTTATTTGATCATTTTTAATAAAAATGACTTTACGCGTAGCAATTTTTGCCTTGCTTTTTATCCTAAAGCTTAGAAGCATCAATGCTGGAGTTATTTTCGATTTCATCACTATTAGACAATTATGAAATTGATTTTCAATGCTAACTCAGCTGGAAAGAGCAAGTTTTCAATTAAATGCTAATCTATTCAAGTCTAGTGTTATTATTTGATAACTATTACTTGGAAGGAAACTTGAAGTAAGTTGAACTAAAGAAGAGGCAGGTGCTATACTCAGGAGAGTGAGAGTAACTACATCAGGACATCACACTAGAAGCAAGGGTCACTGAAAGTACTCGTATTCAATGACGTACTCAGTCTCCGACTATTCATTCAAATCTTTACAGAAACAAGCCACGATTCATGGAATTCTGAGAGATCTGCATCAAAACATTTTTGTATGGCATTCTTAATAATTTTGCTTTATACTTGCAATCATCGATTCAATAGCAAAAGCTTATTTCTGGAAGTACATTATAAGCCACTACGATTATCTCTAGATGCGTACTGTTGCGTTATGCACTTAAATAAAAAGTAAAATCTACTTAAATAGTTGCTGACATTCCAATGTAACTTTAACTTATTAAGCTTATCTATGCCTCAGTACTGAAGTTGAGTTTTCTTCGTCGTATTTTTTTTGTCCTAAGGATAGTTGAATAATCGTTTTTTAAACTGTCACAAATTATGTATAAAATAAAAGCTAGAGTCTCTAAACTTTTGCAGCAAATATATTTTAATTGCATATAGGGCTCATATTAAATGCCGTTCGTTTTAACATGCAAATTTATTAATTGCATATATTACATTGTTTTGTATATGATTGTTTTTAACAGCACTGTCTCGTATTAGTTGTTTTTTGTTTGCAAATTTGTAATTAATAATTCATTCTTTCCATCTGACGTGCACAATATATATTCGTTAGAAAATCGTGTCAAAATGTTTCACTATTTCTGCTAATAATTCATGCATAAACTCAAGGTATATTCAGCTAAATTGTTTTTCTGCAGAGAAGATCGGCAAGAGTTCCACGCTAGTCACTTCAGTCCAGGTTTTCAAATGAATCTAGAAGGAGCAGCTCTGAGGAACATCAGCCAGGCACGTGGTGAGTACATCAAAGTGCATCGAACTTGAAATCCATCGAGAGGAGCGATACTCGGGTGGTGCCGAGCAGCTGAGTTGTCGTAAATTAATATGTTCAGCAAACTCTTTAATCTTGTCATTACTCAACAACCCACAAACGTCGACTAAAATCAGCTCAGTTAATGTGTCATGATTATGTAAGCCTCACTATTTGGAGACTTATAAAGTAATGATTTTTGAACGAGGATTATAACTATAATACTGTAATTATCAATTGGTTTTCGATAGTTATTCATCCTGAATAATGACAATCCAAACTCAGAGAATCAAAATAAACTGCCTGTTTTTGACGGAACACAGGGAACTTTCAGAAAAACTACAGTCAAGTTAAAAATGTTTTGGATGCGATGTACTGTATTGGAATTTACTATCAGTTTTGAGATTCTCTGAGATATGTAGAATCACATAGTCATAAATGAATTTATCTTTTAATTATTGGTTTGTAGAAAACCAATGACTACAAAAGAATGCGTGCCCAGCTGATTTCCTGGTAGCGGAAGCTCTAACATTTCTCATCATGAAAGCTAAATTCTCATCAAAGAACAGATATTTAGTTTCTGAATATTGTATATAATATTTTAGAAAACAGAATAGTACGAAATACATTATTTTAGAAAATGTCATTCACGAATAGAATTACAATCATCATCCGTCGTCTTGACGGTTGAAGTACAGCCCAAACATTAGCAATATTTAGCTAAAATGGCATTATTGCGATTGTACATTTTGGATAGTTTTCATGATGTTAGATTAGGGTTCTTTTTTTGCCCATACCAACACGGGTATATGAAAGATTGAGTTGAAAATTTTTCAAGTGATAATTAATGGTTTCAGGGCAATAAAATGATTTTTTTATGAGGTATCCTTTAGTCCAAGGCTATTGCAGTTTTTAAGGCAACAGACTCACGTTTTGCGTTCAATGCTAAAAAATAATAAATGAAATAAACCCAGAATTAATATAAAAATAAAAAATTTTCGATGATGTACACTTTTCTTTTTTTCTACGAGAGTATTCAATAGCTCTCTACTTCCAAATAGCACATACTTTTCTTGCATACACTTTTCTAGCGTTTGAATATCTGGTTGTCACGATCATTGCCTTACCTCAATTGCAGGTGTACATTGTGGTCTTCCGACCAAAAATATGAATTATGGTTTAAGTATGAATGAGTATTTGATTAATATCCGACCTATTACAAGCGGTTAAGCTAAGCATTTTATGCTTAACATTTTGTACAGATGTAGAGACTCATTCACTCGCCACTATGACCTAAATACGAGTTATCTGCACGAAACTACACCTCGGCTGCCATCATGTGCGAACCAATACTCTCACGCCAAGACTCCAGCCCAATACAGGGTGGGGTAAATCAAATGCCCGAGTTTTGTAAGGCGCGCGCATAAACTGCAATGGCGATGGTAAGATGTGTGTGGTCACTATCATGTTCATAAAGCCATCTTCAAAACAGTGAGCGCACAAACGGCACTGTATACGGATTCGAATAAAACAACAAATAATTCGGTAAGAATTGTTCTACTTTTGCTAATAGTCTTGTAAAACGCGGGCAGTTGATTTGTACTAATAGCCCTTTCAAAACGCGGGAATTTTATTTGCCCCACCCTGTACTTCTGGTGTATTCTGCACTACCACTTGAGTACGAGTTGCTCGTACGAAGATCGCCCGCCAAACTGACGCTTCTGGCCAACCAATAGCGTGCTCCCAAAAGCAGCCAAACTACGCAGCCCACAACTTTCTAAATGAATATACTCAACCCTACCACTCCTCCACGACACCAACAGCTTGTCCTGCTTTATAAAAAAGTCAGATATTTTTAAATCAGTTCTTCTTTTCTGGACGAACACTTCCACTTCCACAAGAGCGCCATCATGTAAGCATTTCGTCACAAGCACCGCTTTGCAAACACTCATTCGCTAACCGCTGATTCGCCAACTGATGGTTCGCAAAGCGCTCTTCCATTCCGCCTTGCACTTCTTCGTTATGCGCTCTTTTCTAGCGTTCCTCGTCCCCCCCCCCCCCCCCCCCATAAATCTGAAGGCAGTAACGCCGGCCTTCGTGCTCTAAACATTTACACCACCACGTCAGGCTCTCTACGGTATCATATGCACCGCAGTGCATTCTCGCTAACCTACTCTGCTGCCAACGTTCACCTACGAGATCCTGAGTCGTCAACGGAGCCTGCGTGGTCACCACTCTAACTTCGCTTGACGCGACAACTAATTACCGCCGAGGTTTTAACGAGTGGGTCATCATATCCGTACCTCTGTTTAGGAACTCTGGGTACGGCCGCCCATAGAGGACTTGACCTGAAAAATTTTGTAGCCCAGCAAACGCAGTGAGACACGATGGCTTCGCAAGACCGAAACGTAACTAACAGTGTCGAATCCAAATAAACCATCAAGCTAAGCCTAATAAATAAAGTCTATTGAATAAAAGTCCATAATTTGTTATTTAACGTTGGTGATTTAATTTTGTATAAGGTTTTGCTCAAGGACCAGCATTTTTAATTAATAAAAGTATAACCTGTGCATTCAGGAAGTAGCATAATATATCTTTCTTCGTAAGCAATATTCAAAAATAAACTCGGATAGATTTTTTCCCACAAATTTTCTGTGTATGATTCTTGACTATTGTATTTATTGTTCTTTCTTAAAAATTGATTGTTTCTCTAAATAGCTTTAGAGTCAATGGTCAAAGCGTAAGCTTATACATATTTTGAGCTACCTTTCACAGGAAATCGTTCAGAGAAAATGGAAAATGATGTTTTGTCAATAGTTAAGAAGTTTTCTCCAAAAAAATCCTTGTGTGTACTTCAAAAATGATAAGAAAATCGGGTCATACTTTAAACAAAGGAATACTCCAGAGCTGATTTTGCGCACCTCAATGGTATTTCAATATACGTGTGACCGCCGCGAGCGGGCTTACATTGGTAGCACTGGGCTCCAATTATTTGTGAGGTGTGCACAACACAGAGGAGTCTCCTTTCTCACGAGTAATAATCCGACTAAGCCATCCAACTCATTTATCAGAGAAAATAGTTTGAATAACGACCATGTCTTCAAGAACACAATTTTAAAAATTTTGGATTCAGCCTCAAATTTGTCTGATCTCCGCATTTTAGAATCTATGTTTATTTTTAAAAACTGTCCGTCAATAAATGAATGTAACACGATGGTAAAACTTCTCATTATTTGTTGAAGTTTTCTAGAGTTTTTGTTTTATTCTGGCCGTTTTGATATCAATGTTTTATTTTTGGTTTATTCAAAAAATTTGAGTTGTAAAAAATTTTTTAACACTGTATTTTGTTTTCAGAGCATAAATCGATTTTTTATCATCCGAAACGTTTGTTTTTATCTTGATATTCTTAGCTACGGTGGTTTTCCTTTTTATCCTGAAGCCCTTTGAGGTTACAATAAATTAATCGAAGCTCATTTCATGAAAATATATTTGTTTGTAATGTATTCTACGTGGCTGTAGAAGATGTAAACTTTTTCCTATATAGTTCACTTATCAAGCACTTTCCATAAGCAAAATATAATTTGCTCTCAGACGCGCTCTCAAAGCAAGCCCTCTTCCGACTGTTGGTTAAAATGTTCTTACTGGAACTGAAATTCAACCGTGGATGTGGTCCTATAGCTTGCTATAATTGAAACTTTTTAAGCTACGTTGCTGTTGCGCCACAAATTTCGAGGTGTCACTTTAAGGCCGCGACTCACTTGCTAAATTTCCTCAGCGCGCTGACAAGCGTGCTCACGAAATGACCAAAATTTGGCCAGCACGCTGACGTGTTTGTGCTCGGAGGTGTCCGACAGTATGCTGGCCAGCGCGCTCAATGAGAGGAGGAAGCTACACTGTCATGTTGAGCTCCGATGTAAAATGGACA
This sequence comes from Morinoia aosen, assembly GCA_030386875.1. Lineage (NCBI taxonomy): Eukaryota > Metazoa > Arthropoda > Malacostraca > Amphipoda > Talitridae > Morinoia > Morinoia aosen. The sequence goes on along the minus strand of CM059563.1, from coordinate 33,374,061 downwards.
AGAGCGCAAACATTGCGCTACATTGACGCTTTTCCAGAACACGAATGTTAATGGAAAGTGAAATCTACCACGTATTGGAATGATGTACGGAGGCAACGTGGTACAAAAGCTGTCCTAGAAGTAATGGACATGAACCTTTCATTCAATGACATTGCAAAGAAAATAGAAATAATTCGTGCACAGTACCGAAGGCAATTTATTTTATGCGTTTAAAATAGTTTACTGGGTTGATCTTTGTAGTGATTTAATGTTACCAATGGTTTATTAATCTAGAAAATAATTACTAAACAAAGGGATTCAATAATACATGGGTAGTTTAGAGAATTAATACTTCCATATCACGACTATTTATGTGGAATATATATTTTCGAAAAATGCATTTTACCTAATTGCCTCTTATTATTACGACAGTATATGTCACGCAAGCCCAATCGAGAAGTGAATAATAATAAGAAATTAAACTTAAAACAATGAAAATACCTAGATAAATTTTACAAAAACTTTTGCCTTTAAATTTTTAAACTGATATTCACTTGTGGTATAGAAATTAAAAACAATGAACTTCACAAGCGCTATTAAATTATTATTTCAGCATTTTGTACCGCTCTACCTTACCCAAAACCACACTTCTTCTCAAACGATATGGTCTTTCCCTTTCTCCTTCAGTAAATATGACATAAAGTCCCGAATGCATTGAAAGTATCAGTGCGAGTAGACGCTCTCAAGTTTAAAGAGCCAATTTTCTTGTCTATTTTATCTATTTATTTCCATTTTTCTTTTTTGCCTTTTTATTTGTTTCAACATATCAGATGATAATGATATATTTTTCATTTCCATTTTCACAATATTTCCAGCGTTATTAATAATATTGGAAAGAATAGGAACAAGGAAATAATTCATTAATTCATACAAATGTGATTATTCAGGAAAGAAATAAAGTATTCATTTTTAACGCCAAGTCTTAATTCTTGGAAAATTCCAACGAAGTTTTGTCCATTCCTTTTTCCTTCGTTTGATGGCATGCAGGTTTTTAAAAACTGAAAGCGCTAGAGTGCCTCGAAGGAGGATTTTCCCTCGTGATGTGTATTTCATCTTTTGAGTAGCGTACACCCTACCTCACGACAGTTAAACATCGACTGAAGGTCGAGCAGCGGTAAACCAGATCGCACGAAGGCGTCTCCAGAGTCCAGTGGAGCATCAAACTCAGCGCGCTTGCCAGCATGCTCGCGAGTATGCCGATGAAATTTGGCCAGTGAATCGCGGCCTTTGAACACATCTTTCAAATGATATCGCTTACATATCTTCTCTGTACTGCGTAGGTCGCCGTCTCTAAGCCGCCTCGAAATTGTCATGAACGAAACATGTGTAGTAAATGGCGTCATTTATCAGTTATAAATCCAGATTTTACCTCCTGAAGATTTATCTGATGAATTTCAGGAAAGTGCCTCTGAGAGCCTGCAATAGTTCACTGAAAAGTAAACCAATCTAATAGCATAGAAAGAAGAGAAGCGAGTTGAATTCCTCTCGATATAGGCTGCTGAAAACTCCAGTAGGCACGTATAGTTCACACTGCAGCGTCATGTCGCCGAGACGGCGAGGGCCCCTTACCTACAGGAAAGTTACAGAACTGACCAAGAGTAGCACCGTAGCGTCCGTCCTTCGATTTCTCATCTCGAACATTGTTCTTTCGAGTACTAATGGCATTAGATCTTATTATGAGAGTTATGATGTTGAATTACATCAATGAAACTATACACTACATGCTCATGACGTAACAAAACTACATCTCGCGAGATCAGAAGGTATCAAAACAACACACTGTGTGTTTAGAAGACTGCAAGATCCCATTCCGCACTTTGCAAGAGGGAAAAATTAACACAATCCACGTTCAGGAGGGAACAAAACTACACTGTGCTCGTTCAGGAAGAAATCTGACTACACATCACCCGTTCAGTAACTGCACGGATATCTAACATTTTATATATATTTCAGAGGTTACGTATGGAGCATATGTGACTTTAAAAAATTCAGCCACCGGAGGAGGGTACCTAACAACCGTCAACTCAAGTTATCCTCATCACGTCGTCCCGCACGCACCTAAAATTGTCTTCTCTGGACGCTTGAAGCTCGCAATTAATTACATGTGAGTGTTTTACTTTGATTATTTAAATTAGCTCACTGTTGTTCCTTCGAAATAACTTCTGATTCATTTTTAAAAGCAAAACTGATCAATGAATGAAAGAAAACTCAAGAGGTTTTAGCGTCTTTTAAATCGAAAAAATGAAATAATTGAAAGGTAAATTCAGGCTTTCGTCCGTTGACTGGTGTTTTTTCTGATAGTTGAAGAAATGGGATAAATGAATCTATGGGGTAGAAATCAATGCTGTGAAACGATAATAAAGCACAAGTTGAAAAAATATATTCTTATTAGAAAGCTGTTTCAGTTGGAGCAAAAGAAAATGATGATTGTGTCGAGCAATATGCAAGCTTGAAAATAGTTGCGGTTGCACACCGTAGAGTTATTACTCGACCGGAAACTATGAGGCATCATTTTTCTTCTTTCGAGTCAGGCAGGTACTGTACGTAGAGGATGATCCAGACGGAAGCCACAACCAGTACTCGGGAGCGCCAGAAGTTGTGAAGCATGGTGACGAAATTAGGTTGGTGAGCGGTCCTTTCGGGCTTTACATCGGCGCCGACCCTGCCCTCCGCGCCGCTGTGTCTCCCTCTCATAACCTCGTCTACGCAGAGGTAGCACCACCACTTTGCTATGTTATTTGTTGAATGCAGTGTGCTCAAATGACTAATGAAGTTAATTCATCGCTAATTAACAAGCGATCGCACTATATACTACTCTTATTCTTATCGCTTCGTAGGTTGCTGATAATAATAACCCAGCGAAATTCATTTGGGAAGTAGCAATCGACGAAGACCACTACAGCGCCCCCACTCAGCCCTGTAACGACACTCGAGGCTGCGCACAAAGTACAGGAACGCAGGAGGGCGTCGAGGCTCCTTGGTTGGTGCTGGACAGCCGCGTGAGATTCATCAACGTCGCCGCTAAATGCTTCCTTTGCTTTACCGGCAGGAAGTTCCCCAAATCTTGGTGAGTTACTGTGTTGTAGGGATTACTTTCTGTACGCGCTATTTATTATGCTTAAAAGAGTCCACTGAAATTGATGGTTTGTAGTTCGAGGTTATTTCGGAAAGATAAGTCCGATTTCTTATAAACATAAACCAACACAGATTTTTTCTAAAAACTATCTTTAATCCGTTACACGTTTTTCTATTTTTCTACATAGTTTCCATACTAGTTTTAACATTTGTCATAGCGTTCTAGAAGCTTTTGTTCGCGTAAGTCATACGTTCTTCATGGACATTTTTCCGTTCGTCCCAAAAGCTCTCACCCACGTGTGCAGTTTTCTGTCACTCATCTTGTTGGGGTTATAAACTTCATTTATCTGTCAATTAATTTCAGATGCTGAAATGTTCTTACTTTCAAAAACGGAATCGTTGACCGTATTTCACAGCTGGCAGGATGATAAATTGTTTTAACACGTTGATAGCGTATAAGAACATATGTATGTCACTAGGTAAATTTTTAATTCACGTATCGGTGTAAATAAACAGCATTTCAGTTATTTCAACACCTTCTTAGAAATTATTTTAGCGTACGAGGTAAAATATTTTTGTTTTATTACCATTTTCACACTTCCTAGGAAAGATCCAAGTTTTTTCAAGCTGTGACATCATTTTTTATACGCTGCTTAAAACCTAACTTAAAAAACAACCGTAGCAACCGCGTAAACTAATCAACGTGTTCAACTAACTAATCAACTAACGCTGTGGACAACATATGCTGCACCAATCCCAATACAATTAGCGTCGTTTAATTGAGGAGCAAGGCATGTCGGGAGCCATTGCGCTTGCCCGTTTTAGTAATTTCAGCACATTTTGTAAGCAATGTCACGTAACTTCCCTCATAACCCTCGCAAAAACAAAAACAAAAACAAAACAAAACCGTTTATTTCCAAGTTGCCACATGAGATACATGCCAACATATTGGCTTTTAAAAGTTTCTTAATATAAGACGTCCTAAAACAAAAGTTCCATACGAGGAGTATTAATTGACAAACCATCCGAGGTGTACAAATAGATAAGCCATACGAGGCATAATAATGGACAAACTATACGAGGTGTGCTAATAGATAAACTATCAGAGGTGTACAAATAGATAGACCATACGAGGCATATTAATAGACATAATATATGAGGCGTACTCATAGACAAACCATACGTGGTGTGTTAATAGTCTAACAAAGTTCCATACGAGGAGTACTAAGTGACAAACCATCCGAGGTGCACAAATAGATAAGCCATACGAGGCATAATAATAGACAAACTATACGAGATGTACTATTAGACAATACTATCAGAGGTGTACAGATAGATAGACAATACGAGGCATATTAATAGAAAAAATATACGAGGCGTACTAATAGACAAACCATACGCGGCGTGCTAATAGTCTAACTCTGTCAAGGGTAGTTGAATGAGAAATGAGAAATATTATCTCTTGGATGTTTTATATTCCAAGAGATTCCGGTACAGCGCTTCTTGCCTTTTTCCTACTTCGATAATTTCAACTAAGAACTTGAGAGTTTCGAAGAATTCTTTAGTAGTTTACGAATTATACAGGGTGTTTCAAAAATACACGGCATAATTTCAGGTATGTATTTCCCACATGTAGACAATCAAAATAGTTCATTACAACATATGTCCGGAAATGCTTCATTTCCGAGTTATGGCCTTCACAACATTGAAATTCACCGGAACGTTTTTCTTTCCGCAGGTCGTTGCCATTACAGAAGATGTTCAAAATGACCACCTCCTGCTTGAATACAGACCTCACACCGATGTCTCATTGACCTGCGAACACGATCCCACACTCCAGGAATGTGGCGTATGTCCTCAGAGCGTGCCACAATTCGATTCCGAAGGGATTCCAAATCAGGCACCGGAGACGAATAAACCAATGATTTTAAATGGCCCCACAAGTAGAAATCGAGAGGGTTCAGATCAGGTGAGCGTGGAGGCCAAGCAATTGGGCCACCTCTACCTATCCATCGATCAGGAAATCTTCGATCCAAGTACCGGCGAGCCGTACGACTGAAGTGTGCAGGAGCGCGTCATGCAAGAAGTGAGCGTGCTGACGATCGATCAGTGGAGTGTCGTCATAAACATCAGGTATGATGTTTTCCAGGAAGTTTGTGTACGCCTGCCCCGTAAGTCTGTTTACAAGTACATGGGGTCCAACTAACCGATCACCAATGATACCGGCCCACATGTTGAGGGAGAACCGCACCTGGTGATGAGATACAACAGTTGCATTTGGGTTTTCATACGCCCATACATGCTGATTGTGGAGATTTGTTATGCCATCTCGTGTGAACTGTGCTTCATCTGTAAATAATACTAAGGCAGGAAAGTTCGGATTTGCAGCACATTGCTGCAAGAACCACTGACAGTACCTAACTCGTGCAGGGTAATCTGCTGGTGACAGCGCCTGTACACGTTGCAAATGGTAAGGATACAATTGATACTCTTTCAGCAGTCTCCAGACAGTCGTATGGGGAACATTCACTTGCAACGCTAACCTTCGTGTGCTGATAGAAGGAGTTCTGTTCACAATCTCCAGAATCTCCTCCTGTTCTTCTGGAGTTGTAGATCTTGGTCGTCCCCTTCCCAATCCAGGAGAGTCAAATTTTCCATACTCGCACAGACGCTGATGGAGACTTACAAATGTCTTCCGATCTGGACATTGTCGCTGTGGGTACCTCTCCTGGTACAAACGACGAGCCAGCGCAGCATTGCCGTCTGCCTTACCGTAGATCAAGTGCATCTCTGCCAGCTCCTGATTTGTGTACATGACACACAGTCGAACGCCAAACACAACACTGAATTTAACCTTCGCCTAGGAATGATCTGTCAGAGTGCCCTCTTAATGTGTCCTTTGACGGCAACGACCTGCGGAAAGAAAAACGTTCCGGTGAATTTCAATGTTGTGAAGGCCATAACTCGGAAATGAAGCATTTCCGGACATATGTTGTTATGAACTATTTTGATTGTCTACATGTGGGAAATACATACCTGAAATTATGCCGTGTATTTTTGAAACACCCTGTATATAAGATTATCGAAGTAGGAAAAATACAAAAAACGCTACACCGTACTAGATTGAAACACCACCATAAATGACAATCAAGTAATGAGAAAAAGATAGTCTCGAAATAATTTGTAAAGAACATCGCGCAACACAGCACGCACATCTAGAAATGCGTAAACAAACTTACATTCAAAAAATGAAATGCATGGCTTGTTAGGCATACAAATATAGAGATAATATTTGCACGAGCGCTTTATTTCATTTGTCTGTTTATACTTTTAATTTCTTCTGTTCACAGAAATGCCCTTCGGGGTCGTGATAGATCGATTTATAAATCAGTAAGCAAGCGCAATCAATTTGTTTATTTCTGAAATTTGGTGCAGTGTTAACTGATCGCAGAGCTTTAGGTAAAATGTAATGTGTCTTGAGGTTTTGCTTTTTATGCAAAAAGTAGAAATAGAAACCTATACATGTACATGTGCACATATATGTGTGCGAAACGTGTGCATGTTTACACTGATACATAGACATTTATGTTTGCGTACGCACACATACATACTCACGCACACACCAACACACATGTTCATATATATACGTATTGAAAATGAATATAAGAAAAATGCTAATAGACAGGAAAAATAATCTTGCTCTTTCAATATTTAAAATGACAGCCAAAGCTCTGATGAATCGTAAGAAATAAACTGAGGAAAGATAAGGAATAGAAAAAGGACTTCGAAAAACGTATAAATGGAATGGTTTTTCAATTTCCTAAAGGAAATTTTAAGAAAACTCAAGTTACCGCCGAGGAACTACAACAACAAAAAAAACATATCATATCTTCAATATATCATATCATATATCATATCTTCTCGATATTCTCTGCAACATCATGCGGACATGGGTACATGGGATAAAATGGAGATACAGTGTAAGCCGGTTACCACTCATGTTTGACAAATATCCACAAAATTTTGGCAGAAATGCTCAAACAAACATATACTCAACATCAAAATTCATAGCTTGTACAACATACGGACAGAAAGATAATTTTACCACGATTCATAAGCTCAAATTGCGATTAATTTCATTAATTGTATTTGTCATTAATCCGATTCACAGAGACGCCCTCTGGGGAAGGGAGAGATCTATTTTTGAATCATTTCGCTAGTGAAATAAAATTTATTAACCGGATAGTTTTTGTGTAAAGAAATGAAATAGAAACATGTATATCTATTTATGTAGATATATATATACACCTACATACGTACACACACATATAAATATATATACTTATTGAGAATGAAATTTAAGAAAAAAATACATATATAAAATGAAAGGATAGAAACAACCTACCATCTATTACACCGATAATGACAGTTGAGCTCAGTGTAATCCTAAGAAATTATTCGAAAAAAAATAACTAAAAGGAAAAGAAGACTTCGAAAAACGTAAAATGAACTGGTTTCTAATTTCTTCATATAAATTTTTAAGAAAACTCAGGTTACAGTCAAGAAACAACACAACTCTTCAGCGTTATACGGGCATGTGTACATGGGATAAAATGGAGCAACATTGTAGCCGGCTATCACATCTGAGTGGAGAATATTTACAAAATTTGGCACATATACGTAGATTAAGCAATGGTCCAAAGTGATAATTTTGATTACAGAAATTAACAGTTTTTTCAGATTTTAAAGTTTAGTGCTGGTGTGCACTGAACACACGGAAAAATATAAAAAGACTAAATGAAAATGCTTAAATTAACCCCTCCCCCCAGCTCAACCGAAATCGATTGAAAACATCTTCGAGAATGATTTTGAAATAGCGAGACAACGTTAGCCAAAGTTTAATTCATTATAAACTTTGCACAACCCTCACACCTATAAATTAATTAACCTGTATATTGGTGTACACACAAAATGTATTCCAGAGTATGTTTTCCATACGGATGTTAAATATTAACACAGAAAAGAGAAAAGATAACAAAATAAAGATGAGGAAATACTCCTAATTATGGAAAAAACGTTCGTTCGGCTGTATTGAACTCACGGCTGGGGTGCTCATTATTGTCGACAGAAATAGTTAAGATGAATATACGAATGGCTTAGCAAACGTAAAATGAAATTGTTTCTAATTTTCTAACAGAAATTTCAGGAAAATTAAAATTTCTGGTAGATGGGAAATTCACACCGAAATGCTGCAGGCCTATAGAGATGCAAAATCACCTGACATATTTAATCTAAATTCTTTTACAGTTTTAGAGTTTTTGATATGCTGGGGAAGCTTGTTCCACAAAAAAGCTCCAGAAACTGAGAGAGCTTTTTGTCCCACGTTAGATGAACGGTAACTGACTATAACATCATTCCTTCGATTTGGTTTTTTGTTTGGGATATTAGATGGAAAAAATTTTACCTCCGCTGCATTACTTTGGGGGAGGTACAGAGAGGAGAACACTCGTCGAGCTTTTTGGATCATGAATCAGTTCGGTATTGGGATCCAGTCGAGTTTTCTTAAAAGAGGGATGACATGATCGTATTTATTGAAATTTCCTTTGCATACCACTTTGGCGGCGAAGTTTAGACATTTTTGCAACTCTTCCTGACGATATTGAGGTAAATTTCCCCATACAAGACTGCAGTAGTCCAGACGCGATAAAACTAAAGACTGAATCACTAATAATCTAGATTTTTCATCAAGTGTGTTCTTAATGCGATGAAAGAACATTAAGGTTCTGTTTATTTTGTTGCATATTGTTTCGACGTGTGAATTGAAAGTCATATTTTTGTCACACCAAACACCCAGATTTTTTACCGTCTCTACTGGTTCAATTGTATCGTCTCCAAATGTTAGCTTGAATGGTGGTAAATTTTTAGTCGCATTCTGTGATCCAAAAATAATGCATTGCGTTTTACTTGCGTTAAGTTTGAGGCCATTATGGTCATACCACAATTTCAGATTTCTCAGAAGGTTTTCAGCGTTGGCTTGTGTTTCTTTTAAATCCGCTGTTGAGCTTGTCATGGCAATTTGTACGTCATCAGCATACATTGAGATTTTTGTGTTCGCCGGCATGGTGGGGAAATCATTGATGAAAATTGAAAATAGGAGCGGGCCGATGATTGAACCTTGAGGAACGCCAAAATTATTTGGTATGAATGATGACATTTTGTTATTCAAGCACACTGCATGAGGGCGGTTTAGTAGGTAGCTTTCAAACCACTGAGTGTCTATTCTGAGGTTTGAAATTTTTTGTAGAAGTTTCTTATGCTCAACACTGTCGAAAGCTTTGGAGAGATCAAGCAATAGAAAGAGAGTTAATTTTTTTTGGTCAATATCATTGTAAATTTTTTCTGTTACGTTTAACAGGGCGTCCTGAGTACTGGTATTCCTTCTGTAAGCATATTGATTGTGATGCAGTAGATGTGGCTCGTCTATGTAAGACGAGAGCTGGTTTGTTATTACTTTTTCTAATATTTTGGACATAACAGGCAGGAGACTGATTGGTCTGTAGTTTGACGCTATGTCGATATCACCAGATTTATGTAATGGCTTAATAATGGATAATTTCCATTGGTCGGGAAACTTGTTTGTGGCTATAGATGTATTTATTATCAAGCGAATGAGGGGTGCTGTGACACGGAAGCTGTCGTTTATATGTTGGAGGCTTATGCCATCATGTCCAGTCGCTTTGGTATTCTTTAGTGAGTATAAGATTTTTCGTATATCTATGACGCTAACCGGCTTTGGTCTGCATTTGTTTCTTCTATTTGGGGATGATACATCGCTGAGATTTGCCCCTGTAGATGTGTCTGAAACTGTCCTGGATACTTCATTGAAAACATCTTCGCCAACTTTTGAGAAGAAAGTATTAAAGTCATTAGCCATTTTTGAGGGGTTGTCAAAAGTGCTTTTGCACTCCGAATTTTTATACTGAGCAACTTCTCTAATGATTTCCCAAGTTCTTTTTGGGTTTTGTTTTGCCGCCAAGAGTTCTTTGTGGAAGTAGTCCCGTTTTGCTTCCTTAACTTTTCTTCGTAGGATCTTCTCATGATCTTTATATAATTTTCGACGCGTACTGTCTGATTTATTCAGTTTGTACTCACGCTGCAAATTTCTTTTAGCACTGCTCAACTGTTTTATCTTATCTGTTATCCATTTAGAAATTCTTGGCTTAACTTTCTTCGGAGTGAAAGGTGCGCATTCGTTAAGAGCTGATACGAAATTTTCGTTGAAAAGCGAAACTTGTAGATTGACATCATCGGTGTTTTCCATGCCTTGAAATTCACTCCATCTGTCTAATAGCTTTTCTTGAAATATTTCAGGGGAGTAGTGGTTTTTCATGCGATATGTAATGTAACTAGATTTCTGTTTCTCTTTTGCAATATTTATTTATCATTCTACCGAATGGTGATCAGAGAAGGGCGGTAAGATTTCTGTGCTGAGTACTGCTTGGGGATTGTTTGTAATTGCTAGGTCAAGAAGAGTTTTGGAAGCGTTGGTAATTCGCGTTGGTTCTTGGACCATTTGAGAAAGATTAAGTCTGTGCAGCATTTTGCTTAGCTGATTGTTTTTATTTGTCAGATCTACGTTAAAATCTCCGAAAACATAGAAAGATTTTTTGACTGCAGAGATTAATTTAAACGTATTTTCAATGAAATCTAATGTTGGACGTAGAGATGCTGACGGATGTCTGTAAAGACTGCCGATAATGGAAGACTTGTGTTTGTTTACTTGAACATTGAGCCAAACCATTTCTATGTCTTCGCATTTTTCTTTTATCGGAAATAAGGATGTAGAGTAGACATCTTTGATGAAAATGCATGAACCGCTACCTCTATTACTCCTGACTCCGTCATGACGGTACAATGTGTACCCGGCAATGCTGAGATTTGAGCTTTCGACTCGTGAATCGAACCATGTTTCAGATACGCATAAAATATCGATATCGTTAGTGATCAACATTACTCGTACGTCATCCATTTTACCATTGAGACTGCGAGCATTTATGTGCAATATTTTGAAACTATTTATCTCAATAGGCAGATCTTTAGTGGAGTTATTACATTTTTTAGGTCTAGCAGGGCATTTAGTATTCGTCTCAAAGTCTTTATTGCCGCGTTCATTGTTTTTGATTTCAGCTTCAAATTCAATTTGATCACTGTTATTTAGTCACAAAATGGGGGAGGGAGCAACACGATTTTCATCACGCATTTTCAAGAGGGCGCTATAGTGGTCCTGTTTCCGGTGTATGTTTACCGGAGGACAGTTTATCAGAGCATTTGATGTAGGGGAGATTGTCGTCTTCCAAATCCCATTGTCTCTTTCATCAAATACGTGAATTGGTGTTCTTGTCACATTAGAAAGTATTTGGGGTATGAGGTCTCCAACTGCGTGATCGAAGACTTTTCTATCGATGTATTTATCGATGAGTTGTTCGAAACTGCCACTGTTCTTGTCAACGAATTCTGCATACTGGTCCCTGTTTCTGGAGCTCTCAGTTTTGATGGCTTTTTTAAGAGATATATAATTCCATTTCGATATTTGTTGTGAAGCAAGCTGCGTCGTTACGGCGTGGAGGAGACAGTGTCCGTCACCTAAAGTGTAAGCAGGCTCCATTTTGAGCGATCGTTTCAAGTCGTCCAGTGTGTCTGCAACTCGTGTGCAAATTTGATTCACTGTTGATTTTGCGGTAGCAGTATCGGTTTGGTCGTTCGACGGAGGCCTGGCAGAGGCATCAGATTTTTTTCGAATAATTTTATTTTTTTTGGAATAGTTTTGAATATCGTTATTAGCTTGACTTTCCTCGGTTCCTGCGTACTCACTGGAAAGTTGAGAATTGGTTCAAAAAGAGGGCATGTCGCAATCACTAATTGTGTCTGTTGCAAGTAACGCAAACTTATTTTTCGAACTGACATTATATTTGTCTGAGATCGAGTCAGGGAAAGGCTCATGCTTATTCACGTTCCTCATGTTGTGGGTGGGTGAGTTACTCAGAGCTCTGCTTGATGACGCAACCAATTTTGAAGGATTTGGTGTACCATGTGCAGCGATGTGCATAGGCTTATATTCTTTTCCAAAGTTTAAAGTGAGACTATTTGTCTCTTTCCGTGAAGTTTTCGATTCATTGGAATGATCTACAATTCCATTTATTGCTTGACATTTGTTGAAATGAGGACAATATGGCACGGTGATTCGCAATGTTGATTTGATTGCAAGTTGTCCAAGAAAACAGAAGTTTTCTGCCTGGGTGCGAGTCCATTGAATGTTATTGAGTGCGTCACCATTTTCATTATCTGGGTAAGTTTGAAATTGAATCAAGTTTAAACCCAGGTTTTTGCAAAAATTCATCGCTTTGTTGAATTCTTTCGCGCTGCAAGCATTGGCAATATAAATACTAGAAAGTGCGTACTTCCTTACATTTTGTTGTTTGATTGGAGCAAGGTCTGAGGGCGAGTGGCAGAGACCATCAAAACTTAGTATATAATTTTTAAATCTAGGCATGCAATTTATAGCATGTAGAAGGTCGTCGAAGCGCCCAGATGGAACAGTTTTGATCCAGCACGAGCGATCGATGTCCTTCCTTCTGATCGTGCTTAGGATATTGTCACCTAGCAGCAAAGTATCGTAAGGTTCTCGACAATTGGAGTCGATTTCACAAGAGATACCAGCAGGTACCAGAGTTGCAAGGTCTTGAGAACTTATATGTGAATTTATAGCAAAAAGTTGCTCGGTGAAGTTCTGAATGTTTGATACTGTATAGAAAATCGACGACGGGCTAGGAGGCTCACGTTGTCTTTGGGATTTATTGAAAAACGCTGCTGTTAGAGACAAATTGTGAATAATTTCATGAATTTTTTGAGAGCTTGTTATGTGAAGCGGGTGCAAGTAGCCATTTAAAGAAGCAACAGTGTTTTTTCTATTGCTCTGTACTGGAAATTTCATTTTGTTCTCACAGCTTGCGCTCTGGGGTAATTTACTGCCAGTATCGGTTTGTGCGCGAATATTATCGAACATATAATCTGGAGAATGAGGAGAGTCTACCACGCTTGAAATGCCCTTATTAATAACTATTCTGTCTTGTACCACTGATAAGGATGGCGATTGTATCCCCGTCGCTGGCGGATAGTTTGGAGCGTTGTTGTTGATGCAGAGCTGGGGAGCTGGCACGCTATTTTGCTTGTTCATATGAGGAGTAGCAGGTGGTTGTGGTGCTGCGGCTGAGACTTCACTGCTTCGAACCTTCAAATGATTGCTGGAGGTTTGGCAGATATGTTTTCCCTCGTCCGGCGATATTGGTTGCATAGTCTTCATTGACGTTGCTTCGGAAGGTGACACACATTCTCTGACGGAGTTACTGGCAGCGGTTAGCAAGTCTCCTGTCTTTTGAGCATTAGAATCTCGTGAGTGAGAGGATGTAGGTTTCCTTCTTGCAGGCACTTTGCTTGGTAAGGTCGTATTTTTGCCCCTGAGAGAACTATTTTTTCGGGATGTTGTGTAGGGCAACATTTGTGCAGAGAACGGCACTTTCCGGCCCGCGAAGCGAGTCTCGTAATGATGCATCGTGCGTTATATTTGCATAGCTATGACTGAATTTTGAGAACGAAGTAGTTTTTGTATATGTATCGCTGATACTGATTTGCTAAATTTGACCTCGCTCAGCAAGTATTTGGTGAAAAGTGAGGTAAATCCAAGCCGTTCATCGAGGTATTGAAGCTCACAGCTGAGAGAAGAGGGGTTGCCCTTTAATGCTGGAGGACAGAGGCGAGGAACTGGGTGGCTTGGGGCTGGCCGCGAACAACGACACGCAATTTTGCATTTTGTACGACCAGGTCACAGTCTCTGACACGAATCGTCGTGATTTTTTTTTTTTTTTGGCCGAGAGTTTCTTCCTATTTGAGGGACGCTTTAATTATTCAACAGAATGAGATCTGGTACAAAATGTGATATGATATTGAGGGACAGCACAATTTTTAAATTTTAGTCTCATTGATTATAAAGGGAGCGTATCTTAGTATGCAGCCTCATCTTCAGTCTTTTCCTTCGATCGGATGGGCTTCCTTTCGCTGCGGTAATTTTGCAGGAAATTTTGCAGGATCAAGAAACACATCGTCTGTAGGATGACTAACGCTTTTAGTGAGAACATATTTGAATTACAAATTCAAGGCTAGTTGCACTTTTTATACTATTTTCCCTGGTAATTGTGAATGTTTTTCAACTTCTCGTTCACCCGTTGATCTTACTGGTGGCTCACTTTAAACTATCGGTGTCTTTAAACTATTCGGTGTCAGTAGGGAAACGGAGTTACGAAACACAATAATTCTTTCGTGCACATTTGCCGTCTCGGCCACGTAGGAAGTGAACAAAAACTTAACTGAGAGGTTTGACATTACCAAAAATTGATCGAAACAAACGTAATTTCTTTGGTTGCTTGAAGCGGAAAAGTTCAGGATTTGCCATGATCTGAACGGTCAGAAGACGAGAGGCAGGTGTACGGGAAAGGGGGGGGGGGTGCGGGCTCGGTGAGGGGAGACTGAGGGAACAAGGACACTTCAAACTTCACTCAGGCCATCGTTCGAGACCGGGCTGAGCACACCATTTCACACCCCTTGCCTGCACTGCTTTGTTGGCTTTTCATTTAAAGTGCACTGATTTAAGCAGAAATAAGACAAAAGGTTTTTTTTCCTTTTCGCAGTTCCACAGGTAGCAAACACATTCACTGATAGTATAATTTTATGCATGGCTAGGTTATTTCCCCCTTGCATTTTCAACAATTACCGCACCATTTCCCCGCACGTCCGACCGCGACCGAGTCCGAACACACACCGCAATGGTAATTTAAAATGAAAAAAGGAAAAATACTACAACCAGATGAGAGCCGAGGATTTGATGTCCTTCAAATAAACGTATACGTGTTTTTAGCGCAGCAATGAATTTGTACTTGTAATCATGATGAAATGTAACATGAATTATGCAATTAATTTTGAGCCATCCAATGCATATAATATATAGTTCTCACTAAATGAAAAATTCATGCGCTATTGGCGTTAAGATCAGAATTTATACCCGAATATTAAAAATTAACAGGCTTGCAACCATTTACATTGCAGACAAGTTTTATACAAACATGTACCGGACCTACAGATAAACCCGTACAATTTTCCTTTCAATTCTTACATCGTAATAACTCAAGGAAAACTTGCGAAATACTTTTAAAAAATCTTGAATGTTTACTTAGCATACCATGAAAAAAAAGATGTATTCGATGCTACTGCATTCAGCCATGATAAGCGCTGCTACACGCTCTCAAAAGCTGGATATAGTTCGAATAACTTCTGCCGTTCCCAACGACTTATACCTAGAATAATCGTTTTCCTATTAATGGGCTTGCGTTACATGTAGCTCACGAGAATGTTGAGCGAAAGTCAATGTTCTCTTGCATAAAACTAATTTTAGAAAAGAATAAAGTGAAATACGAGTATCTGAGTAGAAATAATTTTCGGTCACTTTTCATAAGGAGCAAGAAAAGGAAACAATGATCTAAGCTATGTTCACGAAATTTGGAACAAACGTTCACTGGTCTTAGTTGCTCTTCTTCAGCCGGGGCACGTTGAAGTGTTTCATTTAGTTAGCGAGGGGAACGCGTTCACCGATTTTTTTACCCTCAAGACTCATCATAGTGGATGCCTGTTGAGCTCGTTGAAAATAATTAAACATCACTGAATGACTGGTGTCGACTGAACGCCAAAATTATTTTTCCTACATAATCTAAATTAAAGATTCTGCTAAAACACCTCAAGCATGTCTGGCCTTATAATCGATGAGTTTAAAATGACTTACCATCACTTGAGACATGTGAAATAGTAATGCGAGAAGAAAACTGAAATTTTCAGGTAGATTGTCACCCACGCATTTTTAGCTACCATGGGGATGACTTCGTAATAATTAGAACAGTTACTTATGGGTTGTTGCATGTCACCTTTCGTCATTCTGTCCGAGGACTGGATTCTTGTTTAATTACTCGGCGGTTCTGATCGCTCGCCTGACCCATCTCAGTTGGAGGTATGTAAAGCCTTATCCATGCATTCTAAGAGCATTGTGGAAGACGGAGAATCACTACCATGCAGCGGTAGGTGAGATGAGTGGCTACCCGACAAGCGTAAGTCACAGGGTAAATAATGTTAGAGGCTTGGAAAAACGTAAAACGAAAACCAGATGGGTATTGTAACCACTCAACATGGCTCGTGAATGAGTTCAACTTCAAGAAATCAGATTGAACATTTCTTTGAGCTAATTTTCTAGAAAAGCATCATCCTTCAGCGGACGTATCAACTATAAATGGTAAATGATTCTGAAATGAGACGCAGTTTTATTAATTTATTTACAATTTCCAAACCTCATTATATCAGTCCTACCTCAAATGATTGTGGGCAAAGAATTCTCCTTCTGACATTGCGTCAGTAGGCTCAACATAATTTATTGGCCCCCCAATGGGACGCCTGCTCGCGGTGGGGGCGCCAGTTCGTCGAACTGCGAGAGGTCCCAACCCTTCCTTGTTCTCGGGAGGCCGCCCCGGCGGCCTTCTCGGGGACGCAACCAGAGTGCTGCCCTGGGCTTTGCCCGGCCTCCGAAAGAGGTACAATCTGCACGCACACCGACACCCACACCAGATACATGCACTGGAGCACCTCTGGATTCTTCCAGAGGCCCATATAACCACACTCCTCTTCGCCTCGGGCCGGGCCCGGTATGGGGCGGCCCTGGCCGCGACGGGCCCCTTCGAGCGGCCGTCGGGGCAAAACAACAACAACAACATAATTTATTAAGTTGAATGACTGACTTGGTAGTGACAAATGCTAAGCCATTCTCAAAATTACACAAAGTAAACAGCTTACGAAAGTCCAGCAGTGTTAAATTGTAAAATCATTATTGGTGCATTTTGAATAGAAAATATTATGTTTTATGCTTTTTCTTTTACGTGCGTTCACCGTCTTTTAACAATGCTGTTTTTTTCTGCAAGCAAAATACACGAACTGCGCCATTTTGTATCTACGTGAACCTCCGGCACCATAAGAGTTATGTCTGCCCGTGCTCAAAGATTACAGCCGTTCTAATTTTTTATAGTAACTAGTACACCCCTGTTTTTTTAACAGGGGAGAGGAGGTGATGTTACGCTGCTAGCGCTGGGAGAAGGTCGAGGTGTAGGTTTTTTTTTTGTACGCGATCCGTCATAAAAGACTGGAATCGATAATTTCCTTAAAAATATCCTTCAGATGTGGATCAAAAACAAATATATCCAACTCAACAGAACCCGCGATTAAAATACTCTTAATCTTGTGCACTGGTGATACTCCTATCAAAAATAGTCATTGAGCATCCTTAACAGCGTTAAAAGTAGCAGACCAACATGGTTCAGCTTCAACATGATATTCCCATGATTTCCCATACTATTCTATGGCTTTCCAATACTTTCCCAAGTCTCAACCGATGATATTCTATTCAACCTAATCTAACCTACCAATACATGTGATATTCATTCCGACTCGCAATCTGCTGGGTTAAGGCACCGAAAATTGTGGAGTTGCTGAAGCTTGTATCGCAGATACGCTCATCTCACACTTTCGGCTGGTGGGCGTGACACACAGACGGACGGACGCGGCTATTTTTATAATAGATATAGTGATTTGTCTCATTATTGGTCTCATCTGTGGACCCCAGAAATAAAGCCTATTATTTTTGTAATAAATTAATTCATTGGAAAAGCTAAATTCCTCTTGCGAGTCTGGCAATATTTCGCCCCCACATCCGGTAATGTCCCACATTTGGTTATGTCCCACATCCGCTTACCCCACATCGGTCCTACATTCCCATTTGTGGCTTACGATATAACGCTTGCCAGCGACACTTGCTGTCCACGCAACCGATACTAGATCCACTTAGAGCATTTGCATTCTCATTCCAAAAAAAGTGTGTTTCGATGTTTCTCTGCTGACCCAATTTTAACTTTGAAATGATCCTCTGCTAACCAATTCTTAACTCTAAAGTGATAAAAACGACTCAACAGGAACCTCGATGCCCACGAGTTATCCTGCAGCCGCGATTTGAAGCGCTGTGAATCTGCATGGTTTGCAGAACAGACGACGGAAAAGCGCAGTAAGTTGGTCTGCCGTAAAAATGTTTCTACCTGAAAATAATGAGCAGGTAAAAAATTCTTGAATTAAATTGAAAGATTACTACAGATCTAACGATTACTAATACTGAACTTAATTTGAGCAGTCTCTCAGAAGAACTTCAGTTACTTGAACAGTGGGTTAGCTTCCAGATTTCTGGAAACTCATCGCCTCATGTTGTGGATGAATTCTCAATTCAAGCCGTCAGCCGCTGAGCTGGAGACTACCATCAGGCCCTGGATGTGGCCCTTGTGCTACAAGGTGAGCCCGCAGTGAATCGCATGAATTCGATGCGAGGGTACTCTTTCGACTAGGATCCAAAATTTATTACAAGTTAAAAACATGACCCATCTCCAATGCAGTTAATAGTTTCGAACCAAATCTTAACTCGCAAATTAACACCTACATTCTTGAAAATTTCCATTATTTCTAGGGAAAAAACTTCGTTCACGGCATTTCACTGTCATGCGTTCAATAGACTTTACATTGAAATCGAGTCCTGCTGACAAATAACTTCTACGCTGAGCGCTGTAAGGAAAAACTAGAGCGCTCTCGCTACAGAACGAAACATGCACACATAGTGCAAGTACTAGTGAATAAATCGAACATGTCAGTATCTTTGGAAGGGTATTTATCGTTAAAGTAATAAAACGAAAAAAAAATTGTCGAAAGCCTACTCCTAAAGGTTTTCATATTGTTAGTAGTCAGATGTTAGGGTTAGTGTTCACCGTGGCCGAGTGGTTAAGAACGCGCCCTTCACGGGAAGGTGTCTAGCTGCAGTTCGAATCCTGGTGGTGCCGCCCGAGGATTCTCCTCGTTGGGAAAAGAGAGAACTCAGCCACAATTCCCCACTCTGCACAGATGTCGGAAATGGATACCGGCTTGACCGGAAGTAACCGTCATTGCGTCCTGGTGATAGAAGGCATTTGAACGACCAATGTACATGATGCTACATATCAGGCTTGATTGATTGGAATAAAGCATCATTTGTTCATTACGATAATTCATTCCAGCGTCACAATGAAAGTACGGACGGTCAAGGGAGACTCAGCACCTACACCACAGACGGTCCTTGGCACATCTGATCTGGTTTTAAGCTGGTATTAAAGTGGATAGGTGTTTTGAGAGCGCAAAAGCGATTCGATTATGATCTGCAACAACAAACTTATCAATTCTACTTCATGCTGAAAGTTCTTACTTTTTACTGGCGATAAGTACTTTTTCTTCAGTCTTTCCTAATTAAAACTACATTGCAAGCACATATGTGTACTGTAAACAGTGGGTGTTATTACACAAGGGTTTGGCGGAACGTTGTTTGAAAATCTTTCAGCGGGTTTAGATTCGCTCAGAACGAATTCAGTGATGAAAAACCGTCGGAAGTCATTAGTTTCTGAGAACTTGACAGCTTAAATGAGCAGCATGATAGCGGCGCCGTCTATTAATTCCATCTCGATGACATAATTGACATAAAATGCTTTTGTAGTGGGTTCGCGCCCGTATATTACGACTTTTTTATCAAGCGAGTGGCAAACCATTATTTCGAGAGATATCGGTTGTTTCGATGTGCGCACTATTCATGATCCGTTCGCTTTACTTTGTCGTCAAAACTGTAACCTGAGCGACACTATTTGGTCAGTCTGAGGTATACGGGCCAATGAAACGCCAGTAGACTTCTTGGAGGTACACTTTATTGGGTGGTCCGTAGCAGGTGAGGTACAGGCGAGGTACGTGATCGATTGAGCCCAGAGGAATAGCGCTAATCGCTTAAAAGCCTCTGAGGTGCTTAGGGTAGGGGAACGTGTGCATTACCTCCCCCCATCACTACCATGCACATTACCTCCCCCCACATTACCTGCGTGCACATTACCTCTCCATCAAGAATTTAGGTACTCAAATTATAAATTCAAAAAAAATTAATATTCAGGTGGAAAAAAACAAAAAAATTTTAACTTCAAACATGGTTACCAAAACCAATTTCGTCTCCGCCTTACATGCGTGTAAAACTCATGGATAAAATTATTAACCTTAACAATTAAATTTGATCAAACTTAGTAACAGTACCTTGCCCAAGAAGTATCAATAATACTTGGCAACACAAGCAAGGAGTATAAAGGCGGCTGAAGCAATATAACAAAAATGCCCTTATCCTCAACATTGAAAAGAAAACCAGCTGCTACCAACAGACAGCATAATCATTGAACTTACAACAATGTCGACAAGCGTGGCAAAGGAAGGTAATTGAAACGCCAGATATACTCACTAAAAAAAACAATAGTCAAGAAATTTCGCTTCCTTCGCAAAAAATAATTAAATTAAAAGTTATTACTCGTAACATCACCAAATTCCTGAACATCATTACGTCACGTTTGTAACATCACGCATAAACTCAAGCATTAATACTAAAAACAAAATATAACTAGAGATTATAGAGATTATAGATTAACTGCGAGTAAAAACACGAGTTCCTCGGCATGGCAATTTCGGAAAATTGTATAACGATCAAAGCTATCTCCTTGTTGGTAATAAAAACTGCAGAAATGATAGTGAATCTAAATGGTTATCAGAGCAAAGGATCATTAAAGTTTTCACCAAAAAACAAATGACGGTAGAGAACGATTGAAACACATCGCCTGCGCTTCCGTAGACTGCATAATAGACAAAATAGTAAAATAGTCAAAAATGGAGCAATTGGAACACCAAGTATGAATATGAAACTATGTTAAATTAGTAAGAAATTATAAGATAATGGGTTCAGCACCTTTACCACCTTGGGTAACTCGCTATTTATAATAATTATAATTTATAATTTAATATAATTCGCCAATCTTAATGAAATGTAAACACGGTTCATAAATCTTGAACGACTCTGAAATTATAATTACCTACTGTCTAGTTTCCAAACTTATTAAACCACTTTTTCAACACTACGAACATGGTAAGGTAACACTGTAGAAAATGAACACTCTTTTTCAAGTTAACACCAAATAAAATATGTAAAGTCAGTTATTTTTTGAGTTCATCAATGGTTCACCGTTGTTCTCCTTCCCTTTCACGAAGGTGATTTATCCCTAATTAGTATGGGTTAACTGATCGCGGAGATTGACTTCTGTTAAGTTGTTGACTGCGCGCGGAGGCGCAACTGCCATTAAGGCCGCCTCAGTTGTTGACAGGCGCTCTGGCGCCAGGTCGTGCACACCCACAGTACAGTGCGTGCAGGTGTCACGTGTTTAATACGTGACGTTCGTACTCGCTGAGCTCGTACACCACGCGAAGCTGAAATTGAAACGAAAACAAGAACCATTAGCATGGCCAAATAAAAATAAAAATAAACATAATTTTAACAAACCTAAAATAAATTTTTAACAAACCTAAAATGATATACGGAAATGACAACACAAGCATAAATGCTTGAATAAAGCGAACTGCAGCGTGATATTAAACTTTTATTTTAAAAACAAAAATAAATAAATTTTCTTCAATTCAATCCTATAAATATAAATGAATGCTGCTCGACAACAAGTCTAGCTTTCGAGTAAGAGCTGCGCCTATACCTCCGTTCGGGAAATTTCCATTTTTCAGAGAAATACTATTTGATCAACTTGTTTGTTGAGCCGGTGATAAAGCATCACGACAAAAAATAATTTTAATTTCGCAGTAGCGTCGAGAACGACCGTCTCATGAGATGAGCTGCAATGTCAGCGATTGCATTTAGCAACCACGGAATTCGTTCACCATTTAAATTGTCAATTCAACAACGACGTCCAAGCGGATGCATGCCTAGAGTTGCATGTGCACAGCACAAAACAAACCAATAAAAACAGCGAATTGCAAAAATTCGTTAATGTATTCTAAGAGGTACACAAACATATTTTTTAACCTCGAGTTTAAAATACAACACTTAACCTAATTAATTATGATATGCGCAGCTAAAAGGCTGGACAACCACTGAAATTAATACATACGGGATTTTAATGCGGCAGAGCAAACAATTCAAATAATACGTTGATAAAGCACATAACACAACGAAAAATTCTTAGCCTATAAGGAAAACGCTAAATTGAGTAATATAGTTATACTTTTAGTAAAACGTAACCGGTCGAGTCGTCAGAGTGAGTGTCGTAAGAACAGTAAATAAAAGAAAAAATGGTTAAATAGTAAAATGGAGAGCTTTTTATTTAACTCTCCGTAAAGGTAACACATGATTTATGTTGCTTTTGTAAGTCTTCTCCCCAAGTTTAATCTCGACCCAATTTCGCTTGACCTTCAGGACTATGCCCGGCCCTAGCCATGTCAGCTCTAGCTTATCCTTTTTACCGTGATTCCTTAAAAGGACTCGAGCACCGATAAGGAAGTTCTTGTCTTTACGCTTAATGTTCCGGTATATATTCCGTTTAGTAGTATTATTTAATATGAGGTTCCTAACGTTTTCTACAATACAAGCTGCCTCTTTGGCTCGAACATTAACCAAATCTATCTCTTCATTATAGTTATAAGTTACGTTATTAAAAAATTCACCTTGGAAGTAAGGACACGTATTCCTGTTAAATACAATGTAAGTGGGAGTATCCCTCAGTGTAGAATTGAAAGCATTGTTCAAAGCATTCTCAACGACTAAGCACTGGTCCCACTCAGCATAAGCGTTATCATAGTTGATAGTTTGGTGATAGTTTGGTTATCATAGATTAGGTTAGGAGATAAGGTTTGGTTAGGTAAGGTTTGGCTAGGTCCGTTATTATGTTCTATGGTCGTTTTCTTCTCAAAAAACACTAGCTATGCGGTGAAGAAAACCCTCTGATGGCAAATTCAGCGTTCTCTAGTTGTTGATATGATGTCCGTCGAAATAACCACTACTGCCAATATTAGTTTTTTCCTACAATTTTTGTTATCGAACGAGTAAATTTACTGGTGTAAGTGTACTGAAATAAGCTAATTTCAATCATAATTTCAAAGGTTCACCATAACTATGATTCCTTCAAATAATAAATCAAATATTACAGTGTGGAGTAAACGAATGGTTACAACTACAATATAGAAGTAGCAGACAGTAAAGCTTCATCCATTTTCGAAATTAAATCAAGTTGATCATCAGAAATACATCTTGTGCTTCCAGTAAAGTAGAGTATTGAAATCACAAAGTACATTTGAAGTACACTGTGGGTTATCAACAGTATTCCAGATCACTGAGAACGAATTTCGAAATCGAAAACGTTTGTTTATACCACGACCATTTTAGTTACTGTAGTTCTTCCTTACGTCCTAACCGTGTGATTTCCACCGCTTTTAACCTGCTCGCTGTGGGTAATATTCCGTACCGTTATTCTGTTGGACGAATTGGAACATGATTTTTGAGGTACCTCGGTGCCTTAAGCATACCTAAAATAACCAATTTCTGATATGGACATCACCTCTATGGTCGTTGATATTTACGCAATAGATCTCTTGCTCATTGAAAATAAAGGGAAAATTTTATAGGACAGGCTATCGATTGTATTCACTGGGTTTAAATTTTTCAAATCCTGCAGCTTTTGAACTAAGTATTGCACATCGAATCATTATAGAGCAGAATGTGTTCGTTACAACATTTCATACTTCATGTTAGAGTTGGCCCAAATTATTCTCCAGCGTTTTAAGTCCCCCGCTCTTGTACTTTTGAGCTAAGTACAGTAGTTTTAAAAAAAAGATCAGGTAGACAACTGCGACCGAATAACAGCAGCCCTCACAGGCAATGTGAAAGTTGCCCATTGAAATCATCAGGAGAACCACGTTTTAACAAGGATTTTCCACTTGTCTAAACTCGTATACAGGGTGTTTCTTTTGTGCGGACAAATTTCAATTCATAGATAGAAAAACTCAAAATAAATTGATTTTCACGAATGGCACGCTGTCAAAAACTCCTTAGCTTTCGAGCTCTAACGACTTACAGAATTTTTAAAACATAAAGTAAGATACAAACTACGAGTGCGCCAATGTTAGCGCTAGTCTTGATAGTTCCGACCAACTAGAGCAGTTTTTGTTATTTTTACAATAAAACCTACAAACATTTTACAGTTACGAAAAATATCTTGAATTTGAATGTTCGTTAGGAAATTAACACCAAGCCATCAATGATAAACTTTAGTAGTTATTTCATTAAATTAATAAAAGCCTCATTCACAATTTGGAAGAAACTTTTCATCGCAGGTATTGTAGGATATTAATAACAAACCATAAATTAATGCTCAACCGCGCATTTTCGCAGTGCAACGTTTTTTTCAACTAACCAAATCAAAATAGCTTAAAACGGCAGACATTTTTTTTTAATTCTAAAATGCTTGCCGTTTTTATTGCACAAATAACAAAAGCTTGTTTTAGTGGGGCCGGAACTATCAAGACAAGCGCAAACATTGGCTCGCAAGTAGTTTAAAGTTTAAAGTTGAAAGTTTAAGTTTGAAGTTTCTTCAAGTCCTTATAACTCGAAAACTAGGGAGTTTTGGGTATTTTATCATTCGTGAAAATCGATTTATTTTGAGTTTTTCCACCTATAGTTCAAATTTGTCCCCACTAAAAAACACCCTATATATTT
Source organism: Morinoia aosen (assembly GCA_030386875.1). NCBI lineage: Eukaryota > Metazoa > Arthropoda > Malacostraca > Amphipoda > Talitridae > Morinoia > Morinoia aosen. Next base: position 33,349,169 of record CM059563.1, on the reverse strand, counting down.
ATTGTACCTAAAAGTGATCAAACGATCAATAAATCAATAAGGTTATTTCAATGAGATTTTTTGGTTCCCCAAATCCACAGTCTCAACCCTGGCTCTCCAATGGCATCCGGATCGTGCTCCTCGGAAATCCTATCGTGTTCTGGCTGAATATTGTTGGTTTGTGCATCACCGTCTTCTTCGTCTCCCGCACAGCATTCAAAATGAAAAGAAACGCCTTCATTCTAGACACAGGTAGATCAGTAAATTAAAGAAACATTAGCGCAAAGCACCTTGGTCGCTAACTTCGCTTCTTTGTCTTACAAGAGACATAGAACGAAATGAGATTTTCACTTTGACTCCTTGAATGAAAATAATGAAAATATGCAAAGCTGGTGCAGCGTATGCTTTTAGGAAAACGTTTTCATTTTCACAGGGCAATAAAATTAGCTGACCATTAGAAGTATGAGATCGCAGTGCTGATTTTTATAATTTGTTTCACCATCGTTGGAGTGAAAACTATATGCGTAGGATCACTCAATTTTTTGTCATGCAGATGATTCCAGAGTTTATCATTGGAGTAAATGGCTACTGCTGGCGTACCTGCTGCACTACCTGCCCTTCTTCACCATGGACCGCGTCTTGTACTACCACCACTACTTCCCTGCACTGCAGTTCTCCTCCCTGCTGACAGGTAACACCACCACTACTTCCCTGTACTGCAGTTCTCCTCCATGCTGACAGGTAACACCACCACTACTTCCCTGCACTGCAGTTCTCCTCCCTGCTGACAGGTAACACCACCACTACTTCCCTGTACTGCAGTTCTCCTCCATGCTGACAGGTAACACCACCACTACTTCCCTGCACTGCAGTTCTCCTCCATGCTGCCAGGTAACACCACCACTACTTCCCTGCACTGCAGTTCTCCTCCCTGCTGACAGGTAACACCACCACTACTTCCCTGCACTGCAGTTCTCCTCCCTGCTGACAGGTAACACCACCACTACTTCCCTGCACTGCAGTTCTCCTCCATGCTGACAGGTAACACCACCACTACTTCCCTGCACTGCAGTTCTCCTCCATGCTGACACGTAACACCACCACTACTTCCCTGCACTGCAGTTCTCCTCCATGCTGACAGGTAACACCACCACTACTTCCCTGCACTGCAGTTCTCCTCCCTGCTGACAGGTAACACCACCAGTACTTCCCTGCACTGCAGTTCTCCTCCCTGCTGACAGGTAACACCACCACTACTTCCCTGCACTGCAGTTCTCCTCCATGCTGACAGGTAACACCACCACTACTTCCCTGCACTGCAGTTCTCCTCACTGCTGACGCCCATGTTCATTTGGGGCAGATCCTGAAATTCTGTTTTCTCTTTATTATAGCATACCTTTGACTGACAGTCCTCACAGTAAATTGTAATTGTATACCTCCACAATGACTTGCAGAGTACTTATGGGTAATCTATGAGAAATTTTTGCACTTTTAGCAAAATTAATGAAGTAAAATATATTTTTTAGTTGTTTTCAGTAGACCTGCTACCGTAATTTGAATTCTAATGAAACAGGAAACTCAACCTCGATGCAAGTAAAAGGACAAGAAACTTATTAAAATATAGTTTCAGAAAGTGCAATACGTCAAAATTTGTGAACGTGGACTTCCCGAACGTGGACTTCCCTAGCTTTATTTTCGCTTATTGCTTTTAATATGCCAACTCTAAAATGAAAAAAATATCGTCGTGACTGCATTCTTGAATTTATTCGAGCCCACCCTCATGAGCCTCACACAAATTCAATTCTTTATGCTAATCCGAACTCTCAGTTTCATGTTGTATTTGCAGCTGTGGCAGTGGGCCGGTTGGTCTGCAGACTGTCTTCCATACCCTCTCTTATGCTCATGTGCCTCATCTGCGCTGCGCTCATGTGGAGGTGAGGCATGGTCTCCGGTCTCGTCTGATGAGTGTTAGGTGTCTGGAAGTCGCTTTTGAAAAAACCGTCATTATTGTGTGCCAGAAAAAAAGCTGAACCATGCATGAACTTGATCCCTTACCCTCTGCATCTTACTTACGAACATTGTTTTCCACGCAGTTTCTGGGCGTTCAGCTTCACAGCGTACGGAGTGTATTCCGACCAGCCTTATGACCCTCTCAACTCAACCACGAAACATCTTAGGTGGCTCAATAGTTGGGAACTTATATAAGCTTACAAGAAGTAGCAGTAAAGAGGAAAGTACGAGTGACTTCAATATTTGAAGCAAAAACTTGTCAACATGAATATATTCTAGCGTAGTTAAAAAAAAAACGAAAATTGGCGTGAGCAGGACAAAATTTTTACCTTTTCCTCATCAGATTTGATGTAGTGTAAAGTAGCATCTTCGAGTAGGGAAACGACAATCCCAATTAATACACGATCCATAGTAATGACATTGCACAATTTGAATTGATGCTGTCAGTAACATAAAATTACTTCTTTTCTGTTGATGAAACCAAAATATAGTATGGTCTCTTGAAGGTGGTCATTGATCATTCAGTGACAACATATCCGATTCAACAACATGTCCGATAATGTCTATATTCTTGCTTTGACGGTGAAAAAAATGGCCACCAACTAAACTAACTCGCATCGTTGTTGCCTGCATCAATCCATTGAGACTTGTGTCCCTCTTTCTCCAATACATGTTAAACCATTGATATGTTTTTGTTCTTTACAGTAATAGGTAGAAGCGAGAAGCTTCCAAAATATTTACGAATGTGAGTTCAGAGGTACAAGTTTTGTAAATGTTCAGTCGTTTTTTAAGGAAAAATAGGACAAGGCTGCGCACTCTATTATCATTTGAGTAACTGTTATCATATTCTAACTAATATTTTTTAGAGTGGAATATCATACTTTGCACTTAAAATTAATTAAAATGGGATTCGGCATGAGTTGGATTCTTTCAATATTCACTCTATCAATGCCACTCATTCGTCACACAATACATTAAATTGGTGTGTACCACAAACTTGATGCTTATTACACTGGTGAACACAATTTTTGTTGAATTAGGTCGAACAAGTATTGTCATGTAAGTAATTTTTAGGTGATGAGGCCAGAACTGGTCTCAGTTCTTCTCTCTCACGTCAAGCTTTCGTATTTTAAGATTTTTATTTTTCTTAAATATGCAACAAACTTCATTGAACAGTTGCAGTGCTTGTTTTATAATAAGTTGCAAATATTTATACACAATGACAAATGAAAAAAAAATGAATTGAAGGTTTTTTTAGCATAGTCATGTTTGTACAAAGGATAAGGTTATAGTTATATGAAATTTCGTCGTAATTTTGAACAAGGTAAGGTAAATATTTACGCTTGTAACTTTTTCTAAAAAAAATAGATAGAATCATAGATATTAGTGTTCTGACAAGTAGGTATCATGCAACATCAGAAGGCAGAAGAATTATCAATTGAAAGCTGCGCTATCATTTTTGAGTAAAACCAAACGATTATTTTGTAGTGATTGTTTTAAATATGATTAATTGTCGTTTATGCATAGACATGCAGTTCACAACATATAGCTGTTCAAACCTATAAATTTATTTCGAATCTGTACAAGTTTTTTCCTTAATTAACTCAAACGGCACATTGTACCTGGAACTTTTCATGTGTTCCATTTAGAGGAGATCTAGTGTAATAAAGAAAATGGGAGAATACATGCAGAGTTGAATTCATGAAGTCTTGACTCTTGATCATATGAAAGTAATAGCAAAAAATTAAAATCTTTTTAATGAAACGTTTCAAGCCTCAGCTCATCAGTCATAATCTGCAAAGCAAGAATATAAACAAGAATTAAATCAGAAAATGTGCCAAATTCCCAAAGTTGCTCTACTAGCATTCAAATTTAGGTCTAAATAATACAATGACGTGACGTAAAAAAAACTTCAAGATCTAATTATCTGTAACGTCATCACACAATATCGCGAATGCGAGTTGAAGCAGGAAAATAAAATACAAGAGTACGACTGGAACGCGGAACTGTCACAAGGGCAGATTACTAACTTAAGTAAACTCTAGAATCAGAAGAGCCCGAAAAGAAAAAAGAGAGCGAGAAAGAGAATATGAGAGGGGATAGAGAAAGAATGAACCGAAGAAAAAGCCCTATAGGAGCACCTTCCTATTGCAACATGAGGCAGCAATGTATGGGTCCGTGGGAACCAATTTTCAGCAATGAACAATTGAAATTTTTAGACTCTACTTCGAATTTTTACGAACTGAGCTCATTAGAGTCACTGTACATACTCAACTTGAAACCAGCCGTGAATTATATTCTGACTGCGTACCTTTCAAAAATTATAGGCCCCTAATGCAACAATTATCTCATGAATCTAATACGTAATAAGTATAATGCATTCCATTTTATGACAGTCTATATGGAGATGTGCTGCAGATAACACTCCTCTCTTTTCATCCTTTTTTTCTTCTAACCTTTCTTTCTCTTTCTCGTTCCTCACCCTTTCTTTCTCTTTCCTCACCCGTTCTTTTTTTCTTTTTTTTCTTTCTCGATCATTTCCATCTCTCTCTCTTTAGTAAGATTTTATTTTAGCTTGTAATCTACTCCTGTGACAGTTCCGTTTTTAGTTGTACTCCTGTATTTTATTTTTCCTGCTTTAACTCGCTTTTACGATTCTGGGTAGTGAAGTTACTGATAGTTAGATTTTTTAGTGTGCTTCTCACGTCATGTCATTGTTTTATTTAGACCCTAATTTGAATACTTGTAGAGCAGCTTTGTGTATTTGTCACGTTTTGTGTTCAGTGCATGTTTATATGCTTGTTTTGCAGATTATGGCTGATGATGAGCTGAGGCTTGAAACGTTTCATTAAAATCATTTTAAAATTTTTCTTTGTTATTACTTTCAATGTTGAATTGCTTAGCAGAAAATGTATTCCTAACAGTGTTGAACGTTTTTCCACGCTTCAGGACGGCCGCCTGTAGTGCTTTTTATCTCAAAAAAAATTTGTGCAGAAGCCGATGATACAAGTACGAAGTAATATTTAGCAAAAAAATTATTTCACGATGTACTTATTGTATGGCAGTGAAACATTGATATCTGGCAAAAAGAATTACTGTCTACATTATTTCTTACGAGATAGCGCAAGAAACATTTGATCAGCATTCCATCTCAATCACCGCCAATAAGGTTCAATTCGTTGTTCTTGAACACGTTGAGAAACTTCTGCACAGTGCGACACATTCTGACGGTTTTTGTGAGAGAAGTGTGAAATGTTTTCGTAACTGTTTCCTGCGTTAAATTATAGTTCATCATGCAGGCACCGTGTTGAGCTTTTCTTACGCTGGACAGCGGCAGGCATCAATGCTTAAAAACTTTGGCTTGTGTGATGAGCTCCTACGAATATTAGAAACAAATTCAAAACTTAATAAACTGCGATATTCAACCTCTATGGATTTTCATTGGCCATTTAACTACCTCAATCTAGAAAGAGAGAACTCTTCGGTCGTCGACCTTAGAACTTTTTTCACAAGCTGCTCGAGAGTACGAGGAAAACAGGATAAAACTCCCTGCCACATCTACGTCTGCCGTCGCTCGAGTGGTAACATCGTTGAAGCCTTTGCGTTAGTTGGTGCTCGACCCGCTGAAGTGAGCCCCTTCGTTATAACGCGTTCACTACGTATTGGTACATGTGTGTTCCACTGGGTAATTACTTATTTACGTACCAGTAACAATGACTACCATTTCACTGCTTTCACTACTTTAATTTAAATTACACTATGGTGTACAAGTATATTGTTGTCTTGCATTTATATCTTCCCAGCTTGCTAAGAAAGGATAAGAATGTAATTAAGTAGTAAAAATGGCTTTCAAATTCTGCTTCTTTTAACCTAACCAAAAGGACCGTAGCAACTGCGAAAACATAGTGAACGTGTAAATGTGGATTATTTGCTGCTACGACGTATTCCTCAATAATATATTTTCAATACGTCATTCATCATGCTTTGTAATAATCAGTTAGAAAATTTTACAGTCATTCACCTTCTAATATTGTGGAAAATTAATTTGAATCAAATTTTCATCAGAAATTACAAAAAGAAGCAAATACAACTCAACCGCATCCAAATAACCGAATGAAATATGTACTGAAGTGCCATGCAAGAACTGAATGCCTTGAAAATACATCATTTTACAGCGCAACTTGTCGGATCAGTTAAAACTGTCATTCAAAATGATTATAAATATTTTAAGAATTGATGGCAAGCATTTTGGCAAATTTGTTCTCAAGAAAAACCGTCGATCAACTGAGAACGTTTGCGAGTAGCGCTGCTTTGAAACCCCTTTGTGCAAGAGAAGCAAAAAAGAAGATTGCCTTTCAGGAAGGTATTGAGGGCACTACATAAGAATGCCCATCAACGTCATTGGACTCGTGACTGTTGATGACTTGGTGTCAGAGTGCACCGTATCAGGGTGCTCGTCAAGTGAGCGGAGAGTGTTGGTGACTGCTGCAACCAGCGAACTATTGTTTGAAGAATATTGTCATTTTCAGAAGTGAAATGTAATATGGTTTTCAGTTTCTCCCTGCCATTTTGGCCAGCAACACCCATCCGCAGAAATACGGAGCAATTCACCGAAAAATAGGTTGAGTGGAGCGCGTCGATGCTTCGGAGCAGCTTGTCTCTCATCATCTTCCATTTTTCTTTCATCTGTTTCTCTCATGAGAAAAGCAGAAAGCTGTGCAGCATATTTCAGGTTGAATTGCTTTCATTCGGTCATGGTTTCCCATCATCATGGACTTTGCTAGAGATACGCTATAAAAACCCCGTCGTAAAAATTCCGCATCTCTATTAAACCGCATAACTTAAACACTCGCTGAATTTCATCTGTAAGTTTACCTTCGCCAATGAAAGTTTAAAGCTGATGTGTAGCAGTAATTACGTTAAAAGTTAAAGTTTTTCTCGCTAAGAGCTAAAGGTAAAATGCACGTTCTACTACAACGTTGCTTTCAGTTATCTCTCAACTCTGAGGTACACATCACCTAAACTGCCCGCTTTACTTCGTACGAAGTTTAATGAGAATGTTAATGATGAAAATTTATTTACTTATCGAGGAAAAATGAGAAATAATTTAACAGTATTATGTTTACGTCAGTATTTTCCAGATTCTTTTATTCACCTTATAATTATTCAATTGAATAGTTCACTTAAAATGGAGGAGCGTCTGACAAGTGAGGGATCAGATGCTCAGCCTAAACTTTCTTCAAAAATTGACGATCCTGCAGCTTCATCAGGGCAAGTTGTAAACACGCCCTTCGCGAATAGGAGCGATCAGAAATTATACCCAGCTAAGGATGGCAGTTCCAACGGCAAGAGGCCACACCAGGCTGAGAGGGTCAGCCTCAACCAAGAGCAACAACAAGCCGGGAACTTTGTCCCAACTTATCCTCTCAATCAAACGATGTGCTGTGACAGTCATAGTACTACACGGTCTGACCTGGCATTCTTTTCTTCAGTGAAACGTATCGCTGAAGAATTCAGGTTCGTTTGTTTTTGAAATCGTAAAAAACGTAAACAAGGCCCTCTTCTTTTCATTCTTATTTTGGATTCACTTATCAAATGAATGTAAACGCCTGGTAGTATATTTAGTACTGTTGTATTCAGTCATCATGATGCTGCAATATACTCTTACAATTTTTGCCTGGAGGTCCTGCTCTCCTCGGGCCTGGTGGATTTGTTTGGTCTTCTCAACGCTGCTCACTGCTGCCACCAGAGTGCACTACATCAGCATGCCCTACACTGTCATGTGAGTTTTGAGTGTTGGTGTCAGTAGCTCGTCATGTGAGTCATGAGGGTGGTTGCCAGTAGCTCGTCATGTGCGTTTTGAGTGTTGGTGTCAGTAGCTCTTTATGTGAGTCATGAGTGTTGGTGTCAGTAGCTCGTCATGTGAGTCATGAGTGTTGGTGTCAGTAACTCGTCATGTGAGTCATGAGGATGGGTGTCAGTAGCTCGTCATGTGAGTCTTGAGTGTTGGTGTCAGTAGCTCGTCATGCGAGTCATGAGTTTTCCCAGGTAGCAAGAAATTATTGGGCCAATATTGGGTTGATAATTATTTCTTGACCTGATATTGGAATCTTGGATTACAATAATAGGCTAATAACAAGACAATGTCGAAAAAAGATATATTTATTTATGACATCAACTTGTTATTGGGACAATGTAGTAAATAGCTTTATTTCTAATATTAAACTAACATTGTATGTATATATATATATATATATGCACGATATTCATAGAAGTGGAAACTATCTCATAATAATTAAAAATCTCGCAATTAAATAAAATTTGTTAAAACATAAATTATTATTGCCCAAATATTGGGTTGATATTGTACGCCAATAATACGGAGTTTTTGTTTAAAATGTACCAATAAAGTTAATGAATATTAATTGCAGTCATTAATGAGTGCAGATATATTTGACAGATATCAAGAAATGTGAATACGTTACAATAATATGTACATTCAGAATTACTGCAATCACAGGTTCACAGTTCTTGTTTTTTTCAGTCGTCCAATTAGTTTCGAAGGTCTAATTTTTTCAAAAAATATGCTAAAATCGTTTGTCATATCTTACTATAGCAATAAATGTCTATATATTGAATTAAGATGAAATAAAGTCATTTATATAGATGATATAAATGACTTAATTTCGTAACGAAGGTAGTGAATAGGCCTATTCCTACCATATTACCCATTTTGCATGCATCATTCTTTGAGTAAAGCGCTTTCGTGCTATTTTTCAATCACGCATATATATGCTGCTTAGATGAACGTATATATGCTGCTTAGCACAGGTTGCCCGACCACTGGTACGTACGTGCAACACAAAATTTGGACTACGATGCATGCCAAAGAGGTTTGTAATCATGGATTTTAGATAAATTTTGAATGCAGTTCAATTCATAGTCTTGTAGGTGTGTAGGTATGTACATCGGATAACATAGTTATCAGAATTATATATATTTCTCGTCTTTGAACCCTTCTGAATATTGATGCGATATTAGAAATTAATTATTGAGCCAAAGTGCTGTTTAAGGAAACACCTCAATATCAAGTCAATAGTGACACAGTAATTAGCTGACTCTGGGTTAAAAATAAATTATTCTTGGGACAATATATTCTACCAATATCCACTTGATGTCAGAAAATAAGTATTTGGCCTGTAGTACTCTACCTTAGTTACCCCTCAAACTCAGTTCTAGTCCATTTGTGTTCAGTAATACTAATATGTGAAAATGTAAAATTATTCAGGAAGAAAGAAGCTAGCATAATATGCGCAAAGCGCATCTCTATCGTCTTCCTACCTATCCTTTTCCGCTTCACCCCTTCTCTTCCCGACACACTCTGAGTCAAACTCTCTTTCCGTCTTCTCTATAAGCATCGCCAAGCCAAGCCAAGGAAGAAAGTGCTCACATCAACGTAGCGTGTATCACCGACACCAACTGCAGGAGAAGTACGAGTATATAACTAAGGTCGCTGCTTCACTCGCCGAAAGCGGAACTCAATTGCTTAAGCAGCAACCAGGGTTGCGGAGTCGGAGTCGCATGTTTTAGGGTGGAGTCGGAGTCGCTTCTCTGAAGTGTGGTGGAGTCGGAGTCGCTTTTCCGAGTGTGGTGGAGTCGGAGTCAGAGTCGTTCATTCGGATGGGGTGGAGTCGAAGTTGGAGTCGCTATTTTTTGCTGTCTTCGATTCTAATTTTTACTAAAAATATTTATAATTGTTTAAAACCGAAATTAAACAAAACAGAGTTAGAATACTTTGCTGAAAATCTAAAAATGCGCAATGTTTTTGTTCATTATTTTGTTTTAAGTTTGAAACAGCGTATTTATACCTATCACCTAATACCGTCATTGTTGTCTAGTCGTTGTGGGTTTGAATTCCTAAATTTGATAAATACAAGAAAGGAGTATAATTGTACTGGAGTAATAATGAATATTTGGCAGTTATTTAAGCATTAATTAGTAATTTGAAGCATTGAAAATTTGTTCTGTATATTTATGTTTCGTTCATTTCCCCTTCAATTAGTACACAGGAAGTAGCAAATAGTACTAAATGTGTTGCAAGTTACTTGTAGAACATTTCTGCTGATGCAATACATTGTACTCGCGTAAGGAGTGGTAACTCTGTACGCTCTTAATGATGCATTATTGAGAATGACTAGTCTTTACTGAAACTTAAAGTTATGTTGTGATCGTAAATATTTTTGGTCTTTATGTTATGATTCTTTGCCAATGAGTAGTCTTTGCCAAAACCTGAAGCTATGGTCTGGTACATAAAGACTTCTAGTTCTCAGGTTATGTTATTAAAATTGATATGGCTTCCTTGTCGTTAGGTCAAGTTAACATGTATTATTAATAACAATTTCTGCTCATTTCTAAAGTTATTTCTTGAATGTTGTTTGGTTCTTTCAGAGTAATATTGTATTTCGATATATCATGATCATGTTGAATTTTTATCTTCGGTATCACTCCCCAGTTTTTGAGCATACGCTGAAATGGAGAATTTTATATTCTGCTTCTACAATTTTAAACAGTGAAATAGTATCCGTTTTGCAGCATTACATAATAATTACTTCTTCTTATGGAAGATTTGAAAATGTTGTAAGGTAATCAATATCGGCATTGAGACACATGAAAAATTAAAATACAATGTAAACGAGCTGCAATGAAAATAATAACACACTAGCAAAATGTTCACTTAGTCACACACATATTGTAACTGAAAGCAATGCACTATTTCAGCTGCAATGGTTGTTACATTTATGCGATAGTGTAAATTTTCTTACTGGAGACGTTTCAAATCGCTCCAAAAAACATGAAATTTGAAGAACATGGGCGTTTACTAAAATTAGAAAGAGTCAAAAATAAAGTAAAAGGTTAGACGAGAATAAGAGGTAGTATCATATTACACGCAAAGACGATAGAAGTGACTTTTATTCGTAAACAAAACGTTCCGAAAACTTCAGTCCCCTGCGACGAAAGCAAAGCAACTTTTGCCTATTATAGCCGAGATATAAAATTGTGTTGAGCAATAATATGACACCTTTTCTGCATTGTTACCCTGCATAGTGTAGACAGAGAATAAGAAGCAGTGTGCAAATTTTGCCTATATTATCTACATGTATATCATTTTGTGGATTTTAAGCATAGACATTGAATTAACTATTATAATTTCACTGAATGAGTGTTTACTTAGTAATAAAAAAAACTGTGGATACATATCTATGCTTCTCAGTGTAGGCAGTGACTACTTTACCTACTCAGAAGACACTTGTCAGTAATTTACAAAGTGTTCCAGAATGAAAGGCAAAAAGTTGCCCACCAAGTAGAAGATGTCCGAATAAAAACTCTTTCTTCTATGAAATTTTCCGAAGAAAGAGACATTGAGATATTAGCCGTTTATTGTTTTAAATGATGGAATTTAATGACTAAATTACTCGCAATATTTATTTGAATTTACGTTGATCGAGCGAAATCTTTTAGTTGCATGACCTTCTAGATCTCCTTACATGACTCCATTCGATTTCATTTTCTGGGGGCACGTGAAGAGCCTTGTTTGTGCTACACCCATTGAGTCTGAGGAAGATCTTGTGACCAGAATTGCAGTGGCTGCTGGCGAGATACCTAAATGCCAGACGTGTTTCCTAATATCCGGCAGTCGTTAAGGCTAACATTCGAAAAGTGCATTGATGTAGGTGGAACACATTTTGAACAATTTTGTAAAGTAAATTCAAAATAAATATTGCGGGTAATTGTGCCATTAAATTTCATCATTTAAAACAATAAACAGCTAATATCTCACGACCCCGATTTTTGGGGAAAATTTATTGGAATTAAAATTGTTTATTTAGCCCTTTTCTACTTGGTGTGCAATTTTGTACCTCGTGTTCTGAAACACTCAGTATACAAAATTGTGTACTCGACCCGTGATAAATGATGGGATTTAATATTGTCTATATACGAATTCTCCACATGTGGATCATAAAGAAATATATCCAACCTTATACTACCCGTGATTAAAATATTCTAGTACTAGTGCACTGGTGAAACTCGCATCACAGATACAGTCATTAAGCATCTTTAAGAGCGTGAAAAGGAGACAGACCAACAAACAAAGACGGACAGCCAATTTTATTTGTTCAATGAAATTTCCTGTTGAAAACCTTCCGTATTTCTGATGGCGGCGTTGTGGAAGAAAAAGTTTCCTTCAGATGGCCTGTCATAGTTGACAGACAAGAATTTGAAACTGTTGAAATTAGTTCTTTCATTTCTTCGATTTTTTTGTTGTGCAGCTACATCTTTTCTTTTCGTTTTTTGTTTAAATTTAACTTTCTATAATTAAGCATGTTTGAGCTTCTACCAGACCTGCATTAACCTAAAATCGCTTAAAATAACATTACTCGTGACGCACTGGCGTTTACTAATTAAATTATATTTGAGCTTACTCTGCTTGGGCAGCATGTCGCCCTTTTAACAAAAGTCGGTCTGGCACCTCTAACTTATTTCTCTTACGTAAAAAGCAGTCTCTTTCTGCGACTTTAACTCCTCGACCCGGTAAACAGGCACTTATTATTCAAGGTAATTAATTGTCAATTAATTGGTAAAATCTTAGTGCTATATGCAATCTTGCAATATGATACGATATTCAGCTAGTCGGCGACCAGACATCTTAAAACTCTGTTTCTATCTACTCAGAACGCCACTAAAACTTCATACCGGATTACCGTGCAGATGACCGGCCACGTCCATTGGTTGTCTTCTATTTTTAAGGAGTTTCGTTTTTAAAACTAACATTTCGGTAAAGAAAATCTTCGGTCTCCGTTTTAAAGGAATTTAATAATAAAAATAGTACAGAGGACGCTGCTGTGCGTACTGCTGGAATCCTCAAAATACACCTAATTTGGGTGCTGTTTCCCTTTTTGCGCATCTCGGGAAACGACTTGCTATTGTTCCCTTGAAGTTATTCTGTATTTGAAATAAATGTTCGAACAGTAGCCCTTAAGCTTTAAATCCTAAAATTCCATTGTAATAACATAGGAGAGATTACGCACAGGAAATACCTAAACCAATATATTTATTTGTTTAAGGGGACCATCCAGGGCCAAATTGGGTCCCCGAATGGAAATGCGTGTTTTTGTTGAAAAAGGATCCTTAGGGGGTGGGTTATTGTGCCATGAAATTTTATGGCGCTACGGACGCTAGAAACGCCCCCACGGGGGGTCCAAAGGGGACCGATAATCATCATTTTTGGACCCAATTTTTTTCTTGTTGAAAAAGGATACTTAGGGGTTGGGTTATTGTGCCATGAAATTTTATGGCGATACGGACGCTAGAAACCCTCCACGGGAGGTCCAAAGGGGACCCCCCGGGGGTCCAAAGGGGTCCCTCCGGGGGGGACCCCTCCACGAATTTTTCGAAAAATAATAAAAAACTAAGGCCTGAATCGAAAAAGTGACCTGAGAAAAAAAGGTTTACTTTCAACAAATACATATACTGGCCAATTTTCAAACGAATCGGACGAAAAAAGTTGGTGAGACCTCAATATGACTGAGTATTCAAAAGAACTGTAATATTTCTCTATAATTTTATGCACTATATTTCTTGTGTTTCATTGAAATTCAAGAGGGAAAACGTTGCTCCTAATTCGTACATAGAAATAAATCATGGAAACTGCATTCATGTACTAAAATTTTCATGATATTCCAATTCAATGGACATACTTTGTTTTTGGGCTCTAGTGAAAAATTACCGTTTTTACCATTCGAATCGTATCAGGGCATTGAGTTTTGATGCTAGAACAAAAGCAAAGACAGTTTTAGAATCCTTGAAACATTTCTAACAAAAGTACATTCTCCTTGTTTTCAAATTCAAATATTTCGAAAAAATATATTGTTCTAAACCCAAAAATTTTTTAAAGGGTTTAGAAATTTGAAAAAAATTAAAAAAATTCGAATTTCCAAAAAAAATAAATGTACTTTTGTTAGAAATGTTCCAAGGATTCTAAAACTGTCTTTGGTTTTGTTCTAGCATCAAAACTCTATGCCCTGATAGGATTTGAATGGTACGTAAATATGCCCCAAAAAACGAGTTTTTCGTAAAAAAAAAATAAGGCCTAAATCGAAAAAGTGACATGAGTAAAAAAGGTTTACTTTCAACAAATACATATACTGGCCAAATTTCAAACGAATCGGATGAAAATAGTTAAACCCTTGAGATGGCCCCCTTAAGGGGACACTTGCCCTTTATTGTACATATAAGAACAATCAACGCTATGCCGGGTGCCCCACAAAAATGTCCCCGACTTTTTAATTGATTATATCTCCGCTTTAAATAAACATATTCAAATTGTCTGTGTTTCACATAGTAGTAATTTCATTCCCTTTTCAAATAATTTGAGTTTTTGAAAATCAGTTGAATAACCACTTCACAATGATCGATTTACTGAAAAGGGTAGAAAAACTAATTCTTCAAAGGGAAAATTTAAAAAGCAACACTGGTGTCCTTCTTCATTTCTCAATACCTACTGTTAAGAATAATTTCAGAACGATGTCCCCTACATACCACCAAGTATTTAAACCCTCTGAGAGGTTTCAAATGTTTTCAATAACAGTGTTTCAAGAACTGAAAGAAAACGGTGAAATAATATGTAAAACTCTTCGTTCAATGGTGGCCAGAAGTAACACTTGCCTTGAGAGAAATGGAGGGTATGTTGAAGGATACTGAATTACTTTATTTGTTTGAACGTTACTTATGATAATGATTTGTTACTTTTTTATATTTTTGTTTGTTCATTTTTTTGGGAAAGTACAAAATAAGGAAGAGTATGTATATTGCTTAGAAAACTTTTTCTTTGAACAATTAGTTTTTCTACCCCTTGCAGTAAATTGATCATTGTAAAGTGTTTATTCAACTGATTTTCAAAAACTTAAATTATCCGAAAAGGAAACAAAATTTATTACAATGTGAATAAAAGACAATTCAAATATTTCAATTCAAAGCGGAGATATAATTAATTGAAAAATCGGGGACATTTTTTGGGACACCCGGTATAATAAAAACCCAGGTGTCCGTCAATTTGTAAATAAATATATGTTCTTGTGCGTAATTTCTCCTATTTTATTACAATGGGAATCTGCTTGCTTGGACAGTATCATGAATGCCATTGAAATATGAAAAACCTGGCATCTGCTCACTTTTGTTTATAAATAAAAAACATTGCGTCAAAATCGAATCTATTGTCACGAAAATGCGGCTAATCGCAGTAAAAAGGTTTGGCAATTTTTTAAAAAACTTCTTGCCGAATAATAATATAAATTATAATACAGTGTTGTTGCTTGCTTGGTTGGTGTGTGCGTCTGCGACATTCTTAAAGATGCTTAATGACCGTAACTGTGATAAAAGTTTACCAGTGCACAAGTACGGGAATACTGTATTTTAATCGCGGGTACTATTGGGATGGGTACATTTGTTTGTCATCTTTATCTTGATATTTTTTTAAAACGATACTATCGAATCCCGTCATTTTTTACCAATCATGTACTCTAGTAATTTGTCAATTAACATTCTGCAGTCAATTTAAAAGTCGTTCGTTAATGAAGAATATAGTGAACATATGTACTGGTTTCAACATCTGCAACCGTCTACTACTAAGAATGACAGTCGTGTGTTTATTTATACGTTTCGTGTCACGCTCTTAAGAATCGATAGGAAAAAATTAGCACTGGCGGTCTTGGTTTCAGTTCACGGTCAATT
Organism: Morinoia aosen; assembly: GCA_030386875.1. NCBI lineage: Eukaryota > Metazoa > Arthropoda > Malacostraca > Amphipoda > Talitridae > Morinoia > Morinoia aosen. Next base: position 33,333,392 of record CM059563.1, on the reverse strand, counting down.
AATACACTCATTTTCGTACAAGTGCTCTAGCTATAATGCCATTTTCAAAACAATTGAGAGATCCAGAGCCTTATATACCAGAGTTCTAATCGTGGATACCGAGTTCGGCGGGTATTGTATATTACAATGTACTGTATTACAATACACTCTATTGTATATTACAATATACATACACAAGATCGCAGTTGCTTTTAGTAATGTTAAATTTCTGTACCTAGGATACTACACGAATGGCTATAACTACTTCTCTTGCGGCTCGAAAATACTGTGTTCCAAGAGTTATTACTCCAATAAGAAAAATAAGTTACCTTTGGAATAATTTTAAGCATGGAAACTCCACTCGAGCGAAAATTTGTTGAAGAAAGGTATTGAATTCTGTAATTTTTGACGGACCGTGTACGCTAGTTAAGAAATAAAGTATTCATCTTATAAATTATGAATAGGTGGAGTTGGAGTCCCAAAATTGCGAATAGGCGGAGTCGGTGTTGGAGTCGCCAAATTTTAGAAAGGTGGAGTCGGAGTCGGAGTCGGAGTCGCCAAATTCTGAAGAGGTGGAGTCGGAGTCGGAGTCGCCAAATTCTGGAAATGTGGAGTCGGAGTCGGAGTCGCAAATTTATTCCTTCGACTCCGCAACCCTGGCAGCAACAACTCCAGGCCTTACAGGCCAATAATGTTCTAAGGAACACCTCATAATCAAGTCCATAGTGACACAATAATTAGCTAATATTGGGTTAGTGAAATTATCATTATCGGGGCCATATGTTTTACAAATATCAACCTATCAGGAATTGAGTATTAAGCCAATGTTATTGTAGGGAACACTTCATTATCAAGTCAATATTGACACAATAATTTGTTGATATTGGGTTGATGATAATATTGTTATTGGGCTAATATATTTTTCTAATATCAACCGAATTTTCCAAAATAAGGTATTGCCCCAATGTTCATTTTGAATATCCACTCAATATTGAAACTGCATATTGGCTCAATATTAGGTCAATAAATTTTGCTACCTGGGTTGGTGTCAGGAGCTCGTCATGGGAGTCAAGAATATTGGTAACTGCTGGAACCACAGCGTAAACTTACGAGTAGCTGGATATGTGTGGTATTTGTCCAGTTCATTTCAAGATTCTAGGGTTCAACACGTTTCACAGTGCGTGCGTAAACAATGAAACAAGTAACTGTGCTTGACTTAGGTAAAGATCCGGTATTTTTCGTTTTATGTTCATAATAGTGTGCTTAAATATCAACTAACTAACAATTAAGAGAGTTTGCGCGTCCTTGTCTTTTCTTGGCACTGCTCAGGTTCACAACTTTGAACGATTGATAGATTTACATACCACAAACATACATGAGCTTCAAGAATAACGCAAGAATAAATTTGATGTCTAACTTTGAACAATTTTAGCATTTCCGGCCAAATTAGCTGTGCAAAAGATATACTAATTCTAGAGTAACGAATGAAATGATTCAATGCACTTGAATTTTTCTACAAGAATTAGCTAAATAGACATGACTTGTATGCCAGCATCAGATTGAGAGAAAGTACAGTTCGACAGTTTAGTCAGCGTTTTCCTTGATCAGAATATTTTGTGAAGCATATATACAAGCATATATCTACACTTATAAATACTAATGAATGCATAAAATCGTACATACATATACGCACATTTATTATCAGCTCTGAGGAGTTTTACCCAACCCATACTTGGAGGGCAAATATGCAGTGTCCTAACCCACAAATCAGAGGTCAAAACTGGTAGAGAGGATTAAGTGATAATTTCACCTCATAGGGGCGTAGATATCTTTCAGGAAGGGTGGCCTAATTCCTAGTTCAGTTCCTAGTTAGTAACTTGGCTAGGAAAAGCCAGTTTGGCAACCCTGCGATGAACACCACGCCTCTATCTTGAATGTCCCAAAATTTTGTGTTTTGTGGGTTAGGACACTGCATATTTGCCCTCCAATTGAAGGTGAGCAGTAACGTTAGGCCGGGTCCACACGCTACGTTTTTTACTCCGTTTTGCATGCGCAGTTCAAGACGTTGCAGGTAAAACGTAGCGTGTAGACAGGAAAACTGCGCAAATTTTTGGTCCGAAGGAAGACTGCGCAGTTGCAACGATAACTGAGCTAATGAGCATAGATTTCCGTGAACTGCGCAGACAAGTTGGAACGTTATAGACGCTAGCTCCGTTTTGTGGCTCATCTTTTTACACAGTTCTCGTGCAGCAGGTGACAATGGCTGACATCAGGAATTGCCCTCGGGAGCTTCTCACAGAATTTATTGATCTATACCAAAGCTTTCCTTGCCTTTGGCGCGTCAAATCGAAGGAATATTGTGATAGAGACAAAAAGGCCAAGGCGTATGGAAAATTAGTTGAAAAATACAGAGAGATTGACGCGGAAGCAAACAGAGAAACAGTTGTGAAACAAATTAATTCACTCAGAAGTGTTTTTCGTAAAGAGTTGTGTAAAGTCAATAGTTCGATTCGATCTGGTGCTGGAGAAGAAGAAATATACAAACCAGCTCTATGGAATTTTGACTTGCTGCATTTCCTGAATGACCACGAGACTCCGAGAGCATCTAGAAATACCATAATTGAAGGTGAAGAAAATGGAGCACACGGACGACCAAAAGAGGTGAGTACAGTAATATTTCCTTTGATATGTTTCTAGTTTATTAGTGAGCCGTTAGTAGAAGGAGCGTAGCTATTGCAATCGTCATGCCGTAGTTAAAATTTACCGTTAACATTTGCCTTTCTAAACCTGCAACGGTTCGCTGTTAGCGCTTTATGTATTTTACAAAGAATAGGTAGGGAATTGAAACAAAAAAGTAGCTCACAAAATTTTCACTGCACCATATATCAAATTTCATACCTTTTTATGAATTTTTGAGAGATAAAAAAAGAAAAGATACCATATTAATATTAAATGCAAACAGCTATTCAAAGAAAACGTAGAAAACCGTGCCACTGCATTCATAACAATACATTCATTTCCTAGGTACTTACATTGTTGTGCCTACAACAGGATTGTACATGAATCCCAGAGTAAGTGATCGTTCTATCGCTGATATATGCCCTACTTCATTCGCATTTTTCAATCGTACTTTCAGGCAATAAACCTATCTTGCCAATCAACAGACCCCTCGCTGTTGAAGTAGTCTTTGAATTGATCTCTAACCACGGCAGCACTATTCATAATTTGGCCTCTTCTTCCATGCTGTAGGTCGTGCAACAAATCGAGGTGACATCTGTCCCCTAACTCAACGTACATTCAGCAAGATTTTCGTGATCCATACTTTCAGGAGGAGAGTAGCTTGGCGAGTTCCTTCTGCGCAAGAAATTGTGTAGAACGCAACACGTCAGAACTACAGTCTCCACGTTGCCCAACTTCAAATTTATGCTTGTGTGGAATATGCGAAATCGCGACGCCATAATTCCGAACGTGTTTTCAATTACCCACCTTGCTCTAGATAAGCGGTAGTTAAAAATTCTTCTATCCCTTGTTAATGTTTCCCGCCCATACGGTTTAATAAAATCTTGGCGCATAGCAAAGGCTTCATCACCTATGAAGACATATTTTAGAACTCTATTTGAAGTTTCAATGCAACGTGGCTGTGGTATTCTTAACTCGTTGTTTGTTAACTCTTCATATAATAACGTATTATGGATGACTCCTCCATCTGAGATCCTGCCGTTTGTACCTATATCACAGTATAGAAATTCGCAATTGGCATTGGCTATTGCCATAAAAACAACACTATGGGTTTTCTTATAATTAAAATAATATGAACCACTTCCTTTGGGTGGGATAATCCTGACATGTTTCCCGTCAATTGCCCCTAGGCAGTGAGGGAACTGCCACTTTCTTTCGAAATCATCTGCAACTGCCAGCCAATCTTCTTCTGTTTGCGGGAACTGCAAAGAAAAACAATAGAATTCAATGAATACAAGTTCTATTCATAAGCATTTACTGTAAACATTTCAAAGGTTTTATCTTTGCGTAGGTAGTATTATAAACAGTAAAGGGGAGTCCGTCTACTAATTAATTACTACTTTAAACCCCGTCGGTTCGCTGACAGAAGTTTCAAGTGCGATGTAGGGAAGGTAAATATAACGATAATGACATTATGATCAAAAATACATCGATAGATCGCGTTCATATACTGGGCCCGGAGCCTCGGCCTCGACCCCGGGCAGAGAGGGCCAGACCATGTCCATCAAGTGTGACACACAGACGGATACAAACATACAGACAGACAGAGATACACGGCTCTTTTTATAATATAGATGTTTATGAACATTTCCATTAACGATATTATATCATATTTACAGGCGGAAGAAGATGAGCATGAACGCGCTGTTGAATGTGAAGAAGGCGAAGGACGTACTACTCCTCTTTCCGCAGAATCAAGCACCGTTTCTAGTCAAATATTGTCTGATGGATGTTCCACATCGAACGTCTCGACTCGTAAGAGGAAAGCAGCCCCGAAAGAAGATGCCACCGATGAAGTGTTGAAGGTAGTAGGAAAGAGACTGGAGTCGCTCAAGGAAAAAGATGCTTTTGAGGTGTTTGGGAAACATGTGGCTCATAAACTAAGAGGCGTCGCTTCTTCCCAAAACATATTCGCCCAGAAGCTCATTTCAGACGTTTTATTTGAAGCGGAGTTGGGTGCACTGAATAGACAGTTTAAAATTATCGATATGACCAGCTAGGGAAGAAATGATTTTCAATTAGTGAATGAAAGGCAATGTCAACAAAATATGGCCCAACAATTTACAATACCTAATACTTCCTATGCACCAGTTCAACAATATCAGTCCTTCTCGCAGCTAGCGCCACCTGCGCCACAACCATACATCCCACAAGCAAGTCCACACAGTGTAAGGTATGAAACAAGAGCACAAAATCTGCCAGTGTCGCAAATCCAGCCACGGGAAGGCAATGAAAATGAGGAAGCAGACGTCCAGCAAAGCAAAGATGGCTCTGCACTTGGAAGCTACTTTTCGACATTTAAACCCACATGAATTAAATGCATATGTTAACTGACATTGATAGCTTATGTGGTATCTCAGGAAGTTGAAAACGAACAATGTTTCATTGTGATATCCTATGATTCTATGAATCTTGCTTAGATCTGTGATTGCCATTCTTATAACATAATTATGATTATGTTTAAGTTAAAGTTATCATAATTTTCTATTATTTTCATGGTGATTTATATGCAGCATCCTATAACTTTATTTGTATAGAATTGGAATTGCTATTATTATAAGTAAATATTTACAAATGGCAATAACAGTATTACTCACCTTCAAATACTCATTCCTCAGCACCTGGAAGATAGCTTCACATGTTTCCGGAATGAATTTGCTTAATGCTTGTTTAGAGATGGTTGTTGTATATTCCATGTCTTTGTACGTTCTACCTGTAGCCAAAAATCGTAAACAACAAAACAACAAAACCGTTTATAACAACAAAACCGTTTATTTCCAAGTTGTCACATGAGATACATATGCCAACATATTGGCTTTTAAAAGTTCCTTAATATAAGACGTCCTAAAACAAAAGATCCATACGAGGAGTATTAATTGACAAACCATCCGAGGTGTAAAAATAGATAAGCCCTACGAGGCATAATAATCGACAAACTATACGAGGTGTACTAATAGATAAACTATCAGAGGTGTACAAATAGATAGACCATACGAGGCATATTAATAGACATAATATACGAGGCGTACTATAATAGACAAACCACACGTGGTGTGCTAATAGTCTAACAAAGTTCCATACGAGGAATACTAATTGACAAACCATACGAGGTGTACAAATAGTTAAGCCGTACGAGGCATAATAATAGACAAACTATACGAGATGTAATATTAGACAATACTATCATAGGTGTACAGATAGATAGACCATACGAGGCATATTAATAGAAAAAATATACGAGGCATACTAATAGACAAACCATACGGGTCGTGCTAATAGTTTAACTCTGTCAAGGGTAGTTGAATGAGAAATGAGAAATATTATCTCTTGGATATTTTATATTCCAAGAGATTCCGGTACAGCGCTTCTTGCCTTTTTTTTCCCCCACTTCGATAATTTCAACTAAGAACTTGGCAGTTTCGAAGAATTCTTTAGTAGTTTTCGAATTATTTATAAGATCATCGAAGTAGGAAAAATACACAAAAAAAAAAACGCTACACCGTACTAGATTGAAACAACACTGTAAATGACAATCAAGTATTGAGAAAAAGATAGTCTCGAAATAATTTGTAAAGAACATCGCGCAACACAGCACGCACATCTAGGAATGCGTAAACAAACTTACACTCAAAATTGAAATGCATGGCTTGTTCGGCATACAAATATAGAGATAATTTTTGCACGAGTGCTTTATTTCCTTTGTCTGTTTATACTTTTTAATTTCTTCTGTTCACAGAAATGCCTTCGGGGTCGTGATAGATCGATTTAAGAATCATTAAGCAAGCGCAATCAATTTGTTTATTTCTGAAATTTGGTGCAGTGTTAACTGATCGCAGAGCTGTAGGTAAAATGTAATGTGTCTTGAGGTTTTGCTTTTTATGCAAAAAGTAGAAATAGAAACAGATATATGTACATGTGCGCATATATGTGTGCGAAACGTGTGCATGTTTACACTGATACATAAACATTTATGTTTGCGTGCGCACACGTACATACTCACGCACACACTAACACACATATTCATATATATACGTATTGAAAACGAATATAAGAAAAATGCTAATAGACATGAAAAATAATCTTACTCTTTCAATATTTAAAATGACAGTCCAAGCTCTGATGAATCGTAAGAAATAACCTGAGGAAAGATAAGGAATAGAAAAGGACTTCGAAAAACGTATAAATGGAATGGTTTTTTAATTTCCTAAAGGAAATTTTAAGAAAACTCAAGTTACCGCTGAGGAACAACAACAAAAAAAAAACATATATCTTCAATATATATCATATATAATATCTTCTCGATATTCTCTGCAACATCATGCGGACATGGGTACATGGGATAAAATGGAGATACAGTGTAGGCCAGTTACCACTCAAGATTGACAAATATCTACAAAATTTTGGCAGAAATGCGCAAACAAACATATACTCAACATCAAAATTTGCTTATACAACATACGGACAGAAAGATAATTTTACCACGATTCATACGCTCAAATTACGATTAATTTCATTAATTGTATTTGTCATTAATCCGATTCACAGAGACGTCCTCTGGTGTAAGTGGGAGATCTATTTTTGAATCATTTCGCTAGTGCAATAAAATTTATTAACCGGATGGTTTTTGTGTAAAGAAATGAAATAGGAACATGTATTTCTATTTATGTAGATATATATATACCTATATACGTACACACACATATTAATATATGTACTTATTGAGAATGAAATATAAGAAAAAAATACATATATAAAATAAGAGGATAGAAACAACCTACCATCTATTACACCGATAATGACAGTTGAGCTCATTGTAATCCTAAGAAATTATTCGAAAAAAAAATAACTAAAAGGAAAAGAAGACTTCGGAAAACGTAAAATGAACTGGTTTTTAGTTTCTTCATAGAAATTTTTAAGAAAACTCAGGTTACAGTCAAGAAACAACACAACTCTTCAGCATTATACAGACATGTGTACATGGGATAAAATGGAGTAACATTGTGGCCGGATATCACATTTGAGTGGAGAATATTTACAAAATTTGGCACATATAGGTAGATTAAGCAATGGTCCAAAGTGATAATTTTGATAACAGAAATTAACAGTTTTTTTCGATTTTAAAGTTTAGTGCTGCTGTGCACTGAACGCACGGAAAAATATTAAAAGACTAAATGAAAATGCTTAAATTAACCTCTCCCCCCAGCTCAGCCGAAATCGATTGAAAACATATTCGAGAATGATTTTGAAATAACGAGACAACGTTAGCCAAAATTTAATTCATTATAAACGTTGCACAATCCTCACATTTATAAACCTGTATATTGGTGTACACATAAAATGTATTTCAGAGTATGTTTTCCATACGGATGTTAAATATTAACACAGAGAAGAAAAAATAACAAAATAAAGATGAGGAAATACTCCTGATTATGGAAAAAACGTTCATTCTGCTGTATTGAACTCACGGCTGGGGTGCTCATTATTGTCGACAGAAATAGTTAAGATGAATGCACGAATGGCTTAGCAAACGTAAAATGAAATATTTTCTAATTTTCTAACAGAAATTTCAGGAAAATTAAAATTTCTGGTAAATGGGAAATTCACACCGAAATGCTGCAGGTCTATAGAGATGCAAAATGACGTGACACATTTACTCTAAATTCTTTTCCAGTTTTAGAGTTTTTGATATGCTGGGGAAGCTTGTTCCACAAAAAAGCTCCAGAAACTGAGAGAGCTTTTTGTCCCACGTTAGATGAACGGTAACGGACTGAAACATCATTCCTCCGATTTGGTTTTTTGTTTGGGATATTAGATGGAAAAAATTTTACCACCTCTGCATTACTTTGGGGGAGGTACAGAGAGGAGAACACTCGTCGAGCTTTTTGGATCATTAATCTGTTCGGTATTGGGATCCAGTCGAGTTTTCTTAAAAGAGGGGTGACATGATCGTATTTATTGAAATTTCCTTTGCACACCACTTTGGCGGCGAAGTTTAGACATTTTTGCAACTCTTCCTGACGATATTGAGGTAAATTTCCCCATACAAGACTGCAGTAGTCCAGGCGCGATAAAACTAAAGACTGAATCACTAGCAACCTAGATTTTTCGTCAAGTGTGTTCTTAATGCGATGAAAGAACATTAAGGTTCCGTTTATTTTGTTGCACATTGTTTCGACGTGTGAATTGAAAGTCATATTTTTGTCAAACCAAACACCCAGATTTTTTACCGTCTCTACTGGTTCAATTGTATCGTCTCCAAATGTTAGCTTGAATGGTGGTAAATTTTTAGTCGCATTCTGTGATCCAAAAATAATGCATTGCGTTTTACTTGCGTTAAGTTTGAGGCCATTATGGTCATACCACAATTTAAGGTTTCTCAGAAGGTTTTCAGCGTTGGCTTGTGTTTCTTTTAAATCTGCTGTTGAGCTTGTCATGGCAATTTGTACGTCATCAGCATACATTGAGATTTTTGTGTTTGCCGGCATGGTGGGGAAATCATTGATGAAAATTGAAAATAAGAGCGGGCCGATGATTGAACCTTGAGGACCGCCAAAATTGTTTGGTATGAATGATGACATTTTGTTATTCAAGCACACTGCATGAGAGCGGTTTAGTAGGTAGCTTTCAAACCATTGAGTGTCAATTCTGAGGTTTGAAATTTTTTGTAGAAGTTTCTTATGCTCAACACTGTCGAAAGCTTTGGAGAGATCAAGCAATAGTAAGAGAGTTAATTTTTTTTGGTCAATATCATTGTAAATTTTTTCTGTTATGTTCAACAGGGCGTCCTGAGTACTGGTATTCCTTCTGTAAGCATATTGATTGCGATGCAGTAGATGTGACTCGTCTATGTAAGACGAGAGCTGGTTTGTTATTACTTTTTCTAATATTTTGGACATAACAGGCAGGAGACTGATTGGTCTGTAGTTTGACGCTATGTCGATATCACCAGATTTATGTAATGGCTTAATAATGGATAATTTCCATTGGTCGGGAAACTTGTTTGTGGCTATAGATGTATTTATTATCAAACGAATGAGGGGTGCTGTGACAGGGAAGCTGTCTTTTATATGTTGGAGGCTTATGCCATCATGTCCAGTCGCTTTGGTATTCTTTAGTGAGTATAAGATTTTTCGTAACTCTATGACGCTAACCGGCTTTGGTCTCCATTTGTTTCTACTATTTGGGGATGATACATCGCTCAGATTTGCTCCTGTAGATGTGTCTGAAACTGTCCTGGATACTTCATTGAAAACATCTTCGCCAACTTTTGAGAAGAAAGTATTAAAGTCATTAGCCATTTTTGAGGGGTTGTCGAAAGTGCTCTTGCACTCCGAGTTTTTATACTGAGCAACTTCTCTAAAAGTAGCGGTCAGCCTTTCATGTGGTGAAATTGGTGCTCTCATACAAGTATCTTTTTTTATAATATGCGGTGTCACCAAATCCAATAAATAAGTATATGTCTCCGTGTTCATTCTCAAGTAATTCCGCCAGTAATTAGATTCATCACTTAATTCACGTAGCAATTTGATATGGGAAAAGTTCCGTCTTCGTAGGAGCCACGTTCTCGACCACTTTGAACGGCGAGTTCTTCTAAGGCGTTGAACTCTTTTCTTTTTTACGAGACAAACAGCCAAAACTGTCAGAAGTTGCACCTCCTCCATCATCACAATATGACAGACAACTGAGCTAATCAGGTGGGAACATGGAACCGTGTGGACGCTCAAAACTTGCAACGTTTTAGGACTGCGCAAACTAAAACGGAGTAAAAAACGTAGCGTGTGGACCCGGCTTTAGGACACGAAATTTTGTTCAGTTTTTCTAAATTCGTTTCGTCTTTTATTTAATATTAATTCCTCGTTCGTTTGTCAAGTAATTTGACGTTATATCAAATTCGTGCTTACCTTTCAAGGACAAATAGGAGAGGGAGATAACAAGTTTCGTTAGGAATAAAAACTAGAGATTTAGTGTTTAAGTAATACGAGACCTAGAGTTTTTGTCTATTTTTTTAACTAGTCATGGGGAATCAGCTTGAGGGTGAATTTGATGTCAAAGGTAAAAAATTTCGTTGGTCTTAAGTACTTTTTCCATACAGTTTCCATCAGCACATCTTTAGTAGTCCGACGGTCGGAATAATTTTAGGCTATTTACTCGTAGAATTCATTGGTATTGGTATTGAATTCCTATTTGAATATAGCTTTAATAGCCTTCTTTCATGGCGTAAATACTAGGTAAGTTTTATTTTTGTCTTGGGTTTGTCCGACTTCAGTGTCATATTAGATGATCGGATGAATTAATTGGCTGAAAAGGATATTTAGCATATCTATTGGCAGGATGGGAATAACTTTGTTCAAGAATCTGATGTATTAGGAAAGTTTTGAGCTGGCTTGATTAATGTAGTCCTATAAGGTCAAAGTTTTATCTAGTATCATGCCCAAAAACCAGATGCTGTCGCTATTCATAATACTACTGATTATAATTTTTTTGATAAGAGAAGAGGATACATTTACTCATGTTGACATTTTTGCTGATAATTAATGCTTCGACTTGAAGCGAAACACTTTTAAAGCCTGATATCTTTGGACGGCGATGTTTACCTTTTTGGTTGGGAAAAAGCTTGTCGACACTGTGCTGCGACTCTCTAAAAGTCTACATTTGAACAAAGAAGTTGATTTCAAATTATCGTGTACAAAAATATGAAATAAAAACACCAATGAACCAGACCATGCATTATGGACGCCATGGGTTATGTTTTGCTGCTCTGAATTAGAATAACCAATTACTACATGCTATTTACGGCCACCGACCTGGGATTTGGACTTTTCATGAACCAGAAGTCTTACACAATAGTTGAACACTTTGAACAAATAGATGTAATGATCTAAAAAATCAAACGCATTATTTAAACTAAAGGGAAGTTATATTAAAAGGTTTCCTTCATTAGTAGTTAAAAATAGGAATTGTTGATGGTTTAGAATGGCTTGGGTGGTTTTTCATTTATTTTTTTATCGAAAACTAATTGCCTGGCACAAAGATAGGAGTTGCACTTTAAGTGTAAGCACACTTTGATGTGCACAATTTTTTTAAAAATCTTACTAAGTATAAGCAAGGTGAAAATTAGTCTGTTGTTATCAGTGCCAGTTTTGTCATCGATCTGAACAATGAGAATTACTCTAGCAATTTTTAATGAATTAGGAGTTCTGGCTTAGGAGAAAGATCTGTTTGAAATATTATCAAGCATGTACGAAATAGACGAAGCTTTGCATTTAACACGTTGACCGCGGTGGGTTAAACTAAAGTTCAATATTCAGCTCAAACTTAGTCAGTTGTAGTAAGCAATTTCGAAAACTGCAAACATTAACTGGATCGTACCTTTATTTAGCTTTGATATAAGTATTTATGAAAATTAAGTTTGAGACTACTGATCAGTCAGCAACATTATGAAAATTCCCTCCGTGTACACCGGCAGCTCCCATCGCGACCGAGGTGTTAAGCCCTTTAGCCGGAAACGCATTCTTTTCCTCTTTATTCGTTTCATAGTGTGTTAAAAGAATCTGATACATACTCCGAAGAAAGAAAGAATGATTGGTTTTCAAGCTTACAGAATAGAATGACAATTCAAATTAGTTTTTAATTTTCGAGCGACATATGCACCTACAACACACATTAAAAATTAATTAATGAATATATGTTTCGGATTTGGAGATGTTGCATCCCCTTGCAGAATAATTTTTATTGAATCGGAAATTTTTGGTGTGTCGACAGACCTCATATCTTTTCTTTATTATTCTTAAACTGGGAGAATTTTTGAGTGAAGTATCTCTTTTCAGAAGATTTGATTTGGCAGGTAACATAGTTTTGAAGCCTTCGATATATATTTCACAAAATATCGTTCACGGTATAGAATCAAGAATGTCACGCATTTTTTGCATTTGGAAATAAATTTCCATGCGAAACACGGTTTTTGCTTGTTCATCGGTGTCGTGCACAGGCTTAGATTGAACAGTATTTGTCGTGTGCGTTGTATGAAAGATGTATCAGGCCAATGATGGCTTTGTTAATGTCTGACTCATATGAAATGAGTTTGATTTTAAGTGTTTTTGAAACTTGTGAAAACGAGTATTAAAGGAGTTTGAAACATTGTTGAGCATCAAATGCGAGCTTTTTGAAATAGTCAATTCATCACAAAGTATTTTTAAAATTGCCCTGGGCTATTTTAAGAATATTATACATTATATTTCATTCTCATTTGTTTTTCTTTTTGTAATCGTTTGAGCATATCTCCCCGTTTTTCGTTACCATGGTCCAAGGTGAAGAAGGTTTTGTAATTCCATCTAATGTGCAAGCTCTGTTCTTCTGATAAATGCTTGGTGCAGCGGCTACTGAAAGCTCTTCAACATATTAATCACGGCGATGACCACACGCAATTTGTTCGAGCTTAAAGGAACATGTCAAAGTCCAGCGGACTTGTATCGGGGTCGTAGAGTCATGGAGTGACACTTTCTCACAGTACTCACGTAGGGCATCATTTGTATTTCTGTTCATTGTTACCGAATAGTATTCTCTAAAATTGCATTTATTTCACAGATGAATACTTCAATGAATAAGTAGTCTGTTGGCCTTTCATTGCAGTTGGGACGAAACGCATTTCGGGAAAATGATTTCGCTCTACATCAACAGGACGTATTTCTTCGACGTGCATCCCCCTGGAGGAAAGGTCGTGTTGTGAACTTAAGTTCTAATGAGAGTTAAGGCTTTTTTGCTTAAATTTCTGTGTGCAAAATAATGTGATCGTTTGTTTACAACACTCCCTTGGCTCTTGCAATAGTGTCACGTTTGCTCAAAATTAATATTGTATTCCGTGTTTCTCATTCTAATTAAACTTCATGTCACTCTTTACTATATGTAAGCATTGTAGGAAACATTGGAAAATTTAATTCCTCTGTTTAACAATAAACTTGATTTGTTCTTCACCACCAGTTGGTACTGACATTCTTCGCTCTACTCAGCGGCTACAACGGGTCTTTTGCGTTTGAAAAACCTGGCGACAGCTACGAAGGCTATCCGGAACTTGTATGGATCAGGCTGGTAGGTGGAGCTGAGGCTGCTTAGTTCTCTCTTGTGGTATTGAAGGTGCAGTATTAATACAGAAAATTCTGATCGCATTAGGATAGTCGCTATGCCTACAAAAACCAATTTAATTCACGAATTCGATAAGGGAATTCACTGTTTGGTTATGAGAAAAGTTCACCATTACTTACATATGTTTCTACTAAACTCGTTTTCTACCTCCTTTTGTTCCGACTCTTCAAATTCTCCCACATTTTTTATCCTTTTGACATGCCAGGATGGAATTTCCTTTACCTTACACTTCCTCCCGTCCCTCGTGTACCTCCTCATGTCCTACCGGTACTTCCTCCAGTCCCTCGTGTACCTCCTCATGTCCTACCAGTACTTCCTCCCGTCCCTCGTGTACCTCCTCATGTCCTACCAGTACTTCCTCACGTCCCTTGTGTACCTCCTCATGTCCTACCAGTACTTCCTCCCGTCCCTCGTGTACCTCCTCATGTCCTACCAGTACTTCCTCCCATCCCTCGTGTACCTCCTCATGTCCTACCAGTACTTCCTCCCGTCCCTCGTGTACCTCCTCATGTCCTACCAGTACTTCCTCACGTCCCTCGTGTACCTCCTCATGTCCTACCAGTACTTCCTCCCGTCCCTCGTGTACCTCCTCATGTCCTACCAGTACTTCCTCCCGTCCCTCGTGTACCTCCTCATGTCCTACCAGTACTTCCTCACGTCCCTTGTGTACCTCCTCATGTCCTGCCAGTACTTCCTCCCATCCCTCGTGTACCTCCTCATGTCCTACCAGTACTTCCTCCCGTCCCTCGTGTACCTCCTCATGTCCTACCAGTACTTCTTCCCGTTCCTCGTGTACCTCCTCATGTCCTACCAGTACTTCCTCCCGTCCCTCTTGTACCTCCTCATGTCCTACCAGTACTTCCTCCCGTCCCTCGTGTACCTCCTCATGTCCTACCAGTACTTCTTCCCGTTCCTCGTGTACCTCCTCATGTCCTACCAGTACTTCCTCACGTCCCACCGGGCAGCACCCACGTTAAAGTTGCTCCACCCTGAGTGCGTGAGCGAGTCTGTGCACGTGCATGGCTAGTCGACGTCACCAAAACCCACGCCCACTTCAACAGTTGCCACGCGTCGCTGCGTGACATAATTGTAGTACAGACGTTTATTATGTTGTACACTTTGCCATTGAAGTATCGTGCAATAATAAATTAAAGTATTCTATGTTTCATTGTGCATTTAAACGTCTCAGCCGTCTTAAACGACACATGTATGAGTTAGATCATATATGAGGACAGTTTCTGCGATTCTACCGTGTCATATTGTATCATTCGTATGTCACAATGTACTGTTTACAATGCAAATCTCTTTAGTTTATATTATAAATATAAAGTTCATTCGAACAGTTAACTCACTCTTTTTAAGTGAATAAAAGTATTTTATTCACTTAAAAAGTGAATAAAAGTGTTTTAACTGATTCATTATAATATGAATTATATTAAAATATTCACGTGCTGAAGCGTTCTGTAAGATGTCTTGATGTATGTTGACGCCAAATGAATTCGATTAATTTACTTTTAAAACTTCAGTGAAAAACTTGATGTGCTCATATCAGTATAATGCTTCATCAATACCGATTTTTTTTCAGTTGCTCTTGCGATGAGATAGTTTTTATATGAATATAAAAGCTCGTGGTCACACTATTTAATGCCACCAAGTTAACTATTTTTTGCGTCTTTGCGTGACAACTATGACATATTGGACGATATTCAATGTCATTTTCGAAACTTTTTATATAAGTAATGAAAAAACAATACAAATCAAAGACATTTGCATGTAGTAATATATATTCGTTTATGTGATACATGATTTCATTATTTATTATGAATTTAGTTACGATCGCTTGTAAACTTCTCAACTTTACGAAATATTTTCAGTTCTTCGCGTGTTTGAATAAAATAGAATTTGCTCAACATTTTTACTGCAAAATGCCAATCGTAAAAATTCTATGCCTCTGCCAACCCATAAAATGCAACTTTTCGATGCAACTATCATCGTCGGGCTGAAAAAACAAGTCTGCTGGTGATCGTTATTTCTACAGTACAAAATATCGCTCCTATATAGTTGTCTTATAATGAGAATTTTGTGTTTTACTGGGTTTGCTTCTACTTGAACAATTGATTGCCATTTTCTATCAATGCGACCGTATAAAAATATGATTTATCTCATTTTTCAACCCGAAGGTGGTGATAATTTCATCGAAACGTTGCATTTTTCAGTTTGATGGAGGTATAAAATTTTAACGATGGACATTTTGAGGTAAAAAATATCACGATTGCATTATTTAGCAAACTTCTGTACAAACACATCTAAGAACATATGAAAGAAGACTTTTTTGAAAGCATCATTGCTTGCTATGAACCACTACTAAATTTTTGCATTTTTGCATATTTCTAAATTTATATATTAAGTGATAAATTCCTCTTTATTTTTGAATATTTCTCAAGTGCATAACGAACTGCATTGCGGCATCTGGGCACTCATACTTGGACGATACAACGACTTCTGGCAATGAGATCAACTCTGAACCGGTGCACATGACGCACCCTACACGCTCACGGCCGCTGCAACACGCGCACACAGAGTGGAGCAACTTTGACGTGGGTGCCACCGGGCAGCGCTTGTGTCAAAAGCTTGCCTCTGCCCCCCTTCTATCATGATCACCTGTGATGCATGCCAGATACCGCCAGATCTTGCATACACCTGCGATGCATGCCAGATACCGTCAATAACTACCGAATTGTGTTCTCTTATTTCCCTTATACTGTATATTCTATGTATAAAGTGTTAACGACAGTCGGATATTAGGAAACACGTCTGGCATTTCAGAAATCTCACCAGCAGCCTTTGAAATTTTTGCCACGAGATCTTCCTTACATTTCCATTCAAAACGTTTTTGCTGAAACCTTCTAATCGAACATCACTAAAAGGAAATTTCATCGTAGTACACCCTCGTACATTAGAAGTGTTTATAACGTAAATTCAAACTAAATATTTGGAGTAATTGTATCGTAAAATTTCATACTTTAAAAGTATTAACTGCTAATATCTCGAAAACCCAAATGTGTTCTGAAAATTTCATAGAAAAAAATTGTTCACCATATTCCGCTGGTAAAATTGTGTACCTCTTGTCGAAAAACATCCTGCACAAACTAGCAATATCTCCGTACAGTTAGCCAGCAGGTTGTAATTATGTTACTTAATAACTCTGAACACGTCAGTGGTTTGCTTTAATCGCAACCTTATCAGAAACTTATAAACATGTAGTTTCGATATACATGTAGTTTTCGATAGACATGAGGTCATAAACATGTGGTTTCGATAGCGAATAATCTGTATAAAATAGCGGTATTTGGCATGCATCGCAGTTGTATGCAAGACCGCTATTTTCTACAGATCATTCTCTATCGAAACTACATTTTATTTGGATAAAAAGACAAAAATATTACGAATTTTACAATTATATATTGCTGTCGTAATTTTCGTCATAAGTTTTGAGAATTTCATTAGTATTTCATTCTTTTGCGGGAATATAAATACTAGATATCAACTGAACACGCACGTTTAGAGACTATTCGTTTTGCCTCACAATAGTTCGTCGTCAAGCAGAGTGAACAATATTTATATTCAGAAAGCTGTCGTTACTTAATTATTACATAATTAAGTTAATTATGCAATGTTCCTATATCTCCTGCCGATTTCAAAATTTTAGACTCAGCTTCAACCCGCATGACCTCAGAATTTTAGAGTCCTTGCATATCTTCAAGCGAAACCCTCATTTGAACAATATGGACAGTTCGTACCTTTTGCAAATAGTGAATAGGTAGATTCTTTGCCAGAACCAGCCTAATTTCATTCCATACTTATGTGTTACATGTATTCTATTTGTGCTTCTGTATTTTATTCCTTGTTTTTGTCCGTCTCATACTTTGTATTTTTACTTACATGATATATTTGTAGTATCTACAATCCATATTACTTTGATCTTATATTTCAGACGTAATTCTTTTGTTTTTCGTTTGAACTTAAGATGGAACTGGACTCCGAAACGTTTTCATAGTGAAGATGATAAATTTTATCGGAATTTCCTTCGTTTTTAAGTTTCTGATAAGGTTGCGGTTAAAGCAAACCACTGACGTGTTCAGATATATTAAGTTAATATAATGACAACCTGTTTGGTAACTGTACGGAGATATTGCTAGTTTGTGTAGGATGTATTTCGACAAGAGGTACACAATTTCACCAGCAGAATATGGCCAGATGAACAATTTTTTTCTATGAAATTTTCAGAACACTTTTGGGTTTTCGAGATATTAGCAGTTAATACTTTTAAAGTATGAAATTTTACGATAAAATTACTCTCAACATTTAGTTTGAATTTACGTTATAAACACTTCTAATGTACGAGGGTGTACTACGATGAAATTTCCTTTTAGTGATGTTCGATTAAAAGGTTTCAGCAAAAACGTTTTGAATGGAAATGTAAGGAAGATCTCGTGGCCAAAATTTCAAAAGCTGCTGGTGAGATTTCTGAAATGCCAGACGTGTTTCCTAATATCCAACTGTCGTTAACACTTTTTATATAGAATATACAGTATAAGGGAAATAAGAGAACACAATACGGTAGTTATTGACGGTATCTGGCATGCATCGCAGGTGTATGCAAGATCTGGCGGTATCTGGCATGCAGCACAGGTGATCATGATAGAAGGGGGGCAGAGGCAAGCTCTTGACACAAGCGCCACCGGGCACCTTCTCACGAGCTCATATCCCTCTCCACGCCTCCCCTGCACCTCATATCCCCTGTGTACCTCCTCTTTTCCCCCGCATACCTTTCATGATCCTCGTATACGTCCTCACGCCCTTCGTACGCCTCCTCATGTCCCCACAAAACCTTCTCATGTCCTCTGAGTACTTCTTCGTGTGCTCTGTTTTGTGATTCCTTTTTTAATCGTGTATTTTTTCTGTGGAAGACCACAGCTTTCGCGATCTCCAATAACACTTTAATGGAATGGGCCTTTTACAACATTTAACTGTCGATTACTGTCGTAGAACATTCGTACCTTAGCGAAACGAAGCGTGCCTTTAGGGTTAGAGAGGGCCAAGCAGGGGGAGAACGGTGATGCGGCCTTCACGCAGGGATACTGGTGTCCCTTTCTTCAGATTCATCCTCAAAGACGATGAATCTAAAGGAGGCGATGAATTTCTGCGTAATCTAGAAATGGCTTTCAAAGTTGAAGTGACTCATGTCATTGTCGTGATTCATCATTGGTCAGAAGGCCCATCTCGCCTCGATTGTGCTTATTAAACTTCAATTAAAGTATGATCAGCCTCCCTGCATATACGTTGCCAACGCCCAAATGAAATTGTGAGATAAGTCTTCATTATTACTATTATATCCATTCTTCTCTCTCAACAGCTTTGTGATACATATAAAGCTGTCAGTGTTCATCAGTTTCAATAGGGAAATAAGTGCTCTTTCATGTTTATTTTTTTGTAAGTTAGGAGGAGTAAGAGCGAAAAGTGAAAAATACAAGATGAAATCCGAACATGATAGCAACGAAACTGGGCATGCACGGATGACTGATTGCCTTGAAAACGCAGCTTTAATGATACTCGACACGCTAACCAAAATTAATCACTTGATCACGACTGTCAGGTCTTGGCACAAATGTCCACATTCTAGCTGAAACTCCCCATATCTGACCCCTAGATTTTAGTTGTAGGTTGCGTACGCGTTTTTCATTCACCCACCTGTCGGTCTACTATTTGACTAATTATTCTTCACCTATTTCCCTCCTATGGCAACATTGGCTAATGCGTCATTTGTTTTATTTTTTAACTCAACTCACTCCTCGCATCTCCTACGCTCTCTGCCAACACCGCCCTTACCTCCAACTTTCCACAGTACAACGAATTACTAAATACTCATTAGCTGCTTTCAGCGAACGAAACAACCGCCTACATCATCGAGCTCCGAATTTCTCATCTCATAGCGAAAAGTAACCTCTGACGTCTATGTTTTTGCAAGATTCAGAGCTATCCATTTTCATACTATAATCAAATTATTCCATCAATAATTCAAACTATTTTTATTCGGTAGAGAATTTTCTTACATCTTCTATCCCAAAAATACGGGTATGCGTTTCCCTACCAAATAACTCAAGTACTCAAATTCTTTTCCCCACACTACTTCCTCAAGTCCCTCGTTTACAGCTTCATGCCTCCCATGTACCTTCGTAACCCCAGTCTAACTCATTTCCTGTAAGTACTTCCTCATTCCCAGGTGTACCTCCACATTTCCCCCGTGTACCTCCTCATTCCTCCCGTGTACCTTATCACGCCCCCATGTACCTCCACACGCCCCCGTGTACCTCCACACGCCCCCGTGTACCTCCACATGCCCCTGTGTACCTCCACACGCCCCCGTGTACCTCCATACGCCCCCGTGTACCTCCACACGCCCCCGTGTACCTCCACATGCCCCTGTGTACCTCCACACGCCCCCGTGTACCTCCATACGCCCCTGTGTACCTCCACACGCCCCCGTGTACCTCCAAACGTCCCCGTGTACCTCCACACGCCCCCATGTGAGCAGCTGTGCACCACGCTCGGCACAGCGATGGCGCCTCTCGCGTTCGGCTGCGCCTGGACCATGACGAAGCAGCTGCCCTCAGCACTGCTGGCTGCCCTCATGGTCACAGCAGGTCAGTCCTCTCTTTGGACCATGACGAAGCAGCTGCCCTCAGCACTGTTGGCTGCCCTCATGGTCACAGCAGGTCAGTCCTCCCTTTGGACCATGACGAAGCAGCTGTCCTCAGCACTGCTGGCTGCCCTCATGGTCACAGCAGGTCAGTCCTTCACATGAACCATGACGAAGCTGCTGTCCTATATATATGAATTACTCCAGAGTTGTACGACATTCTATCGCATGAGTGTTTTAATATCCTAATATGTCATCAAGCTTAAAGGCCAAATATGTCATATATTTTGTGTCAATTTCAGATGTTACGCTGCAGCAAAAGGTGCAGTCTGCATATAATTACCTTATGATAATCCTCTCGGTAATCAAATTATTTTCCGCTTAGAAAATTCTTTCAAACGCCGTAGCGTCACTGCCCAGTACTGACTAACCCACGCTATCCTTTGCAGGAATACATGACTTGACATCTTTCTAGTCATTACAAGCAATAAATGTGTGAGCAATGAAAATATGCGTTATCATAATGCACACACCAGGTTAAAATCTATCACAAGTTTTCACACCCTACAGCTTTCGCGATTGCTATTAAATTAATTGTATTACTAGTAAAAACATGTAATTTTATCCATATTACTGTAGTATTACAATCACAGAGTAGTCAAGGAAAACAAGTAAAGCGATGAGAACGCTCGTCTTACGTACGCGACTTCTGCAGAAACTGGGACGCTGACCCTCACGAAGTTTATCTTACTGGACCCTCCTCTGATGTTCTTCATGATGGCTGCCTTCCTGTGCATGTGTCGTCTTCACCACGCCACGCAAGTGTAAGCATTTGTGACTTAATTCGCAGCGAATTTATGGCGAAGCTCTCGACAACTTAGACATTAAGACTTGATCCAGAAAGTTATAAACGGCTGTTTTCTATTGCAAGCTTAGTGGAGAACAGGAGCTGGCTGTATGCTATTGCCTTAGTGGAGAACAGGAGCCGGCTGTTTTCTATCGCCTTAGTGGAATACAGAAGCATCAAGTCGGTGTCGTAAATTCTGAAAAGTGAAAGCAACCCTCGACACTCCCACAGAGGTGGGGCACAGAACGGTCCCCAGTGGGGTCCCCTCGCTGCGACGGGCCTGTGCCTTGGCTGCGCGGTGAGCGTCAAGTTTGTGGGGCTGTTCACGGTGGCGCTCGTGGGGCTCCACACCCTCGCGCAGCTCTGGCGCATCTTTGCGCAAGCCAGTGTGGTGAGTCAAACCTTAACTTATTGCAGAACGAAAGCTCCTTGCTGGAAAATTTTCGAATGATTTCTGAAATAGAGTAAAGTTATTCGCTGCAATTATTTTCACGTTCGTGTAGTATTTAGTACGAGTTAAGACTTAATTTATTGCAAAACGAAAGCTTCTTGTTGGAAAGTTTTCGAATGGTTTCTAAAATAAAGTAAAATTATTCGCTGCAGATATTTACATGTTCGTGTAGTTATATTAAGCCTTAATTCATTGCAGAACAAAAGTTCCTTGGTGGGAATTTTTCGAATGATTTCCCTAAAAAGTTAAATTATTCGCTGCATTTATTTTCATGTTCGTGTAGTTGTTTAAGCCTTAATTCATTCCAGAACAAAAGTTCCTTGGTGGGGATTTGTCAAATGATTTCTAAAACAGATTAAAATTATTTGTTGTATTTATATCAGGCTTGTGTAGTATTTGGTACCCCGACAACTTAGTTAAATATCAAGTTGGTGATTAAAAAGTAGCAGTCATGCGTCCAGTAAAAAGTAGTCGATAATTACCTCGACTGACAAGTGCTAGAAAACAGTGAACACTTGTGATCCTTTGTAAGACCACGGACGCAAAACTTTGATGCAATCAAAGCTGTCTCGCAAACGCTTTTGTAAATTTGGGACCAAACTCTTTTGTCACTTTTGCGCTATGAAATCATATTTAATAAATGAGCTAGGTGATATTTAACACTTTCGAAACGTAGTAGGTATTATATAGAAATTCCTTAGAGTCTCATTGACTTCACAACTTTAAGCGATTTCATTACGTTTGCTTTCAAGTTCAACATTGAATGAGTAAAATGCAAATTACTCAGGGCTACGTTTTTTACCCCAAATCATTTTATCTGGTAATTGCCATTTTTTCCGTCCTACTCGTTCCCATGACGCAAATTGTTGGAATCTTACAGTCCGAAATGGCGCATCATCTGCTGGCACGCATTGCAACTCTAATCGTCCTCCCAGCCCTGGTCTATTTTGGATTCTTCGTTATCCACGATGCTCTCCTCATTTATTCGTAAGTAATGGAGAGTCGGAGAGCGAGATCGGTATGAAAGATATTTTTATCGACATCAATGGAATCCCTCGTTGGAACGCTAAAATGTTCATCAATAGTGTAGGAATCAAAAATGGTCACAACATCATTTCTAGTTAAAAGAGCTGAAAGAAGTTTTGGTGAAGTAGATATCACACCTTTAGAAATAATATCATAGTTATAATAATCATATTTATCCACATAAGTAGCAGACTAGTTAACGCAAAAAAGGTTATTTGCTAGTTGATGTAGATGAGCGAATGCTCTGAACTTTCAATATGGTAATGTGTTTTTGAGATCACAAACAGAAGTATAACATTGTATATCATTATCATTCTTCTCTTATTTTTAGTGGAAGCATAACAATCAGCCAAATTTACAATGATGTGGCTAAGCATTACAAGTCTTTGCATCATAAGTCCTTGAATTTGTAAGCGACCTGTGAGGGGAATAGGATAATTGTGTACGGTCAAGCCTGACCTTTTGTGGCTCTTATGCTCCAGAGATAAAATAAGACGATCAACCTTGCTGATATTGCAAGAAAATGTGTGCATGCAGTATTTTCTTTGTTCCTGTCATCAAACCTAAACCAGCGGGCTAACGTCGGACAAAAAAATGGTTAACCACGCGTCTATTTTCTGTTGAGCCAGAAATAATACAATTAGGGGAACTTAATCGTTATGTACTCACTTAATAGAAAAAATGTTTTTTCATACCTCTAAGATTTTTCAAAGCCTGCACAGCCCATTTCATATCAAATCGACGATATATTGGAGCTAGCTTCATTTCGCCTTTTAGATTCGTCGCAAGTGAGGCGAAATTTCTGACCAATCCCATGACATCACGATTTCTACGATCTGCCCTAAAGGCATAAAAGCATTCGCGAGACTCGATGGAAGTCGTACAGTGTCACGAACGTTTACGCAATGGGGTGGTATTACTCATTGTTGCCAATTGTTGAGTATTTTATCAGCTTTTGTAAATATTGAAAGGCCCAAGTTTGCTAATAGGAGGAGTCATTCATGCTCATTATTCACTTTTTTAATCCTCAACCGCAGAGTAGGCGAACGGATTCCAAAGAAATTCGAAGCAGAATATTACCAACAATATGTTCAGTGAAGTAAACATGACGCACTTTCTTTTTACAAATCCTCGTTACTTCAAAATTGTATTAAAACCATTTTTAGAAACGCTAATGAAATAAATATCTTTCTCGATGCACCTCTAACAGCTCTAAACATAGGGGAATAATTGAATAGCGTGAATAAACAACAAAAATACAAGATATACTTTTCAGGAAGGCTTAGGGTCTCTATTTCTTCGAGGATCATCTGCATTAAATTTATTCCTAATGTATTACAATATTGGTTGATTATTTCAGTTAATAGCATTTTCATTAAAATAAAAAGCTTCAGCGTACGTCAAATTGTTCCAATTTTTCGACATTGAAGGTAAAGCTGGCCTCAAAAACGCTGTATGGCATTCCGAAGTTTTTTAAACAAAAATTCAATCTTTTTAACACGTTGAACACACTATAATACTGAAAATGGCTGTGTCTGTCAGCAATTTGCCAACCTATGAAATTACGTAGCCTCATCATTGACTATACCATTATTACACTAACTATGACATGACAGTATAAGACCCAAGGGCAGTATAAGTCCTTTAGAAGTCAAAGAAGATTATCAAGACCGCCACAGTCCTGATTGTAAGACACACCACCCCGCCTTTGTTTACTCCTCACATGGGAGGCATCTGTAGAGAGAACAGTAAACCATGAGCTACTGGTCAGGATCTAAGTTGTCATTCCCCGTCATCAGAGTTTTGTGCTCATTCCAAAGCCATCTACGTATGTCCTGCTGCGTTTGGCTTTATAATGAAAGACTCCACCTAGAGTGTTATCCCATAACAGAATTTATAGGGCTAATTTTGGAAATCTTTTGCGCAATATGAAAAGAAGAACCAATGTAACAGGAAACATTCTTTTAGTAGTAAATGTTTCGGAATTCCGATTCCACCCTCAGTGCTGTAAAGCAGTGCTACTTGCACCGTGCTGTGCGTCACAAACCAACGCAGTGCGAGATTTGACTCCTACCCTGCAGTATTAACGCGGGACAACAGTCTGTTAATTACATGACTTAAGCTCACATTGACTGCTTTTCGCGGCAACGATATTTTACCAAGTTTTTCATGAGCTGCCGATAAAGATCGCTGGCTATGACGACAGTAGCTCCTTGGAAAATTATTTTTCCTGAAAAAATGGTCCTGCTAAGAAGACAACTACGATTTACAGTCTAAACTGCCCTTTTATCTTATATTTTGAAGTACAATCATCACAGTATAACATCCCAGACATAAAATGTAATATCATAAACAAATAGTTACATTTTAATTGACTGACAAACACCCTTAATTAGCAGGCTACGCTGAAGTAAACGCTATGTTTTTTCCATGATGTATTCGTGTTATTTCATCAAATCACTATACAATACATCAGAGCTCAGCAAATACATCGTGTTCCGATAGGTAAGATGACACTAAACACTGTTCTCGGTTCCTGCACGCAGCAACTCGCCACACTTCTTCCAAGAGGCCACACACAGCCCCGGCTTCCAAATGCGCCTGGTGGGTAACGACTTGCACAACCTCCGCCAGCCTGCAGGTGTGTTGGTAACTCTCCTCAACAGATCACGTTTCAATGGGCACCGTCTTATTATTTCTGATGCATATTAATATCGCCTCCGTCAAACACCAACAATGAAAACTAGCGCGTGTCTTATCTTTATTCGCTTGCGTCTTTTGATTTTCTGACATGCATTCTTTCCTGCCACTCCTAGCACAATTTTTTTTGTTTTGTTTTCCACTGCTTTCCCCGGTCATGAGTGTTCAAAAAAGTCAGTCGCAAATTTGAGATAATACTTGTACGTCATTTGAGCACACACACTGTTGCGGAAAATCCTTCCGTTTTAACACTTTGACTGCGACGTGACAACCGGTGGTCAATGAGGGGATTTTCATACTGGTGCTGACCGACCTCCAGTCATAAACTCAATTTTCAGTAGGACTCAATGAAAACCAAATGAAGGCACGATCTATTTAATCTTCGTTAATTTCAAAATGGATCTCTATTATTAACTTCAATTAGAGTTGAATTTAATTCAATCCCATCGCAGTCAACGTGTTAAACTATGCTAAAGCTAGTCCGCACCGTGCACTCGACAGATGTTGGATATGGAAATGTGGTGACGCTGCGCAGCCCAGCCATCAATGGCGGCTACCTGCATTCGCATAACTTCACGTACCCGTACACGGTCCTGCCGGGCAAGAAGCAACAGGTGACTGTCGTTGGCGTCAAGGACCACAACAACAGAATGTGAGTGTTGTGAACGCTGCCTACGCGTCAAAACTTCTCTGATATTGTGTATGAAAGCAATCAAAAATTACGTATAGGGTGTGTAAAGATAGGAAAATTGTCACTCCATACTTATTAGAGTTATAGACTGTGTGCTTTCTGATTTATTATCTATGAATTGAGTGATACGTAGGCCTTACTGCCTCAAAATTTCTGTGATAGTGTGTGTGAGTAATCAAAAATTATTTGTACGTTGTGTAAAGATATTGAAATTGGTACTATATACTTCTTAGACCTGTAGATTGTGTGTTTTCTGATTCATTGACTATGAAATAAGTGAATTGCAGTCGTCATGACGGATTGGCTGTGTTTGATAGGAAGAAATGGTAGCTAAGGAACTTATTTGAGTCAATTTTTCAAGTCCAATTTTAAATCATTTTTGGTATATTTGTTGCCGAACTTTTGGGGTAACGGACAATTTTTTACGATCTACTGTTATTGTGAGAAAAATGAAATTGTTTGAACTAGCATTACCTTACAGTGGTAAAATCAAGTCCCCAACTTTTGTGACGTTTAAGAAAATGCTTGAATACAATATTTCATTTGATTCAATTTTTCTGAATCAAATGGCGCGGGCTAACTTCGGACCTAAGCAAGATCGTATACATTGCTATTTTGGATCGTACCGTACATAATTAAAGAAAAATGATTGTTTATACACTCACTAGACGGAAAAACTTCAGTGCAAATCTGCTGACTTTCCTAAGCCTAGATAATTCTCCGCTCTGTGGGAAATCAATGGTATTTCTGAGTAAATTTAATTCCGCCCATTCCATTCATTGAAAATAGCGCTAAATCTCCCATCGATGAAATGTCGTCACGATGTTTATGAGCAAGCCTGTAGATATAGATATAAACCTGACGGACTGAGGTACTGGATTTAATTTGATTTTGATCTCTGTCCACATGTTTTCTTCTTGATTTTTGATTGAATTGCCTTTGCCTCTTCAAGGCATCCACGTCGACCTTGCAGCTTTGTGTTGCTGCTTACTAAATTATTTTTAATTTCTTTCTTTTTCTCATTTTTTTATCGAATGCTCATACCGAACTTTCTGCTCAGACTTAAACTAAACTCATGTGTTACTACATATGTTTCTAAATCTGAAAACAATTTAGATAGTTAAGATTTTTATATTCCATAAATAACTTCGCTGACACTTCGATTTAAATCCATTTCGTCCTTTGCTACATCTTATGTGTTGTATGCGGATACCACTGGTATGACAACCTTGTAACTAACCTACATTATTTGCCATTTATGATCCCTAATGTTCCTGCTCATGGACTGAGTTTGCGCTCTCCTAATGAAATCATACTAGATTTTAGACAATTCAGACTAATAACCTCTGTGTGTTTTAGTTTCTCTTTTTTTAAATTTAATTATAAGTCTGAATGTCCTTATTTTTACCTTGATCCTGAAGTTTATATCATTTTTTATTTTTACGTCACATTTTACTAACTGTTTCTTAATTTTAATGACTGACCATGTTGATATGTTCGATAATATTGATCCAGATCTCAATCATTTCAATAGACTGCACCCAAACCTAAATGAAACTGGAAACTGTAAATACCTAAATATTAAAAAATTCAATGAAGAGAAAAACCTGTAACGATTTTTCTCTATTATGTTGGAACTGTAGATCCATTTATTCGAAAATAGATGAAATATCTTGTACCATCACTGAGCTGAACAGCAATTTTGATGTTCTCAGTTTCACCTAAAGTTGGCTAGATGACTCATCTAAAGACCTGATTCAAATTCAAAACTATTATAGCCATCATTCACTCCGTAGTAACAAACGTGGTGGTGGCATCAGTACGTACATATCTAAACATATATCTTCGAAAATCATTTTAAGTTCAACCATGAATCGTTAACATATTGAGACTTTATTTATAGAACTAACGAAAAATGGTGAACGGATTATACATGGGACAGTATATAGGCCCCCAACAGCTTGTAACGTCTCTTTCCTGAACGAGCTTCAAAGCATAATATCTCAGTTCAACAAGTCTCTATATAATGACATAATAATCTGCGGGGATTTCAATTACGATCTTCTATAATATGATAGCTGTGAGCATATCTCAAACTTCATAAACGTTTTTCAGTCTAACTCCTTCCTTCCAATCATCACGAAACCCACACGTGTTACATCAGAATCTGCTACGTTACTCGATAATATTTTTATGTTAGAACCGACTGATTTTCTTACCGGAATATTAATTTCTGGCTTATATGACCATTTCCCGGTGTTTCTCATCAAGAAAAATGCCTATAGTCCTCGTACCGGCCCACAGGCTGATACTTATTCATTTTGTTGTGTAAACGAATATAACTTGGGAACAATGTGAACTGTTCTAAAAGAATTAATGCCATCATTAGACATCTATGAACTGGACAATAATCCGATTAACATTGATGAAGCAATACTAAATTTAACTGAAATTATAACGACCGCATATACCCAGTGTTGTTCAATAATCACCCGCACCATTACGCAGAAAAATAGACAGAAGCCCTGGGTTACTGAAGATATCGTGATCAATATAAAGAAACGTCGAGCGTACCTAGCCATATAGTATACTAAGGGCGAATATCTAAAGTAACGTATAACAGATTCAGGAATCGTGTGACAAATCAAATACGAACATCAAAACATCTACTTTACACGCAAATTTACTGAGTAGATAATAATAACCACATC
The DNA here is from genome assembly GCA_030386875.1 of Morinoia aosen. Taxonomy (NCBI): domain Eukaryota; kingdom Metazoa; phylum Arthropoda; class Malacostraca; order Amphipoda; family Talitridae; genus Morinoia; species Morinoia aosen. The sequence continues at coordinate 33,304,409 of CM059563.1, read as the reverse complement.
GAACAAACAAGCTTTTGTTCATTGCGATGTCTAGTCACATCGATCAAACTTTAGTTCATTGCGATGCATAACGACATTGAACTTGAAAGCTTTCGTTCATTAGGATATCAAACTTGCGTGTACGCAAAGGCTCTTGCAGACGACTTTTGATGTTGAAAACAAGTTTCTTGTTCATGGTGACATTGGACTTGTAAGTACTGAAGGGCACTCACTGACAACTCTTAATTGAACAAAGCAAGCACACTTGGATCCGGCACTGGAGTGTAGATAAAGGAAGTCCAATGACGAGAAAAACATTATACATGCACATAGAGTGAAACGTAATGGCTTCGAATACAAAATACTGTGTAATATAATTGAAGAATCATGTTCGGTTAGGTTATTATCGCAAATTTTTTAACTGATGTTAAAAAAACTTGGCGCCTGCTTAATTCATGCTATAAACCGAATAATGATACTACAAAAACAATTGAGTCCGTCGTTCACGAAAATGTAAAATACCACGAGAAAAAAGATATTGCAACAGTGTTCAACAACTTTTTTGTAAACATATAGAAAAATATAGCCGATACATGGTGTCTTCAGTGAACCCACAGACCACTTGCAATACATGGACCATGTCCGTGAACCCAACTCTTTCTTTTTCACGTTAACTAATCCCTCTGATGTAATTACGTGCATAAACAACTTGGAAAATAAATCAAGTGGATTGAAAAAATTTTCGGCTAAAGTTCTTAAGGCTATAGCTGATATAATAGCACCGTGCATATCTAATATTATCAACCAATCCCTTTCTCAAGGCATCTTCCCCAACTCTCAAAATTGCCAGAGTGACCCCTATTTTTAAAAATGGTGATAAAAATTACGTTAATAATTATAGACCTATCTCTGCACTACCAATTATTAGCAAAATATTCGAGAATATTGTGTATAAAAAAGTGTTTTCGTATTTTGAACAAAAATCTTTTCCCTACGACAAACAATACGGTTTTCGTTATAAGAAATCTACGACACAAGCTGTATTAAATCATTTACAATACCTTTATTCTAATATAGATGAAGGAAAGCTTGTTTTCTCCGTATTTCTTGACTTTCGAAAATCATTCGATTGTGTGGACCATAACATGTTACTCTCGAAACTACACTGTTATGGCATTCGAGGGGCTGCCCATGATTGGTTCAGATCATACTTAGCAAATCGGAAGCAATACGTTGTCATTGACAACGCAAAATCGGACCCTCAGACAATTAGCCATGGAGTTCCACAAGGATCTGTTCTTGGGTCTCTCCTGTTTCTGATTTTTATCAATGACATTATTAAATCTACATCATTTTTCAAATTCATACTTTTTACCGATGACCCTTTCTGCCGTCCTTCCGAACCAAAATCCCGCTAGGATTGCGAAGAGTATAAATAATGAACTTTATAAGGTTTCAGTGTGGCTTAAAGCTAATAAAATAAGCCTTAATATCGATAAAACAAAATATATTACATTTTCATACAATAAAAATATATCTCTCCCACGCATTATAATTGGCGAAGGTGAAATCGAAGAAACCAACTCAAGTAAGTTCCTGGGCATCATAATAGACAAACATCTAACCTCCAAAGAGCACATCGCTCATTTTAGTTCTAAATTATCAAAATCTAGCGGAATCCTGAATAAAGTTAAAAATTTCCTGCCTGAAACAGCCTTAAAAATGCTCTACCGAACGCTTATTTCACCATACTTGCAATACGGAATAGAAGCATGGCACGGAACTGATAAAAATGAAACCAATGTAATTTTTACTCTGCAAAAAAGAGCCATCAGAGTGGTAAAGAATCTAGAATATAATGCTCACACAAAGGATTCATTCAAAAATTTACGAATACTTAAGCTTTCGGATCTCTACAAAATCTCCATTTGCAATTTCATTTACAAAACAACAAATGATGGCGACAATAGCCTAAAACAATTAATAACTCTACAAACTGGTCATCACGACCATTTAACCCGAAATAGAAATAAATTCATGCTTCGTTATTATTCAAAGGCCCGGTCGCAACACAGTATCCTCTTCGTTGGAACTAAAACTTGGAACTCAATACCTGCGGAGATCAATGAAAGTAATTCTTATAAGGTAATTCTTCAAAAGAAATCTTGAGTCTCACTTCCTATCAGAATGCTAGCCGTGTAAGAATCCCAAGTCAAATCTTGTCCCCTACATAACTGGTCCTAATAATGTAATTTTCCATGGTTAATATCGCCGATCTTCAGTCTGTTCTTGAATCGTTTGTCGAATATACTGTTAAATCTAGTCCATATGAACTATATTGTAAAATGAAGCATCTAATATCGAGTTAATTATCTCATTGATCAGTCTAATGCGTCCCTAGTTTAAATGAATTAGCTTAAACATTATTGTACTCCTTAGAGGCTTAGACTAACGTTGATGGTAGGATGCCCCAGAATTCACTGAACTTATTCGGGCCCACAGTTAGCTATGTTGCGAAATACTTTCGGAAACATTTTTTTCACATTTTTGGGAAATACTTTACTCGGGGAAATACTTCACTTTGGGGAAATACACTTGTGATTTCTGGGCATTGGAATGTCAGACAGTTAATTAAGACAAGCGCCGGTGCTGCGCAGCCCAACACAAGCGAGGGGCAGCCACAGTACACACGCACGCAGTCACACACACGCACATCGATACACGCACGCACACACACACACAGACGTAGGCTTTGGATCAGAAGGCAGAGGTGTTGGCTGAGCTGGGGGAGCGCGAGGGCAGATTCGAAAGAAGAAGGAGTAAAGGGGTGTTTACACTAGGGGACATTTCGGCTGTGAGGCGCGACTCGTGTAGCCGAAGCTCGCCACTGAGGCTCAAATTTGTGTGTGTGAGCCCGAATTTCCCGATTCGCTTTGGTTGAATCCGTGCAGCGGCTACACGAGTGCGAGGCGCAGCTCTAGACGGTCAGTGTGCGGATGGCAGTCATCAAGTGAGGTAGCGCCTCTCTCTCACCCGTCATGGCTGACTCAACACTACCGCAAGAAACTACACTGCTTCTAATTGAAATGTACTAAGCCCATCAATGCCTTTGGCAGACTAAAAGCTGTGAATATAAAGAGGCTGCTTTCCATTATATTTTAATGAAGATGAACGAATATAGTAACATTTCACTCATGCAAATAAAAAAGAGTAAACGTAGCTACGATGGAGCAACAATATTCACACAAGCTCGTCTACAGCTGCATGGCTGCCACTTGGTTTTGTGCTGCATGGCTGCCACTTGTGTTTGACCAAAATATCTAGTGTGACCTCAAAAAATATCGAGAAACATATAGATTTAATAATAAAACATTCAAAAATTTATCTAGAAATAAATTAATTATCTACTATAATAAATTAGTAGAACAATAGCATATAAGGATATTTATTTCATAAATTGCTTTATTTTAGGCAATTTATCTTTATATAAATTATCTAGTATCCTGATATTTACCCTAATAAAGCTTGGTATCCAAATATTCTTCAATTTTACACGTGTTGCGAGTAGAAAGGTCAGTCTCTATTGCATTGCATATTATCAATGCTCAGATTCCTACTTATCAACAATTGTTTTAATGCTTTCACACCGCTATCTTCATCACTTTTAATAATTTTGCAATTACTAAGTAAGTTGATTCTACTTTATTAGATGCATTACTTTAGTATATAACTGATACACCAAGTAGTTTCATGATAGAAATATCATTGCTCCATCCAACAATAAACTGAACTCCTTGTTACCAATATCATTGGTCGGTCTTTCGTCAAAATGAGGCCACATTACATTATTGATAATGGATGTGCATTTTATTCCATGATTTTCTGATATCATCACTAGTTTTGCAATTGGAGATAGTGTGCTGTAGCTTATGAACCGTGAAATAGCCGTCTTGGTGTCGTTCATAATCTGAACATAACATGATCAGAATATGGTTGCTTCACTATTCAGACAATTTGCTTAAGTAAATTAACAAATATAATAAGAATGAAGCAGTAACCAACCATTATGGTGACTTCCTAATTCGAATTTACAGTAATCTATCATATACATAGCTTAAATGTAATTCTAGCTAGAAAATTTCTAGCACGCTGAAAAAACTATATAAATTTTGTAGCTAATAACTAGGTTCGAAATTTTACATCTAGGCTTCAGCAAAAACATCTAGATCTAGCTATATAATATCTAGAGTGGCAGCCCTGTTGAGCAGCGCGCGCTCCATGGCTCGCTCCAATGGTGTCTAGTCTAAACGCACATGTCTCTTGTGAAGCTCCACACGAGGCGTCTACACGTGAGCCTGCAGCAAAATGTAGACCAGTGTAAACGGCCCTTAAGGCTTAGCAGAGAGCGGCACCAGTTACACTAATGGTGTTCCCTCTAATAAAGGATCACGTGTTTGGGGTATCGAGCGCGAACCAATCAAAGGTCGAAACTTCACAACAGGCAAGCGTCCGACGAATCAGAATTGAGAGACTTTCTCTATAGCTAGGAAGAGTCGAGATCTTTCTCTAAAGAAAGAGGCGACAGATTTATAAGGAGCGCACACGAAAAAATCGGGAGATTCTTTTCGTGGGATCAGAGAGGAGAACGTGTGCGAGATCTGAGGACACGAACAACGTGGCATCCCGGCTGCTGCCGGGGTGCATTCTACAGAAGCAACAAAATTGTACATCTGAGTGAGTTATCACATCGGAACTTTCAAGAAGACCACGTTTGTTATCATCAATCATCGAAGTACCAATCTTGCAACAACGGCTACATGAAGCACCTCAGCCTAACGGTGGAAATCGTCCAGTGCCCGCGCATCATGAAAGCATTCGAAATCCCGGGCGCACAAGCAACTCCAGCACAAAATATTGAAGCCGCACAGCCGTCAGAGTCTGCAACGATGCCACGAATTGCGAGTCCTGCAACGGTCGAGCGGTCTAGTAGTGCTCAGTGGATTGTGCTCAAACTGGGCGCAGCATCTCAGATCTTCAGCGCCGGTTTACGCCTGCGATGGAGCGGCCGCGGCGAGGGAGCCTGGTAGCGGTCACCCTTCAAAACTTGACGGGAACGAAATTAGGTGGTGCACGAAATTTAGGTGGTGCCTGCAACCCACCGCAGAAGAGTTGAATTTGCATTATTGCGAACTTTGAAAACAGTGATCTAAAGTGCACATGAGAGTGCAGAGCAGTACTCAGCATACGGCATTCAAAGCGGCGCGCAATTTTATAAAATTTATTTGAATTTTTTTATAGTGGTGTTGTGCAGTTAGCAGGAGGATGTGTTTCGGTCACAAAGCAAGAGTTCAGGTGGTACGTGATGCAAAGTGTTTTACTTGAAGTTTGAATACCTTGTGGTAAGCAAGATTTTGATGTCATGTATTACATTTTCCCCGTTTGTCTATGCAGGTAAGGTGTAGCTATCTCATTGTGTCGTATGGTTTTGTCATGTCGCAGGTTATGAGCATCTTGCATGAGTGCACTGGTGAGCATTTCATCATTGCGATTATATATTTCCCTGTGCTTTAATCCACATGTCTTTTAAAATAAAACCCATTTAATCTTTCAATTCTTTTATTTTCCATGCTCGTTATGTGGGTAAAACGCGAACACAAAGGTGTACAATATTATTTATTGTGGGGGTTGCAATTCCTCCTGCGTTACGTGTTTGAACAGCATTGTTTCGCGACAGCTATACTCAAATTTAACCATTGTACTAGACTTGAGAAATATTCTATCTCTGTATCACATGTGGTAAATAAATTGTTTAAATTGTTTAAATATATGTACGAGGCTGTGGTTTTGAACCTTTATTCTGGTATATTCGCCGCAACTCATTATAAGCACCATGCATGAACAGTTCGGACCATTTTATAATCAAAAAACGTTTCGAATTACAAAACTACCATTGAGTAATAAACAGGAAATCGTTTCAAAGTACTTAAAGGCGTTGTATTTGCTTAAAAATATTCTTTGCCGTATTTTAGTTAACTACAGTACCCAAATGACACTTTTTAAAATGCATTTTAAAATAAATTTTTAAATAAATACAACTATTCAAAATGTATTAAATTTAAATTATTTTAATATTGTTGAACGCTGAACTATCCTAACCTTACTTTTAATCTAGCCAAACTCAACACGTTCACCGCAATTCCACGGCTGTTAACGGTTGGTTTGATAGGTTGTATGTAGCAGAATAGAGAAATCGATTTTCTAGCTTGAATAAATTTTAATTCTTCCTAATGAATATGAAAAATACAATTGTACGATAACATTTCGCCTGGTGTGATTACAATTATTTTTAAAAATGTCGCGAAACAGACAAAATGTTGCTCATTTATTCCAGCACATGAATGGGCAATTACCTGTTGGTACACTTGTGGCCCAATACCCGGGAAAAGCGTTAATAAAGGCTAACTTAGCATAATTCAAGGTCTACAGTAAACCAGCTTACCCAAACTTCTCAAAATTAGCTTACTTCTACCTAATTTTACCTAATCTAATAATCCGATGTTTTAATGCTCCCATGTTGCAATTCTGTTCTTCATTCAGTGTCTAAGTGTGTCCGTAAAGCACTATGATTTTAGGGTTAGGTTTGAGAATAAAATTTTTCTAAGAATGCTTGTTTCAAGTAATTGTATTGCACATATTTAAATTTCATTATTTGGAGAACGTCTTGAGGGCACTTGTCCTGTAGAACAATCGTTCGCGGGGGCACTGGTGCTGCGGAGCAATAATTGTCCGGGGTTAGTTATCCGGGATGAAACTACCCGAGGGGCAATTGTCCGGGGGTCAGTTATCCGGGAGGAAATTATTTGAGGGTTAATTGTCCGGAGGGGATAATCATCCTGTAATCGAATGCTAAGTATTGTAGCTGATAACGCCATGTATTTTAGCTACCCACTTCACGTATTGTTAGTACGGAAAAGCATACTGAAGGCATAGAGACACCTGTTATGAATGCGGATACGAACGCGCTTATTATGAGGATTCAACAAAGAAGTCGACGTCTGGATGTTAAATAAAATTTTTGTTTCTTCCGACTGTTCTTATTAGAAACAAATTTCACTGAAAGCCGTTTTTTGTCCCGCTGAAGTTTGTTAATGATTTGTCGACAAAGTTGGTTCAATTGCACAAGTAAAAGTGTCATGCCGTACTTCTGCCCAGGGCATCTATGAGCTCTTTTTCCTAGATTCATGAAATACAATATACTTGTGACGTAATTCTACCCCGTAAATTTAGGCTCTTAATTAACTCGAAAAATTGTTTGTGCTTCGACCAAGGAAGTTGGTTACATGGAACCGGCATCATCGCTCTAAAGTGAAGCCAATTTTCGGTAGCTGTAGGCAGACGGCCTCAGACACGTGACGGAGACAGTGTTGCCAATTTAGCTCTTTTGGAGCCAGATCTGGCATCTTTTCATTGTGTTTAGCTCCTAGTTTTCATCATCTGGCACCAAATCTGGTTCCAAGTTTTTTCTTAATATAGAGTAATTTTATAATGGTAATATTAAGTACAAATTTACATGTTTGAATAACTTCATAAGTGTCCGTTGAATGTTCGTTTGAATACTTGTAGTGCCGGCCAGGTTTGAAAGAGATGACGCGCGTTACAACGGTGTTTTAACGGTTTAAAGTCGGTTTAACGAGGGTCTGTCGGTGTTCTGCAGTTTTACCGCCAGTGTCGTCCTGAAGAGTTGTTCGTCGGTGTTCGTTCGTGTTGCTGAGAAATCAGTTAGGCTGATGTTTGGTGTATAATGTTAATTCCATTCTGAAATACTACAAAACAACCCTTCACAATGAGTCAAATCGCGAAGAAAAGTTATTCCCAAATGATTAGAAAAGAATGGTTGCAAATGAAACAATTTGACATAAAGTTCACTAACAAAATATGCTGAAACGGAACGTGTTACATTTGTGCCTTCTGAATGTGATCACTTACTCAATTCATGAAATAAAAATCTGATGTTGCAAATATTGAAGAAAAGCTTGCACACTAGGTATTCCTGTTATCATGCGTCCATTAACACGTGTGATTATTTTATAGATCTGTGCAAGCATATCGTGTCAGATTGCGAAGTCGTTTCAAGGGTAAGAATGCACAGAAGCAAATATAATGCTGTGAAAAAGAATGTTCTAGGCGCACATCTTAAAGACAATTGGTTACTGACATTGGAGATGAAAATTAGTTTGATGCTGGATGAGAAGAATAATATATCTATCCTTGAAATGCAACGTATTATTATTATTTATTTTAGTAAAAGCAAAAAAATAGTTTACACCTTCTTAAGTCTGGCATTGTCTAGTGATGCAGATGGCATTGTTGAGGTATTGAAAAATGAGCTTGCAAAATGAACATAGCCAACCTTATTAATTGCCATAGGTACTTACAATACCAATGTTATGGTAGGAGTGAACAAAGGTATGTTTAAGAAGTTGGAAAAAGAACTTCCATCATTGATTCTTGTGAGATGTGTCTGTCATTCACTGCAATTAGCAATATCCCACGCCTCACCTGAGGTTCTGCCTGGAAATTGGGAATTTCCAATTGCCGAAATATACAAATGGTTAGCCTACTCCTATACTAGACAGGCTGTTTAATGTCAACTTTAAAAAACTATCAGTGACAATCTAACCCCTCTTTAAAGGGTCAATTACTGTAAAATATATTAATAAATATTTTTAGATCACTTTTTTAGCACCAACCAACACATTTTTAGCTCTTTTTAGCACCTTTCAATGCGAAATCTGGTACTTTTCTAACGAAATGATTTGGCAACACTGCGGAGCAGGGCTCCCACTCATGGGTTTTTCCACCCAGATCTTGGTTTTTTAGACCCCTCCTGGGTTGCTAGGTTTAATTTTTGAAAAATTCGTTAAATCTGTTTTTTTTTTCAGTCAGACAGTAAATTCATCATTAACTTGAATAAATTGAACAATGCAGTTAAGAATTTCTGATTCTACACCGCATGCAAAAGCATATCATGTACAAAACTAAGCCAATCGGATGAGGTAGAACGTGTTTAATCCGTTTTTCGCCCGTTAAAACGCGGAACGAACGAATAGCAACCGAACTTGCCCGCCCGGCCAAGCCGGGATTAACCGGCGCGCCACTTCAGTGAGTTCAGTCTTTGGTGAGCTTGAGTATGTTGTGTCGTTTTGATTTGCTTGGCTCGTGGCATTGACGTGACTGATTGTGACTAAAGCGGCCCATAGACGATCAATTTATTGTCAATATAATTGACAATGATGAATATTGACAGTTTAATTGATCGTCTGTGGGCTTGATTGACGACCGTCAATTAATTGACTCAGTGGGGAAAAATAATTTCACCAATATATTGAGTCAATGATATTGACAATCAAATTGATCGCCTATGGGCCGCTTGAAACTGATAGTGCATTATTTAAAAGTGCATGTAGAAATGTATTATAGATATTTAATTTTCATATTTCAGCCGCAGTGGTATTCAAAATGGCTAGCCCTCCAAAAAAGATGGCTAAAAAGTGGTATAAGCAATTTAAAGAAGAATGGTTGAAGGACGACAATTTGAAATAGTGGCTTAAAGAAGATCCAAGTGAAAAGGGCTGTAGGGTAATTCATCAAATATCGAACAGAAATCACGTGCGTCTAGAAACAACCTTCATAAATCGGTAACTTTTGCTCTGAATAACTCTTGCGGGCCTCAAGGTTATTCTTGAACAGTTGCTTTCTTGTTCTGTGATGTCGCTTGAAAGACAACGTAGATTATTGAAATGTATTTATTGTTCTAAAAATCGAATTCTTTAGTAACATAATTTCATCAATATCGAACAGAAATCGAACAAGAATTTTGATTCGAACAGGATGGTTTGTCAATTAGTTCTCTTCGTATGGAACTTTTGTTAGACTATTAGCACGCCACGTATGGTTTGTCTATTAGTACGCCTCGTATATTTTGTCCATTAATATGCCTCGTATGGTCTATCTATTTGTACACCTCATGTGGCCACTTGGAAAATATACGTTTTTCTTTCATTCTTTTTTTCTTTGGTGCACTGGATTTTCTTGGAAGTGCTCGCGGTGGCACATCGGTTAAGGGATCGGACTTGTATGTTGGAGTCGCGGGTTCGTATCCCGGCGCTGGCGCTGCGATTTTCCCCGTTGGGTATAAGGGAAAGCTCAAGCACAATACCCCACTCGACCCAGGTGTCGGAAATGGGTACCGGCTTTACGGGGGAACCGTCATGGTGTCCTATATATAGTGTTAGTTATAAGACATTTGAAAGACCAATGCTTAAGATCATTTGTATCAGGCTTGATTGGAAATAAAGCATCCCAAAGATGCCGATGTTTGTTTTGTTTGTTTGTTTGAAATGACTGTCTCATTACTTATTTTCAAGATGCATTTGAATGGAGAGTTATCAAAATTTGAATATGATGTCGATGTTTCATTTGCAGTGTTTGTTGAACCATCATTGTGATCATCAACCTGTGTGACCTTTTTTGGAGTAGAGTGTAAAGCACTCGTCAATGAATTATTATTGATGCTTGCATCAATTTTCTTGGCAAGGGATTGATCATCAGTAAATGTAGCCAGACGAATCATTGATGATCTTGAGGGCTTTGGAACACCAGCAGATGATTGATAGCCCCTCACCAGAATTCCCATCTTCAACTATTCAATGTTATTATCAAGCGTTAATACAATATTTTAATGAAATAAAACAGGCGTTCAATAGATCGATTCAGTTATTTAAAAGAATTAAGAATCGAAAAGCTTTGTTCGAGGCATAAATTCATGATTTTTAAGGAATTTTGATTCGAACACCTTTGTTCAGTATTTAATACTGACATGAAAAAGGAACTGAATGTCGAACATGGAATAATTATCAAGTTTTTGGCGGAAAAGAAAAAAATACAGTAACAGAACATCATATGACAACACTACTCTCTAGTTATGACGGGAGGTTGACGGTGACCCAACAACAATTAAACCGTCGCAATTTTCCCGAGGTGCGTAAGATTTTTCGAGTGAAAAAATTCGACCAATTTGTAAGGGTCGTACAGAAAATGCGTTCGCAACAGCTGGTAGCAGTTTGCAGCTCACAGAAATGAGTTTTTATCACTAAAATAGGAGTTTTAGATGTAAGATCACTGGCACTGAGCAAGTTTGGATGCTTACTAAATTTATTACGCGCATATTTCCAAAGTTGTTCGATAATCAGTTCAGTTCGATATTTGATGAATTACCCTAGTTACTGCGTATGCTGTGATACAAAATAAGAAACGCAAATAAGTCAATGTTGTTAGCGCATTGTAAGACTGCTAAACACGAGAAGAACATGAAATGTGCGAAGTCAACGACGTAGTTGGATGTATTTTTTAAGAAACCGAAGCTTAGAGAAAACGAGGTGGCAAAGGCAAAACTGATGATCTCTGCTTTCATTGCCGAGCATCATATGCCATTTGCTCACTCATGATCATTTGATAGAAGTGTATAAGAAAGCCTTCCATAACAACACTATTGCTAAAGGGGTTAAAATGGAAGCAACAAAAGCATCTTATCTCATTTGAGAACGAATTTCATACCATGAAAAACTGGAGAGATGTCATCTACGGAGTATGTCACCAGCGTAATGAAAAGTGCCTTGCACAACAGAAAAGTAGCCTTAATATTGATATTTGCGCTGCAGAAGCGAATTAAGAGGAGGAACAGGAATAAAATCAGCATTAACATCATTGTTTTCCCTCATGTATGTTATCTTTTACTTTTTCCTATTAAAATAACACTTCTAGGTTTTTTTTGAACGAATCTGGGTTTTCTTCATGTTCAATCTAGGTTTATCTGAAAATTTAGAGTGGGAGCCCTGCTGCGGAGATGGGGATGGGGATCAGTTCGCAAGTGGCACTCGTCGTGGAAGGGTTCAGCTAATCCATGCTCCGTTAAAGGACTACTTTCACAATATGCCGAGCTCATGCATTATACACAGTGCGGTTACTTCAAAAAAGATTCAACGGTCATTATTTATTTTAGGTGCTGAACGGAAATTCAGAATTTGGGTGCTAATAATCACAAAAGGAACACATTTAAATACCTTTTACATGAATGACATTCTGCTCGCTGATGCTTTATTTTTGAGTAATTGAACTTTGAAGTTGGCGTGACCTCGCCAAAGGAAGCGACCGCGCCAAGCGTAATTTAAAAAATATTGAAAGGTAACCCCCTATTACAAACGTAAAGAGGTTGGGTCGTGAGGGTTAGCCACAGTTCTTTTAGTGAAAATTATAAATAAAGCTTCTAACCCACCTATTAGGGTTACGACCGCAATCTTGTTTACATCGGCTGAGCCGGCTCCAAGATGGCGGCGCCCATGGTGGTTGCCATCTTTGAGCTGATATAAGCAAGATTGCGGTCGTCATCCTAATGGGTGGGTTAGAAGCTTTATTTATAATTTGGTAAATCTGAAGGATATGTCAGTTATCGATTTTCCAATTTTTGGTGCCTGAACCTAATTAATTGAATCAAAATAAACAAGTTTTCTTCCATGCACTTTCCGTCTCAAATGAGTATTTTACGATTTATAGCGGTAGGTTTAGTTTCGTCTTTGATGACGAATGCGCTCGAATAAACAGCTACTCATCGATTTTCGAATTTTTTTGCTCGTATCATGGTAATAACATCGAAATAACAACTTTTCTTCCCTAATTTTTTTTCGTAAAATGAGTATTTAACGAGGTATAGCGGTTGGTTTGGTTTCGTCTTTGATAACGATCGCGCTGGAAGCGAGTGCGTATTGCAGTGTTGCTGTCAGACTTTGAATTACTTGCCGCTTCAAACACTAGAGTTGCGGTAAGTCATTTACCGCTATAACTAATAAAATACTTATTTGAGACGGAAAGTGTATAGAAGAAAACTTGTTTGTTTCGATCTAATTAGCTATGCTAAGGCATCGAAATTCACAAAATCAATAACTGACATATCTTTCAGATTTGCCTATAATTTTCACTAAAAGAACTGTGGCTAACCCTCACTACCCAACCTCTTCATGTTTGTAATAGGGGGTTAGCTTCCGTTATCAATTAAATTACGCTTGGCGCGGTCACTTCCTTCGGCGCGCGACAGCAAACTTCATAGTTCAATAATTCGAAAATAACGCATCAGCGAGCAGAATGTCATTCATGTAAAACGTTTTTTAATGTGTTTCCTTACTGATTATTCGTAACTACATTATTCATTTCCGTGCAGCTCCTAAAATAAATATTGACCGATTCAACCATAAGTTTTCACGTATACGTACAGAAATTTCATGAATTGCAAACGGTGTTCAGTTCTTGATGTTGGAGGTGGTGGTACACCTCCACACTAGGGCCAAATGCCGGGTGGGCGGAGCTTGAGACGGCAGAAGTGGCTTCACTCGCTTGACTGGCAAAAGATAGCGATGCCGGTTCCGTGTATCCAACTTCCTTGGCTTCGACAAATTACTTACGCGCACCATTGCTGATTTTATTGTAGGTACCGCCGTCCCCTAATTTAGTAGCGCTTGAAGTTTGATGTGATGAATCTGTTGGTATCAGTAAGCATTTCATTTAAATAACAATCCCCTCAATCAAGTCTTCATCTCATCCAAAACTGGAGCTCTGGATTTAGTTGTATGTTCCTTTCCTCATCTTGATTTAATATGCCGCATAGAAAACATTTTGTAGAAGCGATTACTTTATCCGATCGAAGCTTTGAACGTGTGAAACTGAGAGTAGTGTTTCCTCACCACCAGCCGAATTCTGTTTCCGGAAGAAGGCCCCGACCAAGAAGATGGATTTTACTCCGGCCCTCCAGAAGTTCTGGAGGACGGTGACGTGATCCGGCTGCTGCACAACGCCACCTCATCGCTGATCGGGTGCGGGGAGAGCGCTGCTCCAGTTTCCATTAAACATCAGATCGTGTATGCCCAGTCTGTGGTGAGTCACATCCTATACGTCATATTTTGTCCTGCGTGTTCCAGCGTCCGTTAGAAAAACTTGAAAACTCATCGTAGGCTATTTCATAATACATTAAGTTCATCCGCAGTTTTAAAACTTAAAAAAAAATTGATGCAAGTACTACAGCTAACTTTTGCATTCACGTGTAGCCTTCTTTCTTCTCGTGAAACCTTACAGTCAATTTTTGAAATTTACCGTTAACGTTCTCACTAGTCTTGAAGCAACTAGATTATGAACCTTTTCTATGGCCCACCTCTGCAGGCTCTGTTGCAAATTCGTGTCGACATGGTGCGAGAGGAATATTTGTAACAATAATGTAACTCAATTTTTTTTAATTTTTTTTGGAAATTGAACAACTTCCTCATCAGTGTAACTTCACCGTATTTTTCTTTTTTGTTTTTGTTAGGCAACGTCACACACACACATTCGATGCAACTTTTCTAGTTTCTATTCTAATCCCTAAAATGAAAAAGATTTCATGTGTACCACATCATCAAAGATTATACTGGGGTCAAATATTTTCATTAGTTTTCTCTCCATGTAAAATTATAAATAATTTCCCAAGAATTATCATACTAGTGGCACTACCCATTAATGAATTATAACTATATTACCTAAACTAAAACCACTTGATAAAACGATGCATGCTCGAATCTTATTCATGACAATCGCAATATACCAGCGAAAACTAAATTAATCGAAAAAATTATTAATCGAACATTGACTGGAATGAAAAATAAGCTTTAAAAATCGTCCTTCTAATGTATATTATTTTTCAACGAGAGCAATTCCAGCTTTCAAATCCTTACATGGTCGCCACAATCACGGCTTATGACGTACAGTTGCGTGCGGCAGGATCCCTATGGTCAACGCATAATACACACTTTTACATTTGAGAAAAAATGGTGACTTGTTTTGAGGGCTGTGAAGAAAGACCCGATCTTTCAGCGTAGAGGCGGATGCAGTAGATAATTTCATCCCGTAACAAATGTTATAGTGGTGAAATAAAAACTTATTTTCCTAAGTATTAATATCTTACAACTATTTCAACCGTTTTTTAAACTAATTTTTCTGGCAGTTGAGGCAATTTCTATAGGCTACGGAGTAAATAAGACAGTGCAGCACCCACAAACAGTCACATCGTCATGCACCCCACACACTGTCATCTAATTGGCCGATATAGTTAACATTCTCTCTGCGTTTGCGTTCTATGCGCGGGCAACTCAAAAGCATGTCTTGCCTTTGCCTCTTGAAAAGCAGTGATATAGAGAAAGTAAATTCTTAACATCGAAGAACTCTAGGGAGAAATTAGGACATGCTCGAAAAGTGAAAACGCGCTGAACTTATAGTGCATCGATTGCTGATCGCCTAGTTATTTCAATTTCTGTAACCGTTTATACCGGGTTACCGGGGGTTGTGTAATTCGATAAACATATTTTAACCATATGCAGAAAAACGCTGGATAAAACGCTTTTCAGAAGTGATAAAATCCTAAAAACTTTTTTTTGAGAAATGACGACTTGAAATAATATTAGATACCCGTAGGAATAGGCTAAAACGCGCGCCAACAGCCAGACCATGAGGTTAGATAAGCCTATTCCTACGGGAATCTAAAGTTATTTCAAGTCGTCATTTCTCGAAAAAGGAGTTCAAGTTTTTGTCGCTCTTGAAAATCGTTTTATTTAGCGTTTTTCTGTTTATAGGTAACATATGTGCATCAAATTACGCAACACCTAGTATAATTCCTTTCAGTAGAAGTCAGTATTCATGTACATCGTTCAATCTACAAACTACTCAGTGGGCCTGACTAGCTTTTCTTTCTGAACTCTGCGTTAGAAAAAGAAAATCCCTAATAACTGCAGAGGGTTTTTGGCGGTCTCATAGAAACGCAACGCAAAATGTATATTGCCTTGACTTCACTTAGTCAAACCGAGAGCGTTCACCTCATGCAAGTGAGAATTGAATAACATAAATGCTGTCCCGTATTTCCCCTCGAGCGATTTTTTCCTTTTTTATATCTATCAATATTCCTTATATCAGTGTTTTTTGAGTGTATTGATAGCAACTATACTCATTTTGAACTTTGAACTGGACTTTCCAGAACGTCAGTGAATCTGAAAGCTGGAAACTCGACTCGCGGTTCCTTTGGACGGTGTTTAAAGTGGGAGAGGACGAAGATCAGCGTCGTAACTTCACATCAGAGAGAGCACAACTCTCAAAAGACGCTGCATCGTCTGATGGATTGACTTCGACATCTCCGTCATCGATACAGGCTCTCACATCTCGAGTGCAGCTGCAATGTGTTAGCAAGCGTGGCAACTGCTACCTCACCTGGAGCCAACGAAAATTACCGCACACATGGCAAGTAATTCTTCACGAAACTTTCTCTGACAGTATTTACTTTTTTGACGTGAGTTCTTTATAATAAAATATTAAGTTACTCAATAACGCGCCGGCTTCATTGTAGGCAGCTTTTAGTCGGAATAAGTCGGCAGCATTTGGTCACCAACGCAACGTCATGGTTGTCTCCGGTAACGGTGCCTCGCCAGACTGACCTTGAGTGTTTTCTCAACCTGATTTACACGAGTACTTCGTCATCACTCGAGTTCGGGCACGTCATTCTGCTCAAATACGATGTGTGAATGCACTATAAAAATTATGTGCATTTTGGCCACTCAATTAAGGTTAGATGTGTTCCTGTGACTATAAAATGTGAAAGGCCGTACGTCACAAATTTAATTAGTTTTGCGATGTTGTGCTCCCGTGATACATAACATTAGTTAAAATTGGTCGTGGTCAAAATTTAGTTAAAATTCATCGCTGGTTACTTTCAACACGTATTAAATAGTTATTTCTTATTTAGATCATATTTATAGGCATATCATAAGTGTTCTTCGTCGACTAGAGCTTTTGGACTAACAATTGCATTTACACATCAATGAAAATGTCTGCTTTCAATATATGGCATTTATCAGTGCAACCTCTTTATCTATACGGTGTATTTTAAATTTTGTATGAACTGTTTAGCATCCGGTTTTGAATGCGGCTGTTTAGTATAAAAAAACAACTTCATTTTCACTGCAGTGCTTATTTTCACCTCATGCACTAACAACTAATTATAAAACATCAGCAAATAAATTTTGCAGCCAAACATGTTTGCAATTTTCACAATTCAATATTTTTCAGAATTTAATTTTTGTTTTTCATACATTGTTGCAATGTATCAAAAATATCCTTTTGTTAGTTGCAGTGTACCAAAAATCAACGAATAAACCGAATGGGAACATTTTTTGCTGTTGTTAAAAAAACAAGAGCACTTACTGAATTGAATGAGTACATATGTTTACATTATGTCCAATTGTTGTACTATGCCTTCCTCTCTATCCGAATCTCAAGCTCGAGTCTACCTCGAAAACCTGTAAAGCATTGCTCAACATGTCATGGAATTTTCTCGCATCCTATTTTCAAGAGAGCTTTTCATAGTTCCATTTATAATGTGGGAGGAGGCTCAAGCTTAGACTCCAGTGTGAACTACATACATACATACATATACCGGGCTTATCCTCCCCATGGGAGGGTAGCCGACAGCAGGCCACAATCACCACACTTAGTACCACTAGGAGGCGAGAGAGGCAGCACTGGCCGCACCTGAACTGCCAGGATCAGCAGCAGCCCAGCACAACCACCTTCCACAGTCAGGCCCGACAGCAACAGCTGGTTTACCCCGACCGCTTCATTGAGTGCAGCCCCTCCCCCGCACGTGACAGGTCAACCCCATCACACGCGGGCAGCTTCCAGTAACGCGTCAAAAATAAAATTACCTCCTTATACACTGCCCCCACTCACTTCTGTCCGCAGCCATCCCTCTCGCCACGTCCACAGTCAGACCCCTCTCATACAAAGCACGTCGCACCCCATCCATCCAACTCATCCGTGGTCTACCTCGCGCTCGAAGACCACTCACTGCCGACATATATATCTTTTTCACCAGCCGATCAACATTCATTCTTTCTACATGCCCAAACCATCCAAGCACTCTTTCATCCACTCGCCTGCTCAACTTTTTGATAACACCCGTCTGCTCCCTAACCAACTCATTCCTGATCCTATCTCTTCTAGTTACTCCATACATGCTCCTCAAACACTTCATCTCAAACACATCCAACTTCCTCCTCTCAGCTGCTCTCAACCCCCAGGACTCTGCTCCATACAACAAAACTGGCACAATCAAACTTTCATACAGTCCCCTCTTAGCATTCATACTCAAACTCCTGCATTCAAAAACTTTCCTCATTGCACCCAATGTCTTACAACCTTCACTCACTCGATGCTTCACTTCTACTTCCATACTATCCTTAACAGTCACATCCGACCCGAGGTACCTAAAATGCTCTACCTCCTCTAAAACTTCCCCATTCAACCTCACATCCAAAGTTCCAAACACTCCACCTCTTGAACATCTCATCACCTTACTTTTATTCACATTTACCCTCAATTTCCGCCTTTCGCACACTCTACCAAACTCTGTAACCAGTCTCCTCAGTTTTTCCTCTGAATCAGCCACAAGCGCTGTATCATCTGCAAACAACAGCTGACACACTTCCCAATACATACCATTTCGTCCCACCAACTGCGCACCTTTTCCCAACACTCTGGCATTCACTTCTCTCACCACACCATCCATAAACAAATTAAACAACCACGGCGACATCACACATCCCTGTCTCACACCTGTCACAACTGGGAACCATTCACTCACCTCATTCCCTACTCTCACACATGCTCTGCTATCAATGTAGAAACTCTTGATCGCATTCAACAGTCTCCCACCCACTTCATACAAACTTACCACTTGCCATAAAGCCTCGCGATCCACTCTATCATACGCCTTCTCTAGATCCATAAATGCCCAATATACATCCTTTCCCTTTAATAAGTATTTTTCATTCACCTGCCTCACAGCAAACATTTGATCCACACAACCTCTACCACACCTAAAACCACACTGTTCTTCAGCAAGCACACGATCCGTCAACACTCTCACTCTTCCAATTAACACTCTTCCATACAGCTTCCCAACGACACTCAGTAGACTTATACCCCTAGAATTACTGCACTCATACCTGTCACCTTTCCCCTTGTACAACGGAACTACGCACGCGCTACTCCAATCAACCGGCACTTTACTAGCCTCGAAACACACATTTAATAAACGCACCAACCATTCTATAACCACATTTCCTCCTTTCTTTAGAACTAAACACAAAATCTGTTAGGTTAGGAATAGGATATGAGTGTGACAGCTTTCTCTCAATCCAACCCCTTGGAGAATAGCCTTGACAGCACTGTGATGACTTCCTTGACGTGTGAGAAGAAGCGCTGTTTTTTAATGCCTTATAGCTCCCTGGATCAAAGAAGTCAAAATTGGTTTTTGAAGTACGAATCAAAGCTTCCTTTCAAGCGTCTTTGAACATAGGTGCAAGGAAATTTAATTTTTATTGTAATAGCAGTCCTCACCGTGGAAGAGGCTGATTTTTGGTGTCTGAAAATTTTCTTTGGGGTCTGACATGTCTGCGAGGAACTTTCCCAGCAGGCTGCTTTTCATGTATAGGTAAGCTTCCCCTTGACACTGGAAAGTCTTTCATCTGAAAAATAGATACCGACCATACCGATCTTTAACTTGCTTTGAGCAGCCTTATTCTCTACCCAATTGTTTTTTCCATCTTGAACCCTTTTGACTAGTGAAGCTTTTACATTTGGAACGGAAACATGTTCACGTCTTTTTTTGAGGATGTTCTTCGTAAATTTTCCTTCACACTCATTTCTCTGATTATAATTCCCGCTTTGATCTCTTGGGTTTCGTCTAACCATTGCTCAGACGACAATAATAATTATCTTGTGGGTGCGAGAAGTTCGAGAGCGATATTCGGCAGTTCTAAGTTCTGCGAGCTGGCCCAAAGTATGAGCTGCAGATTTTCCTTCTGAAGTTTTTGCCTCCAACTTTTCCTCCTCCATACCATATAGCTCAACAATAACTTCATTTTGTCACTCATTTTGCTAAAAATACTGAAAGTATTTAAATGATTAAACTTTTTCAATGTACATAAATCATTTCCAAGCGAAGAGATTGATTTCAATTAAACTTCCGAAATAACGTCAACGATTTCTTACACGAAAAAAGTTGCTTGAGAATGGAATACGTTTTACATTTGGAATAGAAACAACGTCAATGAGTTCTGACGTAAAATGAAATCTCTAATATTAAAAACAATGTCTCTTGCATCTCTACGGAGTTCAATTTGACTGTATGATAGGATAGGGACAAATTTTACTTCCATATTTCAGTGATGTAATTTACAAAGAGTATTTGCTTAAATTTTACCATGAAAATTTCATCCAATGTAAATACACTCATTTATCATCGTTACTATACATTTGAAATTCTTCTACAATCCTTCAGGGGGGCTACAACTGTTCTATCTATGGGAATTACCGATCCCAGGGGGACTATGTGAGGGCACGAGCTTAAGGTTAGGTAGGCTTTCTTTTTGTTAAAATAGAATAGGTTTTTGTTTTGTTACGGATCACCTTTTTTTCGGTTCACTGCTGTCCTGTTTTTCAACACCTACTACTTTTTTCTTTATCTTTGATCCTGTTTCATGAACTTCTTTCTTTGCTTACTGTTTCTATGCAGCTTGTGCATGGATTCCGCGTTTCCTCAACTCTTTACTAAATGGTGCCTTCATCCTTCCTCTCTTTGAACATTTTTGTCGTGGTAAAGTGAGGCTAAAGTTTTCTTATATAATGTTAATAATAATTCTTCTACAATGAAACTGCAGTTGAAGTGCATGACTGAAGTGAGTTCGGAAAAGAGTAAATTGCTAGAATTAAAATGGCAGGAATTTCGGTAGCCGAGATTGCAAAACTCGAGAGAGTGTGTGGAAGAAAATCAGAAAGCTCCCAGCCCTGAGAGCCTTATGCTCACATTGAAATGCTTTGAGGTGCGTCGGGGATAATTTGAGAAGCAATGTCGTAAAATTTTCTAGGTCCAATAGTTGCCGTACGTTGCCCTGTAACAGCAGGGATAACTTTGAAATTCTGAAGAGCGTGTTCACCCAGTGGTTTAGCCTTTAATCTCTGTGGTGACATAAGCTTCGAAGATCACAGTGCGAGGACACACACAAGGTTCATGATGATAACAATTGGCATGAAAAATATGAAAGTGAGCTATAATACATGAGGTAGCCATAAAATTCTTAAATCTCAATATTATGAAACATTTGCGGTTGGCCCTAAAGCGACAACTTACACAATAGAAACCGTTACTCTCCACCATCAAGTCGGGAAAAGAAGGAGACGGATTCGGGATGATGAGGGCTAAAAGTTCCTCTGAATGCGTCTACTTTGTTTGATTTTATTCTATGGCGAATTAAATGACGAATTAAAGCAGCGAAGAGGACTTAAAGAGACCAATTCTATGTTAAATGAAATTCCTTTGAAGCAACAAGTACTCCTATTTAGTCCAACCCTTATGCATGTTTTTGGTTTTAATCGTGGAGTCTTGTGCAGTGCACTTGCAATTAATAAATGTAAGTTAGTTAGAACCTTTCATGTGAGTTACATAGCGTTCTTTACCCCACACGCAGAGGAAAAACTTACTTGATAACGAAAAGTGTAACTGGTAGTGCAGAAAGTTATGCCTGGAAAGAGAACCAGGTTGAGAGGCTGGAAGGAAGATCGATGGGATAAAGGCTATTTGACAGTGGCTGCTTTGATTCTCGTGACGTGACCGTTAATTGTAGTAACGCTCGTGTGAAAGAAGTAGAAAGGATACTGTATGTGTATGAGTGTGTTTATTGAAGACAAAACGTTATGTGTACTGGATGCAGTTAAAGAAATACGAACGTACCCTAGATAATGATATATGTCGTGTCAGAACAGACGCGAGGAGAGTATCGGAGACACACGAGGTATAAGTGGGGAATCAGATCCATATGGTTGAAAAAACATGGGAGTGAATAAAACGTTTGAAAATAGAGTTTACTCACAAACTGATCGTTTTTCACCTTAGTATCAATAATAAGGATCGTGAAACACTCGCTATGTGCGTCCATCTAAGCAACTATCAGTAAATAAAGTATTCATCAGTAAATTTGTAGTTTTCTTTGCAGGGGTCTCGGCGGCGAGGAAGTCAGTTGTTCTCAGCATAGAGACGATCCTCTGAGTCACTGGATATTTGAACAGAATATCAACCCAAAATGTGAGTACCGTCCACATTACCGATATAAGCAAATTCATGCGTAAACCTTCGAATGATTAGCGCCATAAAGATCTTAAGCTATTAGTTTTCTCTCAAACTAGCCATCACAGCCATTAATCTGGTAACCGAAGTAAATTAATAACCCTTGGGTAAAACAAAACCCGGTCTCAATATAGTTCTCATTTCAATGGAAGTAAAGCTTGGCACTCGATGCTTTCTAACATCAGGAGGAAAACTGTCACCGAGCATCAAACAAGTGTTTTGGAATTTTTACATGGGTTTTGAGGAAACTAACTATTGAGAAATAGCTATCTTCTCTCAAATCGATGGTTCACAATAACAGGTTCATTGTTCCGAAATTATGCAAATGCTATATTTATGTATGTGAATTTGCTCTTCTCCCCCTCAGGGGGATACAACTATGGTATCTTTGGGAATTAGCGCTCCCAGGGGAATTATGTGTGGGCACAAGCTAAGGGTTAGGAAGGCCTTCACGTACTTTGTTCAAGTAGAATAGGTTTTTGTTTTGTTACGAACCATTTTTTTTCGGTTCACTAGCTGCTGTCCTGTTTTTTCAGCACCTACTACTGCCTTCTTCAACTATTTCTTCTTTCATGAACTTTTTTCGTAGCTTACTGTTTCTATGCACCTTGTGCATAAATTCCGCGTTCCCTCAACTCTATGCTAAATGGTGCCTTCATCCTTCTTCTCTTGGAACATCTTTATCGTGGTAAAGGGAGGCTAAAACTTTCTTATTGAAAATAATAATATAATAACAATAATAAAATAATAATAATAATAATAATAATAATAATAATAATAATAATAATTTGCTATTCTCGCTTGTATCAATAACTAGAATGACAAATTAAATCAATGTCACATTTTCGTCCTCCAACAATTGGATAACTATTTGTTCAGTCTATTGTACGTTTGAGTGAGAATTCCATGGAATGCTTTAGAAGTTAATCAACTTTGTTCGGCCCACCGGTAATTATATCTCAACACTGAAATAGTTTTAATTAATGGTTCAACTGATCTATTCCCTATGACTATAAACGGTTTCTTATCACGTGTATTTCCTCACCTTATATCTATTCACATATCTGTGAGTGTTACCATGTTTCTCTTCGCACCTCCGCCTATATTTCTGAGCGCATAATTACACCGGATTCGATTTATTCGCCAAAATGTAAGGTCATATGATTCAAACTGTTTGTAATTTTGAATGAACATGCGATAACAGAGTTCGATCTATATCTTCATCAGCACCGATCTCCCTAGACACCAAATTCCAGTTTGTTTTATAAACTTACTCCCTAGTATGCAGTACTTATGCGCAGGGGACCTAATTTTGTGAGAAAACATCGTGGCCATAGATAATTGAATTCTACTAAATGGTATCTTCCTCCCTCCTCTATTTGGAACATCTTTGTTGTAATTAGAGAGCCTTCAACTAACTTACAACGAGGATTACATCGTGTGGCATGTGAAGAAAAATGTGTGTGGAATAGGAAAAGAATATTGTGTGTGGAACAGCATGATGTGTGTGGAACGTGCGTCAAATGGAAAGAAAAAACGTTCGTGGAGAGGGAGAAGAATAATAATTTGTTTGAAATTTCTCAAATGCTTGAAATAGATTACGTGCGAGGAGTGGGAAGTAGAAAACGTGTGTGGAATGAAAAGAGAATGTTGTGAGCATATGGGGAGGAGGATAACTTATGCGGATTGTTATGAAATAAATGTGTGTGGATTGGGAAGAAGATATCATGTGAGGAACGGCGGAAGAAGGATAAAGAGTGCGGAACGGGAGAAAAAAACGTGAAGAGAATACGTGTATGATGTATTTGTAGAGCTCAGAAGGTTAAGAAAGGTCAAGCATCCTCATATCTGATATATGAGAAAGAAAAATTACCAAAATATTGCACATGCTCATAAACAAGAGCTCCTAAATTTTTCTTGAATGCAATTCGCTCACTCAACAAAAAAAAAGGTTGCTCTCTTTACCAATGACCATGAAGATGTAAATGTTGTACGAGTATATGTCTCTGAAAGCATTCGACCCATCTCTGAGGTTTCCTCCATACCTTTCTAATCATTAAGTCGCGTTTACACTGCTGTATTTTGTTCAGTTTCCTTTTGAAATATTCAAGTTAGCGTTATTTCCTTGGCTTCTAAACTATGGACTGTCAAAGCTGCCTGGTTATACAAACTCCCGAATAAAATGGTTTGACAAGAATCGGGTGTGAAAATAATTTCATAACGTACTTGTATCAAGCGTTCACTACATGATACAAATTTCCTACCCTCTACCGAATTAAAAATCAAAGTACATAATTTCAATTATTCATTTGAAACTGCAACAAACCATGGTCTGGATATAAAATTTCTTTCTGAACGCTTTAGAAAAAAAATCTCAAAACTTTTCATTTAAATACACAGACATAGGTTCATGAAAACTTTCTTGTTTCAATTTTGTTACAGTTTTATTTCAATTTGGAATTTCCAAGAAAATTAGCGTTTGATTTCTTAGTGCCGTAAATTGTAGATTTCGCAATACCGTATGTTCATGTCATGAAATCAACATTTACCTCATTTTTCAATTTCTGCGATCATCTCCTGTTTCTGGTGTAGTAGTACTGCATGTTTCGTTTTCTTGCATTCAACACGAACTTTTTGAACTCAACCATATTATTATGGTAACACTGTATCATGATAATGTTGAGCTTGAATAATAACAAATCAAAACATTAATACAAACATATTTTTATAACATAATAATTGGACAGAAATTAATCTCAACGAAATGAAAAAATGTCCGATGTATTGAACTCGACGCATGCTCTGTTCCATACGTATTTAATTCTGCATTCTTTTTCTTCTGTATTTAAGGAGGTCAACCCAGGCCCCTGTCGGTCCGATGAGCATTTTTTTGTTGTTGTCGAAAAGGACCCTTAGGTGGTGGACTAATCGGTCCTAAAATTTTATGGCGCTACGGACACTAGATCCCCCCCCAGGGGAGTGTAAGGGGACCAAAAATCCTGAATTTTCAACCCTATATGAAAAGAAAACAAAACGGGAAAACGAGAAATGGAAAATTTGAAAGCGTAACTGTATTTGCAATGCTTCAAGGATTCTAAAACTGTCTTTGGTTTTGTTCTAGCAAAACACTCAATGAGTTTTATTCTTTTAAAATATCAATAAAAATGAACCAAAAAACCAATATTCTATTTTTTCAAAAAACTAAGGCCTGAATCGAAAAAATTAATAGATATTGTTTTTCTTTTTAAAAATTATATATCATAGTCGAATTTCATAATAATCAGACTACATGTATATAAGCTCATAATTTTTATATAAAAAGAATTTTTTTTTGTAAATTACATTTCACAGTGTGAATATGAAGTTATGCATGGATATTATCGAAATAAAAATGAAAACAGCATTCAATTACATAAATTGTCGATTATATTACAGTTCAGATAAAAATTTATTTAGGCCTTATTACTAACAACCCTTATTTTCAACATTCAAAAAAATAGAAGTCAGTGAGTTTTCATGCTAGGAAAAAACAAAACAGTTTTAGAATCCTTGGAACATTTCTAATAAAGTCACGGTCCCTTGTTGCCCAATTGTATATATAATTTTTTTTAACACAGCTTAAAACTCAAAATTTTTACATATTTAGTTAGTGATCAAATTTCGCATATAAAAAAACCAAAAGTTTAAAATGGAAAATTTGATACCTTAACTTTGTTTGCAATGCTTCAAGGATTCTAAAACTGTCTTTGGTTTTGTTCTAGCATAAAAACTCAATGACTTCTATTATTTTTGAATATCCATAAAAATGTACCAAAAAACTATTATTTCGTATTTTTCAAAAAAATAAGGGCTAAATCGAAAAAGTTCTAGAAGTAAACTATGTTTTTTTAAGAAATACATACACCTGCCAAATTTTTCGAATTACAATTTAAAATCGCTTGGGTTGATCCCTTTAGGGAGCTGTACTGTATGTCACTCTGCGACAAAAAACGAGCTGTAGAGCGGAGTAATTTTTGCAAAAGTGCAATTTTGTCGTCAGTTCAGAGCATGGCCTGTTAATATTTATTTCAAATTTTTCTCATCCAGTACCGAATTCAACCTTCGATGATATGCAACTTAGTCTCCTGGGCCGATTCATCGAGTCCCACCAAGTGATGAAGTTCCGCAACAGCCGCATGAAGGAGGTGCAGCGCAGCAGGTACACCCAGCGCCCCTGGATGTGGCCTATCGGATACTCGGTATGACTCTCATTCAAATCTTGTACGCTGTGACTTGAACCCTTTTCATCAGTATTTTGCTACCTACATTACCATTATTATAACCACCGTCATTAAACTTACTCTTGTATCAGGTAGTAACCGACATTAGAATGAGGAAGGAGCTGCCACTCGACAGTGAACTCCAAAGAACGCTCTAGGGAACAAATTTAACCAGAAAGACAATATGATAACGATATTTTCAAGAGGGGACCGAAAAGTCCACCTTTAAAGGTTAACTTAAGTTGGCAGTCTGACACGCACTACAGCTCCACGTCACGCTGAACTCAATGAAAGGATGAATTCACCACACTTTCTGCCATCTGCCAAGCTAGAACTCTTGCGAATTTCCTAAATATTTTAGAAATAATGTAGGTATATAAACCACGTGGATAGTAGAATATGTTGCTCAGTAAGCCTTGCTGCTTTTTGATCCTAAACACCATTTCCAAGCAATTTGTAAAAGCAACTGCCATTAACTTTCAATGGTATTTTTCATTTTCTACTCGACATTTTTTGTCAAACACACTTTCTATTGGTTCTCCCGTAGTGCCAGCTATCCACTGTCTGCTCCTCTGCACAGTCTTGGTTTAGATTGAGGAATGGTGTGATGAAAATGGAGGCAATGGTGTTCCTTACTTGCCAAGCCGGAGAGTAAAAAATAAAAGGGGCAATCATCGGAATCTATATTTTGCGTGGAACAGTTCGGGCGTGCCACATAATCCACTCATTCCATACAGTAGTCCCGCTACGACACAATATTCAGAGCTAGTTATTATTACTGATCCATAATGTTTCTTCCTGTCCAGGTGCACACGTGGTATGACAACAACTTTCGAGTCAGCCTCTTGGGCAATCCCTTCATCCTGGCAGTGAACTTCGTTTGCTTGTTCTCTGCAGCAGCTCTGATCATCTGCAGATCTTACATTAACAAGAGAAGTGCTCTGCCTGGTCTGGTGAACGGTGGGTACGTTAAGAGAGATGTTGCAAAGCAATGCTTTCGCCGATTGTTTTCAAGTTCTAAGCTTACTATGCACTAGCAAACATGAAAACTAGCATAATCTCAATAAACAGGAAAAAAATATTTTATCATCATTGTTTAATCAATTTGTGAGTAACTAAGTAACCTGATGAAATTTCCTCAAAACTCATATATGTGAAACCGGCACGAGATAGACATAAATGAACGAAAGTTTTTCAATTTTGTAACCTTCTCATAGCAATCATTTAAACTTAGGCTTATTTCTACGACACTCATGATGCTATGGTTAGCACCAGCTGTACAGATGCTGCTCGCCCAGTCTTTCGATGTGCCCTGACTACCTCAATACTCCACCTCAACCGGCTTACTGCTCTTATAAGTTGCATCTCATTTTTTACCTATACCAAACCGCACTCCATTTACAATGCGTGTCAAGAGTTTCATTTTTTAAGTATTCCACCTGCGATACTACTTACCACCCACCCTTTTACACGTTCAAAAATAATCCCGAGTTAAGAGAATGGCTAATAACGAGTTTGGATTAAACCGAACTACAAAAAGTAAATTTTGTCACGCTTATAATGAGCAATAAAGAAAAATTTTCACTCTTTTCTTACTTAAGGGAAAAATCGATTTGAAAACATAATTTTAGGGTGATATAACGTAAAACTTGCGCATTTACATAGGACGGAGCTTTTTCAGCTTCGTAACAAAAAATAAAACTATGGGATACTATAAAATTATCGTTACGTGGAACGTGATGATCATAAAATTTTACGTCTAATCCTTTTAATGTATAATAAACTTTGAAGAAGTTGCTAGTGTGTGGGGACCGTTCGGGTACAAATAAAAGTCCGTCGTTTTTTGAAGGATTTTTCTGAAATTTTCCCCATAGGTGTGAAATAATGCAACAATTTTTTGAACACTTTTTTCGTAATTTTACTTGAAAATTCATTTTTCCGATACAACTGAAAAATGGGTATTTCGGGAAAATAGGTCTCCTAAAATTTTAAAGTTATAGAACCTGCAACATATTTTTGAGACAGCGAAACATATTGGATAAACTTAGGCAAAGTTGGTTTTTTGATATTTTGATTCGTTGAATTAAGTTTCGAATAATTTTCCACTTGAATCGAATTTAAAAAAATTAATTTCAAGCCCCACCGATTGACATATTTCTCATTAATGTATCGTCAAACCTGTGGGAGGAGATCTTCAAAAGACAAGAACTCTAAGTTTTCAAGACAACCGCTTTTCTACAAATTTTCTCTTTTTGTATTATTTTCAAACTTTTTTTCGACTGTTGTAGATGGACCAATGGACGTACACACGAGCTAATGGTATCGTCAGATTTGGGAAAACAGTTCTCTATAAGATGGCTGTCAGGCCGCACAAGGGTTGCCGAGCCTTTTGTGTTAGTTACCCATAATCCCAAGTATTTTCTTTATGTGTCCAGCTCCCTGAACGCCGACTTGTCTGTTTCTCTGCGCCGATGTTGCGCCAGTGCATTTACTTTAGTTAGCCCTTAAATATCATTTGTATTACATGTCGATATTCCAATGTTTCTTTGATTACCTAGCTAAATAAGACTAATATTTTAAATGCAATTTTGAGTGTTGTATCTTGTTATGCAGTAGCTCGTGTGTGTACGCACTATTTTTGCAACAGAAAATAAATCACTGCTTTGTTAAAATATATCAGTGTATGTAATAGGGACTTCAAAGAGATTGAGCTAGGAAGAAGTCACACCTTAAAGTGAAAAGAGTTTCCTTTCTCCTTATTGACACAGGCCTTGTTCTCATACGACACCTCGCCAAATAAGGGGTTGAAAGAGCCACCTCGGAAGGGCGAACCATTTAGCATAGTTGGTCAATTAAGCTGGGTTTACACGGAGGGTGACTTCCCCGGGCAACGCCCTCTCTCCCTCCCCGCCTCTTCAAAAAAACCCCAATCCCCCTGTCTAACGCCTCCCACTACTACCCCATACGTGTCGACGCTGCTGCCCCACATGCTGGGATTGCTGGGCAGTGTTTCCACGAGCAGGGTAATTACCCCAGTTTAGGGTAATCAGGGGTACCCTAGGGTAATGTTTAGGGTAATGAAAAATATGGGCAAATCTAGGGTAATCAGAGCTCCGTGAAGGAAGTGACCACCAAATCTACGAAAATTAGAAAATTGAAAGCCAATATGCAAGCACCCTACTGGTTACCACTTGAACGAAATGTAATGAAACGGGTCAGAATTTAGTGTTCACGAAACTGCACTGCTGCTGTGGTTAGTGTCGCATATTTGAATGTCATTAGGTATCGCTCACGAAAGACGGCGTCAAGAGGCGAAGCCCAAATATCTCTTGTCCACTTCGTTTTGACAAATGATTCTGAGATGCATTTTGCTAATGAAAACTCGATCGGTGTCAGCAGCAGCCAGTCGACGAAAGTCACTGTCCTTTTCTGATTGCGCTAGTGGTCATAAGCTTCAACAGAATATTGACAGGTATGTTTGTTGTACTGTTAAATTCCACAGCTAATATTTTTCATCGTAGAAATAATTAATAGGTTCATTCTTGTGATAGTCATTGAATTAACAGCAGAGTTACCTCACAGCGCCGGTATTTTGCCAGCTAATTAGATGGAAGGCCATTCTTAGCCATGTTGCACGCCAAAGAAGCATGTTATTGTAGCGATGCAAACAATAAAATTTAGACAGGGTTCTTTGACACTTCTTCGAGTTACAAAAAGTGCTAAACGCGAAAGGAAGAAGCTATAAAATTAGTTACAAAAATTCATATTAACAAAAGAGTACAGTTGTCGACTTGAAACTTGCAAGATATGTTTGTATCCTGTCTTTCTTAGACGCAGTAGCACGGACGTAGAATTTGATATAGCTGCGATCATGCCTAGAATGCAGTTAACCTAAATTGAAGCACTAGGGGTTCTACAACTGAGTGTTGAGGAAAGTTTATGCATATTAATAAAGGCAAGGTAGTTTTTTTCCAAAAACCTCTGAATTTCCTCACCCGCCCTTCAGGAAATGAAAAAATTTGATAACTTCACGATCAACTTCATGAATTGATAAGTGAATGTGATTGCAACGAAGTCTCTGAGAAGCATATGCGGTGTAACAAGATTGGATAAAATCCGTTATGAAAAGATATGACGAAGGTCATGTGTGAGGGAAGCCAGAAAGTCATCGCAGAGAGTGGATCAAAGTGTTAGGTTAGATTGAGCATGTGGAAAGAATGGTTGAAGTGCGTGAATGGATGGAAAATTAAATAAAAAATAAATAATTGTAGTAAGGATAGGTACACATATTATTGCATTTCTTGCAGCATAGCAGATGATCTCGCACCGAGTGAGGAAGAGCCAACGACCCCACCTCGAAAAAAGGAAAGCTCCACTTGAAAGCTAAAAACTACCAGCAGAAATTTAAAGATTCGTTGACATCGGAACCTGGGTTTGAGGGATGGTAAGCCAAGTTTTCAAAATCAATAGAGCTAAAGGATGTGGAATATTGCAAGGTTTGTCGAACCTATATTACTTGTGGGAAATCGAAGATCAGGCGTCACATGCTCTCAGCTACACAAACAACGATCCATGGTGGCAAAAAAACCATCAATTGCCAGCTACGTGCTATCCAATGATCCCATTGAAAATCGTGCTCGTAAAGTGGAACTGCAAGTTTGTGCATTTCTAGCTAAGCACCACCTATCTCATTGTGTGAGCCTCTTTTAGTTTGATGAAAACAATGTTCCCAGATCAGGAGTCGCAGAAAAAAAGGGTGCCTTGGAAAACAGCGGGCATCAAAATTAATTCGACAGGTTTTTGGCAAACATCTTGTACGTGATATCGTCTGGATATCAAACCAGCATTCTAACGTCGTTCGACTGGATTTCCCTCCTGACGCTCATGCAATATGTAACACAGGACTTATTCATACTGACAGAGCTCTGGAAACCCGTCCATTTACCTTTTAGTTGATTAATAGATCATAGGTCAGGATTAGCTGTTTTAGGGTAATCTGGGGTAATCAACACCCCTCAGATGGGGTAATTAGAGTCGCCTCGCGTGGAAACCCTGTTGCTGGGACTGCCTCAGAGCGACAGTGCGCTTCAGACAGTCTGGAAGGCAAGATGTATGTCTTAGCTGCTCTGTCGTCATGGTCTCATGCTTAATCTTGATGCAAAAAGTTTCTCCTGATCTGGAAAAGTGGCTGAAGGCTAAAGTTTTCACATTGATAGATTTATTGAGAGCATACGTCAGTCTGATTGTATTTATTGCGGCTGTAAATATATTTTTTTATCATGTACTATCACTGAAATGATTTTCGAACTAATTCAAAAGTAATTACCTCTAACAACAGTAGCACAAATTGTTCGCTATCATGCTATTATTAACACAAGATGGCTCGTGATAGGACTTAGACTGATATAATTTTTGTTACTTATTTCTATATCCTGTAATCAGACTCTATCGCACATATTTCATTTATTTGTATCTCTAGATACATTTGCTGGGCAAGCTATATTTTATTATTCCTTAGTTTGGGCATTAAGTTCATATAAGAAGCTATATACGCGCTAAGTTTTATTGATTCGCCTCCATCCCTCATTAATCTAATTGACACATTCGTTTCAGCCAAGGCATTTGGCCTTCGTTTAAGTAGTAATTCTTGAATTCTCCACGAAGACGTTGACCTTATGCCGGCCTCTGTGAAATAGTTTACAGGTTAAAATTAGTATCTTCTTTTCTGCACGTACCTTGAATTACATTTCGACATTCTCACTCAGTCACTGTTATCTCCAGGGTTGCCGATTTTTTTTCTGAGGATCGTACAAAACCTTCATGAAAACGTACCAAAAATTGTTAGAGCGTACCAAATCTATTCAACTAGCAATAAAACGAAAATTTTAAGGTTTTACCTAATTTTCCTGCTAGAATGAAACTTTTTCCTCCTCTTCTTCCTTCATCTGCCAACTTTTTTTATTTAATTTGTTGACTAAGCTACCGTTGTGGTTCCAATTTTTGCAGTCTGTGTTCTCTAACGCAGATTTTGATCTCATTCATGCATTTAGTCTTGCTTTTTTTAACGAAATCCTGTTTTTTGCTATTATCTAGTTAGGGTCGAAAATTTTTTCTAGCTGCTGCAAAATATTGCGGTATTGACAAAAGCTGCATCATGAACTCGGGAAGCAGCGAGTAACAACGCTGCGTACCAGAATTTTTCAGGCACAATTTTTGTCTTGAAAGGAGCATCTTGACCTAACAGTTCTCGCCACTTCATATTGATACTTTCATGCTGCTCCTTTTTCGCAAAATTGGAGAAATGCATTGAATATGGTATTATTGAATTACATTTATTAAGATCTTTCAATCCAAACTCTTCTAGTTTTTTGGTACATATTTTGTTGACATTTCTCAGGAGAATGCTTTCTGCAGCAGCAACAAAATAAATCTCATTTATATTGACATAGTTTGAGGGGTTGCCTACATTTATTTTGCAATTATTGTCATTCGAAATCAATAGATCCCTTTTTATGAAGTTGCCCAGGATAAAATTCTCACTCCAGAGAAATTAAAATACATTTTTCTAAGGGAAACTCGTATATTTGCTGAACGCACCAATTTCGGTAGCCCTGGGCATCTCACCCTCCGTCTAAACGCAAGTGGGGAAGCTTGAGCGGGTGAGAGGGGTAGGGTAGGGGCGTCACCCTGGGGAAGACACCCTCCGTGTAAACCCAGCTTTAGGAAGACGCTGACGCAGTTCGGCACTAGCAGAGTTCACTTCTGTTGCCCTAGCGGTCTCATACGGCGCAGACTGTTGCTCGTCTTCCTAACGGTACCGCCGTAGTTCGGCACAAAACGGAATTTACTTCTGTTGCCCTAGCGGACTGAATACGGCGTAGGCGGTACACACACACACACCTCACTCTAGCGGTGCCACCGTAGTTCGGCACAAAACAGAAATAACTTCTGTTGCCCTAGCGGACTGAATACGGCGCAGGTGGTACCCACACAAACCTCACCCCACACACACAACGTTACCGCCGTAGTTCGGCACTAACAGAAATTACTTCTGTTGCCCTAGCGGACTGATTACGGCGTAGGCGGTACCAACACGAACCTCAGGAAGGGCAGCTGCGAAGAAAAGCTAGCGCCCCGGAAAAAGGTGGCTGCACAGAAGACAGCCCCCTTTTCCACGAACCCTTACGTCGACCGCACGACGGTATCGACATATTCTGGTGCCCGAACAGGGACCCAAAAGCTTTGCGCGACTACCAACGGTGCCTGGGATTTCTGGGTTCTAATCAACTACGCGGGCACCGCATCACTAAAACAAGATGAACCTTGTCGCTCAAGCTCGATAATACGTCGAAGCCCTCGGCGTCACTCCCACCGATGCGGAGTACCGGAAAGAATTTACCAGCCGCCTGAGGCATTTGGAAGAAGCCGCAGAACGAGCAGCGGAACGAGAAGTCGCAGAACGAGCAGCGGAACGAGAAGCAGCACAACGAGACCACGAGCTCAGACTCCGACAACTCGATGCTCAAATCGCTCCTCAAAATGCTAGAGTGAAGATACCTCCACCGGCTCCATTCGATCCCACGAAAGAAAGGATGGACGAATTTTTGCAACGCTTCTGTACTCACACCACAGCGATGGGATTTACTTAAGTCGATGCTGTTGTCATGCTCCATAATTTGATCACACCGGAGGAACGTCGACTCATCGATACCCTGCCCGCAGCAGATCGCTTCAAGCTTCCTGAAAATAAATTGCTCCTACTAGATGCTCATAAAGTTACTCCGGCAAAACTACGTGCCAATTACTACGAATTGAAGCCAGAAGAAGGCGACAATATGTCACGTTACCTACGGCGACTCGAACAAGCCTTTGACGCTTGGTTAAAAGGATGCAACTTCGAAGCCAACTACGAGACTCTTCGTGACTTCCTTATTGTTGACCGAGCTTATTCAAGCTTTCCGCCCTTCCTCACTACTCAATTGCGTGACAGGGGTGGTAACACAGTCGCAAGCCTAGGAAAGCAAGGTGATAGCTTCTTACAAGCAAGACCTCATACATCGCTCCATCAGCTTTGTAAGGGTCGCACACTGACATCATCGGCGGATGCGGGCCCTCCAGCACTCAAAGCATCAGTAGCACCAGAGCGACGCTCGACATTTCCTGTCCGAGCCCCGAGCACTCCAGCAAGATCACCCAACTCCAGCAACAACTCGAGGAACGCCGCCAAGAACTTCTAACACACGTGGTGGTCCCACCAGCTCAGGATCGGTCAACACTCCGCAGCGCGAACAACGAGGACCTTACAATGGATTTTACTGTACTTTTCATGGCCCCAACCGATCGCATTCCAGTGATGAGTGCCGCCAATTGCAGAGGAGGCAAGGTGATGGTCACAGTAATGGAGCAGCCCATGGAAGCCCACCTATCTCCAGTACTACCGCTCGAGTAAACAATCTAGCAACGCATAAAGAAGCAGATGAATACGATGATATTCCCCCAGTCGCATGCAATCACATCGCCTCAAATAAGCTGATCGAATTGGGACAGCTGAAAACATGCTCTGGCACCGTGAACCAACAACCCGTTCAAGTACTACTCGATGGAGGAGCAACGGCGGTCTTTGTCAAGAAGGCTCTCGTCCCAGCTGACGCCATTTTGAAGAAGGAAATCACCGTTCGGCTGGCCAACAATCACTCTTTCGAGGTGCCTCTGGCCCGGGTCTCTCTCGTTTGCCCATATTACCACGGAGAGGTGACAGCCGTAGCCATGGAAGAACTCTCCCACGATGTCATTCTCGGTCGAGTTCCCGGAACCACCTCCTTCGAAGAACAGATGACCGGCCATGAAGAGCAACCAGTTGCTGCAGAAGTCTCTCACGTTGTCACAAGGGCAGCAGCAAAAACGATCGAAAATCCCCCTGCCGCACCAAGCACTCTCGAGATATTGCAACACAACAAAGAAGACTTCAAGAAATTACAGCGGGAGTGCAAAACATTGCAACTTTTATTCAAGAAAGTTAACACCGGCAAAGAAGAAACGCACAAGGATGGCAGAGTCATTACCTTTGAACTCCATGACGGCATTCTCCATCGGAAAACGTTACGAGACGGTCAGGAAACTCATCAACTTGTAGCACCTGCAAGCGTGCGCCCACAAATCTTGGAAATGGCTCACGACAATCTACTTGCTGGCCATTATTCCAAAAAGAAGACTCAGGCACGACTGGAACGAGATTTTTATTGGCCGTCCCTCGCAAAAGATGTGGTCCAATACTGTCACTCCTGTCATACCTGCCAGACGCACGCTCCATCTCGACCAAGAAACGCACCTATCTCAACCCCACCGATCACCACTCCATTCTCCGCGCTCAGTGTTGATTTGGTAGGCCCATTACAGCCAGCTTCGGCACGTGGCCACCGATACATTCTCACCGTGGTGGACCAAGCAACTCGGTACGCAGACGCAGCCCCACTCAGACATATAGATGCAGAAACGGTTGCCCAGGAGCTACTCGAAATCTGCAGCGAGTTGGATTCCCTCATACGCTAACGAGCGACAACGGCACTCAGTTCACAGCCGCAACCTTCGAAGCTTTCCTGAAACTCGTCGGTATCCAGCACCGATTGACGCCATTATACCATGCCCAATCGAACGGCATAGTCGAACGCTTCAATGGCACGCTCAAAGTCATGTTGCGGAAATTAGCCGTAGAACAACCACGAGACTGGGACCTCTATCTGCCTTCCCTCCTTTTTGCTTATCGAGACGCTCCTCAGGCCTCAACCGGGTATTCTCCTTTCGAACTCATCTACGGCCATCGCGTCCGTGGACCTTTAACCGTGCTCAAAGAATGCTGGACAGAGAAATGCTTGCAAGACGACACGAGCACTGCTCAGTATCTAATGGAAATGAAGCACCGATTGAAAGAAACATGTAAAATCGCTCGCGAGAATCTAAACAGGAGCCAAGAGAAAAGCGCCAAGTTTTTCAACAGACGTACCAAGATGCGAACTCTAAAGCAAGGAGATAAAGTCCTCGTATTTCTGCCCGATCCTTGAAAGAAGCTACTGATGACTTGGAAAGGTCCCTATACAGTGAAATCACGCCTGGGAACCAATACCTATACATTGGACGTGGATAAAAACAACAAAGTTTATCACATCAACCTCCTTCGCCAGTACCACGACGGGGAGCAGCAAAGTTCCGGCTCACCAAGCAAGACAGATCGCGAGGAGGACGACTAGAGAGTAGAGGAAACATTTGCAGCGGTTGGCCTCGCCCTAGAACCTACCTGCGAAGAAGAAGAACTCGACCGAAAAGAACCAGAGATACCGTCACCCGTCGGAGAAACCATTGAAGACTGTCTCATCTCCTCTACGTTGACTACAACACAACGCTCAGAACTCCAGGAACTACTTGGAGAATATCGCGATCTTTTCACAGATACTTCCGGAAGAACCAGCACAGCAGTTCATGAAATAAAATTGAAGGATCCTTCCAGTTTTCGACTTCAACATTCGTATCCACTTCCCTTAGCGCTGGAGCCTGAACTGCAGTCAAGTTTAGAGAAGGGGATGAAGATGGGAATCGTGACGCCATCCACATCACCTTACTATTCACCGCTTCTTGCCGTCCGGAAGAAAGACGGTACCCACCGTTTTGTCTGGACTGCAGGCACCTCAACAGCCAGACAGTATTCGATGCCGAGCCAATAGCAGACACCACTGCTATCTTCACCAATTTAGCTGGCAAAACAATCTTCAGCAAAATGGATCTCACCAGCGGATATTGGCAGGTACCTCTACACCCTGAGTCCCGTCAATACACCGCCTTCAAAACTAGGTCTGGCCTCTATGAATTCAACGTACTGCCTTTCGGCCTAGCAAATGTTCCAGCCAATTTTTCCCGCCTTATCCGTCAAGTCACTGAAGGACTGCAAGATACTGAGGTCTACATGGACGACATCTTAATCGCCTCGACTACCTGGGAAGACCATTGCGCAGCATTAGCTAAACTGTTCGAAGCTCTCTCTCGACATGGCCTTAAAGCGAAGCTATCCAAATGCGAATTCGGATTTGACAGCCTCCAGTATTTGGGTCATCAACTGAGCAGTAATCAGATCCAGCCTCTGGAGAACCGAGTCGAAGCCTTAAAATCAGCTCCACTCCCAAAAACAAAACGGGAGCTCCGAAGTTTTCTCGGTACAGTTGGGTACTACCAACAGTACATTCCTAACTACTCTCAACTGACATCTAAACTCCA
Source organism: Morinoia aosen (assembly GCA_030386875.1). Classification (NCBI taxonomy): domain Eukaryota; kingdom Metazoa; phylum Arthropoda; class Malacostraca; order Amphipoda; family Talitridae; genus Morinoia; species Morinoia aosen. Next base: position 33,266,603 of record CM059563.1, on the reverse strand, counting down.
TGATTTCCTAAAGAAGAACTCCCCAGAACATATACCTTGGACCGATACAACAGAAGAAGATCTGTTCGAAAGTTTGAAGACAGCGTTAGTCAAGAGACCAGTCTTACAGTTACCAGACCCCAGATGTCCTTTCATTCTGAGAACAGATGCCTCCCAAACTGGACTTGGAGCAGCTCTCCTCCAGCCAAGCAAACGAGACTTCCGTCACTACGCACCCGTAGCATATGCTTCATGTCGACTGAGAGGAGCAGAAATAAACTATTCTACCATTGAAAAAGAAGCGTTAAGCATCTACTGGGCTCTACAGAAGTTTGAGGTCTACCTTTAAGGACGAGAATTTGTGTTACAAACCGACCATCGACCGCCCCTATATTTGCAACGGGCGGACAAGTTGAACCCCCGATTGAAACGCTGGGCTTTGTATTTCAGCCTTTTCAGGTTCCGAGCAGAGCACCTTTCGGGAGTCGACAACCACCTTGCGGATTTCCCTCTCGGCTACCGTAGCAGAGACACCCTCCCCCGGGCGTGTAAGGCCGCACAGGGGTTGCCGAGCCTTTTGTGTTAGTTACCCACAATCCCAAGTATTTTCTTTATGTGTCCAGCTCCCTGAACGCCGACTTGTCTGTTTCTCTGCGCTGATGTTGCGTCTGTGCATTTACTTTAGTTAGCCCTTAAATATCATTTGTATTACATGTCGATATTCCAATGTTTCTTTGATTACCTAGCTAAACAAGACTAATATTTTAAATGCAATTTTGAGTGTTGTACCTTGTTATGCAGTAGCTCATGTGTGTACGCACTATTTTTGCAACAGAAAATAAATCACTGTCTTTGTTAAAATATATCGGTGTATGTAATAGGGACTTCAAAGAGATTCAGCAACTAAGAAGTCACACCCTGAGGTCAAAAGAGTTTCCTTTCTCCTTATGGACACAGACTTTAGTCTCATACGACACCTCGCCTAATAAGGGGTTTAAGGAGCCACCTCGGAAGGGCGAACCATTTCGCATAGTTGGTCATTTAGGAAGACGCTGTCGCAGTTCGGCACTAGCAGAGTTCACTTCTGTTGCCCTAGCGGTCTCATACGGCGCAGACAGTTGTTCGTCTTCCTAACGGTACCGCCGTAGTTCGGCACAAAACGGAATTTACTCCTGTTGCCCTAGCGGACTGAATACGGCGTAGGCGGTATACACACACACCTCACTCTAGCGGTGCCACTGTAGTTCGGCACAAAACAGAAATAACTTCTGTTGCCCTAGCGGACTGAATACGGCGCAGGTGGTACCCACGCAAACCTCACCCCACACACACAACGGTACCGCCGTAGTTCGGCACTAACAGAAATTACTTCTGTTGCCCTAGCGGACTGATTACGGCGTAGGCGGTACCCACACGAACCTCAGGAAGGGCAGCTGCGAAGAAAAGCTAGCGCCCCGGAAAAAGGTAGCTGCACAGAAGACAGCCCCCTTTTCCACGAACCCTTACGTCGACCGCACGACGGTATCGACAATGGCCTAAGAAATTAAAATCGCTAACTTCTTGTATTTTCACCCAAACGGCCCTCTTGATTGAATCCATTACAGATGAACGCCGATTCTAATTTATTATTGGTTAACAATTTTCTCACTGATAAAACCATAAAACGTGGAGGGAAGACTGATGAGCCAACAAATTAGCCAAGACATAATAATTTCTATCTAATTTTAAGCAGGTAGGAGGTGCCAATTACGAGATTTAGTACTTCTTAGCATAAACAATTCAAACAGAATTAGAAGTTTATCTGTAAATTTTATTATCAAATTACTAAGTTTAACATATTTTTGTAGAAATAGATCAACTGTTGTTCTGGTGCAAGTGGTTGCTGCTGGCATACCTGCTGCACTACCTGCCTTTCTTCACCATGGACCGCGTCTTGTACTACCACCACTACTTCCCTGCACTGCAGTTCTCCTCCCTGCTGACAGGTAACACCACCACTACTTCCCTGCACTGCAGTTCTCCTCCCTGCTGACAGGTAACACCACCACTACTTCCCTGAGCTGCAGTTCTCCTCCCTGCTGACAGGTAACACCACCATTACTTCCCTGCACTGCAGTTCTCCTCCCTGCTGACAGGTAACACCACCACTACTTCCCTGCACTGCAGTTCTCCTCCCTGCTGACAGGTAACACCACCACTACTTCCCTGCGCTGCAGTTCTCCTTCCTGCTGACAGGTAACATCACCACTACTTCCCTGCTCTGCAGTTCTCCTCCCTGCTGGCAGGTAACACCACCACTACTTCCCTGCACTGCAGTTCTCCTCCCTGCTGACAGGTAACACCACCACTACTTCCCTGCGCTGCAGTTCTCCTCCCTGCTGACAGGTAACACCACCACTACTTCCCTGCACTGCAGTTCTCCTCCCTGCTGACAGGTAACATCACCATTACTTCCCTGCACTGCAGTTCTCCTCCCTGCTGACAGGTAACATATAGTATCTGAAAATCACAAAGTGCGGACATGTCTTTATGCGAACGAAAACATAAATAACAAATTTTTTGTCTTTCTGAGGGTCTGTGAGTTGATGACGCTATTATCTTTTCTATACTTATTAGTTCAAGTCGTTTTTGACCATGTTCCTCGAAGTTTTTCGTCGCTAACTTCCAATCTGACCTCTTTGAGTTTGATGGTCTGTCTCTAGCTACGACGGTCGTGATAACCTTGGAACACAAGAAGTACAAAGTCAGCTACGTCGAGGACGTTCTCCTGTGTTATGAAGTTCGTGTAACCGATGTAGACCGAAGAATTTCACGCTTTTAGCCACTTGATAAACTGTGAGTATGTGTAATTCATGAGATGCACCTCATCAATGGCTTTTCTTCTAATACTCATTCTACTAATAACAGTGAATTACATGAAATATTAAAGTAGTTTTATTATTGATAAGCTTTTACAAACCTAGATAAGAGGGAAATTTAGCAGCATCTTAATTTATGCTGTTAATTCAAGAACATTGTCGACATCATGTAGATGTTATACTCGGTGAGTTTCGCACGCTTGTGTTAAAGCGACTAGAGCAGCAAGGTCTAAGGTTATGAGGAGGGAGAATTGAATTAGAGAATTAATTTTACGTGTTTATTTTTCGAGGAGAGTTGTTCTGAATTGTTAAAAGAAATCACCACACGTCTCTCTGCACTTTGAAGAAAGTTGTAGATTAATTTGAGTATTATGTGTGAGCGTCCGTTTTCAAGTGAAAAATCGTGAAATGCGTTAGAGGTTGAAAAGTGAGTCGTGTACAAACTATCCATCTTTTGCTCCAGGCGCACATAAATAACTTCGACCCATTTGTCAGGGCGTAAATCTCGCCCTTAGTTCGTAATGCCCAATTGGGCGTAGGACGCTTGAATAACCCGTTTATTTGAGGCAAATTACGTTAAACTAATGGTATGCATTATCGAGGATAAACATACAAGGGAAATTCTGACGTTTGACAGAAAAAAACAAAAAAAAAGTTCGATACGAACACAAAATTATCGGTAACTATCGTAAGGAAATACATGAACAAAACTGAGCTGAGCTACCTAACGGATTTAGTGCACGTGAGACTAATCTTTGGGCAGAAAGGCAGCGTAATACCTCTATAGAATGTTTCACTCACGAAACAGATAAAGAAAAAGTAACCTAAAAGGAAGAGGTCCAGATCCATCTACCGACACCATAACTATCAAAGCATTCTCAGCACCATTTTAGGCCATGTATGTACCTGGCGATTTGAAAAAGTACATTTAACATGACGTTAAGCGCAGCTTTTTGTTGATTTTCTGGGGCAGCAGACTTGATGCTGGAAATTCGAACAATTAAGGTCGTTGTAGCGGTATAACTAGCAGCAAATGCTCTTTGGAGGCAACTTGGTCTCGTTACTTGCTATAGCACGCAGACTTTTGAAAACAAATGATGCAAGCCGCGTCGCGATGACGTAAATTATACCGAGATCCAGCTAATGATAAGCAACCGAGAAGACTGTATCTAAAAGTTTTGTTGAGTGCAATGTTCGATATAAAAGGCCGCATAGAGGTAATAATTCATCAACTGATTCGACTGAGAGAAAGAGGAGTGGAAGTGTGAAAGATGTGAATAGTGAGGTAGCTATGACGTACAGGGTGGCCCAGAAGTAACTGACACTCTTAATTTTTAATAAAACAAAGGCTAATAATCTCAGGATGTTGCAACTTATATAGAACATAACATTCTTTAAATAGGATAAAATGGAAAAACAATGTGGCTAAGAAAATCATGGTAGAAAACAAACGTTTCGGATTTAAAAAAATCCATCTGCAGTGTTCTGAAATACAATAAATCGAAGCATTAAAAGATTGTAACAATAAACTAGGATAAACTAGGTAAAAGACGATGAGATTAAAAAACCTGATAAAATAAAAAACTATACAAAACATCAACAAACAATGGAAAGTTTCACCACCATATCACATTCATTTATTGGCGGACGGTTTTTAAAAATGTATTTCGACCTAAAATGCGGAGACCGGACAAATTTAAAGTTGAATCCAAAATTTTTAAATTTGTGTTTTTAAGAATATGGTCTTCCTTCAAGCAGTGTTCTCTTATAGATGAGTAGGATGGTTTGGTCAGGTTACAGCCGGTGCGAAAGGAGACTCCCCAGTGATTTTTTATAATCCCTAACGTTAGTTTTTTATCATGATATTCTTAGCCACGTTGGTTTTATTTTTTATCCTAGATGTGAGATTTCCCAGGAATCAATCTATTTCATTTATCCTTTAAATAATGATAAATTATTTTTGCAACTTAGGGGTCATTTTTCAGTAGTTTCCATAACACTCGTTAGTGTATAACACGCGAGTTGAGCAATTTCATAATAAATGTTGATTTTAAGTTTTTGTACATTTCTTAGCTTTTGCACGTGCTAATTTGTGACTAAAGATAGCCCCACAAGAAAAACTGTGTAGGGATAAATGTGGAGAAGAAGGAGGCCAAGAAATGCTATCAAATGGTGAAATCAGACCATTGGGCAAGGACCTTCTTTAACTCTGTTATCGCTTCTCTTGCTTTATAGGCTATGACTCCACTTTGTTGAAATCAAGCGTTGTGTAAGTCCTGTCATTCGAGTTTTGAGAGAAGAAACTCTAATATCTTATTTACGTATCTTTCGCCAGTGACAGTTCCACTCGCGCTACCATTCTCAAATAAATGAGGAACACACACAATAGAATCAGTCATTCCGCCCCACACAATCAAACGAAAAGAGTGCAGTGGTTCTTCTTGAATTTCTTGTGGGCCAAGTTAAAACCAATTTGAAACCATAAAAATGTTTCTCTCCATTGAACAAGTTTCATTATCCTAGCGTTCTTAGCTTTGTTTTATTTGCAAATTAAACGTCAGTTGCTCATGTGTTATCCTGAATTACCTTTACTCGATGAACGCAATACTTTGACTATACCTTGATTAACAATACTTAAACCATATCACTGTGGTAAAATATAATCAATTTTTTTAAGTCTAAAGTCTACAGTACTCTGTAATTTTAGTCAGAAAAGCTATTGTAAATGATTTATTTTTTGCCGTCGTGCAGTGTGTACTTCTTGCCAAAGGTTTTTACTTCGATAAGCAGTCTTAAAATGCATCTCTCATTCCATAAATCTGGTGTAATTTTCATAGCAATGCAGCATTTGAGTGAATTCTTAATTTGAGTGTCCGTACTATTTGTTACTCCATCGGAATCATTTTTCGTTGCAGCAACTCAGATTGGCGGCTTCTTTAACAACTTCCGATCGCCGGTTGCGACAGTGGTAGCTACGACGGCGTTTGTCGTAGCTCTGGCGTACTCGTGAGTGTCACTACCTCTTCTCGCATTGTTCATCTCATAAGGTCAAGTAACCGGATTTTATTTAAAGAAAATACAATCATTTATGTGCCATAGAAGTAAACTACCTGAAAATTAGCAACTTTTTATAAAAATTCAGCCCATCCTGTAATATGTATGTCACTGATGATGGTCCATGATTCATGTCATCCCCTTACTCTAAAGATTGGTCATAAAAAAGAACGAAAAATGTCTGACAATGGCAGGTCTCTGTTACATATAACATTTCAGAAGCTATATAAGCAAGTGGCACGTTAAATTTCATTTTATTTGGTGCTTCAAATTTTAACTGCTTACTGAATAAATTACTAATCAGAGAATGTAAGAATAACATTATATTCTCTAGGTTGTAAAACAAAGTTACAGTGTTGCCGAATACCGATGTTCCTGATACAGACCTAAATATTAGGTTGGTGCAAAAATAATGTCTGATGTTTAAAACGAATGTTTTAAATTACATTCGTCAATTGTTTCCATTGTGTACTAAGTGTAATATATTTCAGTGACTAAACTAAACGATTTTTTCAGATTATCTCTGCTAGGTTCATATATTTTATAAATATTGGCATTCATGTTTCTCTCATCTAAAGATCACATGAGAAATGTTGTACTGTACGAGTTTCATAAAATTATTAGTGTAAGTGCAGCCGCCAAATTTATCCAGATTACTTAGGGGGCTGATATAATGAAATCTCGTTTCCGAAGTGATGATTTCACTTTAAAAGATATGTCAAAAAAGATCGTCCGAGATTATTTTATTTCGATCAGTTGATTATTCTTGTGCCCAAGAATCCTACTGTTACTACTTGAGAAATTACACGGCAGACGTGGCCCACACAACCTGCTTCTGATTTTCATTTGTTTCGAGGACTACAGAACCATTTAAGTGGATTTAGATTAGCAACGAGAGAAGAAATTGAAAATGAGTTGAAGTTGTATTTTGATTCTAAGCCTACAGAATTTTACAACCGGAGGATTTATAAGCTGGTTACAAGGTGAAATGAGATCATTAAAAGCGAGGGAGAGTATCTTAATGAACTAATATTTCCATAGCCATTAATTCGTTTATTTTTTCCCTTTTTCTTCAAATGGAACATTATTTTCGTACCAACCTCATACATTGTATTTGGTTTTTCTCCTCGAATGCTAACAAGCTCAGTGGTCAGCAAAGCACTGTACACCTCAGAGTGTGATGAATTTTACTGTGTTAGTTTGAATATTTTTACATTCACTAATTTGCTGGATCATGTTCATTTCCTGATGTAAATTAGTTTTTGCTAATATTATCTACTATAATCTAGTTAATCTAATAGTACTCGCCCTAAAGTGCGCTAATTTTTACGATGCATGAGCTTTGTTGACTAGCTGTACTCGTAATGTTTTTGACGTTCTCTAATAGAATTAACTAAAGGTTTTTTTTGCACAGTTTCTTTCTCTACTGCTACGTGGGCTACGGTACGCCCACCTCTGGACCGTACAATCCCAGCAACTCAACATTCAGACACCTTCGTTTGTACGACCACTGGCAAATATGAACTGTCGTGCGCCTCTCATTCACTCTTACGGAACTACGACCAGAAATCTTTCATAAAAGGTTCGGCTCTGTTATTATTGGATTAGAGACCTACGTAAGGAATTAGAATGCATGTAGTGTGTCGACAATCCTTTCACATATAGTACGGGAGTTATCCCAATGCTTCGAGCTTTCGTGCGTTAAGTTTGCTCAATATTGCCATAAAAAAGTTGACCAGGAATCACTGTATTTTGTTCATTTGCAGCATAAATTCTAAGTTTCTTACTTCGAGTGGAACTATTTTTGGAGAAAAGCTTATTGGATTGCAAATTTCAGTTTCAGACCAGATATTTTCTTCGTTTGAAAAAGGGTGACGCAAAATGCATGTATTTCGAACTGGAATTATTGCCTTTATTTTGACTCATTGGTAGTGTAACCAATTTATGAACTGTCTTATTTTCTCCCGTTAGTCTCGTTTTTTACGTTTTATAGTTAACGTCAGACAGATGGTGGCGTTCTTCGTAAATATACAATAAAAGTTCTTCTGTGAAAGAAGAAAGAAAGAAAAACAATTTATTGCCAAAAAAGTTGACACATGAGATACATGCCAGCATATTGGCTTTTAAAAATTTCCTAATATTAGACGTCCTTAGAGAAACGTACCATACGAGGAGTACTAACAAACAAATTATATACGTGGTCTACTATTAGTCAAACCATACGAGATGTACTAATAGACAAATTATACGAGGTGTGCTAATAGACACACCATGCGTGGCGTGCTCACAGATTACCCCCGACAAAGGCTAGTTAAATCAAAAATAGGAAGTCTGTAACCGACAGCCACCCAGTACACTGATACGTGCTTCCCAGTGTTTCCTTACTCCTGCCTTGGTAGTCTAAAGCTACTGAAACTGTAGTTTGCAGCTACATCTAAATAAACATGTTGTGTTGAAAAGAAACTACACAACATTATTTGGCGACGAAGATTTCGAATCTGTAAAGTGAATTTGAAATTTAAAAGTGCTCTGAAACCAAGATGGAGTATGCTATAGTTGGCTGTCCTCCATTCGACGTTGAAGTAGAAACAGTGTGTGAATTCTTACTAAGATTCAGAGTGCAGTGTGCAAACTCTCTTCAGAAGGCGGGAAACAATGGCGGTGAGAAAGCTAGTATTTATTTTAGTTAAAGCTTTGCCTGTAAACATCATTACTAATCTACAACGAAGAATTAAACCTACGTTACTCGCTGATGATGAACTAGTTGAACCAGAAAAAAATTTGTACAGCAATTTGGAATCAATAAATCGATTGTAGGCGCGTCTGTTACATTTCTAAACAGAAAGCAAGGTGTCAATGAATCCATAGAAAGTTATTCTAAAACGTTAAATGACTTAGCATCTCCGTGCAACTACGATAATTTCTGTCGTGGTAGTTTCTTGCGAGATACTTTCGTTGCTGGTCTACGTTCATCACAAATTCTCAGTGTAGTTCTACAGAAGTGCGACCGAAAATATTTCAACGAGTGGGTTGAACACGCAAAACGCATCAAACTGTTAAGTTCCGATGCTCACGATATTATTCGTAGGATTCGTCTTCATTGTTTTTCACGACAGAAAAATTACAGCCGAATTACATATGCATATGTTGTGGCGCTAAGCAGAAGCATCTTAAAAGAAGAGCTATGCTTTGAAATTGAAGTGTAATACATGTGGGAAAACAAGCCACATCTCTAAAGTTTGCAAACTTACAACGAATGCAGCGCGGCCTCGTCCACCTACACGTGGAAGATTTCACACAACCCGCGCTCATATGGTGCAGCCTTAACGGTGCGGTTGTCATGGCAACGTCGGAAAAGAAGATTTGGAACGCGCTGCTCGCAGAGTTCACGCGAGTCTCTATAGCGAAGAAACGAATTCACTATGCAGAATCCTGGAAACGATACTTGTGACGGTAACTCTGTTCTTAATTTCTCTGATGCACGTAAAAAATGACTTGAATGATTCTCATTTTTTATAATAAACGCACTGTAATCCCGTTACTAAAAAGCCTACGATATTGATATGCCATTTTAATGGTAAACCTATTGAATTTCCTTTTGACAATGGCAGTGCGGTCTCGACTATACGTAAAAGTGATGCACTTGCTGTTGGTGCTGTTATAAATCCTACGTGAAATAAATTGCTCGGATACAGGAGTGGCTCTGTAAATTTGCTTGGTCAATCTCCAGTAATCATTAGCTATAAAGACGTTAGTTTTAAACATAAGTTTCTCATTGTGGAAGATGATAGAAACAACTTATTTGGCCGAGGTATTTGTTCTAAACTTGACGTAAATGTTGTCATCTCTGATCAATGCGACGCTATAAACAAAACTGATTCAATGTACGAGGAGTTCGTGGGCTCGAACTCAGGACTAGAGATCACCGTGCCAACACGCTATCGACTGCGCTACCGATCACCCTAAAAGGTGACCGAAGCACAACGAAAGCAATGTTTTTGGCACAGTGAAAGCAGGCGCACTGTCCTGACAGATATTTAATTCCCATATGTATCGAGAGCTCAAAGTCTAGTCACCCCCAGAAACAGTTAATTCTGGTACGGGAAGACACTGCTTCCACAAGGTTTTTTTCAAATGAAATAAATGTACGAGGAGTTCGTGGGCTCGAACTCAGGACTAGAGATCACCGCGCCAACACGCTATCGACTGCGCTACCGATCACCCTAAAAGGTGACCGAAGCACAACGAAAGCAATGTTTTTGGCACAGTGAAAGCAGGCGCACTGTCCTGACAGATATTTAATTCCCATATGTATCGAGAGCTCAAAGTCTAGTCATCCCCAGAAACAGTTAATTCTGGTACGGGAAGACACTGCTTCCACAAGGTTTTTCAAATGAAATAAATGTACGAGGAGTTCGTGGGCTCGAACTCAGGACTAGAGACTGTGCCTAAAACATTGCTTTCGTTGTGCTTCGGTCACCTTTTAGGGTGATCGGTAGCGCAGTCGATAGCGTGTTGGCGCGGTGATCTCTAGTCCTGAGTTCGAGCCCACGAACTCCTCGTACATTTATTTCATTTGAAAAAAACCTTGTGGAAGCGGTGTCTTCCCGTACCAGAATTAACTGTTTCTGGGGGTGACTAGACTTTGAGCTCTCAAAACTGATTCTTATTGTTTGCCGAGAAGCTTGTCTTCGAAATATGATTCGTACATGTCATCTGATTCACAGTCTAACGTTAAAGAAACAGTTCATCTTGATGTGTTGCCTAATTCAATTCCCGTATTTTTTAGAGCACGCCTTGTTCCCGTAAGACTAAAAGACTCTGTCAAACCCGAACTGGAGCGCTTGCAGAGTATGGGTAAAATTTCTAAAGTGTATGATAGCCAATGGGCATCTCCTACCGTTAATGTTCTAAAGTCTGACGGCAGTGTAAGAATCTGAGGAGATTTTTCAGCCTCCATTAACAATTGGTTAAATCCCGTTCAATCTTCCTACCTGTTATTGATGATGCAAAGTCTCAAGTCGGCGACACAAAGTGTTTTTTTTCAAAATTGATTTGTTAAATGCGTTTCTGCCAATTCCTTTGGACGAAGAATAAAAAAAATTACGATCATTAACACCTCGGAAGTTTTATTTATGTACAATACTTACCTTATGGTTTGCGTGCAAGTCCCGGCAATTTTCAAGCGTTCATGTTCTTGAGGTTTTGTCTGTCCTCAAAAATGTTGGAATTTGCTTAAATCTCTCGAAATGTGCCTTTCTAACTGATCATGTGTCATATCTAGGATACGTTTTCGATAACAAAGGTGTTCACCCTAATCCTGAGAAAGTAGATGCAATTCTCAATGCTCCTGTTCCTAAAAACCACAAACAGTTGCAAGCATTCATTGGATTGTGTAATTTCTATAGTCATTTTGTACCTAACTTTTCTCATGTCATGCATCCTCTGGATTTGCTACTAAAGAAAGATTTATCTTTCCAGTGGACTCCAAAACAGGATAAAAGTGTCCATATAATCTAAGATATCTTTTGTTCGCATGAACCTCTAAAATTGGTTGATCCCAACCATGAAACTCTTCTTGAAACTGATAGTTCTGGCTATGGGGTTGCTGCCGTACTTGTGTAACGCGTTGATTCTTCTCATGATTGGTGTCCTGTTTAATTTGATTCAAGATCTCTAAATAATGCAGAGCGAAACTATTCTAAGATCGAGAGAGAAAGAGCCTTAGTGTTGTTTTTGGCGTCGAAAAATTCTAGAAATTTTTTCTTGGTGGCAAGTTCCTTTTTCATAACGATCAAAAACCTCTTTGTAAACTTTTTGTACATAACAAAAGCGTACCTCTCAATTGTTCCGCTCGTATTCAAAGATGGGCTCTCAAACTTTTCCAGTTTGACTGTTTCCAGCTTTTCGAAAGGTAAATGTAACGCAAATAGCGATTGTCTTAGTAGGCTCCCACTACCCACAACTGGAACAGAACTAGAACCGTACGAACTGATCTTTGCAGTGAACTCTCTCGATAAAACTCCTATTACGTGTGAAAATATAAAAACTCATGGATAATCATAAGTACGAATCATAAGTTTTTATCCATGAGTTTTAATATGGATAGTGAATTATGTCAACTCAAGTAATACCTAAAGTTTGGCATGCCTCCTAAACCTAATCCTAATATGTCCAAATATGAGAACTTGCTACCTCAGATGACTATCATGAAAGGTTTTATACTTTATAAAAAAAGGTTTTAATTCCCAAGTCATTACGTAGTTTAGTTCTTGAAACATTTCATGATGGACATCCTGGCATTTGTGGCATGAAGTAGTTGGCCAAATCTGTTATTTGGTTTCCCGGAATGGATAAAATTCTTGAAGACATCGTAAAATGTTGCCCTCAATGCCAATTAAATCGAGCAAAACCAAACTCTAGAAACGTAGAATGGCGTACTCTTTCTCGTCCTTTTGAACGTATTCATGTTGATCACTTTTTGTAGAACATTAAAATTGTTTTCATTGCTTTAGATGCATCATCTGAATATATTGAATGCGAAGTTGAACCATCCACGAGTGTGTCAGGTACTATTTATGCTTTGAGAATGATTTTCAGCAGAAACGGGTTGTGTGATGTGCTCGTAAGGGATAATGCTTCTAACTTTTCATCTCAAGACTTGAAAATTTTTCTAATTTCTCATGGCATTGAGCACCTCACACCTCCGCCTTATCCTACAGCCAGCAATGGCCAAGCTGAGAGGGGGTAAAGGGTCATCAAAGACCTCACGAAAAAACTCTCTGCTTCCGAATCGTTCAAATCCCGTCTAGCAAAGCGTTATTTCAATCACATTATATTCCTCTACGGCGAAAACTGAGGGTTGCACTAGAATTAAGTCGTCATGAAGAGATCAGGTGTAAAAAGAGGATCAGGCAATTAGTTTTATTGAAGAAAACCCAAGCACGCTTTTGATCAGCGCTTTTTTAAAACAATGTTAAAATGACTAAGTCGAAATAAAGCGATCTTGGCCTCTAAATCAGAACATAAACTTCAAGTTAATACGGTAACACTTAGATTACATTAAGGTTTTCTTTATTCAATAGTTCTAAGACGCCACACAACGTTTAATAATTTAAGGTTAATGCACAGTGACGGTACGCCGGAGGTACACGGTGGGCCCCGTTACACCTCGGGTCGACTGCGCCGTCTGTTTAATGACTGCGACGTGCGCCACCGGTGGTACACGGAGGCAATTTTCATAATGCTGCTGACCGACCATTAGTCGCCAATTCAATTTTCACATATACTTAATCTGTGCTAAATGAAGGCACGAACCAGTTCATGTTTGGTATTTTCAAAATAATTTACCACAATTGACTTTAAATTTGAGTCTGGCCTTGAACCTAATATTTAGTAGTCGCATTCAAAGTGTTAAAACCTAATAGAGGATATTCAGAAACAGGTCGCTTGCCAACGGCCTTAAACACTTGCAGCTCGAACGCCCTCCAGCCCTCGTAGCACTTGTGGCCTCTCCAGGTCCGCACCGAACCGACAGCCACTGACGGTCAGCGTTTAGCTGACTGGAAGACAGTTGACACCCCTATGGCCCTCCTCTCGTCCTGCGACGAACGGATGGACAGTAACGAACGGTCGTCGTCTAGCCGATTGGAAGACGGCTTGGCACACTTTTACTCAGTCGGTCAAAGGGAGGCACTGTTCGAGAACAGGGCCATCGCTAGAGTAGCTGGAAAAAATATCAAGGCTAGAAAAGACCACAATTATTGTAATAATAGTAATCGTGAGGAATTCAAGTAATGGTTGGACAAGAAATAAGAAAAATTCAAAGATCAGATATTAGTACCTTGTAACCAGAGGCTGTTGCAACCGTAGACCCAGTCGACCAGCAGAGACTCTCCAAACGTATACTATGTATGGAAAGAGAAATTAAAGATCAGGATATTGAAAACAGACAAGGTCAATTAAATAAGTGCAGCAGTTATGTTCAGTTCTTAAGTAATGTTTACGTAAATTATTCGATACCCACCTAAGGAAATGGGGCCCTCAGTGTGTTAACTTGCAGAACAAAGTGATGGATGACGATACAAAGTAGTCATGAGATCAAGATGTTAAGTAGAGTCAAGTAATTCAACATCAAGTGCCCCCAAGGTTGAGGACAGTCAAGCCGTCGCCCAGCAAAACCAAGTGCAAATAACACTCTCAAACAAGAGCTGGGAGAACGAATATTGAGACAAGCTCAAGTAATGTAAACCTAATTAACAACCAAATACCCCAATTACTAAATCTATACCAACTTTAATAAACAATGACAATATAAACAGAAAAACTCCAGCGACTCCACAACCAAAGCCACAGCGAAGGATCACACGGTATAAGGACGAGTAACCACCAGCGCCACATACGACCGCCCGTACAGGGAGAAGGTCTGACAAACAAGGTAGTGCGACCAGAGGCCAGGAAGCGTCCGTTCTCGTCGATGGCTAACGAACAAGTACAGAAACCGGCAAACACCTCTCCGAGGAAACCAGCACTGGGACAAATAATTAAGGATTTAATTTAAAAGGCTAACCTCACGCACACCCTGTGGGGATTTTTCCCACACCTCATAGTGTCACAAAAATTGCTCCCTGTGTTGCGCTCAACAATCGTAAATTTGTTACTTTCAGAGATAGAGTTAATCCTAAATATTCTGTGTCCAGGTCTAAGCCTATGCATGTAACTCAATTTGATGTCGGTGATCATGTTCTTGCTCTAAATTTAAGAAATGGTCTCAAGTGGCTGAAAGGAATTGCTGTTAATATTTAAAGTTGCTGTTAATATCTTTCAGGTTCAAATCTTAGCATTAAATGTAATCTGGAAGAGACACTCTAATCAGCTGCTTCATTCTTCTGGTAATTTGGGATCTATCAGAAGTAAGCCTGCTGCTGAGCCTTCTGCTTTGCAGCCTGTTAGCAAGTCACCTGTAGAAAATAAACCTCGTAAATCAGGTAGAATAACTAAACCTGTAATGCGAATGGAGTGTTGAGCTCTTTCTTCCTTTTGTCATATATTCATCTAAAGGGAGGGAAATTGTTGTATACTAAAATATGCGTCGTAATAATGTGGCACTGGTTTTGTGAGTAAGAGCTCCGGAAGCTGTTGTTACGCTCCTCTTGGGAGCTCCGGAAGGTATTGTTACTCGCTTCTTGCCTGACTTCCGGGCACGGCTGATTTTGAGAGGAACTCTGTCACCGACAGCCGCCCATTACACTGATACGTGCTTCCCAGTATTTCCTTACTCCTGTCTTGGTAGTCTAAAGCTACTGAAACTGTAGTTTGCAGCTACAGCTAAATAACCCTCATGTTGTGTTGAAAAGAAACTACACAACAAACGGTGATACTGATTTGCTCAATTTTACCTCGCTCTGTAAGTATTATATGAAATCTGAGGTAAATTCATGCCGTTCATCAAGGTATTTAAGCTTACAGCTGAGAGAAGCCTTTTAATGTTAAAGGAAGAAATCGAGGAACAGGGAAAGCGTGGGTCGGCCGTGAACAATGACGTCTTTGTAACGGTTTGTTACGCTTAGTGATGCTCTGAGTTTAAACAATTCAAACAATTTAAACAATTTATTTACCACACGAGATACAGAGGTAGAATGTTACTTAAGTCTAGTACAATGGACAAGTTTGAATATAGCTACCTGTGGGCCCGAATAAGTTCAGCGACTTCTGGGGCATCCTACCATCAACATTATTCTAAGGTGTAAAATAATGTTTAACCTAAATCACTTAACCTAGCATTAGACTGATCAGTGAGATAATTTACTCGATATTAGATATTTCATTTTACAATATAGGTTATATGGACTATATTTAACAGTATATTCGATAAAAGATTTAACAGCAGACTGAAGGCAAATTACATATTACATATTACCCATGGCAAATTTCATTATTGGAAACAGTCATGTATGAGACAAGATTTGACTTGGTGATCTTACACGACTAATATTCCGATAGGAAGTGAGTCTCGAGATTTCTTTTGAATACCTTGTAAGAATTACTTTCACGGATCTCCGCAGGTATTGAGTTTCAAGTTTTAGTTCAAACAAAGAGGATACTGTGTTGCGACCGGGCCTTTGAATAATAAGGAAGCATGAATTTACTTCTATTTCGGGTTAAATGGTCGTGATGACCAGTTTGCGCACTTAATAATAGTTTCAGGCTATTGTCGCCATCATTTCTTAATGTTTTGTAAATGAAATTACAAATGGAGATTTTGTAGAGATCTGAAAGTTTAAGTATTTGTAAATTTTTGAATGAATAATTTGTGTGAGCATTATATTCTAGATTCTTTACCGCTCTGATTGCTTTTTTGCTGAGTAAAAATTATATTGGTTTTATTTTTATCAGTTCCGTGCCATGCTTCTATTCCGTACTGCAAGTATGGTGAAATGAGCGTTCGGTAGAGCATTCGTAATGCTGTTTCAGGCAGGTAATTTTTAACTTTATTCAGGATTCCGATGGATTTCGATAATTTAGAACTAATATGAGCGATGTGCTCTTTAAAGGTCAGATGTTTATCTATTATGATGCCCAGAAACTTGCATGAGTTGGTTTCTTCGATTTCACCTTCGCCAATTTTTATGTGTGGGAGAGATATGCTTTTCTTGTATGAGAATGTAATATATTTTTTTTATCGATGTTGAGCCTTATTTTATTAGCTTTAAGCCTAAATGAAACCTTATGGAGTTTATTATTTATACTTTCCGCAATCATAGCGGGATTTTGGCTCGGAAGGACCGTAGAAAGCGTGCTGTCATCGGCAAAAAGTATGAATTTGAAAAATGATGTTGATTTGATATCATTTATAAATATCAGAAATAGGAGAGGCCCTAGGACAGACCCTTGTGGAACTCCATGGCTAATTGTCTGTGGGTCCGATTTTGCGTCGTCAACGACAACGTATTGCTTCCGATTTGTAAGGTATGATTTGAACCAATCATGGGCAATTCCTCGAATGCCAAAACAGTGTAGTTTCGAGAGTATTATCTTATGGTTCACACAGTCGAATGCTTTTCGAAAGTCAAGAAAAACGGAGAAATTAGATTAGATTAGATTATAAGTTAGTTTAAGCCTCCCTAACCGCTACAAAAATAGAGCGTATCGAAGAGAGGAAGGAGGAAGGCACCATTTAGTATGGAGATAAGAAAATGAGGAATCTATGCAGAAAGGGCATAGAAACAGTAAGATGGGAAAGAAGTTCATGAAATAAGATAAAAGTTGAAGAAGAAAGTCAGAGGTGCTGAAAAACAGGACAGTAGTGAACCGAAAAAAGGTGGTCCTTAACATAACAAAAAACATTTTATCTCAACAAAAAGAAGGCCTACCTAACTCAGCTCGGGCCCTCACAGAAAAACGGAGAAAACAAGCTTTTCTTCATCTATATTAGAGTAAAGGTAATGTAAATGATTTAACACAGCTTGTGACGTTGATTTCTTAGAACGAAAACCGTATTGTCTGTCATCGAGAAAAGATTTTTGTTCAAAATACGAATACACTTTTTTAAACACAATTTTTTCAAATATTTTGCTCATAATTGGTAAAACAGAGATAGGTCTATAATTATTAATGCAGTTTTAATCACCATTTTTAAAAATAGGGGTGACTCTGTCAGTTTTGAGAGAGTTGGGGAAGATACCTTGAGAAAGTGAATGGTTGATAATATTAGATATGGGAAATTTTACGTGTTCCCTTTACCACGTTAACTGGTATCTAATTGAACTGATTATAATTGTGATAAGGGGAACATTAAAACAAAATAGACATGGATTTGATTGTATGGTACCTTCATTAATTTGTCTGTACCTAGCCGACCCGCACCTTCCCGAGGTGATACCGTTAGTATAGCCAGCTGTGTTCTTGTACAATCTCGATTGTAACTGATTATATTGCTTATAAATTTTTTCATTCAACTAGTTTTCTGGCTAGAACCAACGCGGGCGGTGCCCTTTACCATCAGGGTCTTTTTCTGTATTTTTGGAGTAGTATTAAGAAATCTTAATTGTAATATAGGGTGTTAGTACGTAAATTTTGTTTGTGGGCCCTTGCCTAGCAAGGACCCCTCCCTCTTTTTCTGTAAAACTTGAAAGATGGAACCTACACAACCGATGGAAACGTCAGTGGAGGGACCTCTGAGAACGTCAGTTGTCGGAGGAACCTACCAGAAGAAGAAGATAACATACGTCCCTTTCCAACTTACTGAAGAACAGTACTTCCCGAGGTACTTTGCTCTAAACTTCGAAGCAGAGAAGAAAAAGACTTTGAATCCATTTGCAATCATAGAAGAAATCATGACTCTAACCGGAGAAAAACCCAAAAGACTCTTCAGTGTGAGCAGGGAAGTGATGGTGGTGGAGGTGCGGAGCGAGCGTCAGGCGGGGAAGATGGCGGAGCTCACCAGTGTTGAAGATGTGGCGTGCCGGACCGAAGAGTATAATCGTTTCAACCACTCGGTGGGACTGATATACATTAACGAATTTGACATCACTGATCTAGAAGACTTCAAAATGGGACTTCAGGAGGAATACAATGTGGAAGATGTAACCCCAGCAACTTTTATAAATCTCGAAATCCTGAAACGCAAGCTTTCCTTGTATCATTCAGACAGCAATATGTACCATACAATATATATATTCCAGGAGAAAGACAAGATACCAGAGTGTACCCATTCAAAAACAAACCCATGATGTGTCATAACTGCCAAATGTATGGACACACAGCAAAGAGATGCCGCAGCAGCGTAACCATTTGCAGGAGATGTGCAAGCATCGGCCACTCCATCCACAACTGCGAGTCTAACGAAGAGAAATGCCACCATTGTGGAGGCTCACACGCAGCAGGAAGTAACCTGTGTAAGAGAGAGTTGGAGAAGAGGAACGTGTTGCAGATAATGCAAAAAAAGAAGGTAACTTTGCGAAGGGCCAAGCAAATCAATGAGGGTACAACAGAAACTGGAGCAATGGGACCAGCCAGCAAATATATCACACATTTCGACTGTAAAATGAACGAGTTCGACAGGCGAAAAATGTCTCCATGGCATCTAAAAAAATGCATTGCAAACCACCTTGGGAGCAAGCCGAAATCCATAAGATCAAGTCGTAAAACGGTGTTCACCGTGGAAGTGAATAATGCTGAACAAAGCCAAAAAATGAAGCAACTTAAAGAATTGAACGAACTGCCAGTTACTGTGGAGGAGAACCTCAAGTTTGGTATCAATAAAGGTCTGATTTACATCTACGAATACAATATGAACAACTTCGAGCAGTTCAAACGAGGGCTATTGGAAAAATGTGGAATACAAGATGCCGTTGAAGCAAGTTGGAGAAAATCCAGCAACGTACACGCGAAACCCTTACTCATCTCCTTCAGACAGTCACCAATACCAGAATACCTCGATATACCTGGGGAACAAGCAAAAACAAAAGTTTATGAAATCAAACCAAAACCAATAATGTGCAAAAAATGTCTCAAATATGGCCATGGGGTAAAATACTGCCAAGGAGAAGAAACCTGCTCAAGATGCAGTGAGCCAGGACACGCAATAAACCGCTGTAGCTCTGAAGTAAATACCTGCTACCACTGTGGGGACGGACATATGGCGGGCGATAAAGCTTGTCAGAGAAGAAAGGAGGAAGAGGAAATAATGATCATACAGAGCAGAGAAAGAGTCTCCAAAGGACAAGCTAAACTGTTGTTCAAACAAAGAAATCCGCATTTTATTATGAATTACTCAAGGGTTGTTACTAAAGGTAGCATTGGGGATGCAAGCGGTACCTTCAACACTAAAAAGCGACAGCGCTCAGGAGACGAGGAAGCAGAAATAACAAGCCCTAAACAAAAAGCAGAAGATCCTGGAGACAATGTGGTGGGCAGAGGAAGCGGATG
Organism: Morinoia aosen; assembly: GCA_030386875.1. Lineage (NCBI taxonomy): Eukaryota > Metazoa > Arthropoda > Malacostraca > Amphipoda > Talitridae > Morinoia > Morinoia aosen. Next base: position 33,246,783 of record CM059563.1, on the reverse strand, counting down.
GCAGGCTGTTCGTGAAAGAACGAGCGGTAGGACGGAAGTAGTCTGCGAAAGTCCCACCACTGGAAGAATATACACCACCACAGTTGACCTTCATCTAAAGTCGACCACCCCAGAGGAAGAAAAGAAAAACCGAAGCAAAGATGAAGATAAAAACTCCGGGAATAAACACAAACAATAGAAAAGTGGTACAGACGCTGACAGAGACATGTATGAGGAAGAGCTGAGACAATCTAATTCACTGGGAAAGACCAAACCACATTTTAAATCGCGCGACACATCAGGAGAGAACCGTGGACGGAGATCTCCTAGAAAAGGCCGAGCAGGTGAGAATGATCAACGAAAACATGGAAATCACGGAAGGAAATGGCGATAGGAGCTGAAGAAGGAACCGAAATCTTTTTACAATGGAATCTCCAGGGAATGACCTCATCCAAAGAAGATCTAATTCACTTAATAGATACATATAAGCCGGCTGTGGTAGCAGTCCAGGAAACTTTCTATGGCAATAATTTTATATCTCCAATAGCTGGATACAATGGTTTATGCAAACAAGGCCACTTTAATAATAGATTTCATGGAGGAGTAGCTCTGTATATTCACTCATCAATACCAACCCAGAAACTCAAGATTCAATCATCCCTTCAAATCATAAGCGCAAGAATACACCTAACTTGTTGTAAAATAATTACAGTTGCATCTATATACCTGCCGCCAGGTTCCAATGTTAACCTCAACGAGCTGTCTGCCGATTTGAGCGAATTACCAAAGCCGGTCGTAGTCATGGGAGATTTCAACGCTCACCACACCGACTGGGGGAACAAAACAACTGACCGCCGGAGGCGCTTGCTGCAGAACATCCTCAATCATAATAACATTAATATCTTAAACGACTTCTCGGCCACCCACATATCAGGCACGGTTATAGATTTAGCACTGACATCGTCAGATATGACCCCTGACTTAGACTTCGCAGTGCTTTCATCTGTATTAAGTAGTGACCACTATCCGATAATATTGTCAGTAACTATACATTCAAAGGATGGGAAAGGAGAAACCGAAGGATGGAACTTCAAAAAGGGATATTGGAAGGACTACAAGCTGGATATCTCGTGGAGACACGTTCAGCATAAGCAACTGCCAGAATGTCCCAAAAAGGCAATAGAGGAGTTGTACAACCGCTTCGAAGGCGTTCGGGAAAAATGGGTACCTCAATATAAGGTTAGACGCCACTTTGCAAAACCTTGGTGGACGCCCGAATGCAAGAGGGCGTGGCGAGAACGGGAAAAGCGATACAGGGACTACAAGCGAACCGGTGAACTGCAAGATAAAGTGAAGTGGAAAAAAGCGAGAGCAGAAGCAACACGCACTTTCAGAGAGGCGAAGCTGAACAGCTGGCGTGAGTACGTGTCATCGCTGAACACCACCACTCCAAGCAGTTGCATTTGGGAACGGATAAATAGAATCCGCGGCAGAGCTAAGAGACAAATAAATATGTTAAATGATGGAAACCGCATCGTCTCAACCACTCCCGATATCGCAGCAAAACTTTCAGAAACATTCGCGCACACATCGAGCGAGGAAAACTATTCCAGTGAGTTCCGCCAATACAAACAACAAGTTGAACAAATTCCAGTGGATTTCACGAGCAGCAATGACGAACTGTATAATATCCCATTCACCATCCTTGAACTAACATCAGCAATCAGGAGCAATAAAATCACAACCCCAGGATCGGATAACATAAGCAATTTGATGATAAAAAATATGCCTGATAACGCTCACGAGTACTTATTGAAAGTTTATAACAAGATATGGATGGATGAATACATATATCCTCCATGGAAAGAAGCAATCGTCCTACCTATACCCAAACCAGGAAAAGACCACTCCGACCCCAAAGATTATAGACCTATCTCTTTGACAAGCTGCCTGTGCAAAACAATGGAAAAAATGATAAACCGGAGATTAACTGAGTACCTAGAAAATAATAAAATTTTTGCTGACATACAGTGTGGCTTTCGGAAGCACCGTGCTACTATTGATCATCTTGTCAGATTCGACACCTATGTACGACAATCACTCGCCACCGACAAGTATGTGATGGCTGTCTTCTTCGACCTGGAGAAGGCGTATGACATGACATGGCGTCATGGCATATTGAGGGACTTGTACACAGCAGGCCTGAGAGGAAGGCTGCCAAACTTCATTCGGGAATTTTTGAAAAACCGCACTTTCCGAGTAAAAGTAGGAGATATAATATCAGCACCTAAGGAACTTGTTAATGGGACGCCACAAGGGAGCACGTTGAGTGTGACTCTGTTTGCTATGAAAATTAATTCACTATCAAAAGAAATTCCTGAAAGGGTTTTTAGCTCCCTATTTGTCGACGATCTGCTCATTTCATTCGCAGATTATAGTAAAACTGAAATACAAGGAACCTTGCAAACTACAATCAACCAAATCACCAAGTGGGCAAGATACAACGGATTCAGATTTTCAACGACCAAAACAACAGCAATGCAGTTCTACAAGGGAAGCGAACCAATAATTGTTCCGACTCTACAACTTGAAGGTCAAAACATACCGAACGTCGAAAACACAAAATTTTGGGGGCTTGAGTGGGACAGGAAACTCAACTGGACACTACACATTCAGAAAATCAATGCAAAATGTTACAAGGACTTGAACTTGCTCAAGTCGGTTTCCTCCTATGCATTCGGAGCGGACCAAGAAATCCTGATGAGACTATATAGGTCCTTGATCCGTCCAAAAATAGATTATGGTTGCCTAGTTTATGGATCAGCAAACACCACAGCGCTGAAGGAACTGGATGTAATCACGAATGAAGCGATGCGAATCAGCACAGGAGCCTTTAAAACTACTCCAATTCAGAATCTGAACATCATAACTAATGAACCACACCTTGAATTGAGGAGAAAGGAGCTACTCTTGCGATACTATTTCAAATTAAAATGTCACTTCCTTAACCCTGCTTACCGTTGTGTTAACGATTCAAACTTGGAATTATTCTTCCGAAGCCGTGAACGCTACCCGAAGTCAGTCATCACTAGACTCCACCAAACTTTGAATGTGTACAGAGTTCCAACACAGCCAGTCTAACCTTTTTTCACCCCTACAATATATTCTTGGATTCAGCAGCGACCGAAGATTGACGGAAATAGAGCAAACCTGAGAAAAGATGAAATAAGTCCAGTGCTACTGAAACGCATGCATGAGGAAACTGAGAACAATTATGGTGATTGTAAACTAATTTTCACGGATGGCTCAAAGTCGCAGACCGGGGTTGGTGCAGCAGCGGTGATGGACAACGTCATAAGAAGAATCTCAATACCAATAGTCGCAAGCGTAATGACAGCAGAACCGCATGCAATCAAACTGGCTGTTAACATAATCAAAGAAACACAATTTGACAATTTCGTGATATTTAGCGACTCGATGAGCTGCATTCAAGCAATTGAAAATAACAGCACTGAAGACAACCAACTTCTCAATAGAATATTGCTAGATATGCATCGAATCATCCTTGAAGGGAAAAACATCACCATCTGCTGGGTACCAGCCCACGTGGGCATTGATGGGAACGAGAAGGCAGACAGAGCAGCCAAGGAAGCAGCTACGAGACCAGCTGAGTTCGCCCTCGTCCCATACAGGGATTGGTTTTCATTGATCAGGAGGACATTTGAAATATGGAACGATGCGTGGCAGATGGAACGAAGCGATCTGAGAGAAATAAAGAACAACCCTGGGAGGTGGAAAGTGAGCAAGCACAAGTTGAACCGACAGGAAGAAGTTGTTATCAATAGACTCCGACTGAAACATACTGCCTTGACCCATAGCTATTTGTTAAACCCAGATGCCCTTGGCCAGAGACCTATATGCGGTTGGTGCGGTGACGCAGTTTTAACGATAAAACACATCATTGAAGCATGTCCAGCCCTACAGCAAGCAAGAAGGAACATCCTGTGTGATAGTACCAATGGGAACAAAGTTTGAGACTTACTGAAGGACGGTGGCCCAATAGGTAGAGTTTTGGAATACGTTAAAACAACTAATGTATTTGCTAACTTATAAGTTTCATCATTCATTCTAGAATCTGTTTGGGTATACTAAAGGACTTGCTCTGTAAATTAGGAATAATTTCCTTGATCTAGCTGTGTCTATAAGAAGTCGCAATATAGCCGGGCGCACTACGTTTCTACCCCTGGGGGTTTCAGCGTGGGTAAGGCGCCTGGTCATAAATGGGTGGGCAGCTGATACCCCCATCGGGGTCTGGCTGCCCTATGTGTTCAGGTGTACTTGAAGTGGTGGATTGTAATACCAACAATCGATTGTGACTTGCATATGATACAGGTGATGTGTGGAATTTTGAAATGTACTTTGTGGATACTTAGCGATGTAATGTAATCTGAAGTCCTGGTAAACTTGTATTGTTGTGGTTTAACTTTGGCCTGAATGCCAAAGCGACAGCTAAATAGTTTATGACCGAAGCTGTCGTTAAATGAGTTATTATTATTATTATGCACGGTGTTATTACATCAGCAATAGACTTAACAATTTTAGCTGAAAATGTATTTAATCCATTTGATTTATTTTTCAAGTTGTTTATGCACGTAATTACATCGGAGGGATTAGTTGGCGTGAAAAAGAAAGAGTTGTGTTCACGGACATTGTCCATGTATTGCAAGTGGTCTGTAGGTTCACTAACGACACTATCGGCTATATTTTTCCCTATATTTATAAAAAAGTTGTTAAGCACTGTTGCAATATCTTGTTTATCATGATATTTTTCATTTTCGTGAACGATGGACTCAATTGTTTTTTTAGCGTTATTATTCGGTCTATAGCATGAATTAAGCAGGCGCCAAGTTTTTTTAATATCAGTTTTGTATTCAGTAAATTTGCGCGTTAAGTAGTTTTGTTTCGATGTTCGTATTTGATTTCTGACATGATTTCTGAATCTGTTATACGTTAATCTAGAGATTCGTCCTTCGTATAGTAAGGCTAGATACGCTTGACGTTTCTTTATATTGATCACGATATCTTCAGAAATCCAAGGCTTTTGTCTATTTTTCGGCGTAATTGTGCGGGTGATTATTGGACAACACTGGTTATATGCGGTCGTTATAGTTTCAGTTAGGTTTAGTATTGCTTGGTCAATGTTAATCGCATTATTGTCTAGTTCATAGATGTCCAATGATGGCATTAATTCTTCTAGAACAGTTCGCATTGTCCCCAAGTTATATTCGTTTATACAACGATATGAAAAAGTCTCAGCATGTGGGCTGTTGCAGGGACTATAGACATTTTTTTTGATGAGAAACACCGGAAAATGGTCAGATAAGTCAGAAATTATTATCCCTGTAAGAAAATCAGTCGAATCTAACATACAAATATTATCGAGCAACGTGGCAGATTCAGATGTAATACGCGTAGGTTTCGTGATGATTGGAAGGAAGGAGTTAGACTGAAAAACATTTATGAAGTTTGAGATTTGTTCACAGCTTTCATATTGAAGAAGATCGTAGTTGAAATCCCCGCAAATTATTATGTCATTGTATAGAGATTTGTTAAACTGAGATATTATGCTTTGAAGCTCGTTCAGGAAAGAAATGTTGCAAGCTGTTGGGGGCCTATATACAGTCCCAAGTACAATCCGTTTACCATTTTTCGTTAGTTCTATAAATTTAAGATGTCTGTTCCTCGAAATTTGTTGTACGCAATTTGACATTTTGTACGAGTAGGTCACTGTCTCCGACACGAGTCGTGATTATTTTTAGTTCACCGAGTGTTTCTTCCTGTTTGAGGGACGCTTTAATTATTCAACCGAATGAGATCAGGTGCAAAATTTGTTATGAAATTGATTTTCTTTTTGGAAAACGTAATCTACATAAAAACAAAATAATCAAGGAGGGTAAAAACATCATTCATGAGGTTTTCTTTATAAAAATAGAGCTTTCGAGTAAACTATACTCATCTTCAGTATCTGGAACGATAATAAAAATTCACAAATTATAGCAGCAGAGTAAACATAGAAAAAGTGATACAAGATTGATATAACATAGAAAAGTGATACAACATAGAAAAGTAATACAAGATGGGAGTAATACAAGTCGCAAATCCTAGAATAATTTTTCGCAATATGTTCAGTGTTGGCAGTTTTTTCCGGTTTACTGATAAGATGCCCGAGTTCCTGCAAAGCTGCGTCGTCTATAAATACAAATGTGGCCAGTGTAATGCTACATATTGTGGGGAGACAACTCGCCACTTAGTGACGCGCATAGCAGAACATAGGGGGGTGTCAGTACGTACTGGGAGAGCTACCGCCAACACTTTGCACAGCAGTATAAGAGATCACTCGCATGCAGCTGACCACCCAATCACTGAAAATTGTTTCGAAATTATAGGCCATAGCAATAAACTAGATATTCGTTTGTTAGAAAGTATACTTATTCACCACACTAGGCCTACGTTAAATGAAGCAGATTCGTCTGCACCTCTGTATATTTTAAATTAGGACTCCCATCTTGTATTACTTTTCTATGTTGTATCACTTTTCTATGTTATATCAATCTTGTATCACTTTTTCTATGTTTACTCTGCTGCTATAATTTGTGAATTTTTATTATCGTTCCAGATACTGAAGATGAGTATAGTTTACTCGAAAGCTCTATTTTTATAAAGAAAACCTCATGAATGATGTTTTTACCCTCCTTGATTATTTTGTTGTTATGAAATATTGCGGGACATGACACTTATTAAATTTTTGTCTCATTGATTAAAGAGGGGAGTGTATCACAGTGTGCAGTTACATCATCAGTCTTTTCCTTTGTTCGGATGGGCTTCTTTTCGCTGCAGTAATTTTGAAGGATCTGCAAAAACACATAGTCTGTATATAGTCAAAACACATAGTCTGTACATAGTCATAGTCATTAGTGCTTCGAGTGAGAACATATTTGAATTACAATTCGAGATAAGTTGCACTTTTTATCTTATTTTCCCAGGTGATTGCGAAGGTTTTTCAACTTCTCGTTCACCAGTTATTCTTATTGAAATGCGTAGCTCTCTTTAAAATATCGGTGACGGTAGGGAAAGGAGGTATGAAACACAGTAATTTTTTCTCGCACATTTGCCGTCTCGGCCGCGTAGGAAGTGAACAAAGACATCACTGAGAGGTTAGACATTAAAAAATTTTATCAAATCAAATTAATTTCTTTGTTTTCTTGGAGCGAAAAAGATCAGGATTTCCCATGCTCTGAACGGTCACAAGACGGGAGGCAGAGGTACGGTGAGGATACGAGCTCGGTGAGGGAAAACTGAGGGAACAGGGACACTTCAGACCGGCCAGTCGTTCGAGACTGGGGCGAGCACATCATTTCACACTTCTTGCCAGCACTGCTTTGCTTGCTTCGCATATAAATTTCGCTGATTTAAGCAGAAAAAGATTGGAATTATTTTTTTACCTTTCGCAGTTTAACGGGTCGCAAACATATTCACTGATAGTGTGATTTTTATGCTTGGTTATTTTCTTTTTCCTCGCATTTTAAACGATAACCGCACCATTTTTCCCTCATGTCCGACTGCGACCGAGTCTATCGAACAGTCCACGAACAGCGAAGTTCATCGTCGCTTTCGTCAATGCGTCATGTAGAACACCAGCGATTTCTTCACGGATTGCAACATTCAGATCAGTGAGTGTACGAAGTTTGTTACTGTACATTTTATTTTTCAAGTAACTTCACAAGAAGTCGCACACTGACAAATCTGTCGAACGTACATGCCAGTGGATATCGCCGAAACATGAGATCACGGGTTGGGAAAACGTTTCTCTTTCTCAAGTAACTGCCATGGAATAAATAGCTGCGCGGGCGGTGGTCTCATCTTATTGGAACCACATGTCTACCATAGTCAACTCTAAAGTGTCCAGTTATGGCCACACAAAATTGTGTTGCATTGTAACGTAAAAAGAAACATTCACTGTTCCATTAACACGGCCTTCTTAAAAAAAAAGACTCAAATAATCCCACTTTGGACTCTCCACACCACACTATTGTGTCTTACCACAAAACTGTTAAATTCACTCATTTGCTTGAGAAAAGCGATACCAAGTGAAGGAAAAGAATGTGGACGAAAACAAAGTGACAGGTCAATTTTAGATCAAAGTGAGCAGACAAAACATTGTACCAAGCGTCATCGAGGGAGAAATTCCGCGGGCCGCCTAGCATACCGTATGAATTATAAACCACTCCTTCCCCTTCTGAAGGTAAAGTTTGTTTTAGCGAGAACAACCGCGATCAACCCCACGTAAGTGCTATAATGTGTGTGTGTAATTGTAATGAGCTCCTCTCAGGGGGATTTAAATATTGTACCTATGAGAATTAGCACTCCCGGGAGGACAATGCGAGGGCCCGAGCTGAGAGTTAGGTAGGCCTATTTATTGAAATAAAAGGCTTTTGTTATGTTTCGAACCACTTTTTTCGGTTCACTGCTGTTCAGTTTTTTCAGCACCTACTACTTTCTTTTTCAACTTTGATCTTGTTTCATGAACTTTTTTCTCATCTTACAGTTTTTATGCCCTTTCTGCATAGATTCCGCGTTCCCTTAACTCCATTCTAAATGGTGCCGTCTTCCTTCCTCTCATTGGATGGCCTATGCTGCGGATAGGGAGGCTTAAACTAACAAATAATCTAATCTAATCCACTTGAAATGAGCTATTAATTGTGATAAATTACCTTTAAATAAGACGTAAGACAACGACAATGATCTTAAATAAATCCCTTTATAGATGTGGTTGCACTGAACGTTGTGAATGAATGTAATTTTGGCAAGGATAGGCTATTTCCAATTCGTACTATTGATTCCTCAAATAGGATTAGTCACCAGCTGCAATGTTTTCCTCGAATGCCCATGTAAAGCCTTGGTAGTTGTAGAGAACAGTCTTTCTTAGACGAGACTTCATCTCGAAACGTGAAGTTTGGTAACCGGCGGCCGTTAGGTCACTCATTATACTATGACGCCATGTCTTCTCAAAGGCTTTTTCTAGATCGAAGAATACGCCGTCGTTTTTCCGGCGGCGAGCGATCGTCGTATGTAGGTTTCAAATCATATGAGATGGTCGATTAGTGCACGGTGCTCCTGAAGCCACGAAAATTATGTCATTTTTTATGTATTCAGTCAGTCGTGAGTTTATCATATTTTCATGTTTTGCGCGGACAACATATCAATGAGATAGGCCTATGACTTATTACGTCTGTGTGGTACTTGCCTGACTTAGGGATAGGTAGTATGGTGGTTTCTTTCTATAGGCGGTGGATGTATTCTTCCATCCACATTTTATTATAAACTCCTAACAGGTACTGATGAGCATTATCCGGCATATTTTTAATCTTGAGATCACATAGTATATTATCTGGTGCTGGGGTGGTGATTCTATTACTCATGATCGCTGATGTTAGTTCGAGGATGTTATATGGTTCGTCATTGTTGCTCGCGAAGTTTAATGGCATTTGTTCAACGTGTTGTTTGGATTGACGGAACTCCTCAGAGTAATTCCCGTCGCTTGAAATGTAAAGTTTCTGAGTTTTTCCGCTACATCTGAAGTTGTTGAGAAGAGAGCGTTTTTTTTTCTTCTAATATTTTGATTTGTCTTTCTGCTCTCACACGGATTCCATTTATTCGCTCCCAAATGCAACCGCTGGATGTGGTTGTGTTGAGCGTCGACACATACTCACACCTACTCTTTAGCTTCGCCCCTTTGAAGGTACGCGTTGCTAGTTGTTACCGCTCTCGCTCTTCTCCATTTTACGTTGACTTCCAGCATACCGATGCGTTTGTAGTCTCTGCAACGCTTCTCTCGTTCTCGCCACACACTTTTACATTCAGGTGTCCACCAGGGCTTTGCGGAGTGACGTTGAATCTTATATTTAGGCTCCCTTTCCCGCAGTGCATCTTAATAATCTTTACAGTTCTTCGACTGTCATTTCAGGACTTCTTGGCAGTTCCTGCTGATGTATGTATCTCCACGTGGTGTCGTTGCGATATTCCTTCCAATTGTTCTTTTTAAAGTTCCACTTCTCCCATCACCCTATTGTATAGTTACTGACAAAATTACTGGGAAGAGGTCGCTGCTCAATGCAGAAGAGAGCGCAGTGAAGCTCAAGTCAGGAGTGATTTCGGGGGAGGTCAGTGTGAGATCAGTCACTGTACCAGACACGTGAGTGACTGAGCTATCATTTATGATATTGAGATTATTTTGGTAAGAGAGCTTTGTTTCATGTAGTCTCGGCAGTAGTCCATTGTCCTGTTTCCACAATCGGTGTAGTGAGCATTGAAATTTTCTGTTGTGCCCGGAAAAATTCCACAATAATTATGACGAATTTGATGTTAAAACTAAAGTCTTGTTTGATTTCAAATTCCATTCTTATGGAAAACAAAACAACTAAATTATCATCAAGCGCCTCATGCAACGAGTTACTAAAATCTATCTGGCAACATTCACCCTCTTCGCGCGGTGAGCGCTTGGCAGAAGCTCATTGTCGTATTCACCTTAGCGCAGTGAGGAGCTCCTACAGTTCCCCTTTTTATACGATCGTCTGGGTGAGTGTCTACGTTTTATATGTGTGAAATGTGTTTAGTATACTTGTAAATCATTTTGTTCAAGATTGCATTAGTGTATTGAGTATGATTGCTAAGAAATTCTCATTTTTGTTGAGTAGATAGTGTTTCCGAGGCACGCCAAGTTGCTGGCTCGAGACTTAGCCAAGCGTGCCCCCGCCCGGCCAAAAATATCCCGGACTCGGGAGGGATATGTTAAATTGTACTCATTTGTAGTATCCTCACAATGTTAGAAAATGTGGTATTTCTGTAGTTAGTAGTTGATGGATAGTACCATAGCGTACCTAGGTACTAAAACTTAAATGTACTTATGGTTAGATATTGATTCCTTGCTACTCAGATGAGATTTGATGAGTCGATAATTCCATTATTAGGCAGATCACAATAGTTAGTAGTTGATAGATAATTAATAGTTCGTGTTCTCCATTGTGTATTTAATCGGGTTCAAAATGTAACTGCAGTGATTTATTCCTAATCCCAGATTGTCGTGTTAGTCCAATTATAATAATTATCATGACTAATTAACTTGCCTGTTTTGTGTAACGATCCTGTATAACGGTCTTATGTGTGTTAATAAAAAGCGCGGTCGAAAGTGCCTCACGTACGGTAGACATTTCCCCTTTCGATTTCAGGTAGAATCGTTATTCATTTATTGTGATCGTTTAGTAACTCTGGCGAATAAAATTAATTTCCCTATTTAGGGATTTATTCCCGTTATTTAATGTTTTGTAGTGTTTTACTGTTGTTAACTTCCTTTGGTCTTCGCCAGGTTTAAGCGACCCCTTCCTACTTCTTAGTTCTACATACTGCCTAAAATAAATCCACCCAAAACACGTATCTACTTCTTAAACCTCCACACCTGGCCATTATATCCAATTGGGGGTTCGGAAACAACCACAGCCGGTCGACAAATACCTAGAGACCGAGCTCACGTGTCATCCACCCTAAACTTCTGAGAAAATATCATACCCTTACACCACCCCCGCACTACCATCACGACAATCGGCGGAGGTAATTCGCTTAGTGTGACGGATTGCTCTTCGAAATTAACATTAGCTCCTGGCGGCAAGTATTTAAACGTAATTGTGATTATTTTTTAATTAGATGTATTATTTTTTGCCCCGTTGATTTGTAGCGATAACTGAATCTCAACTACTTTTTTGGGGATTAAAGAATCAATGTATAACGCTACTCTTCAATGATATCTATTGTTATAATGCCTTTTTTACATAGTTCATTCTATCCAGCTATTGGTGATATAAAGTTATCATAGAAAGTTTCTTGGGCTGCCACAACAGCTGGTTTGTACGTGTCTATCAAATTAATCAGGTCTTCCTTCGATGAGGTCATTCCCTGAAGATTCCATTGTAGAAAAATTTCCCTTCCATCTTCAGCTCTCATCGCTATTTCCTCCCGCTACTTCCGGGTCTTCGTTTATTGCTATCCCAAGCATGTTCTTTTCTTGGAGATCTCTGTCAACGAATCTCTAAAGAAGTCACACTCGATTTTTTTTTTCAGTAAACTGGATTTTCTATACTCTTCCTTATTCTTGTTTGTATCTGCATCAGGAACACTCCTCTCTATTTTATACTGATGCCTGAAATTTCTGTTATTTTTCTTCCTTCGGTTTTCCTTTCTCTCTCTGAAGCAGTGGTATCCAGATAGTCAATTGTGATGTGTGATGGTGTTAATTCTTCCCGTGTCGGGACTTTCGCGGGCCACTTCACTCCCACTGCACACCTTTCCATCAGGTACCAGCCATCCACTACTTCTTCCCGTTGAAATATCTCTACGATCTTCTGCTTTATGTTTCTTGTTTCGGTTTCTTTTTCTCCAGAGCTATGTCATTTCATCGTATTGTTTTTTTGTGGCATCCTAAGTGGATCTTTCGTGACGTCTTAGTATAGTTCATTGTAAAGTATGGATGTCGATGGTTGAATAAAAGTTTGGCTTGACCTCTAGAAACTTTTACTCAACTCTGTAATATCAGGATTTCTTCCTCCACCTTCCTTCTATAACAAGCCATAACTCCTGCCTTATGTTCGTCACCACAGTGATAGCATTTGGTTTCTTCGGAACCATAGTTCATTCCGAATAATGCCAGACTACACTTCAAATAAGTTTCTTCTCTTTCGCAACATTTGATCCCTTGGCTGTATTCCAAACATTTCTTGCATATCATTGGTCTCGATTTTATTTCATAGACTGGGGTTTAGCTTGATCTCTAGATCAGAAGCCAATCAAAGGACTCTGGTATAAGTGACTATCTGAAGGATAGTAGTGAGGGTTTTGCCTGATCATTGTTGAGTTTTATCGAATGTGCTTGAATCGCATCTTGGACTCCGCTCTTTTCCAGTTGGCCGCTTGTTCCGACTCGACAGCGGATTTGCTATTTTCGCGTCACTAGCCTGAGTTACGGTTCTCCTACGAAGGTAGAAAGAAGAGCGTTGTAACACTTCGTTTCTTCAATTTCTCCGTAGTCTTCGTAATCTGCACAACATGGACATTTTTAAGGTCAAAAATAAAATGAGAAAAACTGAGCAGGATACAAGAGCATTTAACTATTACCAAGTCTAAGTAACAGATTCTAATGACAAGGATCTATCACACAGGTATGAGAGTTTGACTCTTACGCAAGCACGCTAGATCAACACATGCTAGTAAGACTTCTAGTTCCAGAGAATGACAATGTCTAGGTGAAAGTCCGAAAATTCCCAAATTGAGAGTAGCTCACAACACATTGAATACATAGAGGTGAGCTGAAAAAGCATCTTGCTCACCAAATACTAGATTCATTACAAGAACTGGACCAGAAACTCAGCGGTTCACAGAAAGTAAATGCTGCTGTAAGAACAGGTTCAGTGCTAAGGTATTCAAGAGGACAACCTGACGACACCTTACTATAATATACTTATAAGACATGGGGGCGGTTTTCTACGTTTCCGTATAGGTCTTCTGTTTCCCAACTACTATCTCCCGAGTGTGACTAATTTATTTTACTCTATATGTGGAAAGGAATTTAGAATTGATTAGGTCTTTAATATAGAAGTATCACTCAACGGATCACACGGCTGAACAAATATCTACTGGAATATTCAAGTTAAAACTGTATGATTCTCACCAGCCACATCAGGCACTTTTAAACATTATAACAGGCCTGGCAAACTAGCAATTCAACCTATTTCACAGTCAAGCACGGTGGCTTATTTAGCCGTAGGACAGTCACAGCTTAGAAAAATAATAATACGTACAATTACAGTAAGTTACATTCCAAACTGAACTGTTCACAAGGCAATGAGTACATAGATGCTAGTATCGGCCTTGGCATTTGATAGTCACAAAAAAAACTTATACAGAAACATATTCAGTTCTAGATTTAGAAAGACTGGCACACTTGACGTTCAATACCTCATTTTAGCTGAAATTCACTTCAGCTCTAGGCTTTCACACCTACTGACTGGCACAACTTGCCCAGCCCAGCTCATGGTTAGGAGCCAACCCTGAATTAGACGCTAGAAATTCACTTAATAAAATAAAGGTGAACTAATCCCAACTGAACCGAGCAATTCATTCAACATATGGCATTGGAGCTAGTTCTGTTATTTGCATCTCACAAGGAATCAACTGAGAAAATTTATGTTTAGTCATAAGCACAATGTTGGCAACAGTCATTTTACTTACAGGCTACAACCTTTCACAGGCACCTTCAATTCTAAACTGCTGACTACCTTAACTAACAAAGCCTAAAATCAATACCGAGTTTCTAGCACCACAATGCAGCATACTTGCTGGAAAGAGCACCAGGAATTTATTAACAGTAGCTTGACTCGATATAGGTGGTTCACCGATTTCCAGCAGCATCATTGAATGCTCTAGGAACCGGCTATTCACCACTATCAGATACTCAATAAAGACACAAGGCAAGTATGGCTGATCAAGAACGCATAAGAGTCAAAAGATCAACGATATTCTAACACACAGTTACACTGAGACACCAAGACTTAAGATTATCCGAGGAGAACGTTTCTGCTCGATCACTTTGGACAAAAAACATGCGGCGCCAGTTCTGCGGACCAGTGCTGATGGCCCACAGCAATGTTGCCCCCAAAAAGTTTCAAAACTCGCGTTTGCAAAAGGCGACACCGCTCTTGAGTTAATCGAAGCTATTCAAATAATATTCACCAGCAAGACCCGTGGAAATTTCACGGACAATGACATCAATAAGCTAGGTCGACCCGTGAAAAAATTCTGTCAACATTACTTAACAAATTTTAAAACAACATATTCTGACCTAACCTATCGCAACCTAACATATTCTAACCTATCTTGTCTTAACCTATGCTAACCAAATCTATCCTAACCTAACATATTTTAAACTATCTTATCTTAACCTAACCTATCCTAACTTACCTTCAACCAATGTCATCAATAAACTTGGTGAAACCGTGAAAAAATTCGGTCAACATTACTAAACAAAATTTAAAATAACAAATTCTAACCTAACCCATCCTAACACAACATATGCTAACCTATCCCATCGTAACCGAAGCTATCCTGATAACGTCAAACCTAAAAAACACCGTGAATAAATTTTAACAAAACATATTCTAACCAAACCTATCTTAACCTAATATCTTCTAACCTATCTTGTCCTAACCTACGCTAACCAAATCTATCCTAACAAACCAGTGTCATCGTTAGGCAAGGGTGACCCGTGAAAAAATTCGATTAACATTACCTAAAAGTTCTAGCATAACATATTCTAACCTATCCTATCCTAACGAATTCAAAAAATTCACAAATTCAAAAAATTCAAAAAACTAAAATAATCAAACAATTTTCATCTCCCCCTCCCTCTTTCCCTCTCTCCATCAGTTCTTAGCAGTGACTATTTTCCCATCGTGTTGACTCTATTAGTGCAACAGGCAAACGGACGCACGGAGTCGAAGTGATGGAACTTTGGAAGCGATATCGTGAAGACGAAACATGGAGAGATGTCCATGAACTGGAAATGTTGGACAATTCAGAAGCAGCGGTAGCCCTGCTTTACGAGCTGTTTAGCTGCGCTGCTGAAAAATGGGTGCCCAGGTATAAGAAAAGACGATATTATCCAAAGCCACGGTGGACAGAAGACTGCAAAGCGGCCTGGCATGAAAAGGAAAAGCGCTGTAGAATATATAAGAGAACGGTACTGATGGAAGACAAACTGCAGTGGAAGAGAGCGAGAGCAGGGGCAGCAAGGACCTTTAGAGAGGCAAAGCAGAGCATTTGGAGGGAGTACGGCTCAACTCTCATTGTCAAGACGCCATGCAGCTCTGTATGGGAAAGAATAAACAGAATCCATGATTGAGCAAAGCGACAGATAAGAAAGCTAAGTAAGGATTGAATTCAGTTTTTACCCCTGAAGGCTATCACCGAGAACCTAGCAGAAACTTTCAGGACGAAATCCAGCGGCAGCAACTATTCAAATCAACTTTTACAATATAAGCAACTTGTTGAACAGGTTCCCATCGACTTTGCGAGTGACAACATCGAGCCGTAAAATATCCCTTACCACCATGTATGAATTGTCATCTGCTATCAAGAGCAATATGATAACGACACATGGACCGGATAATATCAGCAACCTGATGATAAAAAATTTGCCGCCCATGTTCACCAAATCCTGTTAAAAGTATAACAAACTATGGAACTCAGAAAATGTCTATCAACCGTGGAAACAAGGCCCAATAATCCCTATCCCGAAACTTGGCAAAGATCACACTAATTCTAAAAACTTTAGACCTATATCATTGACTAGCTGTTTATGTAAAACACTCGAAAAAATGATGAACAGAAGAGTAATAGAATATTTTGAAAACAACAAAATATTTTCTGACATACAAAGTGGCTTCAGGATACACCAGGCTACCCAGGTAGCAAAATTTATTGACCTAATATTGAACTAATATACAGTCTCAATGTTGACTGGACATTCAAAATGAACATTTGGGCAATACCTTATTTTGGGAAATTCGGTTGATATTGGAAAAATATATTGGCCCAATAACAATATTATCATCAACCCAATGTCAACTAATTATTGTGTCAATATTGACTTGATAATGAGGTGTTCCCTACAGTGAAATTGGCTTAATACTCAATTCCTGATATCAGGTTAATATTGGTAAAACATATTGTCCCGATAATAATATTTTCACTAACCCAATATCAGTTAGTTATTGTGTCACTATGGACTTGATATTGAGGTGTTCCTTAAAAAAATATTGGCCCAATACTCATTTTCTGATATCAAGTTGAAATTTTGTAAAATACATTGTCCAAATAATAATTTATTTTTAACCCAGTATCAGCTAATTACTGTGTCACTATTGACTTGATATTGAGGTGTTTCCTTACACAACACTTAGGCTCAATAATTAATTTCTAATATCACATCAATATTTAGAAGTGTTCAAAGACAAGAAATATAGATAATTCTGATAACTGTGTTATCTGATGTACATACCTACACACCTACAAGACTATGAATTAAACTGCATTCAAAATTTATCTAAAATCCATGATTCCTTGGTTACAAACCTCTTTGGCATCGTAGAGTAGAAGTCCAAATTTTGTGTTGCACGTACCAGTGGTCGGGCAACCTGTACATGCGATTGATCTCGTTTCACCTGAAAAGAAATCGTGTCCCCCAAGATGTATCATTTTAGCTTAATTAAAAATGCGCATAAGTGATGTATTTCAAATTAGTTAACTAGTTATAGTTATATTAATACATGCTGAAAAAATTACTGCCAGCGATGATGGCAAAAGTGGTAGCCGCTCGTTTTGTGGCCACAGTAATTCGGTTCATTGCAAGCAAAAATAAGAACGCGGTTACATAGTTTACATTAAATTGAAAACATGTAGCTAATCGAGTTCCCAGTATTTCGTTCTTGAATAAAACTGCGTTCTTGCCATTATAAAAGAGTGAGGGACCGGTTTTGCTCACGACTAATAGTCAGTACGATACATCTTGGTATTAATGAGGGTTTCAGGACAGCCCAAATCCTTCATTGTGGCACGAATGCTAATGTTCAAGAGCAGCCAATTTAGTTATTAATTACATTAAGTTCAAGTAATAAAAAACTGAGCTACATACTGGATTAAAGGTGACTGTATATACATCTGAAATATATTGAAAAATTATGACTGCTCCAGGAATATTTGCGGGCTTGTTTCAAAATTTCTTAAGGACATACTAAATCCAATGTGCGTAAAAATATATTTATTACTGACTTGAAAAAATACATGATTTCAATTACAATTTGAATTAAAACTATAACATTTGAACCAAAAAAAATACAAATACAGTTTGTTTAACAAACAAATTAAAAATACTGTCAATGTAGCTTCAGATTAAGTTCGAACCAAAAAAAGTTTTGAATTGGTCTCCTTTAACAGGGCAACTTACCATTCAGGTTTATATAATACTCTAGGTACATGTATGTATATAAGTCCAGTACTTTTATGTCACCATTATTTTTATATCACCATTATAGCTGTTAATGTGTGGATATTAACATATTAATTTAATAACATGTTAATAATATGTTAATAATATTAACATATTATTATTATGTTAATAATATTAACATGTTATTAACATGTATGCAGCCTGCATACATGTTTTTCGCCGCCCAAGTATTTGAATCGCTTGGGCAGCGAAAATCATGCATGCCCTGGCAAAAAAGTCAGACTGGGTAACCTCATAGAAAGAGCAGAAGTTGAGCTCCTCGTAGATCAGTATATGTTTTCTGACTCTCATTGGGATCTCTTGGGTAGGTTAAAATTGAAGACTTTAATTTTCACATTGAAAAGTGCAGTAAAGAGCAATATGTTCATGCAAATATAATTTATTGAAAGTAAGCAAATAAAGTTTTGTCACTTGCAAATGAGTATTACGAAAGGGTATCATGGGTGCCATAGCCCATTCATTGTGGCTGACTTCGTTAATGAATAACGTATGGTTCAAAATTTAAAATGGTACCATACATGTCAATATGGTACCATACATGTCATTCACTAACAGGCACTAACATTGATGCCTACCAAAATGCCGAAAGGAAAAATTAGATTATAAGTTAGCATAGGCAGCCCTAACCACACAGCAAAAACGTTCCAAAGGGAGGAATGTTGGCAATGTTGTGAGTCATTGAGTAGTGTTTCTGCTAGCTTGGATGTACATCTTTCCTGCACACTTTTGTGAAAGGTATAATAATTCTTTTTCATTTTTGTATTATTTGCACAGTATTTTAATGAACAAACCGTGAATTAGCTGGTCTGGACAATAAAGAAGAAAAATATAAGTACTATTAAAAATACATATAGAGAATAATAGTTAAAAAACATTAATATCACTTATCATCAACATTCAACAATTAAGAATACATATGTACAATACATAGAGCTATTATGTCAAAAAATTTGTGGGAATTGAAGAAACTTGTATCAATTAATGAAATAAGAAAATTAAAGAAAATAATATTGAAGTTTTCTCAAATAGTGTAATTGTCAGAACTCACACACGTGCGTTGAGATCACACTGCATCACTCAAGAAGCTATCACATTTGTAGTTATTTACACACATTGTAAAATTGCAAAACTTTCAATGAAATACACTTTATATGAGAAGCCTTCCAAGCAAATACTACATATCTTTTTGTAACCATTGTAAAACTTTTGTTATGTTGAAAAAAAATAATTTCACAAATATTTTCCATGTTTTGATAAACGATATTTATAACTTCACTTACAACATCAATAATTGGAAAAATATATTCTTCAATGCTTCCCTCTCTTTCAATTGTACCAATCGTGTTAAGTCGCCATTGTCGTCAACGCGTTCGGAAAAAGGTTTGTCACGCCTATTATTCATGGGCTTCGCTGCACAGTAACTCGAATATGACGAATGCTGAATATAGATTTCTATGGACCATTAATTCATGAACAACTGAATTAAAATGAGTTGTACCACAAATTATGTGTACTCTATATGTGATGGGAGTATGAAAGCCGTTTATCTACGCGTAGTTCGGTTAAATTTGAAGCGCAGGGAATGTTTTCTTTTCGAAAATATAGTTGTTGAAACCCTAATAAAACAAAAAAAATGGTAACACGTTTGCTTCAGTTACTTAAATGAATTTAACATCACGTAAACTGCATTCTTGCTATTTATAGATAAGCAATGAATGTCCTAACCATGAAGGGGACAGCATCTACTCCACGCCAAACAATCACTAAATTGAAACCGTGGAGGGAGCTCCATGATTGAAACTAGCGCGAATCACTTCTGAGTCATGCAGCGGCCGAGCTTAACATATCGCACACAAGAGGTCCGACTTCAGGGCTGCATTAGCAATAAACCGATTAGTCGTTAAAATTACCCCTCTAAAATACATATATTTGTGTTTTTGACATTTTTAAATAGCTTTTTTCACACAATTGAATTATAATTCAGTTTAGTACAATTCAATTCTGAATTATAATTGATGATCTATTATATACAAGATGATCTATTATATCCAATAGATCATCTTGTGTCATTTTTTGAAACGTTCATCCGGCAAACTCTGGCCAGTGATAAATTTGTCATAGCAGTATTTTTTGACTCGGAGAAAGCGTATGAAATGGCGTGGCGTTACGACATTTCAAAGATCTTG
Organism: Morinoia aosen; assembly: GCA_030386875.1. Taxonomy (NCBI): domain Eukaryota; kingdom Metazoa; phylum Arthropoda; class Malacostraca; order Amphipoda; family Talitridae; genus Morinoia; species Morinoia aosen. The sequence goes on along the minus strand of CM059563.1, from coordinate 33,226,449 downwards.
CAGCAGCAGGTTTGAGAGGACGCCGACTAAAATTCATTGGGGAATTCCTCAAAAATAGAACATTCCGCGTAAAACTAAATGTAGAAATGTCATCGGTGAAAGATCTTGCCACAGGGACGCCACAAGGCAGCACCTTGTGTGTCACGCTCTTCACCATAAAGATAAACTCACTGGAGGAGGAAATTCCGGCAAAAGTGTTCAGCTCTATGTTCGTGGATGACCTCCCCATCGCATATGCAGACTACGACAGGGCCAAATTTCAAACAACGTTACAATCAACAATCGATAGAGTCATTCAATGGGCAATGTTCAATGGATTCAATTCAACTCAACAAAGACAACAGCAATACAATTTCATAAAGGGAGCGAGCCTGCCATGATTCCAACACTGAGATTGGAAGGAAAGACCATACCAATCGTCGAAAGTGTTAAATTTCTTGGTCTCCACTGTGATCGTAAACTCAACTGGATAACCCACATTCATAAGACAAAGGCAAAATGTATAAATTACTTGAACCTGATCAAATCTGTGTCAGCGTACACTTGGGATACAGATCAGGAAATTTTAATGAGGTTATACGGGTCCCTCATCCGCTCGAAAATCGATTATAAAAGCATTGGCTATGGTTCTGCGAGTACAGCGGCGATGATGGAACTGAACGTAGTATCAAACGAGGCAATGCGCATCAGCACGGGCGCATTTAAGACACCAATAGTGAACCTCCATGTCAACTGCGATGTCCATGTCTGCGATGAACCAAAATTGGAGATCAGAAGAAGGGACCTGCTACATCGGTATTTCTTTAAGCTCAAATGTCACTTCCTTAACCCTGCATATTGTTGCAGCAACAATACTAACCTTGAATTGTTTTTTAGAAGCCGAAAGTGCACAATGGAACCAGTAATACGAAGAATTCGCCGGGCTCTTATTCAGTTTAACATTCCGACTCGGCCAGTACAACAGTCCTTCACGCCTACCGCATTTTCATGGATTCTGAGAAGATCGGATGTTGAGCAGGTGGCAGGTACGAAAAAAGAAGAAATAAACCCATCCACAGTAAGACAGATTCACACAGATAATATGAATAGATATCAAAAGCACAAAATCATCTACACGGATCGAAGTTACCGACACGAGTTGGAGCAGCGGCCGTGATGGGCAATTTCATCAGAAGTGTCTCTCTCCCAGTCGTGGCAAGTTTTATGACCGCCGAATTGCATGTCATCAAGCTCGCCTTAAACATCATCGAGGAAAGGCAATTCCAGGATTTTGTGTTATGCAGCGACTCCATGAGTGCTATACAAAAAATCGATAGCTGCACTGGAAATCATCAACTTTTGAATAAGATAATGCTAGAGAAGCAGTAAAGTATTTCCGAAGGGAAGAATACAACGATCAGTTGGGTTCCAGCACACGTTGGCATAGCCGAAAATTAACGCGCGAACCAAGCGGCGAAGGCAGCAACAGCGAGACCCGCTGAATTTGTGCTGATTCCGTACAGCGACTAGTTCCCGGCTATCAGGAAAAAGACAAATGAGATATGGAACCTGGAATGGCAGCAAGAACAGGGAGACTTGAGAACAACAAAAGTCAGCACTGAAAGATGGAAGAAATGCAGCTACAAGTTGAACCGACAAGATGAGGTCGTCATCAACAGGTTACGGCTAAAGCACACAGTTTTAACTCAGTTATCTTTTGGACCCCGAGGCTCTTGGACAGAGACCCATAAGCGGGTGGTGTAGAAATCCTCACCGTGAAACATATCTTGGAAGAAAGCACCTCGCTGCAGCAGACAAGAGACCGAATACTAAGACCTGGAGCCGGAGGGAATGCTAATGCAAACAATTTGCTATGTGACCGAGGACCCATCCATAAAGTGCTGAAGTTTGTAAAGGAGGTAAATGTATTTGGAAATTTGTAAAGATGAATAAGAGCTAGAAAAAACTGTCCTGACTCAACGGGCGCTACTCTTAGAATTTGGAGTCAAGAATCGGCGCGCCTTGGCTCTGAGCAGAGCATTTCATCCAATTAGGATATGCACTCATTCTGAAGTCTAATGAGTGAGATGGCCGAGCGCACCGAGCTGTTATCCTTGACTATCTGTTGAGAGGGGGTTCCAGCATGAGTCAGGCACTCGGCCAAAGTGAGGGTGGGTAGCTGGAACCCCCACCGTGGGGTCCTAGCTTCCACTCATAAAATTAGGCATCTGATAAATCCCTTCCAGAGTCAAGTCCGAATAAAATCGTGGTTAGGCTCCAAACTCCAACACCTCAACGCAGTCAATTGCTTCTCGGGGGAGTTGCCTTTGAGGAGTCCCCAGATGAAACCCCAGCAGCAGGCGACTATATGAAGGAGCATGAAATTGGAACATCTGATGTGCCGGTGAGTCGCCGAATTGGCGTCGTGTGAGATGGAACTTTATTTTCAGTGAAACTCGAGGAATGAACAGATCAGACCCTCACTCGTTGTGAATAGTCAGTGAGAGAAATTTTATGACTGCTGTTGCCCGGTTGGTTGTGGTGTAGGTATTAGAAGTTGCCCTCTTAAGAACTTCAATGTTGGTCCTAGTGAGATCGACGGTTGACACTTGAATTTTAAATATTGGAACGCGATACAGTGTGAGCTATTGAGGAGCTAGCGAGTCTTAAAGTTGCTGCTGTTAATAATAGTGTGAAGCCATTATTGTATAAATTAAGAACATAACTTTGGGGAAATTTTAAGTGTTCCCTTTACCACGTTTACTGGTATCTAATTTAACTTATTATAACTATGATAAAGGGAATATCAAAAGCAGACAAGGATTTGATTGTATGGTACCCTCATTAATTTGTCTGTACCTAGCCGACCCGCACCTTCCCGAGGTGATGCCGTTATTATAGCCAGCAGCGATAGTGTACAATTGACATAGTAACTAATAGTATTAATTATAAATTTTTCTATTTATCTAGTTCTTCTGGCTAGAACCAACGCGGACGGTGCCCTCTAACATCAGGGTCTTTCATCTTTTTTTTGTACTTGTGTTAAGAATTTGTAAAAAGAATATAGGGAGTTTTCCCTAAATTTCGTGTGCGGGCCCTTGCCCAGCAAGGACCTCTCCCTTGCCTGCCCTCGGCTTGGCACTAAGGCATAATTCAAAACAAAAAATATGGACACGATGGAAATTGCAAAGGAGGTGCCTCCGTCTCCGAAGATCCCGACCGTCGGAGGAGCCCATCTGAAAAAGAAACACCGGTATATTCTCTTCGACCTTACAGAAGACAGGTACTTTCCCACGCACTTCTCAATAACTTTTGCCCCAGAAGAAAAAAAAGTCAATCCCTTCAGTATAATGGAGGAAATCATTAAAGCCACGGGTGAGAAAGTGAAACGACTCTTCAGCATGAACCGCGAGAAAATTGTGGTGGAGGTGCGCAGCGAGCGACAGGCCGGGAAGATCGTAGATCTCTCGAGAGTGGAAGATGTACCATGCCAGACCACGCAGTACGACCGATTCAATCATTCGGTTGGACTAATTTATGTTAATGGTTTCAACATTACAGACGTAGAGGAGTTCAAGGTTGAGTTCCAAGAAGAATTCAACTTGGAAAACGTAACAAGAGCAACATTCATCAAACCACGGAATCCCGAAACGCAAGCCTTCTTAATAAATTTTCGACAACAATATGTGCCCTACAATATCTACATCCCTGGAGAACGACATGATACTAGAGTGTACCCCTTCAACAATAAACCTATGGTGTGTAACCACTGCCAAACGTGTGGGCACACTGCGAAAAGATGCAGCAGCAGGGCAGCGATATGCAGGAGGTGCTGTGGAGTTGGTCACTCTTCTCAAGGCTGCACATCGGACGAGGAGAAATGCCACCACTGCGGAGGCTCACATGCAGCGGGGAGTGCTGCGTGTAAGAGAGAAATAGAAGAGGGGAATGTGTTGAAAATTATACAGAGAGAAAACGTAACAACGCGAAGAGCAAAACAACTGAATGACGGAGTGACAGAGACCGAACGTGCGATGCCATCAACCAAATATATTATCCACTTTGATTGTAAAATGAGTGAAGCACACCGTCGAAATATGTCCCCTTGGCTTTTAGAAAAAGTACAGTAAATCACCTTGGAAGCAAATCCAAAACCCTCGGATTAACGAGCAATACGGTATTTACTGATGAAGTGAGCGACGCAGCACAAAGCCAAAGAATGAAACAATTGAAACAGATAAATCAGTTCCCCGTCTCAGTCGAAGAAAACATCAACATCAAATCAACAAAGGCTTGATAAATGTCTATGAATACGACGTGAATAATTTTGAGCAATTCAATTTTAAGAATGGTCTACTTGAAAAATGTGGAATTCAGGATACGTTTCAAGCAACCTGGATAAAACCCACCTATGTGCATGCTAAGCCCCTACTTCTGTCCTTCAGACCATCACCAATCCCAGAATACATCGACATACCAGGTGAACAAGCTAAAACTAAAGTGTGTGAAATTAAACCAAAGCCACTGATGTGCAAGAAATGTTTAGAGTATGTGCATGGAATAAAATATTGTCAAGGGAAAGAAACATGTTTGAAGTGTAGTAAGGCAGAACATGGAATTGACAAGTGTGAGTCCGACGAAACCAAGTGCTATCACTGTGGCGAAGGACATGCAGCTGGAGCTAAAGTGTGTCAAATAAGGAAGGTGGAGGAGGAAATCCTGATGATACAGAGCCGGGAAAGAGTGTCCAGAGGACAGGCTAAACTTTTCAACAGACGTCATCCAAACTTCATTATGAACTACTCCAACGCTGTCACAAAAGGAATCACCACAAATGACTCTGAAAAATTGAATTCGAAAGAACGCCAGCGTTCTATAGATGATGGTGCACAAGGCTAACAAAATATCAAACAGAGAGCGGAAACCCCAACTGGTAGCATAGCAGTGAAGGGCAGTGGGCGGTAGAGAGCTGATGAAAAAAGGGGCGGTGGGACTGAAGTGGTATGTGAGAGCCCAAACACTGGAAGAATTTACAGAACAACAGTTGACCTGCATCTAGATACAACGGCCTCCAAAAGAGGAAAGAAGAGCAAAGAGAAGGAATACGAGTACCATCGACAGAAGCAAAGAGCAGACAGAAGAGGTGAAGTAGACAGAGACATGTATGAAGAAGAACTTAGAAACTTGAATCTTACGTCGAAGAGCAGGACTCAACAAAAATCGCGTGGAACCTCTCGAGAAGACCGCAGACAAGTATCCCCCAAAAAAAAGGCAAGCCAGAGACAGCGAGACCAGGAGCAAGTAGAGGGAAATGGCGGTAAGTAGGGAGAGTGGTGATGACGTATTCCTGCTATGGAATCTCCAAGGTATGGCCTCATCAAAGGAAGACTTGATAAACATTATTGACTCGTACAAACCAGCTAGTATAGATGTTTAAGAGACATTTCGTGGTAATGATTCAGTAAACAAGGCCATTACAATCATAGATATCACGGAGTCGTATTATATATTCATTTTTCAGTACCTACCGAAGAAATGAAGTTCAGTCGTCGCTACCGAGCATTGGAGCAAGAATTCATCTAACGCACTATAAAATTATAATAATTGCATCTATATACAATCAGGAGCAAATGTTAATCTACAAGAACTCTCAGACACCCTGAACACACTACATACGCCGATTGTGGTGATGGGGGACTTCAATGCCCATCACACCGATTGGGGAAACAAGACAACAGACCGCCGAGGCCGTTTGATGCAGAATGCCTCACCAAGACTGATCTCAACCTCATGAATGACAATTCAGCTACACACATATCTGGCTCAGTGATCGATCTTGCGCTAACCTCCCCGGACATAACACCCGACGGAAATTTTACAGCACTGTTTTTAGTATTCAGCAGTGATCACTATCAGATTATTTTGTCAATAAATAAATTTTGTCAACACTGCCTATAAGATGGTCATCCCACCCACGGATAAGCGCCTTTTCAACAACAAGCATATTATACCAACGTTTGCAGTAAGAACTAACACGTTGATAGACAAACTGGCAATCGATCACATATCTGCGCATAAGTGATTTTCTCCCGTCACACAGCAGTGTGATGGGAGAAATGAAACGGTGGGAGTGGAACTTCAGGAAGGGTAATTGGAAGGAATACCGGAATGACTCTGCATGGAGAGAAGTACATCTGCAGGAACTGCCAAAAAATCTTGAAGCAGCAGTCGAAGAACTTTACATGAGATTCAGGTCCACGGCAGATGAATGGATTCACCAATACAAGACGCGTCGACACTATGCAAAGCCTAGGTGGACCACTGAGTGCAGGAGAGTGTGGCGAGAGCGCGAGAAGTGTTACAGGGACTACAAGCGGACGAATGCGCTAGAAGACAAACTGAAATGGAAAGGGCGAGAGGGAAGCAGAATAGCTGGCGCGAGTATGTGTCACCGCTCAACGCAACCACACCGAGCAGTCATATTTGGGAGAAGGTGAACAGAATCCGTGGCAAAGCCAAGAGACAAATAAAAATATTGAAAGAAGAAAACGAACTTTTTCTACAGTATCAACCATCGCGGAGAAATTAGTACAAACCTTCGCCCTCACTTCCAGCGATGAGAACTATTTTAACGAGTTCCGTCAGTACAAGCAACAGAGTGAACAGATATCAGTGGACCCGACAAGCAACAATGACGAACCTTACAAAAGCCCCATCACTTTCGGAAAACTTTTGTCAGCAATTAAGAGTAACAGAAATGCAGCCCCAGGATCGGATGCTATTGGTAACTTCTTTATGATTTAAAATCTGCCACACAACGCACATCAATACCTGCTGAATATTTACAATAAAATATGGATAGATGAATACATTTACCAGCCATGGTGCCTATTTCTAAGCCTGGCAAAGACCACACAGATCCCAAGAATTGCAGGCCCATCTCGCTGTCGAGTTGTATATGCAAGACGTATGAGAAAATGATAAACCGAAGATTAATAGAATATCTTGAAATCAACAAACTATTTGCAGACACACAGTGTGGCTTCAGAAAGCACCGTGCTACAAATCGACCTTCTTATTAAATTTGACACCTACATCCGACAATCGCTTGCCGCAGAGAAATATGTAATGGCAGTCTTCTTTGACCTACGAGTACAAAAAGCTTAGCACATGACGTGGCGTCATGGTATTATGGTGGATTTGGCGGCTGCTGGCTTGAAAGGAAGGTTGCCGAACTTCATTAAGGAATTTCTAAGAAATCGCTCATTCCAAGTAAGAGTGGAGCACCGACTGTCTTTTCCTAAAGAAATGGCTAACGGTACACCATAGGGCAGTACGGTGAGTGTCACGCTCTTTCCTTTGAAAATCAATTCGTTGGCAAAAAGAAATTCCTGAGGAGGTGTTTGCTTCATTATTTGTGTACGACCTACTCATCGCCTTTGCTGATCACACTGCATATAGGGTTCAAGAAACACTGCAAGCAACAATCAATGGAGTTACTCGATGGGCCAAACATAGCGGCTTCAGATTCTCAACCTCCAAAACAACAGCCATGCAATTCTATAAAGGAAACGAACCAGTAATTCTACCAACGCTGAAACTGGAAAACCACATTGTACAGAACGTTGAAAACTCAAAATTTGTGGGACAGGAATGGAACAGAAAACTTAATTGAACCCTACATATCGAAAAAACAAAAGCTAAATGTAAAAATGATCTAAATTTAATGAAATCTGTATCCTCCTATACATGGGGAGCAGATCATGAAATCCTCATGAAACTATACAAATCTTTAATCCGCCCAAAGATTGATTATGGTTGCGTAGTTTACGGATCAGCCAGCGCAACAGCATTCATAGGGCTGGATGTCATCGCGAATGAGGCCATACGCATCAGCACTGGGGCCTTCATAACTTCGCCTGTACAAAATTTGAACATCCTCACCAATGAACCTAAGCTAAAATTCAGAAGAAAAGAACAGTTTCTTCGGTACTACTTCAAACTCAAATGCCACTTCCTCAACACTGCCTACCGGTGTGTTCACAACTCAAACTTGGAATTGTTCTTTAGCCGGCGTGAGCGCTCATCGAAATCTGTTGTCATAAAACTCCGCCGAGTCATAAACCAGTACAATATTCCAACACACCCAGTCCAGCCATACTTCACTCTTGGAACGTATTCATGGGTTCAGAAGCGGCCTACCATCGTGGAAAATACAGTGAAGTTGAGAAAGGATGAGATAACTCCGGCACTCGTGAGACACGTGAATGAGGATACTGTGAGTAAATCCGGTAACTACAAGTTCATCTTCACGGACAGCTCGAAGTCTCAGACGAGGTTAGGTGCAGCGGCGGTGATGGGTAACATCATAAAAAGGATCTCGCTACCGATGGTCGCCAGGGCATAACAGCAGAACTTCATGCAATAAAACTGGCAGTCAGTATAATAAACGAAACACAATTTGAAAACTATGAGTCTTTGGCGGTTCTTTGAGCTGTATATAGGCTATCGACTATAATACTGATAACAACCAACTTCTTTATAGAATTTCATTGGTTATGCATCGAATCATCTTGGAAGCACATCACCATCTGCTGAGTGCCCGCCCACGTGGGGATCAGCAGGAATGAGTAGCTGACAGAGCAGCAAAAGAAGCAGCAGTGAAACCATCAGAATTTGCCCTCATTCCATACAAAGATTGGTTCCTGTTGATAAGAGTAGTAGTAACATGGCTTTGCTAGCGCTTCAGTTACTTAACTATATCGCACCGAAGGTCATATAATTTAATAAGTATCAGACTTTTCCAATTGACCACATGAGACGAACACCAATATTATTTGAACATCAAAATTATATGAACACCAAGATTATAATTATAACTCAAATTATAATTGTCTCCCGATTAAAATTTTGTACATACTACAGTACATTCGATCGCACTGGGCAGCCAAACCCCATAAGGGGTTTCAGCTGCTCACCCATTTATGGCCGGACGCCTTACCCACGCTGAAACCCCCGAGGAACCAACACAGCGCGCCCTGCCATATTGCAGTTTCCTCATCTACAATCTTCCAAGACGGTATCCCGCCTGGCTATAGTGCGTTACTGCGCTGCTTCCTGTTAAATTTCAGAGTATAGCTTGCACCTCTCCAGGAGCGGCTGCAACGCTGTTGCGTCAAAGCCCGGGCGTTCGTCTACCCTGAGTATTCCAACTAACACATCCTTCGTGCAGCCATGAAGATTTGGAGAATTAAACTAAATAACAAATATTGCAGGACTCACCAAGAACTGTACGACAAGAAAAGAATTTAAACAAATAAATCTTTTCGAAGTTCTTAATTTACAGACACTATAATTTGTTCACAAGAGATGAGTCACAGAGATAACTAATAAGTCGCTAATGATTAAAACTCCCACGAGTCGGTTCTCCCAACATTTTACATAACACAAAATCAGAGTCAGTGCTCTTATTTTGACGGAATCCCGTTATTATGATGGAGGACGTACGAAATATGGAATGAGGAGTGGCAGCTAGATCGAAGCGTTTTAAGAGAGATGAAGAGCAGTCCTGGAAGGTGGAAAGTGAGACGGCAGAAGTTGAACCGCCAAGAAGAGGTCATAATTAATAGACTTCGATTGCAACATACCGCCTTCACCCATAACTATCTGTTGAACCCAGAAGCCCTGGGCCAGAGACCCATATGCGGATGGTGCGGAGATGCGGTGCTAACGAAAGAACATATATTATCATTATTGTTTGTGACCGCTTTTCCACCGGGGTCACCAGCTAATAGCAAATGTGGACCCCTTCGCTTTCGCAAAGCAATTAGTAGTAGTAGTAGTAATAACATGGGTTTGCTAGCGCTTCAGTTACTCAAACTATATAGCACCGACGGTCACATTATTTAATGAGTATCGGACTCTTTGAAATTACCACACAAGATGCATATCACTATTATTTGAAATATCAAAACTATATGAGCCTCATGACTATAACTACAACTCAAGATTACAAGTGTCTCCCAATTAAAAGTTGTACACAACACAGTACATTCGAACGCACTGGGCAGCCAAGCCCCGTAGGGGGTTTCAGCTGCCCACCCATTTATGGCCGGACGCCTTATCCGCGCTGAAACCCCCCGAGGTACCAACGGAGCGCGCCCGGCCATATTACTGTATTATATTTTATTACCATATTTCGAGCGCCTTACCCATGCTGAAACCTTTACCGGGCTGACAACGCAGTGCGCTCGGTCACACTATTTCTGCTTTAAATGAGGCAGATGCATTGAGCTTATCACAGTCAGCAATTGAGTACACAGAGGCGCGGCTAAAGTCTCGAGGGCTCGTATTGCCTTGTGCTCATATAGAGTTCTGGAGTCCTATGCTGCATAGGAATGCCAGTATCTCCGTCAGGGGGCCACCATCACACAGCAGGTGCTGGATGATTGTTCGGGTGTTGGGATATCTGAAGACTTTGATATGGGTAGCTCTGGCTTCAGCGAGGTTATGGCAGTCGACGAGAATATGTATTACAGTCAGAGTAGCTCCATCACACAGTGGGCAGCCCGGAGGTGCCTCTTCAACGTCCGGGTTCATGAGGTAGTAATGGGTGATCCACATGGGCCAGTTCTCATCCTGTTGATGATCACCTCATATTTGCGCTTCAATTTCAGTTTTTTCCATAGTCCTGGAGTCGGTCGGATGCTACAGAGGATGCCTCTGCCTCGCCGCCAAGCTTCACTCCATATTTCGTTTATTTTTTGCATCTATGATCGGGTTCCAGTCTGAATAGCAGATGGGTAGGAATTCGGGGGCGGATAAGGCTGCTGCCCTCGCTGCACGGTCGGCTTGTTCATTGTGAGCAATGCCTACATGAGACGGTACCCAACAGAAGGATACGTTTTTGTTATTTTGATGAAAGTCATGTAATCTGTGCTGCAGTCTTCTCGACATTGGGTGTCTGGTGCGATTGTCACTAATGCTGAGCAGAGAGCTCAGTGAGTCGGTCAAAATGGTGTAGTCATTTTGAGTAGGTTGTTCTTGAATGGTATTCAGTGCCAGATGTATGGCCTGGAGCTCCGCACTGAAGACGGAGGCGATGGATGAGAGCGCGACCCTGCTAATTACATCTCCGCACACTGCAGCGGCACCAACTCCATGGTCGCTCTTCGAGCTATCGGTGGAGATGAAGGTGTTGTTTGAGTAATTCTCGTGGACCATTCTGTTAAATTCCTGCTGGTATACGATTGGCGGGGTTGACTCTTTTTCTATGTTCTTTAAGTTTTAGGTTGATGTCGACAAGGGATGTTTTCCAAGTAGGCGTTGTGATGTTGAGCAATCGATAAGAAAAGTCATTCATTACAAACCTCCTCTCGATTGCCAGTTTGTCTATCAACATGTTAGTTCTTATAGCAAACGTTGGTATAATATGCTTGTTGTTGAACAGGCGCTTATACGTGGGTGGGATGACCATCTTATAGGCAGGGTTGTTGAGCTGACTTTTGATCTTGTAATAATATTTAAGGGATAGGCTTTGTCTCCGGAGTTGAAGAGGCTTTTTGTTCGCTATAATTTGTAGGGATGGTATCGGCGTTGATTTAAATACTCCAGTGGCAATTCTGAGGCATTCGTTGGCTATGGTGTCGATGTCCTTGAGGGTGGTGTTGCAGGCAGAATCATACACAATGCATCCATAATCTATTTTTGACCTGATAAATATCTTGTACAAGAGCATCATAATGTGATGATCAGCGCCCCATTCGTGCGGGGAGACGGACCTTAGGATATTGATCATCTTTTTGCAGCTGTCCTTCATTTTAGTTATGTGGGGTTTCCAAGTTAATTTCTTGTCCCATCATAGGCCCAAGAATTTGCATTCGTTCGCGTACTCAATGTTTTGTCCATTCATGTTCAGTAACGGGTCTGGGAATAGGCCAGGCAGGAGGTTAAAATGCAGAGCCTTAGTTTTTCCAGGGGAGAAACAAAAGCCATTGTTGTTGGTCCACGTGGTGACTTTGTCGATGCAGCTCTGCAGTTGGGTTTGAATGATGTTCAAATCCCTGTGGCGGTAGACAATCTGCAAGTCGTCCACAAACAGCGAGGCGTGAAATCTAGGGTCCTGAGGTAGTGCGTGGGTTATTTGATTTATTTTTATTGCGAATAGTCACTGATAAAAAGGCTTCTTGGGGAACTCCTTCCTCTTGTTGATGTGGGTTAGAGAGGCAGTGGTTGATCAAGACATGGAATGAACGGTTACTTAAAAATTGCTTGATATACAATGGGAGTTTACCTCGTAGACTCATTGAGTGTAGGTCTTTCATTATGCCATATTTCCAGGTAGTGTCGTAAGCTTTTTTGAGATCGAAGAACACGCTAACACAGTGCTCGTCTCGTACAAATGCTTGGCGTACAAATGATTCTAGTCTGACGAGGTGATCTAGGGTTGATCTGCTTCGACGGCCGCCGCACTGGATGATGGTGAGGAAGCCGCGCATTTCAGAGAACTCGTAGAGGCGATTGTTTATCATTCGCTCCATGGTCTTGCATAGACAGCTGGTCAGAGCGATTGGGCGATAGTTCTCAGGTAGTGCAGGTGATTTGTTTGGTTTCGGTAAAGGGATGACTATCGCTGTGCGCCGCTCATCGGGGAAGAAACTGTCGTTCCAGAATCTATTGAATAGGTTTACAAGGTGCTGTTTGGCAGTTTCCGGCATATCTTTAATCATCAAATAGTTCACTTGGCTAGGACCAGGGGCTGAGTGTTTGACGTTAGATAAAGCAGAGTTTAGTTCTTGCAGTGTGAAGGTATCATTATAATCTTCGCTGTAGTCCGAGGAGAAGTTTAGCTGCCGTTGCTCAAATACTTCTTTTATTGTTTGGAAGTGGGCTGAATAGTTGGTGGAGCTGGAAACTTCGCTGAATACTGACGCTAGTTTTTTTGCTATTTCTGGGATTGATGTATACGAATGGTCGTTTTCTTTTAGAATATGAACGCTTCTTTGTTGACGGCCTTTGATTTTTCGGATGGTTTCATAAATTTTGGACATGGGTGTGTTCTTATTGAGGGTGTTGGCCAGCTTAATCCAGGCATTCCTCTTTTCTTCCTTTGGTGCTTTGCGGTGGGTTGTTCTAGCTTTCTAGCTTGCTTCCACATGATGCAACTCCGTGCTGTTTTGTTCCTTCTGTATTTCTGATAGAGTTTTTCCCTATTTCTTCAAGTTTCCTTCAGCGAGTCTGTCCAGTATGGCTTTGGGTAGAATTTGCTAAATGTAATTTGTGGTACACATTCCTGAGTAATATTGACGATAGTTTCATAAAATTGTCGCAAGGCTTCACTGCAAGTTTCATCTCTGATTGGCTGTAAGCTGTTCCACCAAGGATGATTTTGATAGATTTCCCAATTCACCTCTTTCACGTTCCGCACCACCCTCCCCTCTTCATATTGATGGTTATCCATGAAGGTGATACTGATGGGACAGTGGTCGCTGTCGTTTGGGGAGCTGGCGACAGACCACTGGAGGTCAGATGCGAGCCTTGGAGAGCAAATGGTCAGGTCTATTGAAGATTCGGTGTTATATGATATTCTCGTCGGGTCTCCTGAGTTGATAATGTTTAGGTTTAGTTCAGTTACAACGTCCTCGATGACGTTTCCTCTAGCATTTGAATCTCCAGATCCCCACCCTGTGCTGTGGCCGTTAAAATCGCCCATGATGAGTACCGGAGGAGACAGTTGGTTGATGATGTCCCGGAGTCCTTCTTTACTTAGTGTGTGGGCCCTTGAAGAATAAATAGAAGCTACTGTGATGGTTCGGCTTGCATGGATGACAGCAGCTATAGCCTGCATTGGCGTGTTAAGGTAGATTTCTTGAATTATTATATTCCTGGTTTTACCACCGCAGCCGCACAAGTGTTGATCTCAGCAGTGATTCTCAGTTATACTGGTTTGTTGCGTTAAATTTTCTTGTCGTTTCCGTATCAGGGCGAGTTGGTTCTGTAGTAGTTAATCCACTGCGTAGGCAAGTTTCACTTTCAAATGTAGTTGTAGAAGTTTATTTGTCTGATAAAGTTGTACAACGGTCCCCCAAACCTCACCTGGTCGCCATCTCCAAGGTAACCCTCCAAGGTGTCCGGGGCACGTCCACCAAACCAAAGGTTCCGCGCAGCATCAAGAAACCGACACTCGACAAGTATGTGGTGCACTGTCAGTGGAGCCTCACAAGCCCCGCACGTCGATGCCATGCCTCCCTCCATCAAATGTCCATGAGTGGCGTGCGTGTGGCCAATGCGTAGTCGGCATAGTTTCACTTCCCAAGGGCGGTTTTGCTGGTAGCTGGTAGCGAAGGGCACAATTGATTCTTTTAATGATCGCAGTTTGTTGTCTGCTTGGGCTGCCCACTCCTCTGCCCACTTTCGATTCACCTTACTCTTTATTGCTGTTTTGTAGTCAGTTGAGGGAATTGGCTTTCGTACGATGGTTTACCGGGGGGTTGCCAGAACGGCGGTATCCGCCCGCTCGTTGCCCCTCACACCAACGTGACTAGGTACCCAGCAGAGCGCAATCCGTTTCCCACTTTGCTGTATCGCCAGTTGGATTGCAAGACTGAGAGGGTGTCGAGGTTTGTATTGTGCAATCCCCATTAGCGCACTACGACAGTCAGACACAATGGTCACAGATCCCGTGGAAGCAAAGCGGCAGGCTTGGACAGCAGTCAGGATAGCATACAGTTCAGCTGTGTAGCTGGATGCTACTCGTTAGATCCTTTCAGATGTTTCATTATCCCCCCGTACTACAGCAAATCCAGTACCGGATTCATTACGAGCACCGTCCGTGTAATATATTGTTGACGCGCTGTGGGATGCCAAGTGGTCCAAGAACACCGATCGAGCTGCCACTGGCCCCACCTGCAATTTCCTCACATTGTACATCTCCCTGCACAATCTTTGAGCACCTGCTTGCCAGGGTGGGAAGACGTATGGCATTTCCACCAGCACATTGTCGAAGCGTACATCGTAGTATTCCAGCAGATTCGTGGCTCCCACGTAAAATGGTCGGGGTGTCGTCGATTCTGGAGCGTAGGTATAAGGCGGGATATTTCTAAGTTCTTGAAGTGTGTATGTATTGGGGTTTATTTGCAGGCGGAGATAGTAGTTCATAATTTTTAATGCACGATATTGCTCTACTGTCTTGTGTATATCATGGATCCTAGCCGTTAGCGTTGCCGAGAGGAAAATCTAAAATGCGGGAAAGACAGCCTCTCATATTACACGGGTCGTAAAGGACAGCCGGCTTTCGTGCTAAGGTTTGGGAAAGATATGAACGGGACGTTCTCAGAAAAGAAATCCTCCCCATATTAAATTCGATAATTGGATGCGCTGGCCCATGCAGCCGCAGCGCTGTAAAACTGGGGAACATTATGCCGACAGCGCAGAGCGCTGAGGCTAGAGTCGCCGTCAGGCGAACCTTTATTTAATTAGCCGTAACGGGAGGCGGTGGGGACCATGAGACCGACCCCTCTCCACCAGCCGTACCCCCGGTTGTGTGGGGGAAGGGGGGGGGGGGGCTCAGGACCTTGCCCGCCCCTCGTTACCCTGCTCGTGTGGCGACCACCCTCCCCTTCGGGAGGGGGGGGGGCTGCCCAAGCGGGGCTGAGTGGGACGAGTAGACGTCACTTGGTGCGGAGTCGGAGCCGGGAACGGACATAAACCGGGTAGTCAGGGTTGAGTGGTGAGACGATCAAGCTGGCTTTTATTATACTTGAAAATTTCAGTCGCCGGTCGTTTGAGTGAGCAGTGAAGGGCTCCAGACGGGAGGGATCAGAGACTAGTAAAGTGACGTTAAATAAAACGCGTCGAGCGGTGTTCTGATAGTGGAGGCTTCCCTTATTGCAGTTTCAGAACTTGAGATCGGCGGTTCCAGTAGTTGTGTTTTCAGTACTTGTGGTTTTTGTTGGAACGTATGAGAGACGTTCATTTTGGATCGGGTTATCCTTGGATCGTTTGTTGAGCGTATGTGAAACGTTCATTTTGGATTGAGGTCGGGTTCATGTTGGACTGTCTGCTACACAGTCTGTGATATTGTTGAATCGTGAAATTCAGGCGATCGCCAATAGTGTGGGCGGAAGACGTGTTCCCGTTAGCGTAATTGTTGGAACGTGGCTGGTTGTAAAGTCTTCGTGAAGTAACCGCGGGTAAGGTCAAATACCGCATTAAATCTTGGTGTCCATCTAAACTCATGAGCGCATTCAAATGGCCAGCCTTTCCCAATAAATTTCTTAAATCGTCAGGAGTCGTCCTTTTCCTCTCTCTCATCTCTCGTGAACTAGCACAAGAAACACGTGCCGCGGCCCTCAGCCAATGCTACCCGAGAAAATACGCACGATTGTTCAAAACTCTAATTTTTAGTCGAGGCTATATATACCTCGTGGTGGCAGCACTCCGTGCTACCCTTCTTAACTTTTAACGTAACGTCATGCCGAATGAGTCTGTCAGAAAAGAAATAGAAATAACGTACTCATAAATATAGAGAGGGGAAGACATTAAACCCCGAGTTCATTCACTTGGTCCCGGTCTCGCTGTGTAGTGAATCTATGGGCGAGCTTCGAAAGGCGCCAGTTGCTCTTCTCAAAGCTGCATTTTGGATCGGTTGTATAGTCGCCAGTAGCGAAGGGCAGGCGGACCCATAGGCTTCGCATTCATAATCAATTTTAGGTTTGATTAGGGCTATGTAGAGACGTAGTAATAGTTTTTTGTCGGATCCGTACGACGAGTGGGCGAGGAACTTCAGGAGGTTCAGCCCTTTAATGCATGACGTCATGCATGGCGTCATGACGTCATGAATGTGACATGAATGTGGGGTCGCCATGTTAGGCTCTCATCTATAGTTAACCCGAGGTATTTGTATGTCTGCACCTGGTTGATGTTTTCCCCGTGTAGGACCAGTTGCGGTGCGATTTTGGTACACCCACGTACTCGGCCGATATGCATGCTGTTTGTCTTGGTAGTAGAAAAACGAAATCCAGTTCGGTCAGTCCAGCGCTCCAGTCGGTTTATTGCGATTTGGAGTTGTCTTTCCAGCGTGTCCGTTCGGTGTCCTGCTATATATACGGCAAAATCATCCACTTATAGGGAGCTTTTTACATAGAGAGGTAAGTCTTCTTCAATATCGTTGATCGCAATCAGGAAGCAGGTGCAGCTTAGCACACTGCCCTGGGGCACTCCTTCTTGTAAATATTTTGTGTCGGAGAAGGAATTCCCTACACGTACCTTTATCTTGCGATCGGTGAGAAAATTATTGACAAAGTGCAGTAGGTGTCCTCTGAGTCGTCCAGTGTGGAGCTTTTTAATTATATTATATCGCCATGCAGTATCATACGCCCTAGCCAAGTCGAAGAAGATGACCAGGAAGTGCTGCTTCTGACCCATTGCCGTACGGATAGCGGTTTCTAGGCACACGACGTTGTCGGTCGTACTACGGAATGATCTGAAGCCGCACTGCACGTTTGTAATTCTATTATTTGCTTCTAAGAAGAACATGAGCCGTGAGTTGATTATTCTTTCCAATAGTTTGCTCAAGCAGCTTGTGAGGGCAATCGGTCTGTAATTTCCCACGCACTGCGGGTCTTTTCCTGGTTTGGGGATGGGGATTATTATTGCAGTTTTTCACTGGTCCGGGAATACATCGTGTAAAAAGATATAGTTGAATAGGTGTAATAGGAGCTGGTGGAAAGATTCATGCGCGCGTTTTACCATTGCATAGGTGATGGTATCAGGTCCCGGGGCTTTTTCTTTACTTTTTGATAGGGCTCCGTGTAGTTCTTCTATATTAAGTGGAACATTGTAAATATCGTTGTTGTTTCCAAAGCGTAGCACCTGGCTCTCCATTCTTTGCTTATGGGTTGAGAAGTTAGCGCTGACGTTGGAGATGTTGCTTGTCCTGGCTATGTGGATTCCGATTAGGTTTGCAACTGTAGTCGGATTGCTGTGGAGGCGTTGGTCGTTGTCCACTATTACTGGCGTTGGGGAGTGAGTGAACTTACTCGATAGTTTCTTCACTCTTTTCCAGACAGAGGTCATGCTCGTCCGGGATGTGATGCTGTTGAGGTATGTTTCCCATGACTTGGAACGTTTCTGTTGAAATGTTTTCCTACAAATGGCTCTCGCTCGGTTGTAACGTATTTTGTTGGCGATGCTGTCGCATCCGCGCAAGGCTCTTCCTGCTCTTCTTCTCTCACGCTTTACGTCGTCGCATTCTTCATCCCACCACGGGACTGGTGGTCTCTGAAGCGTTCCGCTGGTGAGAGGTATGGCGGCATTGGCGGCTGATAGGAGAATGTTGCACACGTTGTCCATGAATATCTCTGTATTTTCACTTGTGTACAACTCAGGGTTCTCGACGGCAGTTTGGGTCTAGTACATGGGCCAGTTTGCTTTTGCAGTATTAAACCGGGGGATGCGCTCGTGGTTTGTGGTTGGTTGGATGAGTTCTAATTGAATTGGATAGTGATCACTGTCGTGCAGATCATCGTGAACAGAGTATCTAAAGTCGAGCTGGCAGTTTGACGAGCAAATCATCAGGTCTATTGCAGAGGTAGTGGATGTTTGGTGATGGAAGTGGGTGTGCTGGCCTGAGTTGAGGAGTGCGACGTCGTGCGTTAGCAGTAGGCGCTCCACCAATCGTCCTCGGGCGTTTGTAGTATGGTCTCCCCACAGCGTACTTCGTGCATTAAAATCTCCCTTGATTATGAACGGTTCAGGCAGCTGTAGTATTAGCGAGTTCAGGTCTTCATAGGTGACATCCAGGTGGGGTAGGTAGAGGGAGCATAGAGTGTAGCTTTTGTTGAGGTGAATCCGGGCAGCAACTGCCTGCAAGTTTGTGTTCAGTCTCAATATTTTGTATGGGACTGAATAATGGACGAGGATTGCAGCACTTCGATCATGGTTGTCGGCACGAGTAACATTGGATATGATTATTTTATAATGCGAGGGGGGATGGGCTTGTTGATTTCGTAACATTGTTTCTTGTAGACACATACAAATTGGTGTTTGATGATGAGAGATTTTTTTGATTTCATTGAATTTGGTTAGGTAGGATTGTAGATTCCATTGAATGAATGTCTTCAGCATCAGCGCCTATTCTGCTCCCAAGGCCGCGGTTGTTGGCCTATTACAGGAATTTTGCACTCATTAGAGCCACGATTGGCAGCTCCAGAGCTAGGGCGTTCGGCTGGTCTTCCACGTGGTGGTATTTCCTTTGTTCCCAAAGATGTCCTGTGGGATTTATTGGGTGACTTTTGCCGTACTTTCTTTGATGGGTTGTCTTTTTTGCTATTGCTGGTTTGATCGACAGAGCTGTCACTGTCGTATGCTGATAGCTGGTTTAGACTGTCTGGCCTATTGAGTCTCTTAAAAGTGTATCTGTTCGCTTTTCTTTCTTCGCGCGCTTGCGTTTCCTTAGTTGGTTCCTTCGTTTTCTGGGTCCGTGGTGGGCAAGTAGGATCCAGTTGCTTTCGTGAATTATCTTGGGTTTTGCAATGAGTCGTCATTTTTGCTGCACCAGAAGGTAAGTCTTTGCCGCTACCGGGTTCGCTCATACCCTCCTGCGTTGGTGGCTTCGGGGGTACGGCACTTTTGTCCGGCAGTCTATGTGGCGACTTATTTACATTAGCGTCCTCTGCAGCTGATTGTGGAGTCGAGTCCGGGGTAGTCGTGGGTGCGAGAGTTGGTGTTGCATCTGGGAGTTTTATCGTTTGCGTTGTTGTGTTGAGAGCGCCAGGTATTGTACTAGATGTACTTGCCTGTAGATTCGTTTTGGTACGCGCCGGGTTATTTGCTGTGTCGGGGTTTGATCTTGGCGTTTGCAGTACCGTGCTGTAGAGGCGGTTGTGGTCTGGTGATCGTTCCAGGACCATTTGGAGAGCTTCAGGACGGAAAATTTTTTCTTTCCCTTGAGTGGCCAGGACTTCATTTTCAAGTATGTACTTGGGACAGCTTCTATCGTTGGAATAATGTTCTTGCTGACAATGGTAGCAGCAGGTTGGGTTTCTACAATCCAGTTTTTTGTGTCCTGTTCCTCCACATTGGGCACAGGTTTCAGTCTCACTTCGGCAGTACTTAGCTACGTGGCCAAATCGCTGGCATCTAAAGCATTGCTGCGGTCTTTCCTTGTATGCTTCGACAATTTCGTGGTGCCAGGATGTGAGGGAGATGGTTCTTGGAAGGGAATGTTTTTCAAAGGTAAGGATGTAGGTATTTGTTGTAACTAGTTCTCCTTCTCTCTTTATCTTCACTCGCCGGACGTCTGTAACTCCTTGGTCGCTCAGTTGCCTTCTCAAATCGTCCTCTGAGCATCCTCCAAAAGCGTGGCTACGCACAACGCCCTTAACCACATAGAGGGTCCGATGAAGAGAAACGACAACTGGATTTCCAGCAATGCGTGTTATGGACAGGAGTTTTTTCGTTTGGTCTTCCGACTGGGTGGTTATTAGTAGAGAACTCTTGCCCCATCTTGAGATTTTCCCCGGGTCACCTATTTGGGTTCTGATGTCTTTGTCAACTTGGATCACGTTGAGGTTTCTGATTATGTCTAGGTTTGGAAAGTTTATATTGATGTACTTTGCATATTACGGCGTATCTTTGTACTCTTCATCATATGCAGTCCACTGTCTTCCCGTTCGCTGCGGGCGCCACCGTCGTTCAGGTCCTCCTCTGTTTACTCTCGTCCACCGTGGGCCACTATCGTGGGGACCTAGCGGTGTTTCAGCATCCCAGTCTCTCGTGCAATAAGTGGTTGCTTCTGGTGTGCCTTCTCTTGTGCCATCTTCTGGGCCGAGTCCAAAGTTGGCTCTCCTCGGTGGTTAGAATTTGTGTTGCGTCTCTTATCATTAAATGTCGGATTGAAAGGCTTGAGTGTGTATTTACTTTGCTGTTGCAGCTCCTCGCGTTCCTCGCCACTCGCAGATGTGCTCTGCAATGGTTTTGGTGCCGCGGAGGTTGACAGAGAATTGCCTTCCGCATTTCCTGTCTGGGAGGTGTCCATGAAGTCCGGGGGCGGGTTGAAGTCGTCACCATCAAGTTGTTTTACGGTTTGGGGGGGGGGGGGGGGGGGTTGAGTTTGAAATATCCATGGTTAATAGGTTAGGTCTCACCTGTACCCTGAGCCGGCACCAGCTTTGGGCGGCCGCCAACAAGGGGAACCCTTCTGTCAGGCTTACGTAGTCCCGACGGGCACACTCACTAAGCACAGGCATAGCTCCTGGCACGAGCAGATGCAGCAGGTTGTTGCGCTTGACTAACCAGCGAGACGTTTCCGCGCCTCACTGGCGTTTAAACCGCCCCCCGCCTTTCCACCCGGCCATCGGCTAACCCTTGCCGCGCACGACTATCAAGCCGGCAGGTCGGGTCTAGGTCCTGGCCGGCATTAAAATCAAATCCAAGGAGAGGTCAATGCGTGTCCAGGAGAGTATCCAGTTGTCAGCTCGGTTGTCAGTGTTGCCATCCCAGTTGGTCTGGATCTCGGCCCAAGCCAGTCTGTCATGGTTGAACCTGGGACAGCATAGCCTTGGGCTTCATTGAACACACAAGCCCCCTCCCCGCGACAAGGACAGGATGGCGTGAGGAGGTGGATTTCTTGAAATGGAACAGATTCGTGGATCAATAATGCTACTCCTCCGTGCGGGGGTAACGTTAAAATAGCCATCTCGACGGAGGCACACATAGTGTGGGAGGTTAAAGTTAGAATTATTCCACATCTTTGTTTCTTGAAGAGGGTTATAGTCATTAATTGTAATAGGGTTATAGTCATTGGTTAGAAGGGCGAGTTCATCCTTTTTTGAACGTAGTCCTTGACAGTTCTGAAGGATATTAGTTTCGGTAATGTTGTACGTTAAGGTGGAATAAAGGTGGGAAGAAATGTGGAAGGGATGAGATTATAGGTGGCATATAGCAACGGTGTTGATCTTTCCGGGTTATTGAGAGCGGCCTCGCGGTTGTGACCGGCTCCGAGAGCGCTCCTTCCGTTGCTCCGTCGTCCTAGGAATGCCGCTGCTGCATTTGCGCCCTTCTTTTGGTGAGGGGTTTTTGTAGCGCCCATCCGTGTGATTTTGTTTGGTGAACTCATTGTAGATATGTCTTGCCTGGCTTCGCACAGATGGGTTATTTCCACTGGTATCTTCCATCTCACTCAGTGCCGAATCGCCTCCATTGTCAGTTATATTTGTTGTGGTGGGGTTTAGCTGAGCTGAAGCGTCAGTTACTTTTTTCTTTTCTGTTGGGGCTTCATCATAGTCGGAGCCAGCACGTTTTCTTTTGACTTCGACGCAGGACGTGGTCTCCCGTACGATGCCCTGTTTAGGTGCAGCAGCCGGACGAGGATGGCTGGTCCTTGTGCTGCTACTGCAGTTCATCGTTTCTGGGTCTGGCGAGTGCTGGTGTCCGCTCAGGTTTCGCTGTAGAGCTTGCGCGAAGTTGTGTCTGAGTTGGGGTTGTTCTTTACTGAGTTTTAATTGGGCCTGTTTTCTTGTCATTTTGCAACGGGTCTGAATTGTCAGTATCTCTTTCTGGTATTTATGTTCCAAACACTTTTCTGAACCCCTAAAGTGGTCACCTCCACAATGGTGATAGTCGAGTTTGCCGCTGGTACACTGGTCTCGCTCGTGTCCGCTTGTGTCACACTGGCCACAAATTACTTCAGCGCTTGGACAGTGTTTGACGGTGTGGCCATATTCTTGGCATTTCTTGCAGAGCATCGGTTTTGGAAGATATTCGTATATATTGGATTTCATTTGTTCGCCGGTTATTTCTATGAATTCTGGCAGAGTGGGGCGAAATGTGAGAAGCAGTGGGATGGAGCTGGGGTTTTTAAGCTTGATCCACGTTGCTTTTTGGGCATCTTGCAGGTTATGTTCCTCCTTAAGGCCTCTTTTGAATTCCTCGAAATCGAACAGGTCATATTCGTAAACGAACGTTAGCCCTTGTATGGTGTTAAACCGTGGGTGTTCACTGATTTCTACCGGCATCCCGTTGACAGAGGTTATACTGGTAATTTGGGTATTGCAATTGTTGGGAGAAATTTCGACAATGAAGGGATTTTTGCCGCCGGATCGGATACTTATAGGTTTTTGGCTGAGTTTATAGCTGAGATTTTTTCGAAGGCCCATGGAATGAATTTTCGTTTGTCTGTCTCCGAGAGCTTGAAATGAAGTGTGTTGCACCTTCTTTATTTCTTTGTTCGGGTATGGTCTCAACCCCGTTCATGATTTGTCTGGCTCTTCGTTTCCCCACCTTGAATTTTCGCTGGATTTCCAAAATCTTCTCCTCGTCTTGGTACTTGGCGCAAACCCTGCCTCTTGCCCGATGTCGCCTCTGGCAATAGAGGCAGGTCGCTCTATCCTCCAAGCACGTGTCTGAAGTGTGGTTTTCCTGTCCGCATTTGCCACAGACGGGGTGAGTTTTGTTGCACCTTTTCCAAGTGTGGCCGTACTGTTGGCACTTGAAGCATGACATTGGTTTATCTCTGCGCACTCTATGCTCCTTCTACCTACCCCACCTGGATGTCACCTATGAAGACCTGAACTCGCTAATACTACAGCTGCCTGAACCGTTCATAATCATGGGAGATTTTAATGCACGAAGTACGCTGTGGGGAGACCATACTACAAACGCCCGAGGACGATTGGTGGAGCGCCTACTGCTAACGCACGACGTCGCACTCCTCAACTCAGGCCAGCACACCCACTTCCATCACCAAACATCCACTATCTCTGCAATAGACCTGATGATTTGCTCGTCAAACTGCCAGCTCGACTTTAGATACTCTGTTCACGATGATCTGCACGACAGTGATCACTATCCAATTCAATTAGAACTCATCCAACCAACCACAAACCACGAGCGCATCCCCCGGTTCAATACTGCAAAAGCAAACTGGCCCATGTACTAGACCCAAACTGCCGTCGAGAACCCTGAACAGCTGGGGTTTTTAAGCTTGATCCACGTTGCTTTTTGGGCATCTTGCAAGTTATGTTTCTCCTTAAGGCCTCTTTTGAATTCCTCGAAATCGAATAGGTGATATTCGTAAACGAACGTTAGCCCTTGTATGGTGTTAAACCGTGGGTGTTCACTGATTTCTACCGGCATCCCGTTGACAGAGGTTATACTGGTAATTTGGGTATTGCAATTGCTGGGAGAAATTTCGACAATGAAGTGATTTTTGCCGCAGGATCGGATACTTATAGGTTTTTGGCTGAGTTTATAGCTGAGATTTTTTTCGAAGGCCCATGGAATGAATTTTCGTTTGTCTGTCTCCGAGAGCTTGAAATGAAGTGTGTTGCACCTTCTTTATTTCTTTGTTCGGGTATGGTCTCAACCCCGTTCATGATTTGTCTGGCTCTTCGTCTCCCCACCTTGAATTTTCGCTGGATTTCCAAAATCTTCTCCTCGTCTTGGTACTTAGCGCAAACCCTGCCTCTTGCCCGATGTCGCTTCTGGCAATAGAGGCAGGTCGCTCTATCCTCCAAGCACGTGTCTGAGGTGTGGTTTTCCTGTCCGCATTTGCCACAGACGGGGTGAGTTTTGTTGCACCTTTTCCAAGTGTGGCCGTACTGTTGGCACTTGAAGCATGACGTTGGTTTATCTCTGTGGGGGTAAACTTTGGTGTCTGTTCGTTCTCCTGGAATATATATAACCGGGAGGAATTTCTTGGTCAAATTCTGCTAAGAAAGCTTTTGTTTGTTGGTATTTAGGCTTAATAAAGGAGGCTTCAGTGACTGTGCTAACATTGCAGTTTTCTACAAGGCCGTTCGCAAACTTTTCAACATTTTCAATGTTGAATTCGTTGACGTCGATGAGGCCTTTAGAGATGTTTAAGTGACCGGCTTCGGTAACTCGGCAGGGTACTTGGCCTATCTTTGTCATCTTCATAAGTGCTTCGCCTTGTTGTTGGTTGACTACTTCTATTGTTAAGTTTTCTTGACCGCTCGTCGCGATTTTTTTTTAGGAAGAGGTTGATTTGTTTGTGGATTTCGTTACGGAGATAAGAGTTAATTTTCCTCTTGTTTTCAGGAGTAAATTTCATGATGTAGAATCTCTTGAAGCGTTTTTCTTCAGGCAGGTTGTTTAGGTCAAGTGGGGTGTATTTTTTTTTTTTCGTTCGTTCGTTTCCCGCACCAGGAGCACTCTTCGTGCACCCATGAAGGGGCCCAGAAACTGCCCCTAGCACAACCTCTATGATGCGCTCAATGTTACTGATCTTTTCTTCCACAGTCTCGGGTTCACTGGGCCTGGAGTCAGCCAGGGTGTTCTTGTAGGTTGGTTGTAGGTGTCGAATCAAGTCCACAAGTGAGTTTATCTTCTCCTCGAGAGCGTCCATCCTTTCGCCCACCACATTGTGGTTGTCTGTTTCAGCGCCAGCAGCCGCAGCAGCAGTTGTAGGTCCCGCAGCAGCGGCAGGCGGAGCAGGGCGCGCAGCCGCTCCCCCGCGCTGCCCCCTCGCAGTTCCGGCGGTCTTCGGACCCGCAGCGGCCATAGGATAGGACCCGCACCGCGCTCCCTGCTGGGGCGGCCGGTCACAGAGCCTCTCGAGCTCCCCCTCGCTTGATACTCCCATGGTCCCTGATCTCTGGGGTGTGACACCCCCAAGACCAGGGAAGGGATGCGCGATGTTGATCTCCCTTTTTTCCTTTTTGCTTTTTCCGCCTCGATACAAATATGTTTGCACAGTTTACTTATTAACGTTTTGTTACAAAGGACCTCTCAATATACGTTACAAAACATAAGTATTCTTTCAAATTCAGGCTAAACAACTTATCAAAAATATAAATTGAAAAAAGTGCAAGAACCTAGAGCACTTGCGTGCCCTAGGCGCCCCATGTATTGGTTCTACCCAATGTCAGCGATTTTTGAATGAAAAAATATTGATACATTGGTCGCCAAGAATACACAATACAATTATATTGTTGAGTCGACTGGGTATATAACGGCATCACCGCGGGAAGGTAAGGTGGGCTGAGATACCTACACACTTGGTGCGGGTAGCTCTGTCATATCCTTGTCTGCAGCAGCTTAATGTTCCCTTTAACAATGTTCGAAGATGCATAAAACAAATGATTATACGCTCAATGCCAGTAAAATTGGTAAAGGGAACAGTGAAAATTCCATAGAACATATAATTGAATCACGTCCTGTTTTGCAGCAACTAAGAAGTATCCTCTGGGGGAGTGTCAGTGGCAGGAGCGTCGGTGACTTGTTGAAAGACGGTGTCCCAGTAGGATGAGTGCTGGAATATGTTAAGGCAATCTATGTGTGTGCAAATTTGTAAATCTCAACATTCGGTCAAGATATGTGCTTGGAATTATTCGAGACAAAATTTGTTAATTTGGAAACAGCTTCTCCATTTAGGTACTGATGATAAAACAGCATAATGGGGTCAGCGTGGGTAAGGCGCTCGGCCATAAATAGGTGGGCAGTTGAAGCCCCCCAAGGGGTCTGGCTGCACGGTATGTCCGAATGTTGCCTGGTGTGGCGGATATTCAGCTTTGGATCATTAGCGACGATTATGATAATAACGGTGGTGTGAGGGTTGAATTAAATTTTATGGTGGTTTGGGCAATATTTCGAATTCAAAACTGTGTGTGACACCAATGTAACTATAAATTAGTTTTTTTTGTCGAGGGTATGTGAAGGTTGATGTTGAGATTTTGAGACCACACACACAGTGTGGTCTTGTTAGTTGAATTACTAGCAAGCCTGTGTCTCAGATGGGGCTACAACATTGAAATACCCTGAACTCGTCCACTTAATGTAATGTTTACCTGCTCATTTACAGTATCTCGTAAAATCTACCAATCTAAAATAAAAAGGCCCAAACGGACCTCTGGATCCTTGTGCTCGCTGTTCAACATTCGCAAAACTTCTGAAATCTTAAAAACCTCCAAATGCATCAACTTCGGCAAAATCGCCAAAGCAACAGCTAAATAATCTATGACCGAAGCTGTCGTTGAATGAGTTTATTTTTATTATTGGGTGAATTACCAAGGCGACAACTAAATAGTCTCTGAATGAAGTTGTCGTTAACCGAATTTTTTATTCACAAAGGGCAGAGGGAAGGAAGTTGTTCACACTGAGCAAGGGCCCACACATTGAATTTAGGGAAAATACCATATATTATCATCCATTTCTTAACACGGTACAAAAATAAGAAAAAGACCCTGATGGTAGAGAGCACGGCTCGCGTTGGTTCTAGCCTGAAGAACAAGATGAATGGAAAAATTTGTAAGCCATACAATCAGTTACAATGTAAATTGTACACTAACGCAGCTGGCTATAATAACCGTATCACCTCGGGAAGGTGCTGGTCGGCTAGGTACAGACAAATTACCAAAAGTACCATACAATCATGGTATGCCAACGGCCAGACCACGTTGAATGCACCGCTTCTCGTCCGATCAGCGAAGTTAAGCAACGTTGGGTCTGGTTAGTACTTGGATGGGTGACCGCCTGGGAACATCAGATGCTGTTGGCTTTTTCCCCCTGTGGGGGGGGGGGGGGGTCTGAATTCTCCCACCGTGGTCCGCTGCGTGTCGTAAGAGGCGACTATAGTGGACGGAGCGAGGGGACTGGGGATCCCCTTCTCTGTAATGATTTTCCCGAGACGCAGCTGGCCAATGAAGGGGGTGAGAGAGGTCGAAAGACCACTCAAACCCTAGTACTAGGATCTTTGAACGTAAGGAGGTGTGGAAGTAAAGCAACTGAGAGTAAGAAGGAGGAGATCGGAAGAATGATGTTAAACCGGAAGATGGATGTATTGGCCTTGAGTGAGACGAAATTGAAAGGTAGTGGTGAGTTGATGTTTGGGAGTGTGGGAGGGAGAGTGTCTGGAGTACGTGGGGGACATGCAAGAGAGGGTGTGGCTATATTATTGAGTGTAAGAATCAGAGAGAAAGTAGTTGAATGGGGTGAGGTGTGATCAAGAATAATGTGGGTGCGAGTGAAATGGGGGAAGAGTCATGGGTGTTTGTGAGCGCGTACGGACCGGGATCGGAGAGGAGTGGGGAAGAGAGAGAGGAGTTTTGGGAGAAATTGTCCGAGTGGGTGGCTAGAGTGGGGAGTGGTTGTAGAGTTGTGGTGATGGGGGACCTGAATGCAAGAGTGGGTGATGAGGTGGTGGATGGTGTTGTTGGTAAGTACGGAGTAGCTGGGGTGAATGAGAGTGGGGATTTCTTGGTGGGGTTATGTGTGGAGAGTGAGTTAGTGGTTGGGAATAGTTTGTTTCAGAAAAAAAGTATAAACAAGTAAACATATGTGAGGACGAATGGAGGTGTGATAGAGGAGAGAGCATTGATGGATTATATTTTGGTTAGCAGGGGAGTGATGGGTCGTTTGCTCGATGTGCATGTGTTCCGTGGTGAGATGAATGGGATTTCGGATCATTATTTGGTGGAAGGAAAGCTGAGAGTTAGTGGAATGTGGGGAGGTGTAAAAAGGAGGAGTGGAAGGGAGGTGTTAAATGTAAGCAAGTTACATGATTCTGAGCGTGAGTGTGAGTATCAGGAGAAGATGAAAGTGGAGTATGGGAGGGTGAAGGAAAGTGAGGTGGGTGGAGTGGAAGGGGAATGGAAGTTGTTTAAAGATGCGGTGGAAAAATGTGTAAGGGAAGTGTGTGGGGTAAGGAAGGTTGGAGGGGGGATTAGAAAGGGGAGTGAATGGTGGAACGGAGAAGTAGGAGCGGCTGTGAAAAGAAAGCGGGGGGCGTTCGAAAGGTAGCTGCAACGAGGCAACCAGCAAAATTTTGAAGAGTATAAGGAGAGGAAGAAAGAGGTACAAAGAATGGTAAGGAGCGCGAAGAGGGCGGCGGATGAGGAATGGGGGAGGAAGTTGGGAGGGGATTTCATGGAGAGAAGGAAGGTTTTCTGGAAGGAAGTGAAGAGAATTAGGAAGGATCAGGTGGAGAATGAGGCAAGAGTGAAGGATACAAATGGTAGGATGCAAGTGGAGAGTTGTGATGTGAGAAAGAGATGGGCGGAGTATTTTGAGGAACTGCTGAACGTGAGGGATGATAGGATTGCGAGAGTATAGTAGCTGTTGGAAGTGATGTTAGAATGCCTGTGTTTGGTGAAGTGAATAGAAGTCGAATAAGAAGTGCAGAGGTGAGATGTGCGTTGGATGAAATGAAAAATGGGAAAGCTCCAGGTTTGGATGGCTGCACGGTTGAATGTCTAGAGAAAGGAGGAAATGTGGTTATAGAATGGTTGGTGCGTTTATTAAATGTGTGTTTCGAGGCTAGTAAAGTGCAGGTTGATTGGAGTAGCGCGTGCGTAGTTCCGTTGTACAAGGGGAAAGGTGACAGGTATGAGTGCAGTAATTCTAGGGGTATAAGTCTACTGAGTGTCGTTGGGAAGCTGTATGGAAGAGTGTTAATTGGAAGAGTGAGAGTGTTGACGGATCGTGTGCTTGCTGAAGAACAGTGTGGTTTTAGGTGTGGTAGAGGTTGTGTGGATCAAATGTTTGCTGTGAGGCAGGTGAATGAAAAATACTTATTAAAGGGAAAGGATGTATATTGGGCATTTATGGATCTAGAGAAGGCGTATGACAGAGTGGATCGCGAGGCTCTATGGCAAGTGGTAAGTTTGTATGGAGTGGGTGGGAGACTGTTGAATGCGATCAAGAGTTTCTACATTGATAGCAGAGCATGTGTGAGAGTAGGGAATGAGGTGAGTGAATGGTTCCCAGTTGTGACAGGTGTGAGACAGGGATGTGTGATGTCGCCGTGGTTGTTTAATTTGTTTATGGATGGTGTGGTGAGAGAAGTGAATGCCAGAGTGTTGGGAAAAGGTGCGCAGTTGGTGGGACGAAATGGTATGTATTGGGAAGTGTGTCAGCTGTTGTTTGCAGATGATACAGCGCTTGTGGCTGATTCAGAGGAAAAACTGAGGAGACTGGTTGTAGAGTTTGGTAGAGTGTGCGAAAGGCGGAAAGTGAGGGTAAATGTGAATAAAAGTAAGGTGATGAGATGTTCAAGAGGTGGAGTGTGTGGAACTTTGGATGTGAGGTTGAATGGGGAAGTTTTAGAGGAGGTAGAGCATTTTAGGTACCTCGGGTCGGATGTGACTGTTAAGGATAATATAGAAGTAGAAGTGAAACATCGAGTGAGAGAAGGTTGTAAGACATTGGGTGCAATGAGGAAAGTTTTTGAATGCAGGAGTTTGAGTATGAATGCTAAGAGGGGACTGTATGAAAGTTTGATTGTGCCAGTTTTGTTGTATGGAGCAGAGTCCTGGGGGTTGAGAGCAGCTGAGAGGAGGAAGTTGGATGTGTTTGAGATGAAGTGTTTGAGGAGCATGTATGGAGTAACTAGAAGAGATAGGATCAGGTATGAGTTGGTTAGGGGGCAGACGGGTGTTATCAAAAAGTTGAGCAGGCGAGTGGATGAAAGAGTGCTTGGATGGTTTGGGCATGTTGAAAGAATGAATGTTGAGCGGCTGGTGAAAAAGATACATATGTCGGAAGTGAGTGGTCTTCGAGCGCGAGGTAGACCACGGACGAGTTGGATGGATGGGGTGCGACGTGCTTTGTATGAGAGGGGTCTGACTATGGACGTGGCGAGAGGGATGGCTGCGGACAGAAGTGAGTGGGGGCAGTGTATAAGGAGGTAATTTTATTTTTGACGCGTTACTGGAAGCTGCCCGCGTGTGATGGGGTTGACCTGTCATGTGCGGGGGGAGGGGCTGCACTCAATGAAGCGGTCGGGGTAAACCAGCTGTGGCTGTCGAGCCTGACTGTGGAAGGTGGTTGTACTGGGCTGCTGCTGATCCTGGCAGTTCAGGTGCGGCCAGTGCTGCCTCTCTCGCCTCCTAGTGACTAAGTGTGGTGATTGTGGCTTGCTGTCGGTTACCCTCCCATAGGGAGGATAAGCCCGGTATATGTATGTATGTATGTACCAAATAATCGTGTCCTTGTCCGTTTCTAATAATTCCTTTATCAAAAATACAATAAGTTCTATTAGATACCAGTCTAACGTGGTTAAGGGAACAGTGAAATTTCCGAGATGTAATTACAGCATCACCGCGCGAAGACACAGGTGAGATGAGCTCTTCATTCTTGGTGGAAGTACCTCATCACTTCTTTGTCTATAGCAGCAACTCGATGTTCACTTCAACAGCGTTTGAACATGCAAAAAATGATTACATGTTTCATCATGGTAAACAAACAGTGGAAATATTTGAAAGGCTAAAATTGTTCAAGAATTTGAAAACTTAAATGTGTGATTGCTGTGTGTAATATCGTGGTTTTCAGCACGATATAAGGTTTACTGAACAGAACTAGTAGATCGGTTAGCCTAGCTGTAAACCAGGCAGCAGGATAGCAAAACGAACAGCAGCACTACTAATATTGTACTGACTCTGTAGTTCACACAGCTTGCTCTTAAGTCTAGTTCGCAACAATGGATATTTCCGGCGCTGGGCAATAGGGTCGCTTCTGACCTATCCGGCGCTCGTAAACGCCAGGGGCTCATCGGCTGTTTCCGGCGGATGCCCTATCTATACATGTGACCGTGCCGAGCGAGACTCATAAATCTCCGCAGCCGGAACCCCCCATAAATACCACCAGTACGTCACTATACAACACTGTGGTTACTGGCCTCCGAGGCTCGGCTACCTGTTGAACCTGATAAGTTTAGTGGCTGGTGACACGCTAGTGCTCACTCCCTAACTGTCCTCCATTGGCCAAACAATGAATGCAAAATTGATGCAAGGAAGTCGATGGTAAAAACAAACTAGGAGTACTTCAAAAAGAATGTATTTATCAAGAAGCCAGCCCGACCTTCAATGAAGACGCGGGTGACGACGAGTTTCAACACATTTGATAACATAAGAGTTATCAATCTATCACTAATGAGAAACAAGAGCCTGCATTGCCTCCAATTTATCCTCTACATAAGTGTGAATAAATCGAAAGTAATGCAGATAATATGAGAGCAGGTACTGGGGCTACATCCACGGACAAATACTACTGGTAGTAGTATTATCCTTACATGAAAACTTTCCGTAGCACGACGTGTTTGACTATCGAAAAATACTATTCGGAGTAAAAATTATGACAGGTAATACATTGATTTACAAAAATGAACAATAAATCGTGAGTCACGTAATTACATGAAGGCTAGGTAACCAAGAAAATACTGTTAGTGCTAAATTAACATCTTAACAAGGCAAACGTATCAAGACAGAAACACAAAGCTCCTACGTAATAGCCGTGGAAGATCCTAGGACTTGGGTGTCCAAGAGATCCGTAGTAAAAAACCTAACGAACATCTGAATGCGATAACTAAGTACGATTGAATTTAAAAAAATATATCACATTCTAGCGTAAGGATAAAAAGTGGATATCTAGCATAAGCACTGTTGGATGATAAGTGCAGTGGGCGTTGAGCCAGGGCCAGTAAGCAGCTGTCATTCTGCTGCAGCCATAGACACAAAGTGACGTTCATCTTCTTACAGCCATGGGTGCCAGGCTGGGTCCATGCGACACAAGTTGTCAACACAGAGAACTGCTCGCACCATTTGGGTTGCCTGGAAAGTAGATTAGATTAGATTATAAGTTAGTTTAAGCCTCCCTAACCGCTGCAAAATAGAGCGTATCGAAGAGAGGAAGGAGGAAGGCAACATTTAGTATGGAGATAAGAAAATGAGGAAACTATGCAGAAAGGGCATAGAAACAGCAAGATGGGAAAGAAGTTCATAAAATAAGATTAAAGTTGAAGAAGCAAGTCAGAGGTGCTGAAAAACAGGACAGTAGTGAACCGAAAAAAGGTGGTCCTTAACATAACAAAAAACATTTTATTTCAACAAAAAGAAGGCCTACCTAACTCTCAGCTTGGGCCCTCACATTTTCCCCTGGGAGCGCTACTTCCCACAGATACAATAGTTGTATCCCCCTGAGGGGTGCCTGGAAAGTAATCTTGATGAGAATGTGTGGACATTAACGTAACAAAACACAACATAACAAACACCAATTACACTATTTATGGTCATTCTATACTGGTTTTGGCAGAAGGGTGGGTTGAGATGAGTCCAACTTTTTTATTAGCCAAAGCAGTATCATATATTTGACGTCCGTTGAGTGAAATACGCTCAGTAAGTTGCAGGCATTCCCCGTCAAATGAGACTAGGCGCAAAGCCGACTTTACCGGGTTACTCCGTTGCACTCATTGTTTTGATTGATTATAAGTTAGTTTTCTCCTACCGTACCACAACAAAGATGTTGAAAGAGAAGGAGGATGAAGGCACAGATTAGTATGAAGTAAAAGAAACTCGGATTCTATGCACAAGGTGTGTTTCCGTACAGGATCCTGTGCGCATGAAAACAGTAAGTTAAGAAGGAGGGTCAGGAAACAAGATAAAAGTTGAAGAAGAAAGAAGTAGGTGCTGAAAAACAGTACAGCAGGGAACTGAAAAGTCCTTAACAAAGAACATTTTATTTCAACAAAAAGAACGCCTACCTAACTCTCACCTTGGGACTTCACTTATTCCCCCTACGAGCAATAACTCGTATAGCTACAATAGATCCATTTTCCTGAGGAGATACACACATTGGAACTTCCTCGCTACTATGCTCCCCTTAGCGAGCGCCAGGCTTCAGGCAAACCCCACTGGTGGGTGTAGAAGAATTGGAGGGCAAATATGCTGAGTGTCCTAGCCCACATATCAGGGGTCAAAACTGGAGGGTGGATTAAGTGATAATTTCACCTCATAGCGGCGTAGATGTCTTTCAGGCAGAGTGGTCTAGTTCCTAGTTAGTAACTTGGCTAGGAAAATCCAGTTTGGCAACCGTGCGATGAACACCACGCCTATAACTTGAGTGTCTTAAAATTCTGTGTTTTGTGGGTTATGACACTCTGCATATTTGCCCTCCAATTAGTTAATGTACTTGTCTTACAGCAAATGAACACTATGCTCAGCAGTTTTTCAGTTTACAATTCGAATGTCTTTGAAATTTACTTATACGTTCTAGGCTGAAAAAATATTTATTCCGGGAAAAAAGTAGCACTAAAACCGAATGAAATAATAAATAAACACGAAATAATAAATTTAACTGTCTTCAAAACAAGATGAAAAGTAGAGGTACCGATTAGATTATTAGTTAGTTTAAGCCTCACTTTCCGCAACAAATGCGATCCAAAGAAAGGAAGGAAGAAAGCACCATTTAGTACGGAGTTAAAGGAACGCCGAATCTATGCAGAAAGGGCATAGAAACAGTATGATGAGAAAGAAGTTCATGAAACAATATCGAAGTTGAAGAAGAAAGGAGTAGGTGCTGAAAAAACAGGACAGCAGTGAACCGAAAAAGATGGTCCGTAACAAAACAAAAACTTATTCTATTTCAACAAAAAGAAAGCCTACCTAACCCTTAGCTCGGGCCCCCACATTGTCTCCCTGGAAGCGCTAATTTCCATAGATACAATAGTTGTATCCCCCTGAGGGGGTAGAGGTACTGAATACCAAAAACAATACCAATAAAGAATTTGAACAATCATTAAAAAGAAACAGAGACAAAAAACAACAAACACTTGAGAGGGTGAAACGAACTAATACTGGTAGAAAACAGTTGACCAAAACGACAATAAAAATACTTTGAAAAAATAAGACAAAGTGATGAAAATAAAATTATGTACATTCTACTTCTCGAACTGAAATAAATAAACTAAAAAAAAAAAATAGTAAAATATTAGGTCACAAAGAAGGGCCACGTTCTCCAGGTATCGCTGTGTTGGCACATATTGGCCAAATCTTTTTATATGAACAAAGAAATTTTTGATTGTCCTCGGCACCTCCATAAGCACCCGGCACAAACCATGCGCATCCTTTTGATACAATTCTCCAGGGGGAAAACAAACATTTGAGATAAGTTCCAGCACACAATTGAAAATAACATATAGCAAATTAAACCAACAATTTTTTATCTCTTATGTGGAATATGTAGTCGTTTTCTTAACATATTCAGTGCGACATACTTGCACAATTAACGATGCATAGTTATAACGCGAAATTCGCGATGAAGTGACAAACATCTCACCTTGCTCTCCGACTGGTCGAGCTGCGCCAGCGCCTGCACCCTGGTCAGGATGCTGGACACGGCCTTGTTGACGCGCATGACGAGCGCGTCGGACTCGATGTGGCCACCTCGTGCCGCACCTCCTCCGCCGCTGCACATCGTCTCCACGCTAGACTCCTGCCGCTGTCGAAACAAATGAACGCTACATTCTAACACACAAGCGAGTCATGGCAAATCTCATGAGAAATGTGAGGATGTGGCCAGTCGTCATAAATGAACGCTATATTTTAACGCACCAGCAACTCTAAGCAAACCTCAAGAGAATTGAGAGGAAGTGGGCCGTCGTCACAAATGAGCGTTACATTTTAACGCACCAGCGACGCTAAGCAAATCTCAAGAGAAATGTTAGGAAGTAGCCAGTCATCATAAATGAACGCTACATTTTAATGCACCAGCAGCAAGTCAAAACAAATCTCAGAGAAATGTGAGAGGATACGGGGCTGTCGACACAAATGAGCACTACATTCTAACGCACAAGCGAGTTGAAGTAAATCTGAATAGACAAGATGTTCAATGGGAGAGGATGTGGCCGCTCAATCATGTACGATTGCACACGTAAAATAAACCAATGACTGCACTAAAACAAATGAAAATAATTTTTATTTGCTGATGCAACATGAAATTCTATCAGCTGCCATTACCATGACCACTAAATTCCGAAGAAATTGCATCCGTATCAAGTATAACTCAAGAGTTACAGGAACAATTGAGGAGAGAACAAGAGGTGCTGGCAAGAAAATTTTATGCTTCAGTATTTTAGTGGACACTGAACTTCAGTATTTTAGTGATATGGTAACACGAGTGGCACTCGTGTTACCATATCCGCCCTCACATCACGCTGCTCACACTCCTACTTACCCTCACTCCACCACATCCAGTTATTCAGCTCACGTGACAATGTCAATGGAAATTTCGCTCTTCAAAGCGTTTTTTCAACGTTTCAATATCGTCATACAATTTTTTTGCCACCATTTCGGTTTTTCAAACACGCTACCATGACCGAGCACTTAATGCTCTTTGCCCAGTTGTCATCGTTGGATTATATTACATCATTTCACAAATATATGATAATTGTGTTAACTATTTCGATATATCTACAAACAAAGGTTTTTATTTTAAAAGATTTTTAAAAATCCAATATGATGCAGTACCAATTATGAAAAATGTTCTGGAAATACTTTTTGCTCTCTTTTTCCTTCCACAACTTTACTCCTGAATGTTCTGTCTACCAATTAGCTACAACGCACGTAAAATATTTACAGGGTGTACCACGACAAGCAAAACTTGAAATGAAATTATGGTTCAAAAATATCTGCTGCATTTTCATTCCGTATTGACCATATTCTACGCTGAACAGTTTCCAACAAATGCTTCATATTTTGCAAAATATTTCCTTGTAATTACTCTACCAAAGGTCCTCAGAAACATGTTTGAGCAGGAACCAACCAATATAATGTGCATGCCACAATTTAACTTTAGTTCACGCTTTAGAAAACAGCAAATTATCAATTCATGGAACCTTCGCATGCATATGTGATACCAATATTTGACAAAACAAGTTAAACAACCAACTTTTGTAGTACATTGAATTCATTAGGGATTTTCTTTTTTTCATTGTTTACAGAGGGACTGGAATATTTGTCTGTAAGTGTCCCCATAGAAAAATAATCCCACGGTGATAGATATGGGGATTATATGATTTAATGCAACTATGCGGTTGTTAAAAACTCTCTCAGCCATATTTTCACAGCTTTCTGTCTGCTGACAGCATCATAATATGACTCAAAGAAGTTTTTAATAAACGTATAATTGCACTGAATCAATATATTGATTGGCCTCCAAAGTCCCCAGATCTAACACCGTGCAATTATTTTCTATGGGAACACTTAAAAATGAATATTCTAGCCCTCCTCAACACTACAGAACTGAAAGAAAGAATCACTAACAAATATAATGTACTAAAATATGAGCCACAGTTAATATAACGAGTTGTTTCATCAATGCGATCAAGAGTGTGGACAGAAATAGATATGTGAAAGGAATTGGAGCTGAAGGGTGTCATCCGAGCGATTTTCAAATTTCGAGCCGATTGGTCTAAAATTTGGCCAGTATATGTAGTTGTTGAAAATAAACATATTTTACTCCTGTAACTTTTTCGATTTAGGCTTTTTTTGAGAAAATACGAAATATTAGTTTTTTGGTACATTTTTATGGATATTTCAAAGGAATAGAACTCATTGAGTTTTATGCTAGAACAAAATCGAAGACAGTTTTAGAATCCTTGAAGCATTGCAAACAAAGTTACGGTCTCAAATTTTCCATTTGAAACTTTTCGTCTTTTCTATATGCGATATTTGATCACTAACTTAATATAAACAAATTTTGGGTTTTGAGCTGTGCTAAAAAAAATTATATGTACAATTGGGAAACAAGGGACCGTAACTTTGTTAGAAATGTTTCAAGAATACTAAAACTGTTCTTGTTTTTTCCTAGCATAAAAACTCACTGACTGCTATTCTTTTGAAGGTTGAAAATAAGGGTTGTTAGTAATAATGTATAAATAAATTTTTATCTGAAATGTAATACAAAGGACAATTTATGTAATTGAATGCTGTTTTCATTTTTACATCGATAATCTCCATGCACAACTTCATATTCACACTGTGAATTGTAATTTACAAAAAAAAATTATTGAATTATAAAAATTATGACCTTTTATATTTGCAGTCTGATTTTTATGAAATTTGACTATAATATTTAATAATAATAATTTTACGGAAACGTTTCTACCGGGGTCGCCAGCGTAACGTCATATGATGTGTAATTTTTAAAAAGAAACACAATTTTTTCTATTCATTTTTCAGTTTCAGGCCTTCGTTCATTGAAAAAATTGGACATATTGGTTTTTCAGTTCATTTTTTATTAATATTTCAAAATAATAGAACTCACTGAGTTTCATACTAGAACAAACCAAAGACAGTTTTAGAATCCTTGAAGCATTGTAAACAAAGTTACGCTTTCAAATTTAGTTCCCCTTTCCTGTTTGGTTTTCTTTTCATATGGGGTCGAAAATTCAGGATTTTTGGTCCCCTTACACCCCCCTGGGGGGAGGGGATCTAGTGTCCGTAGCGCCATAAAATTTTAGGACCGAATAGTCCACCATCTAAGGGTCCTTTTCAACAACAACAAAAAAAAAAAATGCTCATCGGACCGACAGGGGCCTGGATGACCCTTAAAATCTTTGCAGACAATTTATCAATGAAACGAGTTACTACACACTAATTTCGAAGAATTCTTTCCTAAAACTTAAATATAAAGTTAATAATAATAATAAATTTAGGGATGAGTTTCCACCAGGGTCACCAGCAATTTGCAACTATGGACCCCCCTAGCTTACACTAGGTAATCATGAATTGAGCTAGCTGAACCCCCCAAGTGGGGGTTCCAGCAGCCCTCCCTCTCTTTGGCCGAGCGTCTTACCCGTGCTGGAACCCCCTCATAAGATGAGAGTGGTAGCACAGAACGCCCGGCCGCTTACTTGGAATACTCTCTGTTGTTGTGGAGCTGGTCTTTCATGAACACACGTCGGTTATAGGGCTTCCAGGGAGCTCTTTCATAGTATACTGTTTGTGGTGAGCGTAACAGTTGATTACGGCAGATGGTTCAGGGCATAGATGCTTTCCACGGGATTGGTTGGACGATTTATATGAGATCATATGCGTTGATTTTCCGGAGATATTCTAGGAGTTCAGCAATAGGAGCTTCATACCCCAACACGTCCTTGATAGAAGGAGGTGGGCTGCTGTTATCCGCGAATAGGCTGATGTAACGACGTCTTGCGTGATGTAAGGCTGGGCAGTCTAAAATTACATGGTGCACGGTAAGGCGGGAACGTAGGCAGAGAGGACAGCCGGGTGGAGGCTCTTGTACTGCGCTGTTCATCAGGTATCCATGGGTAAGGTGTGTATGGCCACATCTGAGACGGTTAAGAATGACTTCATTTTTTCGGGATAGTTCGTTCTTTTTGTGGGGATACGGGTCAGGTTGGATGTTCAGTAAAAAATTTCCCTCTTGTTGCCAGTTTTCTTTCCACCGGGTATTGATTTTGCAAGCGATAATTGGGTACCAGTCTCGATAAAAGAGCATTACACTTTCCGCAGGGCGAAGTGCGGCACTTTTTGCAAGCTTGTCGACTGCCTCGTTGCCGTCTATACCCACATGACTCGGAATCCAGCACAATTTAACAGTTTTGCGGTATTTGAATATGTCATCAATTTGGTGTTTGAGGATTCGTACAAGAGGATGGGACGTGCGTGCGTTTCGCAGTGATGTCAGAGCGCTTAGAGAGTCTGAATAGATAACGAACTTATCCCCACTGTGGTCGCGAATGATTTTCAATGCCAGTTCAAGTGCGTGTAGTTCCGCAGTGAATATTGATGCAGCGCTGGGGAGAGATATTGTCCTTCTTGTTCCGCTACACTCCGCCGCAGCACCGACTCGATCGTCGTATTTAGAGCCGTCCGTAAATATCGGTATGTATCCTCGGTATTCCTCCCGTCGCAGCCTCTGGTATTCCTGGACGTATAAGGCTGGGTGGGTGAATTCTTTCTTGTAGAAGGTTAGGTCCTGGTTCACGTCTGCTGGGATAGTATTCCATGTGGGTACATCGACGTTTTGCAATCGGTACGAGAACGAGGGCTTTATCCGCAGTTGGTCAAGCTGAAGGTTTTCAATTAGTTCGTAGGTGCGAACAGCGAAAGACGGCGTGAGCTGCTTGTTTACAAACAGTCTCCTGTTGGTAGGTGGTATAGCCAAATTGCGGGCTGGGTTGGACAAGTGGCTTCTTATTTTCAAGTAGTATTTCAGCGAAAGTTGCTCTCTTCGTAGCTGGAGGGGCATTTCGCCGGAGATGACTTGTAGACTGGGAATAGGTGTTGATTTGAATGCTCCCGTTGCAAATCGTAGGCAGTCGTTTACAATGGGGTCCAGAAGTTTGAGTGTTGATGTTGCAGCGGAGCTGTACACGATGCAGCCATAGTCCAGTTTAGATCGGACAAATACTCTGTACAAGTGGAGTAGAGTGTTCTGGTCTCCACCCCAGTCGTGGGAAGAGATTGATTTGATTATGTTGAAGTTCTTCTTGCAGCTTGATTTGATGTTGTTGATATGGGTTTTCCAGGTCAATTTTCGGTCCCACGTGAGCCCAAGAAACTTAACTTCGTCCACAAATTCGATGGTTTTGTTGCTGATTTTCAGGGTAGGTGGTACTTGAAGGCCTGGAAGGGAGGTAAAATGGACAGCCTTAGATTTATCCATCGAGAAGGAAAATCCATTGTTTTGCGTCCACAGTGCCACTCTGTTGATGCATTCTTGAAGTTTGGCTTCAATGATGCTGATGTCACTGTGTCGGTAGCCAAGTTGGAAATCGTCTACATATAGTGATGCATGGAAACGTGGGTCTTTAGGGATCTGTGAAGCTATTTCGTTGATTTTGATAATGAAGAGGGTAACGGAAAGAACTGAACCCTGTGGGACCCCTTCTTCCTGAGGGCATGGATTGGATAGGTGGTTATTTACTCGTACCCTGAAAGTACGGTCCCGTAAAAACTCTTGGATATATAGAGGCAGTCTTCCCCGGAGATGTAGATGATGGAGGTCTTGCATAATGCCGTAGTTCCAGGTGGTATCATATGCCTTTTTGAGGTCGAAGAAGACACTAACGAAGTGTTCATTGTGGACAAAGGAGTTTCTGATAATGGTTTCGAGACGGATTAGGTGGTCAACGGTGGACCTGTCCCGGCGACCCCCGCACTGGATATTGCTGAGGTGGCCGTGCATATCGCAATAGTCGATGAGTCGATTGTTGATGAGGCGTTCCAGAACCTTCCCGATGCAGCTCGTGAGCGCAATTGGCCTGTAGTTGTGAGGCGAATGTGGGGTCTTTCCAGGTTTTTGAAAAGGGATTATTACTGCTTCTCTCCAGGTAGGCGGGTAATACGAATGAAGCCATAATTTGTTGTAGAGAGACAGTAAGTTTTGTTTACCAATTTCTGGAAGGTGCTTAAGCATTTGGTATGAAATTCCATCTGCACCAGGTGATGTATTTTTCGTAGTCTCCAAGGCAGAATCCAGTTCGGCGAGGGAGAATGCGGTGTTGTATGTTTCGTTGTTGTCCGATGAGAAGTCCAATTGGTTAGTTTCTGCACGTTGTTTTCTTCGTAAAAATTCCTGAGGGTAATTCGTCGCACTGCTAACTGAGCTAAATGTTTCTGCTAATTTGTTTGCTATTTCTGGAACGGTAGAGTAGCTTATATTATTTTCTTGTAATATTGACAACTGTCTTTGAGGTCTGCCTTTAATTTTTCTGATGTTTTCATAAATACGGGTCATTGGCGTGTTCTTCGTAAATGTGCTGGTGAATGCTGTCCATGCCTTCCGCTTCTCCTCTCGCAGAAGGTTTCTGTGGATGGCCCTGGCTCTTTTCCAGCGTAGGGCATTTTGTGCAGATTTTGTTTGCCTGAATTTTTGATAGAGGCGTTCGCGGTTGGTGCGTGTTTGTGTCAGCTGCGCGCTCCAGTAGGGCTTCGGAAAGAATTTTGTGAGTTCTATGGTTGGAATACAATCGTTTGCAACTGCTGTTAAAGTGTCGATAAAGGTGCTGAGAGCTTCAGAGCATGTATGCTCGTCAGAGATTTTAAGTTTTTCCCAGTTTTGGTGCGCCTCGTAAGACGTCCAGTCTGCCTTTTTGTTGTTCCACATTGAGCGTTTCTGATCGTTACGTTGTGCATTAATTAGTCGTACTATGATGGGAATATGGTCACTGTCTTCCGGAGATCTACAAGTCTCCCATACCAAGTCCACACTCAGACGAGGAGATGCCAGGGTTAGGTCAATGGCGGACTCAGAGTTGTAAGAAACTCGTGTGTGTGCTCCTGTGTTGAGGAGAGTTAGGTTATGTTGGTCTATAAATTCTTCAATTATCCGGCCACGGGCATCTATCGTTTCACAACCCCAAGTTGTACTATAGCTGTTGAAGTCCCCCATCAAAATGATTGGCGGAGGTAGTTGATTTATTAGTTCGTTCATTATTTCCTGGGTTATGGGGTGGCTTCTTGAGGTGTACAGCGACGCAAATGTTATCCGTCGAGTGATGTGGGCAGTGGCTGCGATGACCTGGATGGCAGAAGTTATGGTGACTTCTTGGAATGGAATTGACTCATGAATAAGCAGTCCAACTCCTCCATGAGGCGTGACGTTAAAGTGGCCATGTTTGGTTAGTAGATTGTAATGGGGTATGAAAAAATTTGAGTTGTGCCAAAGTTTAGTTTCTTGGAGAGCAACAATATATGGGTTATGCAAGTTAATTAGTTCTAAAAGTTCGCTCTTTTTGGCTCGAACACCCTGGCAGTTCCACTGTAGGATGCAGATTCCGTTATTCATTTTGGTTTCCTTTGACTTCTTTTTGGTACTGGTTATAAATTCTTCTGGTTTCGCTTCTAACGGTCGGGTTGTTCTCACTTGTAATTTCGCTGTCGCTCATTGCCGAGTCGTAATCTGGTGTAATTTGTACTGGGGTAGAAAATATTTCTCCTGTGCTTGGATCAGCGTAGACTGCTTCCGCTACCTGCTTTTTTCCTGATGGTTTTTCGTTGCTTTCAGAGTTTTTTCTTTTCCTTTGCGTACCGTCTGAGAGCTGAGAGGGCCCTAGTGGAAGAGCTGGAGGAGCTGTCCCCACTTGTTTAATCGGTGTTGGAGGTTGTCGGCTGGGTGTTTGTGCAGCGGTAGATGTTACGGCAGAAGCGTAGTTCCTGTGATATTGGTGTTGTTCACTCTCCAGCTTTTGTCTTGCTTGCACTCTGCTCAGTTTGCATTTGTGCTGGATTGCAAGGATTTCTTGTTGGTACTTGAATTCAATGCATTTATAGGAGCCTGCGAAGTGGTCTTTGCCGCAGTTGTGGCATTCTATCTTGATGCTCGTGCATTCGCCGGAATCGTGGTTTACGTTGTTGCATCTCGCGCATATCGTTTCAGGCCTGGTGCATCGTTTCTGGGTGTGGTTATACTCCAGACATTTCTTGCAGAACATGGGGCGCGGCACGTATGGAAATACCTTGGTTAGTGATTGTTCTCCGGGTATGGTTATGTAGTTTGGGAGGTTTTGCCTGAATGTAAGTAAGATTGCTTGGGAGACAGGGTTTTTCGGTTTGATCCAGGTAGCTCTCACTGCATCACTCAGTCCGTAGTCTTCCATGAGTCCGTCCCGGAAGCACTCGAAATTGGAGAGGTCGTACTCATATAGATATATGAGGCCTTTCACTGAGTTGAAGTAAGGGTGTTCAGCTATGGAGACAGGGATGTTGTTTAAGGTTTTTACATTACGGATTAGGGTACTTTGTTCTTTGGTGGCAATTTCAATGATAAATGAGTCTTTATCCTGTGATGTAATTCTCTTTGGCTTTTCGCCCAACTCAAGTTGAAGGCTTCGCTCGAGCACCCAGGGTGAAATTTTGCGCTTTTCGTTAGAGTCCAAAGTACATTTGAAGTGAGTGGCGTAGGGAGCGGCGTGTTTTTCATTTGACTCAGTTGGGCTGTTCAGCATCTGTCTAGCACGGCGCTTCCCGACCTTGTGATTGTTCTGGATTGTAAGTACTTGTTCCTCTTCGATTTGCTTTGGGCAGGTTTTGTCTTTAACTTGGTGAGGGCCGTGACAGTGGATGCATTCGGCTTCAGAGGCAAGGCACTGACTGCTGCCGTGCCCCACTGCCCCGCACCTTCCACAGGTTGTGGCTCGGCTGCAACGCTTTTTGGTATGTCCGTACATCTGGCAGTTGGCACAGTGCATTGGTTTGTCGATATATGGGTATACTCGGGTGTCTGATCGTTCGCCGGGAATGTATATGAAATCGGGGGGAGACTCTGATTTGAATTCTAGAATTATCGCGCTTGTTTGTTCGTATCTTGTCTTGATGAAGGTGGCGTCTATTACTTCGCTGATGTTATAGTTTTCTTTGAGCCCAGTTTCGAATTCGCTGAAGTTCTCCATGTTGTATTCGTTGATATAAATGAGTCCCTTGGATTTATTGAGTTTTGGGTGGGCGAAGATTTCACATGGCACTCCGTTTATATTAGTGATGGTCAACAGTGCCTGGCCTTGCCTGTTGTCTCTGGCCTCGAGTGTGAAGCTCTCCCTTCCACTGGTGGTGATGGATTTGGGCGGAGATCCGGTGGCTGAGCGAATTACGTTTTTCACCAGGTAGGGGTCTATCTTACGTTTTGTTTCGGGTGTAAACTTCATGGTAAAGAAGCGTGTGAAGCTCCGCTGTGGTGGCTGTTCGGTAACATTGAGAGGGACAAATTTGTTCTTCTTCCTATGTCTCGCACTCTGGGTGACCTTCCCTTGTTCCTCCGGAGGTGACAAATGGGCTGATAGAGCTTGGGTTACTTCCTCGACGGTGTTTTCCAGGTTTTTAATTCTTTCCTCGATGCAGGTTGGGGGTATGTCAGAGTTACTGTCTTCGGTATTCAGTT
Organism: Morinoia aosen; assembly: GCA_030386875.1. Taxonomy (NCBI): domain Eukaryota; kingdom Metazoa; phylum Arthropoda; class Malacostraca; order Amphipoda; family Talitridae; genus Morinoia; species Morinoia aosen. The sequence goes on along the minus strand of CM059563.1, from coordinate 33,181,836 downwards.
TCGAGATGTCACGATCCGGTAACACCCTGCTCATCGATCTAACCAACTGGTTAAGGTTCCTCTCTATGTTGGTGATGCGGTCGGTGATATTTTTTTGGTGCTCTCCATTATGAGCTGTATGGTTCGTTGCCATCAGTGAAGATCCACACGTAGTTGTACAGACACTTGCTGGCTCGCCTGTCATTGCGGCGATTGGTGTCCTGATAGATTTTACTTCATTTGGCTGGGTCGTCACTTTTGTTGGCTCCTTCGCTCGCTGCTTCTGGTCCTTCCCGGTGCGTCCCCGGTTAGGCCGCGGGCCTCCACCGCCCCTCCTCATATCGCCTGGTCCTCGGGGCACAAGGCCACCGGGACCAGGGGTGTATGTTTCCTTTTTACTCGCGATATGCGAGTTTTATTCAATGCTCAAAACACAGGTTCAAGATAAACATACAAAACTAAAGATAAAAGACCCAGATGTTAGTGGGCGCCCCCACGTTGGTTCTACCCACGGACAACACTCGTATAAATAAGCTTATGATCACTATGTTGCCAATTTACATAAACGATATGTAATGAGTTGCAACTCCTAGTGGGTATATTAACGGTACCACCACGGGAAGGTGTGGGTGGGCTGGAATACTTGTTATGGACAAGTAATCCTTATCAAATATCCTTGTCTATAGACTGCTCCCTTTACGATACAAATGATGATAACACAGTTCGGCACCAGTAAAATTGGTAAAGGGAACAGTGAAATTTCCTATAAAGTTAAGTGTGGCTAGCATGTACATTTTATTGTATGACTTTCCTGTGCGAACATGTTTCTGAGAGCCTTCGGTAGAGTGATTATGGGGTAAATACTTCTGAAGATCTTAGATGTTTCTGAAGATTTCCAGTAATTACACGGTAAGTATTTCTAAAGGTATTTTATCAAAATGTATAGCATTTGTTCAAAAGCATTCAATGAAGAATGTAGTCGAAATAATAGTAATACCGCAAATAGTTTTAGAATTATATCATTTTCATTTGGGGTTTCCTTTTTGGTGGGATACCCTGTATACTGTAACCAACTAAAAAACCAAGCACTTCAATCTGGTGCATATCTAATTCCACATTCATGGCCGTATTTTCACAACCGTCTTTACACCATACAAAAAGTTGGGTTCTCGCAACAAAAGAACGATCATGAGAATTGCATAGGTAAATAAATGAAAATACGACCACAGAAATAATATCAAGGACATGCTAAAACAAGTCTCCATCACAGAAGCGCCAAACGCCGAAGACGAAAGAAGGACCAAATGAGCAGCTACCTTATGCCAGGTGATGATTTCATCCCTGAGGATGGCCCTGAGCAGCGACTGGAGCTTGAAGGAAGGCGTGGCGAGGCAGCGCGCCGCCACCATCATGGACGCCGTGAGGGGGCCCGTCACGCCCACGCTGGTGCACAGCGCCGCCAAGTTCGGCGTCAGGCGGAAAGGCACAGCGCGGCTTCCGTCTAACTCGCCTGCAAATAGTAGCTTAGATTAGATTGTTAGTTTGAGCCTCCCTATCCGCCCCAAAGGCGATCCAAGGAGAGGAAAGAAGAAGGCAGCATTTAGTATGGAGATAAGGGAACGAGGAATCTATGCAGGAAGGGCATAGAAACAGTAAGTTGAGAAAGAAGTTCATGAAATAAAATCAAAGTTGAAGAAGAAGAAAGCAGTAGGTGTGGAAGAACAGTATAGCAGTGAAACGAAAGAAGATGGTCCTTAACAAAGTGAACATTTTATAACAAAAAGAAGGCCTAACAAATTCTCAGCTCAGGGCATCTCAATTTCCCCCTGGAAGCACTAATACCCATAAATGCAATAGTTGTTCTCCTCTAAGGGCCGACGCTGTACATCTTATGTAATAATACCCTTATTGTAGTCCATTTTAGTTTTCCTTGCAGTCAATGACATCATCCAAAAAACAGCAATAAAATCACTTCTGCGCACATTGCATCTGTATATTCTACGTGGCATTGAAGCCTCACATGGCAGAGACAACACTTAAATTGATAACTTATTCACATTGCGAATTTTTGCTCCAACGTAGGATACAATATCCACGTAAATTATTCTTTCATGAACCTAAGAATTCTTGACCTAACCTAATACCACTGATTATCTCTTCGAAGTTCCCAACACAAAATACTTGAAACTAAACAAAATTCTAACCTTCGGCAACATATTTTAAACCACTTTGACTGCCATAATTCATGAAATTGAAGTAACCGCTAAGTCACGTATGATACTAGGAAAGCCCCTACCTACACAGCATTCAAAAGCACACTTAAACCTTACATTCTCTGACACATGCAAAATAAAACTAAAACAAACGATAGAACTAAATTAAGAAAACCAGACAATAAATCATTTCTAAACTTAATCCACTGGCATGAATAACGTGCAGGACAAAACTTCTACGCTAAAGTCATGAAAAAATCACATAATTAATAAACAGCCAAAAAATCAACTCTTTCTCGCAGCTTAATATTAGCATACTTACTTGTCTCGTACGCTTAACTAAATTTAAGATAAAACTGCACGTACATGGACTATTTTTAATGCTATACTTCGGAATTTGTTCCCTTGCTGGAAGGCTGCCAGAAATCTCAAAGCGCACTTGGCTCACAATGCTAATTTTGATGACAGTTAGATACTAGGTTTGTAATTGTTTCACTCGCAACTATCTACAACTCATAGTAAATGAATCTTCCCCGCCTCTTTTGCAAACAAAATTAGTCAACTTTCTTTAGCTCTAAATTCCAGAACAAGAACTTTATCTCTACATATCAAGCTAGAAGCTCTTTTCTAGATTAGATTATTAGTTAGTTTAAGCCTCCCTATCCGCAACAAAGGCTATCCAAAGAGAGGAAGGAAGAAGACACCATTTAGAATGGAGTTAAGGAAACGCGGAATCTAAGCAGAAAGGACACAGAAACAGAAAGCTGAGAAAGGAGATCATGAAACTAGAAAAAGTTGAAGAAGAAAGTAGTAGGTGATGAAAAACAGGACAGCAGTGAACCGCAAAAAAAATGGTCCGTAACAAAACAAAAACCTATTCTATTTTAACAAAAAGAAAGCCTACCTAACCTTTAGCTCGGGCCCTTACATAGTTCCCCCAAGGAGCGCTAATTCCCATAGATACAATAGTTGTATCCCCTTGAGGGGAGAAGCTCTATTGTAATTCAATCAAGAATCACATTTATCTTCGACCAACCAAGCACCTGTCATGCCTAAAACTGACATCAGCAGTGCATACCTTTAGTGTCGTCCAAGTCGAACTTGAAAAAGGCAACATTAATTTTGATCAAAAATCCCATTATTTTATTTTTGACCAATAGAGCAACTAACATGTCCGAAATTGACACCAGTAGCGCATACCTTTGGTGTCGTCCACGTTGAACTTGAAATAGGCGACATTAATAAGACCAGAGTCTCGGTGGAGATAGAGCATGTCCGGGTAAAGACGGGCCAAGTGCAGCACGTACTCCATGAGGCCCAGCACTCCCAGCTGTACAGTGACCATCTTGCGGAAGGTCCAGTAGTCCGTGGCATTAGGAAATGCTGCCAGTGCCCACTCGCTCAGCATTGTGCGCGGCACCATGCCGCTCTGCACCTCCTTTACGATGTCACGCAGCACCTACACGCCACAAAACATACATAACTCAGATTTTCAACGATAGAAGTGTTGAATGCATGCCCAGCTTCCAACAAATGCAAGTGAAATATTGATCCTTTAATGTATGTAAAATTAATCTATTAAAATTGTGAATTGTAAATGAAGTTATTTCAACAAATGTTAATGTGTGAGCTCAATTAAATCAGGCTAGTTCGAGTCAAATGACATTAGAACCTCCCATATAAGCTTAACGTGGCGTAGTAAATACGTGAAGTGCTGTAAGATGCCAGCTCTTCGCTGACTAACAGCATGTCGCCGTATGATATAAAGGTTGACATTTGTGCATGGTGCTTATAATTACAACAAAGTATTTCGTTTGGGACACAATGCAGAATTACAGTAAGTCCGAGTACGCTTTTGTTTGCATATTATCAGTCTCAGATGAAAGAAAAGAAGAGCATTGCCTCGAAAGGCTCCAATATTTCAGCTATCATACTTCAACCAGAGTCTTGCTGCATGATTCCATACTTCGTACCTCTAGAAGGGTATCACTCAATTCCAGAAAGATATTCAGGGTGGGGTGGAATGTTGAAGGGCCTTAGCTCAGATTCCGCTCATGTCACACACACTAATACAACACAGTAGTTCATCATTGACGCTACACCATTACTTTGGTCGGGCAGCACACTTGGCGAGAGAATGCCCATAGGTAAGAGGATCGCGACTCAGTTAGCCAAGTGGTTGAGAAAGACATTCATTCCATGAGACGGCTGTGGGTCAGCTTGACATAACCGATACAAAGGAAGCATAAGACCACCTCCATCCGGCGACTGCAGCAATTCGATGTGGTCCACTAGCATAGTTTGTTCCACCTTCCACAAATCAAAATGGTTCACAACGTCTCATTAATTCTGTCATAGGTCCCTCAACGCTGCTTAATACGAAGCTAATTATTAAGGCTAGTGACTGATAGGTTCAGGATCATCGCTATAGTGGCGGCAGCACGCTTTGCCTCAAGGTCAGCTCTCTCATTTTCTGAGGCACCAACGTGTTCAGGCACCCAGATCTTGATACGACTGGTGTCTAGCAGAAGGCGCATCAGCCTCCCAAAGATTTCAACAACTAGAGGGGGGTACTGGCCTTACTCTAGATAGTCTCTATGGCACTCTTGGAGTCTGTAAATACAGCATAGTGGTGTGGACAAATCTACACTGAATCAATGGCACTGCAAATACAGTAATGTAGTGCAGATAAATCGACACTGAATCTATGGTACTGTAAATAAGGTAGAGTGGTGGGGAAAAATCTACACTGACCTGATGAGATGCTTGTGCTCCTCTAGCCTGGACGCCTGCCAGCCGCTCGTAGTAGCGAGTGATGGGAGTATCAGGCTCCAGGTGCTTGACCTGACACCTCTCACGGTAGATGTCCATGAGGCTCAGCGAGCTTGGGTTGTCTTCTACCAGCCGGTTCTGTGGAGAGAACGCCACCACTCTGCTCACGTACAGGTGGATGAAGCGGCGACTTGACTCCTGTAACAGATGTAAATCATTTAAGAATGCCTTATAAATTTACTCAGCAACATAGAAGCTTTCCTAAGTCATAGATGAGAACTTCCCATGAATACAGAGCTTTCTCGTGCCCAGAAAATGTGGGTGGCAGCACAAACTCCAAGACACACCAGACACGTCCCTCAACACGAAGAATCATTCCCGAAAAGCTACAAGAAATATACTCAGTACAAATCCCACAATTTACACTTGAATGCCTTTTTACTCCTAACTGTGTTTATATTTTACAGCTACTCTCGGTTATTGAGTCATGAAAAGAATTATTTCCGGGAGTTAAATAAAGACAAACCATTCAAGCAAACAGTCATATTTACGTCAATTCTCTTCAACTAAGTGTTCAACAATGGCACCCGCACGAGTGCAGCTCATGAACAATACGGTCAACAACAACATTATGAACAACACTGAATATAATTATAAAAAAGAATAAAAATCTTTGCTTCACTAGGTGATGAAGCAAAAATTAGGCAATCTAGCATCTTAAAGCTAAAAGCCCCTTACATGGAACACGACACCAAATATTACGAACTCGTGCAAAAATCCGCTGATTGCAATGGTGTAACGAGATGTGGATGGACAGGAAAGGAAGGCATTTGAGGTCATGGGTATTTAAATTCAGCAAAAGTAATGGCAATGCAGAACAAAGTAATTCAAAGGTCATTAGAGAAAAAGGCATGTCAAATAAGGACAAACAGTAATGTCTGCTTAGCTGGTTAGCTGCAAACCTTTTAAGATGCGCACTTGTTTTTGTGACTGCTCATCGAAAGTTGCACAACTTCAGGGGCAGTTATCATACATCACTATCTTTACAAATGTTTTATCAACAGCACAAGCCTTTTAATTACCCTTGTACTGCTAAAAATATCGAGTGAAACTCAGCAGAGTAACAAAAGAAGAAAGGAGAATGTTCAAATGTTGCACCTAGAAAATCCAAAAAAAAACAACGATGTGAAGAGTTTAGCAGTGAAAGCTGGTTTTTAGAATGTAACATCACTTAATATTGAAGAAACGTTGGAGAGCCATAAAATTTAAGTAACAATGAAGAGTTAATGGAGGTTTACAGCGACATTGCAGAAAATTTTGCTCCTCAAGAGTATGTTGAGCCTTTTCTTGATGATCAAAATAACAAGGTGACAGCAGAAAAAGTATCAGAACTAGAATATGAAAAAAAGGGTGTCACCGGGCCCCTAGCTTTTCTATGTCAGGAGGCCAAGCCTTCAAGCCAACGGCCTCAGCAACAAACCAGTAAAATTTGTCAGTTCTTTTCAAGTTTCCTTTTCCAGAGTTGATTTAAAAGTCAATAAGTTTGTTAAATTTATTGGCAAATTTAACAGGGTTTTTAAAAGCACAGTTTTTTTTTAAACACTTGTTAAAAGCGGTTAAAACATAATTGGCTGCTTGCACAGTAGTAAGGTTTAACAGAGCAGGACGGCGGTCAAAACGATGGCAAACAGAGAAGACTTAGTTGCGGCCGACAGTCAAGAGTTAGTTTTATTACACTTGCTATAACAAGACACACAGCGTATAAATCACGGTACACGTCAGCACGACAGCTGGAACGTAGCTTAGCACAGCAAATCGACGGGTCAGTGCGACTGCCTGTACGTAACTCAGGACACGGTAAATGGAACGACCGGTCAGCACGACCGCTTGCATGGAACCGCCTCTGGTGTCAACCGGCATGCTGAGGTTCCAGCCCGCGGTTCCAGCACCAATGGTGCCGCACAGTACGGACCGCAATGTCACGCATAGGAACGCGCAACAGAAACAGTTTGGCGAATGGGGCAGTGAAGGACTTTCGTCGTTCACAAGGGTAACTAGCTTTAGAGATTCTATTCATGCACTTGTTAATTATTATAAAGATAAATTAACATACGAGCTTTGTGTTGTGATTGTTGTTGTAACTTGTAAGATTTATAATTTTATTTCTTAAACATAAACAAGTTTTTTAAAAACAAACTTTTGTGGGAATAACGCCTTTTTTTTTTCATTGGTAAAATATTACAATTTAAGTAAGTTTTGTATCCAACTTAGGCAATTATACGAATTAATAAATACGATAATGTTTACAATAAATTAAAAACTCCATCAAACGAAAATTATTGTATTACCATACATGTTTATCTTTTGAAGTTAATGAGGCATTTTGATTATAATTATTAGATGTATAGAAACCCTTACCTTAGGTATTGCATTTATTTCTAAAAATGAGATTTTGTTTGCTACCGAATATCTGGTTAGCTGCTTGCATCGTTAGCTGCGCTAGAAAATTGGTACGTATCTCCGCAGTTAAGCAGGTAATACTGTATTATGTAGGTCATAACAGAGAAGAGACCAGGAGGATTGCAGTCCGGACACGACGCTACCTTCTGCTTCGTGTAGAAGACGTTGAGCATCCTGAAGAGCTGCTGCAGGCGCTCCTCCCTGCGCGACTCGCTGAGGCTGGAGTCGCTGACCACGAGGTAGGGGTACACACGGCCGTTGTGCCCCCGGATGTGCAAGCGGCGGGGGGCAGACAGGTGCTTGTGCACGATGTCCACTTTCGGCAGGAAGCGCGCGATGCGGATGTAGTAGCGCGAGTTCTGCTCACCCAACAATGGCGCAGTGAAATACATTTGAGCAATGTAGAACTCAGGGAGGTGTCGAGTTGCATTGCAACTTAGCTACAAATAATCACCATGTGGTCATTTCATACTATTTCAACTCTTATTCACGATGTACTCAATTCAAACTATTTCAAATCGTGCACCTGTTATAGAATGGGACACTCATTGTTTCTCCCATTCGTCACAGTACAAGAACATCTCGCGGTTTAGCAACCGGGAGTTAAGAAGGTCACAGAGGTTGGCGTAGGAAAAACTGAGGTGAGGGAGAAACGAAAGAAAAACCTGACGACTGAAACATTTTGAGAAGAAAGGACTATTCTTGCCCGTAAATAAAACTGATGAATATTTTGTCATACGTTCCAGCAATGGCACTTCAGCACCGTTGAGTCATAGGCTATGTACACTAGAACTTAATTTGGGTTTGTAAAAAGTTATATATTCTACTGTTAAAACAAATGAATTATACTAGTATTGAAATAGTACTAATTCTTTCTGAAGTCCAAAGCTTGCCATTATTATGCACGTTAATGCAATTGCAAAATATACAAGACCTTGACAATTTGATAGCTAAATAAATTTTCGTGAAGTTGAACTGTGAACATTTTCATTTACACGAGATGCGTAGAAGAAGGTACATAAGCCATACTGCGAAAACGATAACAGGACGCGGGATATTTAATCCTCAAGAAATAATAGACACTTGGAAATTATGAAGAGCCTCAGGCAGGTCTGCTCAAAACTTTCAATAAATGCACTAAGTAATCAGAACCCGAACACTACCAAATAAAATGTGCCCCGTACCAAATTTGCACGCTCTGAAAAAGAAATGAATGTTTTCATGCAGCACGAAGAACAGATACTGAAAGAACTAGGTATGCATTGCACTGAAGGATTGAGAGTCAATATAGAGATAAGCCTCGGCCACGAGCAGCAAGAATGAAGACGCGCACCTTAGGCATGAGACACTCGCCAGGCAGCTCCACCTCCGCAGTTTGTACACTGAAGTTGCTCAGGAACCTGCACTTGTCTTCGATCAGGAACCACCTGAAATGAACCACACTATACAACAAGTGAAAATCATACACTGCGGTAAATGGGTACCATTCTACGACACAAAATATAACCACAGAACTCAGCCAGATAAAACCCTCATTCAGTTCATTTTACTGAAAGACTTGAAGGCTACAGGAAGAAACAGCCACGGCAATGACCGAGTGTAGCACATACTGAGATAAACCACTTCACTAGTTTGCTGTACTGACTTGGTGCCCCCAACGGGTTATGATGGTAAGTACTTATCATGTGCCAAGCATAGTTTATACTTGAAGAGGTAAAAGAAAATTGTAATTAACTAGCAATTCCTATTCAGATCAAGTACAGAAGCCACTCAGTACAACATTTCACACACACTAACACCACGCAGTAGTTCATCGATAACACATCATTACTTTGGTAGGAGCTTGACGCGAGCCTCGAGGATTTTGATCCATTTCTTAAGCTTGTGGATGAGGTTGTGAAGCTTCACAGACCCAGGCTGGGCAAAGTCAAAGTCTGCAGTGAACTGCCCTTTGAGCTTATGGAAGACGGGGTCCTGCACCGTGGCCTGCGCTCGTCTAGCTAGGGACTCGGAGCCTGTGCTGGTGTGGTGTGTTGTTGAGCTGCTGTTGTTACTGCTGCTACTGTTGCTGCTGTTGTTACCGCTGCTGTTCGTATTTGTGTTGCCACAGCCACTCACGCCCACCCCTGAGCTGTTTAGGTTCTCTGAGGAGGTGCATAGCGTCAGGTCAATATATTTGCATGGAAGAAGCTCTTCATAAATCAATAATGGACTCTAGTATTTCACAGAGCATTTAGCTTAGCTTATTTATTCATTCTCAGAATCATGTTATAATTGACTCAAAAAAAGCAAAGACACCCAATGAAAGAAACTATTCGTCGATGCTAATGGTCTCATCACCAACGTTACACGGATATTTGTAACTTCAAGGAAATGTGTGACTATTCTTTCAACATTTTACTAGCATGCAGCTCATTGGTAGAAGTGCATGCAATTCTGCTATGGTAAGCCCACCGTCGAGCGTATGGTGCTATCATGGCTTGCTCAATGCACTCATTGGCAATCCAACTACAACGATGTAACACATAAGATCAAGCCGGGCATTCACACCACAATTTTTTTAGTGTTTCACATCAAAAGGAATGCCAATTCAAATATAAATCCTTTAAGTAGAGTGACGAAGTGAGTTTCAAGGAGATACAATTTCATTGTTTTTTAGATAGCATATGTTTAACGATTGCCTCTCATTCTTCAGCTGCGATATGATTGTTGAAATCCAAAAACCATTTGTACTTCATAGGACATTGTGGAACCAACACAAATATTGTATTGGAAACTGGTGAAATGGTTACAAAACAATAGCAGCACAAATATTAAACTTGCAACTGATGACACATTACAGTATAAAATGGTTACAAAACAGCAGCTGAGCTGAAGAGAGCCTCACCTATGCCCAGTCCAAAAGTGGCGACCAGTTTCTTGACAAAGGACTGAGTGTGTGGCGTGATGACGGCTTCCGACACTGCAGCTGAGTTCTCGAAAGCTACAGAGTAGCACTTGGCGAGAGCCTGCCGCAACTGTCGGAGAACTTCTTCATACCAGTTCTCTCTGAACCATGTCATCTGTAACACCAACGCACGTATCATGAGCCACAACGCTAACAAAACGTGAGTTATGAACATGTCTCTTTGGAAAACAATAAAAAGCAATCCTTGCCAATACAGAACTCTGCACACTTTTCCACATGCACGCTTTTTCCAAAACATCTAATCCAGTTACAAAACCTTGAATCAAAGCACTTCCAAAGTACAAGAGTGTAAAAGTCTAAATAAAGAATGGAATAATTTCGAATGATGTGTTCAACAACCTCCTATCTTCGAAAGTCAAGAAAAATTCCAACGTGAATTGACAGAGCAACAGAGCAACCAACGTGAATATTTCCACACTTTCATCTTGTTAAAAGATATTCAAATTCATTTTCCAATGTATCATTACACAATACATGAATTTCAAGCAAAAGATGTAAAAGCCATATTCAGTAACACTGTTTATCTCGTAAATTTCTGGGGAACCAATACTAGCAACAGCAAATGAGTGAAGCAACGAAGCCTCCATCATTAGGTCTTGGTCCCAATCCTACTGGCTCGGTTGTGATGAAAAAATGAGTAAAATTTCCTGACGCCCTCGAGAGAGAGACGAGTTTACTGATGGTAGGCAATTGTTAGGTACTATTGACCTGGTCGACGATGCCCTCGAGAGAGAGACGAGTTTACTGATGGTAGGCAATTGTTAGGTACTATTGACCTGGTCGACGATGCCCTCGAGAGAGAGACGAGTTTACTGATGGTAGGCAATTGTTGGGTACTATTGACCTGGTCGACGATGCCCTCGAGAGAGAGACGAGTTTACTGATGGTAGGCAATTGTTAGGTACTATTGACCTGGTCGACGATGCCCTCGAGAGAGAGACGAGTTTACTGATGGTAGGCAATTGTTAGGTACTATTGACCTGGTCGACGATGCCCTCGAGAAAGAGACGAGTTTACTGATGGTAGGCAATTGTTAGGTACTATTGACCTGGTCGACGATGCCCTCGAGAGAGAGACGAGTTTACTGATGGTAGGCAATTGTTAGGTACTATTGACATGGTCGACGATGCCCTCGAGAGAGAGACGAGTTTACTGATGGTAGGCAATTGTTAGGTACTATTGACCTGGTCGACGATGCCCTCGAGAGAGAGACGAGTTTACTGATGGTAGGCAATTGTTAGGTACTATTGACATGGTCGACGATGCCCTCGAGAGAGAGACGAGTTTACTGATGGTAGGCAATTGTTAGGTACTATTGACATGGTCGACGATGCCCTCGAGAGAGAGACGAGTTTACTGATGGTAGGCAATTGTTAGGTACTATTGACATGGTCGACGATGCCCTCGAGAGAGAGACGAGTTTACTGATGGTAGGCAATTGTTAGGTACTATTGACATGGTCGACGATGCCCTCGAGAGAGAGACGAGTTTACTGATGGTAGGCAATTGTTAGGTACTATTGACCAGGTCGACGATGCCCTCGAGAGAGAGACGAGTTTACTGATGGTAGGCAATTGTTAGGTACTATTGACATGGTCGACGATGCCCTCGAGAGAGAGACGAGTTTACTGATGGTAGGCAATTGTTAGGTACTATTGACCTGGTCGACGATGCCCTCGAGAGAGAGACGAGTTTACTGATGGTAGGCAATTGTTAGGTACTACTGACCTGGTCGACGATGCCCTCGAGAGAGAGACGAGTTTACTGATGGTAGGCAATTGTTAGGTACTTTTGACCTGGTCGACGATGCCCTCGAGAGAGAGACGAGTTTACTGATGGTAGGCAATTGTTAGGTACTTTTGACCTGGTCGACGATGCCCTCGAGAGAGAGACGAGTTTACTGATGGTAGGCAATTGTTAGGTACTATTGACCTGGTCGACGATGCCCTTGAGAGAGAGACGAGTTTACTGATGGTAGGCAATTGTTAGGTACTATTGACCTGGTCGACGATGCCCTCGAGAGAGAGACGAGTTTACTGATGGTAGGCAATTGTTAGGTACTATTGACCTGGTCGACGATGCCCTCGAGAGAGAGACGAGTTTACTGATGGTAGGCAATTGTTAGGTACTTTTGACCTGGTCGACGATGCCCTCGAGAGAGAGACGAGTTTACTGATGGTAGGCAATTGTTAGGTACTTTTGACCTGGTCGACGATGCCCTCGAGAGAGAGACGAGTTTACTGATGGTAGGCAATTGTTAGGTACTATTGACATGGTCGACGATGCCCTCGAGAGAGAGACGAGTTTACTGATGGTAGGCAATTGTTAGGTACTATTGACATGGTCGACGATGCCCTCGAGAGAGAGACGAGTTTACTGATGGTAGGCAATTGTTAGGTACTATTGACATGGTCGACGATGCCCTCGAGAGAGAGACGAGTTTACTGATGGTAGGCAATTGTTAGGTACTATTGACCTGGTCGACGATGCCCTCGAGAGAGAGACGAGTTTACTGATGGTAGGCAATTGTAAGGTACTATTGACATGGTCGACGATGCCCTCGAGAGAGAGACGAGTTTACTGATGGTAGGCAATTGTTAGGTACTATTGACCTGGTCGACGATGCCCTCGAGAGAGAGACGAGTTTACTGATGGTAGGCAATTGTTAGGTACTATTGACCTGGTCGACGATGCCCTCGAGAGAGAGACGAGTTTACTGATGGTAGGCAATTGTTAGGTACTATTGACCTGGTCGACGATGCCCTTGAGAGAGAGACGAGTTTACTGATGGTAGGCAATTGTTAGGTACTATTGACCTGGTCGACGATGCCCTCGAGAGAGAGACGAGTTTACTGATGGTAGGCAATTGTTAGGTACTTTTGACCTGGTCGACGATGCCCTCGAGAGAGAGACGAGTTTACTGATGGTAGGCAATTGTTAGGTACTATTGACCTGGTCGACGATGCCCTCGAGAGAGAGACGAGTTTACTGATGGTAGGCAATTGTTAGGTACTATTGACCTGGTCGACGATGCCCTCGAGAGAGAGACGAGTTTACTGATGGTAGGCAATTATTAGGTACTATTGACATGGTCGACGATGCCCTCGAGAGAGAGACGAGTTTACTGATGGTAGGCAATTGTTAGGTACTATTGACATGGTCGACGATGCCCTCGAGAGAGAGACGAGTTTACTGATGGTAGGCAATTGTTAGGTACTATTGACCTGGTCGACGATGCCCTCGAGAGAGAGACGAGTTTACTGATGGTAGGCAATTGTTAGGTACTATTGACCTGGTCGACGATGCCCTCGAGAGAGAGACGAGTTTACTGATGGTAGGCAATTGTTAGGTACTATTGACATGGTCGACGATGCCCTCGAGAGAGAGACGAGTTTACTGATGGTAGGCAATTGTTAGGTACTATTGACCTGGTCGACGATGCCCTCGAGAGAGAGACGAGTTTACTGATGGTAGGCAATTGTTAGGTACTATTGACCTGGTCGACGATGCCCTCGAGAGAGAGACGAGTTTACTGATGGTAGGCAATTGTTAGGTACTATTGACATGGTCGACGATGCCTCCGAGAGAGAGACGAGTTTACTGATGGTAGGCAATTGTTAGGTACTATTGACATGGTCGACGATGCCCTCGAGAGAGAGACGAGTTTACTGATGGTAGGCAATTGTTAGGTACTTTTGACCTGGTCGACGATGCCCTCGAGAGAGAGACGAGTTTACTGATGGTAGGCAATTGTTAGGTACTATTGACATGGTCGACGATGCCCTCGAGAGAGAGACGAGTTTACTGATGGTAGGCAATTGTTAGGTACTATTGACCTAGTCGACGATGCCCTCGAGAGAGAGACGAGTTTACTGATGGTAGGCAATTGTTAGGTACTATTGACATGGTCGACGATGCCCTCGAGAGAGAGACGAGTTTACTGATGGTAGGCAATTGTTAGGTACTATTGACCTGGTCGACGATGCCCTCGAGAGAGAGACGAGTTTACTGATGGTAGGCAATTGTTAGGTACTATTGACCTGGTCGACGATGCCCTCGAGAGAGAGACGAGTTTACTGATGGTAGGCAATTGTTAGGTACTATTGACCTGGTCGACGATGCCCTCGAGAGAGAGACGAGTTTACTGATGGTAGGCAATTGTTAGGTACTATTGACCTGGTCGACGATGCCCTCGAGAGAGAGACGAGTTTACTGATGGTAGGCAATTGTTAGGTACTATTGACATGGTCGACGATGCCCTCGAGAGAGAGACGAGTTTACTGATGGTAGGCAATTGTTAGGTACTTTTGACCTGGTCGACGATGCCCTCGAGAGAGAGACGAGTTTACTGATGGTAGGCAATTGTTAGGTACTATTGACCTGGTCGACGATGCCCTCGAGAGAGAGACGAGTTTACTGATGGTAGGCAATTGTTAGGTACTATTGACCTGGTCGACGATGCCCTCGAGAGAGAGACGAGTTTACTGATGGTAGGCAATTGTTAGGTACTATTGACATGGTCGACGATGCCCTCGAGAGAGAGACGAGTTTACTGATGGTAGGCAATTGTTAGGTACTATTGACATGGTCGACGATGCCCTCGAGAGAGAGACGAGTTTACTGATGGTAGGCAATTGTTAGGTACTTTTGACCTGGTCGACGATGCCCTCGAGAGAGAGACGAGTTTACTGATGGTAGGCAATTGTTAGGTACTATTGACATGGTCGACGATGCCCTCGAGAGAGAGACGAGTTTACTGATGGTAGGCAATTGTTAGGTACTTTTGACCTGGTCGACGATGCCCTCGAGAGAGAGAGACGAGTTTACTGATGGTAGGCAATTGTTAGGTACTATTGACATGGTCGACGATGCCCTCGAGAGAGAGACGAGTTTACTGATGGTAGGCAATTGTTAGGTACTATTGACATGGTCGACGATGCCCTCGAGAGAGAGACGAGTTTACTGATGGTAGGCAATTGTTAGGTACTATTGACATGGTCGACGATGCCCTCGAGAGAGAGACGAGTTTACTGATGGTAGGCAATTGTTAGGTACTATTGACATGGTCGACGATGCCCTCGAGAGAGAGACGAGTTTACTGATGGTAGGCAATTGTTAGGTACTATTGACATGGTCGACGACGCCCTCGAGAGAGAGACGAGTTTACTGATGGTAGGCAATTGTTAGGTACTATTGACATGGTCGACGATGCCCTCGAGAGAGAGACGAGTTTACTGATGGTAGGCAATTGTTAGGTACTTTTGACCTGGTCGACGATGCCCTCGAGAGAGAGACGAGTTTACTGATGGTAGGCAATTGTTAGGTACTATTGACCTGGTCGACGATGCCCTCGAGAGAGAGACGAGTTTACTGATGGTAGGCAATTGTTAGGTACTATTGACCTGGTCGACGATGCCCTCGAGAGAGAGACGAGTTTACTGATGGTAGGCAATTGTTAGGTACTATTGACCTGGTCGACGATGCCCTCGAGAGAGAGACGAGTTTACTGATGGTAGGCAATTGTTAGGCACTATTGACCTGGTCGACGATGCCCTCGAGAGAGACGAGGACGGTGGGGTGATAGTCGCGCTGGATTTGCAGGATGCGGGAGCAGTGGCGCATGGGTTCCGTAGCCCTGATCGTCTCCCCGGACTGCTGTTGGCCGGGCTGCGTACTGGCCTGCGACGCGCCCGACGGGTCTGGTCGACAGGCATCATTAATTACTCACATCAATAATCATTGTTTTATTTCATTCATCAATGATGAATCATTGATTATTTAATTGATTAATAATTAATCATTGGTTATTTCATTGATTGATAATTATTCATTAATTAATTGGATCATTAATATCAATCACTATAAGATAATTAATTAATAATCGATTGATTACTTGAGTAACTGGCATCAATTATTATTGATGTCTGACCGGCTTCGGCTGTACACTAGCAATTTTTAATGCATCGCTTCATCACTGATCATAATCAGTGACACTAATCATAAGAGAGACACAAAAGAAGGCAAGGGAAAATCCTTTGGTCTCGCAACTGCACCCATTGTTCACTTAAGCTCCAAGAAGAGTGCCGATACAAGATTATAAGATTATAAGTTAGTTTAAGCCTCCCTAACCGCTGCAAAAATAGAGCGTATCAAAGAGAGGAAGGAGGAAGGCACCATTTAGTATGGAGATAAGAAAATGAGGAATCTATGCTGAAGGGGCATAGAAACAGTAAGATGAGAAAGAAGTTCATGAAATAAGATAAAAGTTGAAGAAGAAAGTCAGAGGTGCTGAAAAACAGGACAGTAGTGAACCGAAAAAAGGTGGTCCTTAACATAACAAAAAACATTTTATTTCAACAAAAAGAAGGCCTAC
This sequence comes from Morinoia aosen, assembly GCA_030386875.1. Taxonomy (NCBI): domain Eukaryota; kingdom Metazoa; phylum Arthropoda; class Malacostraca; order Amphipoda; family Talitridae; genus Morinoia; species Morinoia aosen. The sequence continues at coordinate 33,165,071 of CM059563.1, read as the reverse complement.
CTCACTCTCAGCTCTGGCCCTCACATTTTTCCCCTGTGAGCGCTAATTCCCATAGATACAATAGTTGTATCCCCCTGAGGGGGAGTGCCGATACAACAAAATGCCTAATTTGACTACTGAAGGACACTCTTGTCCAGAAGCCAATAGACCAGAGCAATCATCTCCAACAGAACAGAACAATTGTCATCTGCGATAGACCAGAGCAACATCCATCAGAATGTTCCATTATCTCTCACGTGAAGCGCAGCCATTGTACACCTCTTTCATTGACCACCATTTAGAACTCCTCACAGTTGCGTCTCAGAAGACAGTGTATACAGATTTCTCTCAGCTAACTCTGATAAGGTAGGGCAGAAGTACGAAGGCTAGTCTCGTGTTTCTCTACTTGAAAAATTTATAATACACTCAATTAACAATAAATTTAACTGCACGGACTATCTTTCAATGAGCAATACGGAGCATATCCACTGAACAGAAGGGATTGCTCAATTGGAATTTCGCACTTGAACTTTACAAGTTCTCCAGTAACTTCTCCAAACGTGAAAATTGTGGAAAAAGAAATATATTATTATTATTTTAGGGTTTTGAAAAGGAATATAGGAAGGAATGAAATCGTACCTCTCTTGAAGCGACCTCGCTGCTCAATGCGGAGGGTGAGGTACAGGGTGCGGACTGGCAGGTACACTGCCTGAGGGTACAGCTTGCCCACATTATTCAGCAAATTCAGGATAACCTGCAACAAGACACATTTTATTATGCCAGGCTCCTCAACTCTCTAGAAATAAACAGCACATGAACCCCCATGACTGGACACAACATGAGCGTTATCGTCACCACTACACGCCCTAGCACATGCACACCAATGTCTGGACATAACACGACCACGCACGTCACCACTACACGCCCTAGCACATTCACACCAATGTCTGGACACAACACGACCACGCACGTCACCACAGCGCAGGCGACAGACGCATGTCACCCCAGCACGGGCGACAGACGCACGTCACCCCAGCACGGGCGACAGACGCACGTCACCCCAGCACGGGCGACAGACGCACGTCACCCCAGCACGGGCGACAGACGCACGTCACCCCAGCACGGGCGACAGACGCACGTCACCCCAGCACGGGCGACAGACGCACGTCACCCCAGCACGGGCGACAGACGCACGTCACCCCAGCACGGGCGACAGACGCACGTCACCCCAGCACGGGCGACAGACGCACGTCACCCCAGCACGGGCGACAGACGCACGTCACCCCAGCACGGGCGACAGACGCACGTCACCCAGCACGGGCGACAGATGCACGTCACCCAGCACGGGCGACAGACGCACGTCACCACAGCAAGGGCGACAGACGCACGTCATCCCAGCACGGGCGACAGACGGACGTCATCCCAGCACGGGCCTCAGACGCACGTCATCCCAGCACGGGCGACAGACGCACGTCACCACAGCACGGGCGACAGACGCACGTCACCACAACACGGGCGACAGACGCACGTCACCCCAGCACGGGCGACAGACGCACGTCACCCCAGCACGGGCGACAGACGCACGTCACCCAGCACGGGCGACAGATGCACGTCACCCAGCACGGGCGACAGACGCACGTCACCACAGCAAGGGCGACAGACGCACGTCATCCCAGCACGGGCGACAGACGGACGTCATCCCAGCACGGGCCTCAGACGCACGTCATCCCAGCACGGGCGACAGACGCACGTCACCACAGCACGGGCGACAGACGCACGTCACCACAGCACGGGCGACAGACGCACGTCACCACAACACGGGCGACAGACGCACGTTACACAGCACGGGCGACAGACGCACGTCACACAGCACGGGCGACAGACGCACGTCACCCCAGCACGGGCGACCGACGCACGTCACCCCAGCACGGGCGACAGACGCACGTCACCACAGCACGGGCGACAGACGCACGTCACCACAGCACGGGCGACAGACACACGTCACCACAGCACGGGCGACAGACGCACGTCACCACAGCACGGGCAACAGACGCACGTCACCACAGCACGGGCGACAGACGCACGTCATCCCAGCACGGGCGACAGACGCACGTCACCCCAGCACGGGCGGCAGACGCACGTCACCCCAGCACGGGCGGCAGACACACGTCACCCCAGCACGGGCGACAGACGCACGTCACCCCAGCACGGGCGACAGACGCACGTCACCCCAGCGCGGGCGACAGACGCACGTCACCACAGCACGAGCGACAGACGCACGTCACCACAGCACGGGCGACAGACGCACGTCACCACAGCACGGGCGACAGACGCACGTCACCCCAGCACGGGCGACAGACGCACGTCACCCCAGCACGGGCGACAGACGCACGTCACCACAGCACGGGCGACAGACGCACGTCTCCACAGCACGGGCGACAGACGCACGTCACCACAGCACGAGCGACAGACGCACGTCACCACAGCACGAGCGACAGACGCACGTCACCACAGCACGGGCGACAGACGCACGTCACCCCAGCACGGGCGACAGACGCACGTCTCCACAGCACGGGCGACAGACGCACGTCACCACAGCACGGGCGACAGACGCACCTTGCCCTCTCGCCTGACGAGGCACGTGAGGAGCTGCGGGATCCAGGCGAGCCACTGCAGCGGGGGCACCCCACACCCATACTTGTCCAGGGCGTCCGTCAGCTGACATCCGCTCACAGGCTCGAAGCTCAGCAGCCAAAACACCTTCGCGATGTACTTCCTGGCCTTCACTTCGTTCTCACACCTGCTAACACAAAGTAGTCGTCACGTGATGTGCCTCCACATCACTTTGTACAACATAAATATAGAACATGAAGTGTGGGGCAGGCTACTTTATGCGCGAGTACTAAGTAATCTGTGATTAATTGCTTACAAGAGGCAGGCAGTGACTGAAGCAAGTAGTGGCAGAGGCAAACGTACAAGCGTCAAGCAGCTATCAAATGCAACATAATAGCATTGTGGCAGATAGATATTTGACATTGAAACGAATCATATAACTGAGCTTTATTCCTTTCAACTAAAAGGTAAATAATTATTTCTTTTTTCAATGAATAATAAAATATTCTACATTTTAGTACTCTAGCTATTCACAGCGGTTGGACTCAAGCTTTTAGCATGAATGTGCTCCTGCCGTTATCGAGAGAAAGTGCAGTAATTATTGTACATCAGTTAGTTGTAAGAATTCCTAGCAACAACTAAGGTTTTCTCAAAAAGCGAAAAACAGGAACCCTTCACTATGAAATGTAGAAAAAGAGGAATCTATGCATAAAACGTGTTCCCACACAGGCACATAGAAAAAGTAAGTTAAGAAGGGAAAGGAATAAAAAAGAAATAAGAGACAAAAACTCAAAAAAAAACAACGCGAGTACGAAAGATAGAAGTTCCGAAGGTCTACCTGGAGCTGACATAACCAAACAGCATCTCATCCAGGGTCACCAGTCTCCATAGCATAATATAGGACAAACTAAACTAACATTGATTTATTAATTCCCTATCGTACGTCCCCAGAGAGGAACTGAAGGCACACCATATTTCCTGCTAAAGTTAGCTACTGAAGACTCGATGCACATTTGTGTGCACCGTGGAACTCAAATCATTTCCAGAAAACGGACGGACGGACGGTCGTCTTGAAAAAAAAAATCAAATGCAAACTTCCACTCACTACAAATTCAAACCTCTGGTTTGAATTGAAACAACTACCTCTGAGAGGGGATAATCGGAAATTTATCTAATTTTAAAGAAATATATGACATCATTCATTCCAGTTGGAAACAATCAGAACTTCCTGCAAGATTTTAGCCAGAACTTCCTGTAAGGTTGTGGTCAAAACTTCTTATAAAATTTTAGCAAATAAAACGTGCCAAGTGTCAAACTGCCAAGATCTGCCTCAAAAATAGAAAATGAACTGCATCAACCAACACGGTCACATTCGATGGTGGGGACCACAGCAGGCATATGAACTGCATAGCAAATCAGCCTTAAATTCTGCCGTAGCTGCCATGAACAAAATTCAACATTCACTCACATACTCAAAATATGATGACGCGGGAAAATTAAAGCATAACTGATCTCGACCCAATCATTGTGGATTGAGTTAGCAGTTATAATGGTGCCAAACTACATAGGCAAAGCACTAGTCAGATCCCACAAAATTTGTTGTTCTCGAAAAGCAAAGTTTTGAAATAAGAAAATAAGACCTAAATGTAGGACGTTCGTTTCAGAGAAAGTACACTTCACGACTCGTTAATGAGATACAAACAAGACTATAATGACTTAAATCTGTAATAAGAGTTTCACCAGAGCACAAGATAAAGAACATTTTAATCGCGGGTTCCAACGGGTAGGATATATTTATTTGCAATCCACATCTGGAATATTTATGTTAGGTAAATGTTGAATCCCGTCATTTTTGACGGGCCGTATACATAAGGAAAGAATAATGACCGTGCAGCATGGAGGAAGCAAATGATAGCCTGGGCTGCAGAGTTGAGGTTGCTGGGGTCCTTCACAAAGGCCGTCTCGATGAAGTCACCCCAGAGTGCCCAGCCCTTCAGGAGCATTTCGTGGTACTGCACCCCGGCGCTGAACGACTTGTTCGCCTCTTCTGCGCGACCTGCACAGCACCACCTATCTTTTAGCCACGAACACCAAGAATGATCGAAGTATGACGCAACCTGAGTACAATAACAAATGACTCGGGCTTCACATACTCGCAGACAGCGATGCTGTGACACGCATCTGGAAACAGTACGCCATGCGCCGCTCGAATATACACGTAAAATTTATTGACTTCCTTGGGAGAGGAATAGGAGCTATAATAAAGCCTGACCTCAGAGATGCATTACCCTTGCATAATCTAATCTGATGCAAATACAAGCCTTGCTTGTACTAACTCATTCTGTACATTCAAAAACAGAGTATTTCTTCGCTAGTGAAACTAAGAACTGCTAACTTTGCTAAAATATACAAAGCGCACAATTATGGGAGCATACAACTTCATGTCCCTTCATTGGAAATTATATATTGTATATTTAGTATTTTTAAACCCGCTATTATAGAAATATTTCAGAGTATCTCGGTAAGACAAATGAAGCAGAAGGCAGAGTTGACACAGATAGACAAGCAGGCGTGTGCCGTGAGAGCACTAACTCGAGTGTGTGCAGGCTGCGGCACTCACCGAGGTGTGACAAGAATAGTCCTTTCAATGCGTAGAATTCTGAAGTCATTTCTTTAGTGAAGAATTTCAAGTTGGTAGAATCAATGACTTCCAAGCCCTGCAAAGAAACAAAAAGTTAGATAGAGCTGAGTACCTGTTTAACAGCAGTTTAATGGTCTAATTAGTCTGAACAAATTAAAGCAGGCAGTCAGAGCAATGAAGTGTTCACCACAATCATAACTAGTGCGCTCCCAACCTTTCTGGAGCAAAAATGTAGAATCCTATTTATTCCGTTAACACGGTGGCTTTGTTTCTGCGGTTGTTAACATTAAGTTTGGTTAGGTTATTCGACTCAACGGCTCAAATGTATTTTTTCCTTCCTAAAAACTACGAGAAATGCAATTGCACAATAAAATTTTACCTCATACCTGTGTCAAATTATATTCTAAATAGGTTGAGAAACAGGCTTAATGCCATTCACTTATTCCAGTATGTGATTGAGAGATTTACCTAGTGATACACATATGTACACATATATATGAGTTACAAGCAAAAGTCTCCCAGACACACTGCACTATAGCCTCAGTCTGTCCCTGACACTGGCACACCGGGCACCCTCGAGACATCGCTGCCAGCCAACCCAAGCATCGCTCCACACAAAGGCGGTCGGTGCGTGAGAAAATAAACAACAGCCACTACATCTTTGACAGGAAAGGCACGGAGACTTTCCTAAATAGTCAAAGTAGAATCGAAAAGAAATGCCGGAGTAGCCAAGTACTATTGTGGCATTTCTTCCCAAAATTGGTACACGAGACGCCACTTTTCATCTATTATTTCCCGTCAATTGAACCTTGCAATGCTGTCAGACCACGTGGATCACGTTGTCTGTTTTCTAGTATAAAGTCAATGCTGCAGAAAGAAATTTACCCATAATGTGCAGGTAAAACATTCTTTCACTTGGCGCAAATGAAAACAGCGAAATGGTAATATTTCACCACCGATGGAACTAGAAAGCAGAATTTCAAAGTAAAAAAATCAATAAAATTTTAGAACTAGGAGTTGAATTCATCTTATTTTCACTACTTGCTTCTAAACCTATCAAACAGAGAGCTTGTAATAAAACGAGAAGTGTCCTGGTCTACAGCAAGTGACCTGATAAAAACGCCGTCACCGACATGCACGGGACAACACACTCGAGCACAACACGCGGCCATACAACTGGAACTTCTCAACAGAAATGCAGTAATTTGGGCAGACGCGAGTGTGCAAAAGTGTCTGGAGGAGCCAAACACAGTGCGGGGGGGACAGCGCTCGTTAGCCCTACAACACAGTTTCGCACCACTGCAAATAAGAATTCGTTCGCAGAATAACGCATTACGTATTAGCATACATCAAACACGCGGTGAAACTACATAGTTTCATGAATACGAGTGCACACGGCCCGTCAAAATGATGATAGGATTAGTTATAGGACCAACTGAGCTTCAACTTGGCTTTCCCATGCTATTCTATGGCTTTCCAATACTTCCCCAAGTCTCAACCGCTGATATTCTATTCAACCTAATCTAACCTACCAATACACGTGATATTCATTCCGACTCGCATTCTGCTGGGTTAAGGCATCGAAAATTGTGGAGTTGATGAAGCTTGTATCACAGATACGCTCATCTCACACTTTCGGCTGGTGGGCGTGACACACAGACGGACGGACGGACGGACGGACGGGGCTCCTTTTATGATATAGATATGGAAATACCAGAATTTATGTATTTAGTTCAGTCAAACAAGTTTTGTTTAAGAATTTCATCTTAAATAGATCAAGTAAGTTAAATAGGTTGAATGGATTTAGTGAAGAAATTAATAAAAAAATAAACGTTATGGCGCTGGTGGAGACGACATCCAAAAACACCCGTACCTCCTGAAGCTCGGTCTTTCCCATGTTGTTAGCAACGGCCATGTGGAGGTAGCACTTGACCTGCTGCCTTATCTTCTGGAAGCAGTCAACGATGGGCACAGAGGGAATGGAGTGGATGCGCGAGAGGGACTCGAGACACACGTTGGTCGAATTGTGCTTGCGTGCGATCTTGCCGAAGTGGATGATGCCTTGCGCCGACGCGTGCACCCCTTGCATGCTGTGGCTCTGTTGCTGCACGCACAACACTCGACACTTCAAACGCAATTGTGGAAACTTAAGTTTAACATTCAGCTCAAATTTAAAATCAATTGTAGTAAACAAAGTCGAAAATAGCAAGCGTTAAAAGGATCGTGCCTTCATTTAGTTTTGATTTAGTATGCATGGAAATTAGGTTTGTGACTACTGGTCAGTCAGTAGCATTATGAAAACTCCCCCAGTGACCACCGGTGGCTCACGTCACAGTCAAAGTGTCAAATGGGAGGGAGTAACTCAGCAGCACACATCGTGAGCAACACTGGGTCCGGGAGCCCCATGCTCAAACCACACAAAACAACGACATGGTTGCACAGTATGACTCAGCTACTACAAAACCTACCAATTATCCAGCAAAACCAGAGACACTAACATTCGAATTCATTCAGGAGAAAATGAAGGGCTACTTATGGGTGCGTCTCTGTAAAACAAGAGATACTAAAATTAGAACTTAGAAATGGAGAAAAATGAAAAACAAAGCTTACTTTAGTTTCAAAATTACGCCTCGGGTGTCTTTTGAATTCATCATCAATACACCCACAAAATTATGACGTGTCATTTGTATGCCTGTCTACAACATAAAATACGGAACGTGTTCTCGAAAGCAACTGAAATCAAGTGTACGATTAAATTTATTCACAGCTAATGATTTTACATCCCATCTTTTGCCTAAACCCAAAATTCTGGCATTGCAGTCACTGTAACCAAATTGGCCGAATATTTTCACTACCTGGCCAGCCTCGTTGGACTCTGAGTAGTGGTTGACGATGTACTGGTAGTGCTGCTGGCGCCAGGTGAAGATATCCGACCAGTGGCTGAGGTCGTCAGCGATGACGGGCAGGCGGTTGCGCCAGGTTTTCATGATGGCCTTCATGTCGTGCACGCTGCTCGAGCGACCCTGCACTAGGCCTTGGTGTATCTGCCATGCCTCCTGTAGCTCCATCACCTACAAGCAGCATCAACATCATTATTTTTGCCCAGCAGGTGTGCTGTAGGCATTTATCACTCAAACCCTCACTTATACACGTTTTATTCAGAGAAGAAAAAGCGCCACCACTGACATGCACAGCACAAGACACTGAAGTACACCACAGCTGGAGTGTTCCAACAGAAATGCGTTAATTTGGGCAGACGCAAGTAAGCAAAAAGTGTCTGGAGAAGTCCAAACAAGGTGCGCGAGGCGCAATTTCATACCAATGCAAATAAAATTCGTCCGTAGAATACACACATCGAACACACGTTACAACACGCACCTGTTGCGCGGCTTGCAGGAAGGGCAGATGTATGTGCGACACGATGCTAGGCAGGCGTTTCCACTCCCTGATGCAGAGAGCCGATGTCAGCTCGACGATTTTGTCCACTGCGGTAGTGGCCGTCTGGTCGTCCACCACACAGATGGCCAGGTAGCCTTTGTACAGGTTAACTTTCCACTGGTACTCTCTGGAAATTATACACTTAAATTAACTACAAGAGATATATAGCCCCATGGATCCAAAATATCTTTTATGTGTATTTTAGCATGTTAAAGGCTAAATGTTAAACTACAGTTCAATTTTCAACTCAAATTAGAATTAATTTTTGGGATCAATTATGGAAATAACGAACACTAAATAGGTCGCCCCTGCATTTAGTTTTCACTAAGCATTTATCGAAATTGAGTTAGTGACTGCTGGTCGGTCTGTAGCATCATGAAAATCTCCTCCGGGACCACCGGTGGGTCACGTTGCACCTAAAGAGTTTATATGAAATATGCATGAGAAATTATCTCCACCACATTATTTGTTTTTAATATTCAATGGTGCTTTCAAAGTAGCTGAGCAAGTTGAATGGGCTGATAGCAAAACATTCTTTAGTCCATGTTCAATAAATTCAGTTTTTCTTGAACTCCCACAAACCTACTTTCTGCAGGCTATCACAATCGTTTTGCATAAGCTGATGTCAACTGAAAGGTTGATGTGAAAACTTCTCGCATAGCCTTGTACCTTCAGTCACAGCAGCGGCACCAAAATCCAAATTTAAGAAGCAAGAAACAAAGAGACAAACACGACTCACTGATCACGCATGCTTAGTGAACAAAACGAGAGGGTATCATCACAATGAAAGCCAATCACTTGGACCCTCAAGCCAGGACGGCTTGATAAGTTAATACAGACAAAGACATAAGGCACTGAGGCAACAAAGATACTACGAGGAGGTTGCAGTGTCGGCAGTGTCATGTATTGAAGTCAGTTGGTTCGCTAACTTATGAAAAAGTTGGTTTTTACAACCTAAACCAATTTGCTATTAAATTATATTGTATATACGTGAATGCGAAACAAAATCACACTTATATTCATGGACAAAAGAAAGTGAACACAAAACTTATTTTAATCTCGAATTGTATTACCTAACCGGTTTCCATTAGGGGACCCACCGGCAGATGCTCTCATGAGTTTATGAGAGGTAAAATATCAATTGTAAGCCCATACGGTTGTTCCACAACAGCACAAAACACTTGTCAAAAAACAGGACAGCAGTGAACCTTTAAAGGTGGTCCTTAAGGCCATCAAACGTTTTTTTTCTCATGAAACTTCAAAAATTAATAAAAAATACTTCAGGAGCGAAATAAGCTCGGAGGGATTCACAATATGTTTAGAACATTCGAATGCAGAGCCCTGAAATTTTTTTCAAATTTGCTCCCTCAAATTGAAATTTATAAAAAAAACTTATTTATGAGTCAATATTGTACATAGAGACGTTTAGTTTTTTTTGTTTGGTTCACAATGAATTGATCTACAAAGTTAAGATCCAGTTTTTTGATATCGCTTCAAAAAAAATTTAAGAAATGTTTGAATTATTGAAACATAATATATATATTTTTTAGTGATTACTTTAAATAGCAACAAAAAATTTTCTAATCAACTCTTCAAAATACTACTATGCAAATTTATAGTACACACTTTGATCTTTACAATGCAAAAAATAACTCCTCCATAAGTTAAAAACTGTTGGAGAAATAATTGAAAAACTGGAAAGCTTTTTTCTCATAACAAGTTTTTTTCGGCTGTGCGGCTCAATTTCTCCTACAGTTTTACATTTATGAAGATCTTTTCAGCATCGTAAAGATCAAGGTGAGTACTATAAGCCTGAGAGGTCGATTTTTGATACGTTGAATAGAATTTTTTATTAACATGTAAAGAAAAATAATTAAAAAAAATTTTGTTTTAAATTCAAAAATGTAAAAAAAAAATTTGTAGCGATATCAAAAAACTGAATCCCAGATTTGTAGACCAATTCATTGTGAATCGAACAAAAAATTAATAGTTTCTATGTACAGTATTGACTGAGAAATTAGATTTTTTTTAGAAATTGCCCTTAGAGGGGGGAGGGGTTTGGGCAAATTCTAAAAATTTAGGGCTTTGATCGTCCATTCGAATGTTCTAAACATATGGTGAATCCCTCCGAGCTTATTTCACTCCTGAAGTATTTTTTACTAATTTTTGAAGTTTCATGGGAAAAAACCGTTCGATGGCCTTAACATAACGAAACATTTTAACTCAATAAAAAGAAAGCCTACCTAACTATCAGATTAGGCCCATTTCGTCCTTGAAGTGCTAATTTCTATTGATACAATAGCTGTATCCTCCTGAGGGGTAATTCCCATAGGTACAAGAGTTGTATCCCCCTTAGGGGTATCTCCCATAAATACAAAAGTTGTGTTGCCTGAAGGACAAGATCCAAATGAAAGCATCGTCAGATTTCACTTCAGGTTACCACAAGAGAGTAAAGCAGCCCTGCGGTGATCACACCACACAGAAGCAATTCACACGTCACGCTACCTAAGAACGAGCGCAAAAGGCAGTACCTGGGATACGAGGCGCGCTCCAGGGCAGTGAGAGCGTCCCTCATCGCAGTCCAGTCGGCAACACGCCACGCGCTGTCCAGTACCAGTTGGGGTAGCCCGTTGTTCGGGTCCGAGCCAAAGTCGCGCACAATTTCCCACTGGTTCAGCTCCTTCGAGCATCTGAGCACAACGCTCATCATTAGTGCACCATTGACTTGAATCATGTAGCAAAATAAGCCTTCCACCTCCTACAAATTAACACTTTAGACTGTGGCAAGTGAAACTGAAATTTAATATATTGAGTTCAAATTTAAAGCAAATTGTTGTAAGCAATGGTGAAAATACCTAACATTAACTGGATCGTGTTTTCATTTAGTTTTGATTCAGTTTATTTTTCAATTGAGTTTGTGACTACTGATTGGTCAGCAGCATAACGAAAACTCCCTGTCATCAAATATGACCAACGTTGCAGTCGAAGTGTTGACCAAGCGGGTGAGTACAAACAGCATCGTACCAATAACAAATAACGTGGTGTCGAGTACTTTTTGCCTAACTCTTCTGTCTCTTTGCATAAAAAATATACAGCACCTCTCCCGGTAGAAGCTATCCACCGAAATGATAATGCAGCTCGGTGTCTCGCAACAGAAATGCTAGTTCATGTTCATGGAAAGCATCAAATCGTGCAGCTATGAGACAGCCTAACACTGGTATTACCAGTATCATCAGAACTTCTGAACAGCACACCAAGCATCGAAGTGGAGATACCTACACTTAGCCAGATGCAAAATTTCAACACATACTCAAACATAATTCGTGAAGAATAGCAAGACAAAATATTTAATCCTACTTAACCTTCATCAAAGGAAATACCCCACTCAGAAGTCATTAAAAATATTTAATTGAACTTTGAATGCAACCTTTGCAGGAAGTAAGGAACAGCATACAAGACGAAATACAAGTAAGAGCTGTGCTATCCGCAGGACAACACATATAAAGTTATGCAACACACAACAAAATACAAGAGTGGCACAGCTAAGCCAGCACAAACACACAACAATCAAGGTCTGCACAGCTAAGCCAGCACAAACACACAACAATCAAGGTCTGCACAGCTAACCCAGGCACAAACACACAACAATCAAGGTCTGCACAGCTAACCCAGGCACAAACACACAACAATCAAGGTTTGCACAGCTAACCCAGGCACAAACACAACAAACAAGGTCTGCACAGCTAACCCAGGCCCAAACACACAACAATCAAGGTCTGCACAGCTAACCCAGGCACAAACACACAACAATCAAGGACTGCACAGCTAAGCCAGGCACAAACACACAACAATCAAGGTCTGCACAGCTAACCCAGGCACAAACACACAACAATCAAGGTCTGCACAGCTAACCCAGGCCCAAACACACAACAATCAAGGACTGCACAGCTAAGCCAGGCACAAACACACACAATCAAGGTCTGCACAGCTAACCCAGGCCCAAACACACAACAATCAAGGACTGCACAGCTAAGCCAGGCACAAACACACAACAATCAAGGTCTGCACACCTAAGCCAGGCACAAACACACAACATTACAATTCAGGGCTGCACAGCTGCGTGAGATCACCTGAGCCACTGGCGCTCCCAGAGCTTGACCTCAGCATTGTGGCGAGGGGGCAGAGCCCTGATGGCCATGTCGGTACTGCCTTTGTTCATGGCCACTTCATACGCAGCCACCGCTTGCTCCATGAAGCCATGTTGCTCAAATGTCACAGCCTGAAAATTAGAAAATGCAAAAATTAACTAATGCGAGAGAATGGATGATTGATGGATTATAAGAAAGTTCTAGCCTCTCCTAGCGTTAACCACAACAAAGATGTTCAAAGAGAGGAAGAATGAAGGCATCATTTAGTATGGAGTTGAGGGAATGCAGAATCTACGCACAAGGAGCATAAAAACATTAAGCCAAGAAAGAGGTTAATGAAACGAGATAACAGTTGAAGAGGAAAGTAAGTGCTGAAAAACAGGACAGCAGTGAGCCGAGAATAAAAAGTCTGTACCAAAACAAAAACCTATTCTATTTCAACAGAAAGAAGGCCTACCCAACCCTTAGCTTGGGACCTCGCATAATTCCTTTGGGAGTGTTGGCTCCCAGGGATACAATAGTAGTATCTCCTTAAGTGGGGGTGAGAGAATGAAATAAAAAATTCTCAACACTGCTCTACCCCGTTAACGTGAAACAATTAACATAAAGTGGCAATAAAAAAATTTGTGGCTTCATAAAACTCCTTCAAAAACTTGCGGCATAATGCATAAGAGTTATCAAGGAAGACTCAACCTCACGATACAGGTTTGAAGAAGATAAATTAAACTGGAACTTCACAGTTATTAGGCCTGAATCAGTGTTTTTTCTGGCACATCATAACAGAATAAAAACACATTCATAATTTCATCAATTCAGACTGTCCGCGCCTTTTAAAATTGACATTATTCTAGATACAGTGCAGAACGGAGAAGAGGAATAACTAAATCTCATCTAAGATACACAGATTGAAAAATAAACAATTTAATAAGAGGAACAATTGAATCTTATCTAGGATACACAGGGTGAACATTTAACAACTTAACAAGAGGAACAATTGAATCTTATGTAGGATACACAGGGTGAACATTTAACAACTTAACAAGAGGAACAATTGAATCTTATCTAGTATACACAGGATGAACAATGAGCAATTTAACAAGAGGAACAATTCACGCACAACAGCCAAAAGCACTAACACCGGCACTTACGAGCTTGGTCTCTGGGTAGTGGGCATACGTCTGCCATAGTCCGGCCCACAGATCGTCCTCTCGCATCTGGGAGTATAGATCGCTCAGGCCCACCATCGCTTCCTGTCAAATTCAATACTGCATAGGTTAACACTTGAGCCACAATTGGTAAAACTAGGGTTCAATATTTAACTCAAATTTAATGCCAATTGTTGCAAGCAATTTTGTAAATACCAAAAATTATTAATTAAATCTTGCTTTCTTTTAGCTTTGATCAAGTACTTAGGAAAATTGAGTTGGTGACTACTGGTTGGTAGTATGCACAGGGTCACCAGCATTATGGAAATCCCCTCCGTTCTCACCAGTGGGCAAGTTGCGATCAAAGTGTTTAAACATAGTAAAAACTGGCGTGCTTAACAGTACAATACACAAGCCACAGTTCTGAAAACACCAAAATAACCTCTAATTATTGTTAATTTCGCTCAAATGCAATGCAGTGATAGCTTGAGACATTCTATTCATCATTAATGGTTTAAAGAGAAAAATAAGTAATGGTAGCAGCAGCAGTAAAGAAATAATTTCTATCGTTTGAGAAATTGGATGCCTCGATTAGTTTAAATTGAAGGGAATTTGAGCAGGAGCAATAATGAAAATAGACCAGCTTTTAAAGGTGTGACGGATGAATCCCACACTCCACAAAAAAGTTTTCCTGAGTAAAAAAAAAACAGCAAAAAATAACTAAGAAAACTAACCGTGAAGACTTGGCAAGTAGGAGAGCTGAAAAAACCAAAGGTGTCCTCAGAGCAAAGCGTAAATTAGAGCAAAAATGAGTGGATGAAAAACAACCACAAAAATTCTAGAAACTTAGCAAATAGAAGAGTTGAAAAAAAACGAGTGGCTGACCTGCTGCAGTGTGAGAAGTTGGTCGGGATAGTCCAAGTCCCTCTTGAGGGAGCCAGATGGAGGTGACCCTTGACTGGCATGCATGATGGCCTCCAGCTGGAGGCTCATGCGGTGCCAGAGGTTGTGTCCCTTGCCCAGGTACTGAAGCAAGAAGGGCCGCATGGACACGCTAGGCTGACACAAACATAAAGCTTCCACGAAAGTTTGGATGGCCGACGGATGGCTCTCCTTCTGAACGATGTGCGCGCCAGATGACAGGAATGGAGGAATTTCTCTGCTCAGGGACTGTTGTTGCTTCTCGCTGAGCACACTCCAGATGCGCGGGAAGAGCTGCTTCCACACCCACTCTGCCAAGCCTGTGTCCATGTGGCAGAGCTGGGCCGTGCCCGCCAGAAAATGGTTCGTGTACACTTCGTTAGCACCTTGGTAAAACTTCCACTGGGTTGAAATCAGCATCAAAACTTTGGCTCTCGAGTTTGTTGAGGAACGCGAACCAGAAAGAGAGCTCTCTCCAGGTACAGTTGAAGAGAGTTCCATGTCAATGTCATCCTGATTAGTTTCTGAAGAGTTATTTGCAGAGGACGACTCGACATCTTCTTCCTTTACATTTGCAAGCATGGAGAAATGAGCGCGATCTGCCGGCTCTGCCCAGCCAATAACAGAGGCAACGCTAGGTAGCATGATGTCACTGCGGGAGACTTGGATGGGGATTTTCTCGTAGGCAGTGCTCAGCAGGATTTGAATACACTGCTTGATCCAATAATGAGGCCCGATACCGTCCCAGTTCTGGGAACACACGATGTAGAGCAGGCGACTGTGCAGCCTGTTAGGCATGCTGTCCTGGAACACTTGAAGGAAACTCGCGCGGATCTGTGGCTGATTGCAACGCAGACCCGTCAAGAAGGCCGTCTCGAGTTTGCTAACAAGCTCAGTCGTCTTCAAATACTCATCACGATACACAAAAAGCACGATGTTCAAGAACTGCGCCATCATTTCGTCATCAAGTGGGAAACGTTTCTCGACGTACTGCATGAGCTTCACGAGCAAGATGCTCTTTTCACGCAGGCTGGGCGCTTGACCAGGCAGCGAGGCAGTGTGTTTCATCCGCACCCACTCGCCCACAACTTTGGTGATGGCCTTCATTACTTTGACGTCAGGCGTTTTTTCAATGAGCCCCACCATCACGTTGCCAATGAAGACCTTGCGCATTTCGCTGCTCAGCACACACACTCTGTTCTTGACAAGCTCGAGTAGCACGATGAGAGTGTCCACGCGGTTGGCTTCATCTGGAAAATATTGCAGTTACCCCTCAAATCTTCAATAAAGATTACACACATCGTTCAGAAGATATACTATCTAATTCAGATAGCCTTCAGATTTTGAGAATACAATCAAGGGGAACCAATTTTGACTACCTAATTCAGCGGACAGCGATTCGATTATGACATTACCTAATTCAGATAGTTTTAGATTTCTGAAAATTAAAAAACTGGAAATAAGAGTATGTTTCATTAAAAATCAGTACGCTAATTGTTCTGTAACTGGGCACTCGCATACGAGGTGAGTTTATGGTGAATCATCTTGGGTTATTCCCTCACATCGGTAGCAGACAGAAACTCTGCAGTATGGTTTGATATACCGGCACAGTTGTAGTGGGGCATTGAGTGCAGCACTAAAACACAAGGCGCTCTAGAAGTTGTAGTGAAAGTGATCCGTGTTTTTGATGCTCAAAATAACGGTACTTTAACCACAAGAAATGCAAATAACTGTATTCGTTTTCTCTGTGTTTGCGTGGTGTAACATTCAGAAGAATTAATCACCACATGAATAAGACATGGACGTCGTCTTCCAAACTTAAAATGAAGCGCCGGTCAGCTTATTTCTCCACCAAACTGCTTATGTAGATTAGATTAGATCATTAGTTAGTTTACGCATCCCTATACGCAACAAAGGCGATCCAAAGAGAGGAAGAAGGTATGAACTCCATTCCCTTAACTCCATTTAGTATAGAGTTAAGGGAACGCGGAATCTATGCAGAAGGGCATAGAAACAGTAAGTTGAAAAAGAAGTTTATGGAACAAGACAAAGTATAAGAAAGTAGTGGATATTGAAAAACAGGACATCAGCAAACCAAGAAAAAATGATCATTAACAAGAATAAGATTTACGGTAACAACAAAACAGGTCTACCTAACCTTCAACACGGAACCTCACATTTTCCCCTGGGATTATGCCACTAACGCATCGAACATCAGAACAATACGTAAAGAAGCGCTCTCTGTGGCCATTATTGATTTCCTCAACATTGAAGGATTATTTCCTCAACATTGAAGTGCTTACAGAGATATTGTTCAGCGTAAATCAAGAATATATATCATATTATACGAGTATAAGTATGTGTAAGACTTCCTAGCTACAACAAAGACGATCTCCAAAGAGCGAAAAGAAGGCATCATTTGATTCGGCCTGTAGAAAATGAGGTGCGTTCCCACACAGGGGACTCAGAGCACAGAAATAGCTTGTTCAGTTAGAAGGGAAAGAAAAGACAAAGAAGAGACTAGATTAAATCAGTTTAGGCCTCCCAACCACAACAAAGGTGTTCAAGAGAAGAAGGTTGAAGGACCCATTGATATGGTTTTAAGGGAATGGAAATCTACGCACAAGGTGAGTTCCTATACAAGATCCTTTAGGGAACAGTAGCATAACTGGTCAGTAGCAGAGGGAAGCCAACATAATTAGATCAAACATCAACAAGATTTCAAAGGCATCAACCCATCAGCACACTACATCAATTACTTGAGATATCAGGTCCAAGCGGCGCCATGTGGGAAGCCGTCATTTCATCAACAAGACATCAAAGAAATGCATTAATCTATCAGTACACTAAGGCAATTACTTGAGATATCAGGTCCGATGGGCGTCAAGTGGTCCCGCGTAATTTTCTGCAGCACTTTCATGACGGACGCCATCAGCTTGTCCAGGTACTGGGTGGAGTGCTGTGCGACAGCTCGCATCACCATCAGGGCGGGGTACAGCGTCAACACGGAGCCGGGAGGGCCGCGGTCATAGTTATTGAGAGTGTCCTGCACTAATTTTGTCGCTCGTGACATCAGCTCCTCAAGATCATCCACCCCAAAAGTGGTGAACAGGGTTGAGAGGAGAGGATGAAGCAGACGGATGATGCGAGGGTTGGAACAAGCGCAGCAGCACAACAACCCGCGGTATAAGCCTTTCACGGCGGACAGCATTTGTTCTCGTTTCAGTTTCCCCACCAGGAAAGTAAGCAGCTCCAAACCAGAGCACACATTTCCCTGACTGTACTGGGGAGAATCCACGCCTTGGAAGAGCTTGTCGAGCCAACCGAGCTTGGGGTCGGCATTTGGCCAGACGACGAGAGCGCGTTTGAGCAGGAGAGAGCAACGCCTGGATAGCAACTCGCTGGCAGTGGCAGCCGGCAATGGAGGGCTGGCATTGGGCAGCAGCGCTGAGGTGGCCGTGCTTGTCTCGTGCACTTGACACGGCAGCCGTACGAGGAAGTACACGACTGTGTCTGCATGCACGGCGGGCCGGTACTGGTCGAGAAGAGTGCGACCCTTCATGCGCGTCTCGACCGCAGGAGTCACTACGCCGGCCTTCTCATCCGCCACACGCCGTTCTTCCCATTTGATGCAGACCTGCCAGAATTTATGGCTTCGTCATCAGTGTAAAGCCCTAATTGCTATGAGAAATACTCTAACACTGGATGTGCATATAAAATGAGTACTGTAAAATATAAAATGAAATTTGAAAATTAGGAGCAATAGAATATGAAAAATACTCAAATTCTGCATATGAATTTATAATATGTGTACCGTAACATGAAGTGCAGCACTGCATGTGAACATGAAATACGTATGTATACTGCAAAATAAATTGTGGGCATAACAATTAGGAACAATTGAGAATTGAATTTTATAATGACCATGCCCATGAGCAAAAAACTATAATTATTCGAATGAGCTATTTATTCAAGACAGTGGACATTTGCAGGTAGAATAGAGAATAGAATAATTTACAAACATACAGTAGACAGGTTGACTTGTACTCTGAATCAGACCAAGGAACGACTACGACACTGTACCTGATGAGGCTAGATTATATCATGTTAGTTTAAGCCTCCATAACCGCTACAAAAATGAGGCGTATCAAAGAGAAGGAGGAAGGCACCATTAAGTATGGAGATGAGAGAATGGGGAATCTATGCAGAATGGGCATAGAAACAGTGTGTTGAGAAAGAAGTTCTTGAAAGCAGATCAAAGTTGAAGAAGAAAGTAGTAGGTGCTGAAAAACAGGACAGCAGAGAACCGAAAAAGGGGGTCTATAATATAACACAAAAAAATTTCATTTCAACAAAAGATAGGCCTACCTAACTCTCAGCTCGGGCCCTCACACATTTTCCCCTGGGAGCGCCAATTCCCATAGATACAATAGTTACATCCCCCTGAGGGGTATACGTGATAAGGATGGAAAACTAAGAATAAACTATAAACAGGTAGGGATGCATCATGAGCAAAGTAGGGGGCCATGAGCAGGAGATAATTTCATACAGATATAACTACAAAATGGACCGACGGAAGGGAAATCCTGGAAAGCAATAAGATCAACTGGCAGCTGAAGAGGGTAGGAGCTTAAGAACTACCAGCCCACGAGGGTCAAGTTAAAAACTTACACTCTTTGTTAGAAAATGTTATTTAACAAACATAGGCCTCAACAGTGCCTCAATTGACATTCTACTTATTAACCAACGCACTTAGTCCAGCAAGTCACACCAAATTTTGTATGCCATCAATGAAAAAGTTTTTTGAGTCAGTCTCGAGTTCATTTCACGTATTTGGGTTTGAATAACTTCTCAAATGAAAACTCAGATGAGCAGAACCATGACTGATGCGCAAAAGAGATGCCTCTTCACCTATGGAGACAAGCTTGTATGCTATAACTACACATCTCTCTAGCTCATGCAGTTGCCATGGGTGATCAGTCAAGGTTGATGACACCCACTGTTTTCTTTTTGAGGTACACTGATCCACCTAGAGATGTGACTCAAAAAAAACCATGCCGTTTTTTTTAAAAAAAACACGTTTTTTTTACAAAAAAAACCGTGGCCAAAAAAAACGTGGATATTTTGGTTTTTTTTAAATATTTTGTCTGAAAATAACTCAGCAAGAAAAAGAACCACATTACATTATTTGTTTTCATGTCAAGTTACCAAATAAAACAGCATACTTCTTAATTGATGGTTTTCTATGGTTTTATGAAATTTTTCATTTTCTGCAGTTTCATGCTTTGATATTTCATTCATTTTACAATACATGTGAATGACCTTAAACTCCATAAATGGTATGTTATAATAACATATCTTTACTTATGGTCATTGATAGAGATGTGACTAAAAAACCATGCTTTTTTTTCAAAAAAAAACATGTTATTCATACAAAAATTATGAACAAAAAACATGGATATTAATATATTCATGTGACCTTAAAAATCCAATGCTGTTATTTTTAAAACATTGTTTTTTATCAGAAAAATCTTGACTAAAAAAACATGGCTATTATATTTTATGGGACCAAAAAAATGTTTTTTTTTTTTAAAAACATTTAAAAAAATCATGACTAAAAAACCACAGATTTGAATATCAGGAAAGTTATTTTTCTTTAATCGAATTGTCTTTAAAAACTTATAAACAAAAAATGCTGTTAATATTGAAATCATGTTTATTAGAACTGTACTAGGTCTTAGAATAAAATATCTTCAAAGAATCTATTCACTCCATGAAACCTTTCGGAGACTAGCTCCATCCTCAGTCATTCAGTAAAATTTGGTGAAATGGACAATGAATTTTCACTGTTCATTTGAAAAACATTTGACTGAATGACTTACTGAGGATGGAGCTAGTCTCCAAAAGGTTTTATAGAGTGAATAGATTCTTTGTGGATATTTTATTCTAAGACCTGGTACGGTTCTAATGGATATTAATATATCTTATGTGACCAAAAAATCCACGTGTTTTTTGAATGTTTTTGTTACAAAAAAATCAAGACTACAAAATACGGATATTAATATACTATATTTTACCATAAACAACCATGCTGTTTTTTTTACAAACATCTTTTTTACAGAAAAATCATGATTAAAAAATGTGGATATTAATATATTTTATGTGCCAAAAAAAAACATGCTGTTTTTTTTAAATCATGTTTTCTTTACCAAAAAAATCATGACTAAAAAACATGGATATTAATGACTTGTGAAAAAAACAAGGTTTATAAAGTCATGTTTTTTTGGTCAGATAAAATTGAATAAAACTCATGTTTTTTGTAAACAACCTTTTTTTCTACAAGCATGGTTTTTTGGTCACATAAAATAAATTAATTTCCATGTTTTTTTTTACAGATTAGATTAGTCATTAGTTTTAGCCTCCTACCCAGCAACAAATGCAATTCAAAGAGAGGAAGGAAGATTATGAAACAAGATCAAAGTTGAAGAAGACAGTAGTAGGTGCTGAAAAACAGGACAGCAGTGAACCGAAAAAAGGTGGTCCTCAACATAACAAAAACATTTTATTTCAACAAAAAGGAGGCCTACCTAACTCTCAGCTTGGGCCCTCACATTGTCCCCCTGGGAGCGCTAGTTCCCATAGATACAATAATTGTATCCCCCTGAGGGGGTGTTTTTTTTACAAAGAAGTCGTGACCAAAAAATGAATAATAATAACTTTTTAGTAAAAAAAAACATGTTTATAAAAAACAATGAATTTCTTGGTAACATAAAATATGTCAATATCCATGATTTTAAGACACGACTTTTTATGAAAAATACATAACATAAAACAGCATGGTTTTTTGGTCGCATAAAATATATTCATATCCAGGTTTTCTCATACATCATTGTTTGTAAAAAAACATTTTTAAAAAACAGCATGGGGTTTATAGGTCTCATAAATATATTCATGTTTTTTCAGTCATGATTTTTTAGTAAGAAACATTTTTTTTTTCAAAAACTGCATGGGGCTTTTTAGGTCACATAAGATATATTGTTTTTTAGTCATGATTCTTTGTAAAAAAAACTGCATGGTTATATTTGGTACGAGAAAATATGGTAAATCTGAAGGATATGTCAGTTATCGATTTTGTAAATTTCGATGCCTTAGCTTAGTTAATTAGATCAAAATAAACAAGTTTTCTTCTATGCACTTTCCGTCTCAAATGAGAATTTTATTAGTTATAGCGGTAAATGACTTACCGCAACTCCTGTGTTTGAAGCGGCAAGTAATTCAAGGAGCACGTCGGACAGCAACACTGCAATGCGCACTCGCCTCCAGTGCGATCGTCATCCAAGACGAAACCAAACCTACCGCTATACCTCGTCAAATACTTATTTGACGAAAAAAGTGTATGGAAGAAAAGTTGTTTATTTCAATTTTATTACCATGATTCCAGCAACAAAAATTCAAAAATCGATGAGTAGCTGTTTATTTGAGCGCATTCGTCATCATAGACGAAACTAAACTTACCGCTATAAATCGTAAAATACTCATTTGAGACGAAAAGTGCATGGAAGAAAACTTGTTTATTTTGATTCAATTAATTAGGTTCAGGCTCCAAAAAGTGGAAAATCAATTACTGACATATCCTTCAGATTTACCGAAAATATATTAATATTCATTTTTATTAGTGAGAATTTTTTGTAAAAAAAACATGTTTTAAAAAAAAGCATATTTTTTTGGTCACCTAATATATATTAATATCTATGGTTTTTAGTTATTTTTTGTAATGAAAACATAAAAAAGAAACCATACAGTAAAAGTAGTGGCAGATAACCCACAATTACCTAGAGGAGTCTAAGAGGTACAGCAGGAGCCACAGAACTTACCACAGAACTTATATTGATGGAGTCAAAATTCAGAGCTTATTATCTCTGCAAAGTCTGATTTTTTTGGTCACATAAAAATAAAATCAGACATAGAAGAGATAGTAAGCTCTGAATTTTGACTCCATCAATATAAGTTCTGTGGCTCCTGCTGTTCCTCTTAGATGCCTCTAACTAGGTAATTGTGGGTCATCTGCCACCACTTTTACTGTGTGGTTTCTTTTTGATGTTTTTATAACAATAAAATGACTAAATAACATGGATATTAATATATTTTAGGTGTCCAAAAAAAATCCAGACATATACTCAAAAAAATTTAGGTGTGCAAAAAAAAACCAAAAAAAACAAAAAAAACGCATAAAAAACACGTTTTTTTTGCAAAAAAAACCGCAATCAAATAAAACCGTTTTTTTTGCATCACTAGATCCACCCATTATAGAACTGATCAATCAATAAGATATGTCTTCCCAGGACGAAGACACAGTCCCTCCTAAGCTAAAGAAATTTCCGATAAATTGTAGTATTTTTCATACTTTGACTTTGAAAATGCGAAGAGCTATTTTTCAAACTGACTATGGATTAGACATGGCTGCTGTTCTGGGTGATGCGATCGCTATAAATCTTCGCAGACAAACTACTGAAGCACACCAACTCAGCGCATGCGCATGCAACACAAACTTGAGAAAAATAACATGCGAGCATTTTCATTGAGTGAGCCACTCGTGGCACAAGGGGTAGTTGAGGGTTAAGTGACACCATGAGGGCTTGAAATTTGAGCCGTAGATGGTACAGCTCGTAAAGCTGGTATTAGAAGGCGTTCATATCTTAATGCAGGGTGCGTACAGGCTCTGAGGTTCAAAATTCCACTACTTTTTCATGACTTTTTATGCCAACCAAATCACATTTTCACTACCTCTCTCTGCCCAAAATAATGTCACACAAAGTTAAATTGCAGCACAATAAATGTATTTCAGTCATAAACTTCACAGAACATTCATCATTACTTGCAGGTCTTGTTTTCATAAATGTGTAAATGATCATCACAACACCAAACAGTCATGCTGGACAGTTCAATAGCATCTGCTGTGCATTTGCCAGTGCATTAAGTTTGTCATTAATTTCCGCATTCAGCCCCTTGAGTTGTTCTTGCTTGTCTTTGGCTGATTTCCTCAATGCATTTGACTTTGCCAGTAGGCGCAAATCATTCTTGTCCTCTGCCTTCCGTGCAAAGCTGTCAGCATCCTCCACCAGCGCTTGCAGACTCTCCTCCATCCTCTTCCGTTTTGTCTTCAGGTTCTCCACTTCATCCAGTTCTCTCTTCCTCTTCTCTCCCTTCTTCTGCTTCTCTGCCTCTTCCTTCTTTTGATCCAGGTAGTGTTGATAGCGCTGTCTGCCCTGTGAAGCTGAAAAGAGGAGTTTCTTGGAAATGTCAACCTTGGAGATACCTCCTACATGTTTGATGTGGTCCATGACCACTCTCTGCGCCACGATGGTGTTCTCACCCATGTTGACTTCCATGAGCTGCTTGCTCACAGAAAAGCCCCTTTCCACCGAAGCCTGGCCATGTGACAGGACCAGTAGCATCTTCACAACCAGCCACAGTTTCTTGAGGGAGGATGTGGCCAGCTGGCTGCTCCAGAAGACATCTAGCCAATCAGTGTCTTGCTGAAAACTGTTGAAAGTGCTGATCTTCCTCTGTGCCTCATCAAAGAACTCTGAAAACTGGCTCATCACCTCATCGATGTCACCCTGTGGTAGCCTCTTAGCATCGCTGAGCAGCTGCAGACAGTTTTTCAGCATGGACTTGGTCTTCTCTCTCTTTGTGCGATCCACAAAGACACTTGGCACCAGCCAGCCCATGTTTCGGGCCAACCCGAACTTCAAAGGTGACTTCTCAACAATCTTCTTGATGACAGCAACAAGGAAATTCTTCACATCATCCCTGAAGGAGAAAGCAAGCCTCTCATTCACTTTCTTTGCAGCCATCTGATCTTTCAAAATACTTGCAGCAACAAAGCCAGGGTCAATCTTGCTATTTTGCAGGTAGATGGTCTTGTCATTGAAGTCAAGGGCAGCATACTTAGCTGGTGTGGTCAGTTTTTCCAGCACCTCTGCTTTCACACACCTCTCCAACAGAACCTTCAAAATCTTGATGATGTCATTGCACATGAAAGGCAGGAGTGGCGCGTCTCCTTGAAACTTTTTGAGAAAGGGGTTCAAGATCTTCGCAACTGACAGGAACGCTTGCACCTTGGCCTCGAATAGGGGGTCCAGTGAGAGTCCTTCAATTGTCTTGTACGACTTCCCTTTCGGCTGTGGAATGTTACCAGACTTGACAGCCTGGACAAACTCCTTCAGATGTGGCCACAGTTCCAAACCCCTCTCAGCAACACGAACATTCTCCAGCCAAAACAATGTCGAACTCCGACTCGCACGCGGTGCAAACCGCCATTGTTTTCAGTTTGGGATGCGGTGCTATCCATTGTTGAAAGTCTTTGTCTCGCAACCACAAGTTGTTGAAAGAACTGCCTGGCATGACGATAATTCCTCAGCTAGTCTCGGCACCGTAACTCTAGTCACACACACACGGGATGGTCAAGACCGATGATAAAAACTCAGCTCGAAAATGTTCAACAGTGGCGACAGGTCAACAATGGTCCGAGCGAGCGCGTGTCTTCAGTCACACTGAGCGCGTTTGGTTTCACGTGACGCCTGAGAACCAATCAAAATCGCGGACACTAAAGACGTAGCTGTATCAACCAATCAGAGCCCAAGTAACACTCGAAGGTTACTGACAACGCCTCGCTCAACGCGGACCAAACGGAACGAAAATTTTCAACAGTAAAATTTTCTTTTCACGAAAATCCTAAAATTTCATGACTTTCAATGACCATTTTTAAAATTCCACTACTTTCGAGGCCTTCAATTTTATTTCCGAAATTCAACTACTTTCCATGCTTCTCCATGCCTGTACGCACCCTGTTAATGAGACAAAAAAAAGAGTTAGAATTTTAAGGCAGTTTAAGCTCCCCTAACCGCAATGGAAGCGTTACCAAGAGCTGAAGGAGATAGCATTTAGTATGGAATGAAGGGAATGAAGAATCTATGCGACAAGGTGTGCCCCTACACCCTGTGCACAGAAATTGTTAGATTGAAAAAATTATTGAATATTATGGAAGTTGACGAAGAAAGCATTAGGTGCTGAAAATGAGGCAACATCAATGAATCAGAACAGAAGGTCAGAAATAAACAGCCTATTTTATATCAAAGGATCTATCTTTAAGCTGGCAGACTCAAAATTTTCCTCTAGAAGCACTAATGAAAGACAAAGAAGTGAAGAATGAAAGACGAGGCCTACCTAATTACAAATTTAAAAGAACATCAGACTCTCGCAACAAGTGTAGCTAGTTGTTTGGTGGGTAGCTGTGGTTATCATAAAGGAGAGTTTGTTCCCCAATGGTATACTGCCGAGGACAAACCTTACCAGCATACCTCCTCTGAGTGTAGCCCGGTGGTACACGGAGGCAATTTTCGTGATGCTGCTGACCGACCAGTAGTCACAAACTCAATTTTCATAAATACTTAACCAAAACGAAATGAAGGCACGATCTCGTAAATGTTTGCTATTTTAAACGTTGCTCATTACAATTGACTTTCAATTCAAGTTGAATATTGAACTTCAGTTTTACCTGAAGCAGTCAAAGCGTAAAGTCTCCTGCATATCCCAGAAAGGTGGCAATCCCACAAGATGTGCTGACGCGAAAAGAATAAAGAAGGAGCGCAAAGAAATTTTGAGTAGGAAAAAAAGAAGCAATATACTAAGCAACACCAAGAAGGACCACCAAACTATGCTAGAGCCTGACAGCTAGAAGTCCTAACTGGCAAGGAAGAAACAATGAGAGCAAGGCAGGCAGGCAGGCAGGCATTAGTACTGGCAAGAAGGTTACTAGCGCCTCAAATTCAAAGCCTATATCGGGCCAGGCGTCTTAGCTTACGCAATAACGATTATTTAAATAAAACAAATATAGCAGGACTCACAAAGAACATTACCACTAGAAATAGGTTCACAAAACTTATTTGTTATTACAACTTCAAAGTTCTCAGTAGGCAGAGGTACTATAACTTGTTCACAAGATACGAGTCGATCAAAAGGCTCACGAGTAGGTCCTCCCAACATTTAGGTAAGCAATTTAGTTTCACCGTTACGATCATTTTATCTTGTGCATAAAAACTGTCCCATATAAGCCTATTCTTCTGAAAATATGTACTCTAATGCGTTCAAGCATGTGTACATTTTATTACTATTTCTCGAAAATGCGACCTCTTGAAAAAAACTACTTCTCTATTACTATTTTTTCAAAGTATTACTATTTCCTAAAAGTATTACTATTTCCTAAAAGTATTACTATTTCCTAAAAGTATTACTATTTCCTAAAAGTATTACTATTTCCTAAAAGTACTATTATTTCTTGAAAGTACTACTATTTCTTGAAAGTACTACTATTTCTTGAAAGTATTACTATTTCTTGAAAGTATTACTATTTCTTGAAAGTACTAGTATTTCCTGAAAGTATTACTATTTCTTGAAAGTACTATTTCCTGAAAGTATTACTGTTTCTTGAAAGTACTACTATTTCCTGAAAGTATTACTATTTCTTGAAAGTATTACTATTTCTTGAAAGTATTACTATTTCTTGAAAGTATTACTATTTCCTGAAAGTATTACTATTTTTTGAAAGTACTATTTCATGAAAGTACTACTATTTCCTGAAAGTATTACTATTTCTTGAAAGTATTACTATTTCATTCCTTGAAAGTATTACTATTTCTTGAAAGTATTACTATTTCTTGAAAGTATTACTATTTCTTGAAAGTATTACTATTTCTTGAAAGTATTACTATTTCTTGAAAGTATTACTATTTCTTGAAAATCGTACCTCAGCGAGGTCGACAGCGAGGCGCTTCTGGTCCATGTTGGCGGTGATGGAGAAGCCGAGCTTGTGCATGGCGCTGGTGATGTGGTGCACCAGGTGCTGCCGGACCGGCTGGTACACGTCCACGTGCCGCACCACCAGCTGCAAGATATGCACCAACTGCCCGATACTGTGCCCTTCTTCCACCAGGATCTTGCGAGTCCAATGAGTCAGCATCGTGTTACCTGCAGCGGTGGTAAAAGTAGGAACATTGGTTTGCTGGCGCTTCAGTTACTCAAACTATACCGCACCGAAAGCCGCATAATTTAACAAGTCTCAGACCTCTCCATTTTACCACACGGGTTTATATTTACATGAACATCTAAATTATAATGATAGAAGATCAGAGTTTTCTGCCCATAGAAATATTGTTGTTGCAAGACAAAATAATTGGGAGACAATTTTTGTTATTGTAACGGCCTCTGTGACCGTGTTACATAGCAACACCGCATTTCACGTCCTGCACATCATGCTACCTCGCAACATCTTAACCTGTTAATGTAGGAATTTTTGTACTCATATCACAGTTATCACAACCACCGTCACTAAACTGGCACCGGCATCAGGCAGTCACCAACTTCAGGATGAGGAAGGAGCTGCCAAATTCAAATTATTTCAAGACCGCGATTTTTACCATGGCCCGTGTCATGATTTTGAACGCATTGTAAAAACTAAAATTGAATTTTGTTACATGAAACAGTAGTTTGTGATTGTGATAATGGTGATATGAAATTTTCGATGAAATTTAAACCACAAGTCGAAACGATAACTAAACTTTCACGTCAGTGGTGAGAAACTGTCAAATCTGGTCTTCCACGCAAACATATTAGACGTCCAAACAAATTTAGCATGAAACTTTATCTATTGGCTAGTCACCATCATTTATTACAAAACTTTGAACTAGCTACACGCAAATATTAAGAAAATAAAAGAGTACATACATTTTCACCAGGGCTCAGCAATTGTAATGTTTGGTTGCGCTAAATAAAAGAGAACACAAAGTCTAGATTAGATAAATTAGTTCAAAGCTCCTAAACTGTAACAAAAGCGTTCCAAAGAGAAGAAGGATAAAGTTACCATAGAGTACAGAGTTAGGGAATGGAGAATCTATGCACAAGATGTGTTCCCTTACAAGATCCTTCGCGCATACAAACAATAAATTAAGAAGGAAAGCTGAGGAGCAAGAAAAAATTAGAAGAAAATAGTTTGAGCTGAAAAGCAGGCCAGCAGTACCCCAAAAATAGATGGTCTGAAAAGATGAGTGAAGCCAACACAAAAATGCATTTTACATTAACAAAAAGAAAATCTACATAAGTAACTCCCTCAGCTCGGGACCTCAGCGCGAGATCTAAGTTAGCTGGTGAATACAAATTAAGGACATGACGTAAATCACGAGATCATACAATGAGCAGGCACTCCACAAGCCAGCAACCACAACGGAGCAGACATTGAAGCAGAACCAAAAACAACACTGTACACAAACTGGCGACCACAACGAAGCAGACATTGAAGCAGAACCAAAAGCAACACTGTACACAAACTGGCGACCACAACGGAGCAGACATTGAAGCAGAACCAAAAGCACAGCACCACTGTACATTAACCATCACTCACCGTCTTCCATGCGAGCGGGCATGGCAGGAGTGAGTATTTCGAGAGCTTGCTTGACGACTGTGCGCGCCTCCATAGCGTGAGCCTTAAGCAGACTGTGAAACACTTGTAGCACGATGCGCCTATTGATGGCAAACTTGGCGATGATGTGCGACAGTAGGAGGTGTCCGTGGTACTTTGTGGCTGGGTCGACGCAGTTCTTGGCGAGCAAACACGGCCAAGTGAATGTCATCAAGCGACGCAGTTTGTCACCCTGCCGATGTTTCTCCCCTTGGCGGTGGCTGGCCTCATCGTGGAAGTAGTTGTAGGCCTTGTCCACCAGGAGGCATGACAGTTGCAACAGGAGAATGCGAAGCGCGTCGATGAAGATGCCGTTGTTGTCAGGGTTCATGATGCGGTTGATGAACACCGACACAATGTTGTCAGGGGAGTCCACATTGGGAGTTTCACTGTTGCTTAT
Source organism: Morinoia aosen (assembly GCA_030386875.1). NCBI lineage: Eukaryota > Metazoa > Arthropoda > Malacostraca > Amphipoda > Talitridae > Morinoia > Morinoia aosen. The sequence goes on along the minus strand of CM059563.1, from coordinate 33,135,271 downwards.
CAGCAAGTCTCGCTCGCCGCGCTCCAAGCTCACAGAGAAGCTAGGAATGATGATATACTGAAGGACACATGCTTTGAGTTCCTGAATTACGGATGCATCTTCAAACAAGTTGACAAACTCAAAGAAAGCCTTTCGCTTCCATTCAACGGGGTACGTCTTGGCTACAGTTTCTTCCAGAAATTCTCTCAAAAATTGGAACTCAGGAATGTAACGACCAATGAAAGCTTTGACCAACTGGAACAAAAGTGGAATGTCGTCGCTGTGATTTTTATAGCAGATGAGTAAAATTGAAACCACCATTCGAGGAACTTTCCAATGGCTGAACTCAACTGACGCACACATGATGTGCTTGTTGTGGAATTCCTCTGAATTCCAAAGATCGCGGAAACTCCGCAGAAGAGCAGGTTGCGACTCGAGCCACGCATTATTGTTGCGAGCAACAAGTAGAGTCATACGGATGGCCAGGAAATGCTTTTGAGCTGTATGCGCAGGAGTCACGTCACATTCTGACATGAGACAGAGTATTCGGTCTCCTTGCAGCTCCATTTGACTACGGAGGCGAGCAGAAGATGGATGACGGAAAATGTACTCGAGATAACGTCCCCACTGCTCGTTGCCTGCATGGGCGGGAGACAGGAAAAGCTCGAGAGTTTCCACGGGGTGAAGAACTAGGAACTTGACGAGAGGCTCACGCAGAGGACTCCCTGCTTCAATAAGCAGCGCTTGTTCTGTGCTGAGCACCTTGGTCACCATGTGCTCAATGCAGCGAGGCGAGGCAGAGGGCATACGATGGAAAAGATCAAGCACACTGGCTGCGAGTTGAAACTCTGCCGTGGACCTCGGGTTGAGAGCAGCTGTGTCCAGCAGTGTATAGCAGTACTTCAGCAGTTCGTTACAAACGAACTCGGTGAACAGGTTCGGAAACAGACGCGAGATGTAAGAGATCTTTGATACCATTTGGGAAGAAAGTCTTATGCTGCTGCAGATTTGAGATACCAAAGGACGCACTACTGCTGTGATGGATTCTGAAGGCACTCTCCCATCTAACATCTTCTGTAAACCTTCAAACGCAGCTTCCTGAATTTCTGTATTGCTACTGGTGATCAGAGCTTTGTAGATTGAGGTGAAGATCTTGTCCTGAATAGCATGAATGTAATGGCAGGTTGAGAGAGCACGCAAGGCTGACTTTTTCAGAGGGATCAAGTTACTGACATTTTTATAGCAGGAATACTTCCGTAGATGGGCTTCATCACTTTCAACTAGATTCAAGAGTTCATTGAGGAATAGCTTGTGCTCCTGTACATTTGTATCCAAGGTGAAGAGCCGAGGCTCTAAGGTGGTGCAGAAGGTGTTGCCTTCCATGAGGCCAATTTGAACATTAGCAGGCTGATGACGCAAGAGGTGCTTCTTGGGCGGAACCATGTCTACAAGCACCTCCTTGTGTGGCAGCATGACTTCCGTAACTCCTCGTCCTGTGAGCCTGCCCAGAAGGCGCAAGGAGTGCATGGTCTGCTCTCTCACTATTGTGTTGGAGGAGGTTACCTGCAAAACAAGTTCTTGAGTCACCTCTTGCAGCGACTTTTCTTGGATGGCCTGCATTTCTTGCGTATCGTGCGGAGGTAACAGAGGAGATGCACACAGATGTAAGATTTTTTCCAGATTAGTTTTGGCCATGTCCACTGCCCCCGTGGACACCTCGCCAGACAGGTCCATCATGACATACATGAGAGCTCGGAGGAATGCAAACTGGTGCTGAAGTACCCACTTGAGTGGCATGTGTTCACAAAGTATCTTAATGGCCAAGCAACCACCATGTTTGGCGTACCACGCACGCTGGTAGCACAACTGACACATTTTTACGGCGAGGTATTCCATGAGAGGAAGCCGAGAGGCTCTGTCCTTGCTCCCTAAAATGTCACTGGCAGTACTGATGATCAAGACCAAAGTCACATGGCCTGGTTTGCAGAGCTCCTTCTCCTCATGCCCCATGACTACAGCCAGAGCGTCGATGAGCACGTAGGGGTCCATGCCTTGTATTTTATTGTGCACATTGAAAGGCCCTGCTTGTTGCACAACGGCTACCATGGTGTAATGTCGCACCACAGACACCATGCTTGGCAGCACCTGCTTGCTGAGTTCCTTGATGGCAGCGGTGACGAGCATGGCGGTGAGAGCCATCTGGTGAACTCTGCGCGCAGCCTCGTCTCGACACTTGTACGGTTCGCAAGTCAAAATATCACCGTCTTTGAAGCTCGGGTGGTTTATAAGTTTTGACAACAGACCTCTGTCCTGATCCTTGAGCATTGAGCCAATCAAAAAGCAACGTACAACTTCCCAGCACTGCTGGCGATACCAAGGTTCAGTAGTTGACGTTTTGAGGGCATTGAAAGCAACTTCAATGATTTTCTCGACAGGTAGCACAATTGGCACTTTATGCTCAGCAAAAAGTACATTGATACAAGTGCTTGGGGTTTCTTGCTCTTCATAGGACAGCTTTTGAGGTTCTATCATCATTTTCCTGTTACCCCCACCAAATTTGCCAAGAACCCTGAAAGCCACTTGGGCTGTCGTGTCATTGGGATTGCGCAAAGTTTTCCACAGGGCCTGCATGAGCTCAGCTCTGACGGGCTGGATGTGCTCATACAGGAAGTCTGGCTGCAGGTTGTCGACACACAGTTCAAGAGTTCGTAGACCTTGAGAAATGAGCATTTGAGAGCCATTGAGAGCGGACACAAGAGGATCCATCAACATTGGCAGGTAGGGAAGAAGTGATGACAAACGAACAGGAACCGTCAAACACAACTCGACGAACAAGTCCTTCATGTGTTGCTTGTGAAGGCCGCTCTGTAGGCTGTTCAGCCCTTGCAACAAAGTTGGAAGTAAAGGCAGAAACTCTTGGTATAGCAAGTCATGGCTTCCTCCACCAATTGACCTGAAAAGAGCGCGTAACAAAAGAAAATAGTTGTAAGGTTCCTTTGCGCTCATGGCCAGCTCCATTGACTTATTTACTATTTGATGCAGGTGAGGTTTCAACATTTGCTCATTCGGTGTTGCAAAGAGTGAAACGCTACCAAACACAAGCTTAAATAACTTCAAATAGAGGCTGGATCTTTCGACTGGTTTGCCCATTTCTTCCATGTGTTTAAGAAGATATTCCACCAGAATAGTGGCAAATACAGGCGAAGGGGTGGGGTTAGCAAGGAACGTGTTGGCCACTCCTTGCAGTGCGTTGTTCAAGTGGATTCGGTCGACTACATAATCGATTGAAGTAGAGAATATTTCTTTGAAGGTGGCGGGGTTGAGCAGAGTGAACACGCCAGCAAAATGCTCAAGCACTTCCTTCTCTTCTTTGGACCGTCCTCCCGTCGTCACGCCCGACGCTCGCTGAGACGAAGACACCGAAGGTCCACTTTGTGTGGTGCCGTGGGTGTTGATTGTATAGATGTCCAACGCCTGCATCGCCCACTTCACAAACCTTATGAATATCAACACTTCCTTCGGTTCGAAGATTTTTTCTCCATTTGCTTTATCAGCACAGAAGCGGGAGTTAGTATAACCCCAAGTTATGGTTTTGACCCCAGACACCAAAGTTTTGACAAGCGCTTTGCAGTCAGGGACGCTGTAGTTCTGAGTGATGTTGGGAGGCGCACCAAGCTTCTGAATTTGATCCTTGTCTTTGCCAGTATCAGACTCTGAGGGAACACTAGCGCTGGCCGCAGGAGCACCCGCCAACAATTTTGAGACCTTGATATCCTCTTGCTTGATGTCTTGAGCCCCCTCTACGCCGCCGCTGGTGCTCGACCCAGGCGTGCTGTTGGCTGTGGAGGGCACCGAGAACGGCGCAGCGGGAACGTTTGACACCTCCTTTTCACTGTGCTTCTGCTTCAGGTATGGCACCTGCAACTGCGCTATGGACTTGAACTTGTCCACAAACACCTGCAGCATGCGAATGAGCAAGTCCTTTGGGAGCTGAGGATCGTAGGAATCGTCTTGATTGTAGGTTCTTATGCCATCTACCAAGTTCAGCAAGAGCTTGCATGACATCGTTTGGATGCTCGTTGGGAGCGTCTCGTCATGGATGTTTTTTGAAAACAAATGGACGGCACGGTTCAGTGCTTGAAGGTTTAGTTTTGTTCTGTAAGAAACACCATTATTTCAACAACATAGAATGAGCAAATCTCCTAGAATTTAAATGTAAAACCGATACATCGTGGGGGGAAACAACTGTTTGTATACAATGAAATTCTACATTTAATACGCATTTAACTAATCAAAACACTACACATCCTTTTTACACTTCAACAAAAGTATGTCATGATAGAATATGCATAAAAAGCAAAAAAGATCACACGCAAGCTGATCATACCTAAATCTCCATACTTAGATGCAAATAAATTACACAAAACAATTATTACAATTCAATCCTTTGCAGCAGAGCCATCACTCAGTTCTGCAGTATTCTTCTTCTGTAATTGGTGCGTGATTCGCAGTTTAATGTTAATATTACATTGTTCCCCCTCACATACTTCCTTCCACTCCACCAAGCTATAAGAAGCTCTTGGTTGATGCTAAATAAAAAAGCAAATATTGGCTTTGGGTCAAGAAAAGGACTAGAGCATTCTAGCGTATCGACATAGTTTTTAGTTAGCAATTTATTTAGAAATAATTTAGATATAGATAACTTCATAATTTCGCCACAAAGAAAGGGTAAGAGCGCGGAACTCAAATGGGGCATTCGTGGCGTGTGATAGGCAAATTACAACAAGGATAGCCTCGTAAAAGAAATTTTTAACTAATAGAAGTTGAGAATTTTTGTTGAATTAATATTTTCAACAAAAATTTAATAACTAACACATTTTTCAATTGACACATACTGTATCTCATCATCAGGTAATTACGTAGAATCAAGTTAGACAATGGTACGTCAATTACCATGGAGCATGTGAAAATAACCATTTTGTAGAGTACAAATATTTATTTTACAACAAATAGCACCATTGACACTAACTGTATACTCCTATATACTAGTAAAAACAGTAATTAGTCTAGTAAGAATTATTACAAATACAATGAAACCGACAAATTGTTTTTCCATGCACTGCATTTTTCTAGAGGCAAGCATGAGTAGTAAAATACCCATGAGTAAGATCCACAAAATCTGAGTTATAGGAATAAATTACGTAATACATTGTACAGATGCATCAGGCACAAAAGAATGCCCCCATTCCGCACAAAGGCAAGTGAGGGGAAAATCCTAAGCTGGTAAAATTTAAACAAATGAGAACATTTTTATAAACCCATGAATGCACGATATTATTTCCAAAAAACTTACACAGTGGGATCATTTTGCCCCTAACTTTTCTATAAAAGAAAAAATTCACATGAAGGTTAACCAGTTTCAGTTATTAGGGGAAAGCAACAAAGCCATGTTCACGTATTAGGATAAAATGCGCAGTTATTTGAGTTTAAATTAAGTTGGGATCATTTAGACGCCCCCGTGCATTCAGGGGTCAAGGCAGACCACTGGCGGGGCCAGGCGGGGGTTCACCTGACGTGGTGCACGAGGTCGGCGAGGGTGGAGTAGGCCAGTGGCCGCAGCGTCTCGTGCGCCGTCCAGCCACTCCCGAACAGCAGCTTCTCATCGAACAGACGGTCGATGTGAGGCACAAACTCTGCACAAGTTAAAAGGCTTGAGAATTGAAAAAAGCAGTGTTGTTAAAGTTATTCTCAGCTCGATTTGAGAACTAAATTACGTGTTCACAGCGTTTCCGCGTTAGTGAACAATTGGTTTGGTGGGGTTGTAAATAGCAGACTAGAGAAATCGAGTGAAGAGCATGAGTCCATTTTCCCCTAACCAAGAAATATGAAAAGAGCAATTGCACGATAACATTCCACCTCGTATGACAATATTTATTTTTTAAAAGAGGTGACACAGCAGATGAAATGCCATTCATTTACACCGGTACGTGTGTGACCAATTCGCATATTGTTCCACATGTGGCCCCATACGCGAGGAACGTGGTAAGACTAGATTAGATTATTAGTTAGTTCAAGCCTCCCTTTCCGCCACAAAGGCGATCCAAAAAGAGGATTGGATTGGATTGGATTAGATTAGTCATTAGTTTTAGCCTCCCTACCTGCAGTAACAAATGCGATCCAAAGAGAGGAAGGAGGAAGGCACCATTTTGTATGGAGTTAAGGAAACGCAGAATCTATGCAGAAAGGGCTTAGCAACAGTAAGTTGGAAAGAAGATTATGAAACAAGATCAAAGTTGAAGAAGACAGTAATAGGTGCTGAAAAACAGGTCAACAGTGAACCGAAAAAAAGTGGTCCTTAACATAACAAAAACATTTTATACAAACAAAAAGAAGGTCTACCTAACTTTCAGCTCAGGCCCTTACATTTCCCCCCTAGGAGTGGTAATTCTCAGAGATACAATAGTTGTATCCCCCTGAGAGGCGAGGTAAGCATAGTATCCAAATTATTTGTTCTAAGACGCTATTTGACACAAATTGAAAAAATTCATGATACGATTCCAAAAACGCGTTTCAATGTAATGCAGGGGCTTCAAAAATGAACAAGCTTCTACAACAGAAACGTACCCGACCATTGGCTAGTACCAACACTTTCCGCGGTTATCGATTTCTATTTGAAGCATAAATTTAAAATTTTAAGAAAGCTACAAATTCAATTTAAAGTAACGACCTTGAAGACATATTCATTCAAGAAATTCCTCCTAAAACGTTGCTTTTAAGGACGAAAATACGCACTGAAGATAGTAAATTAAAATTTACAAAATATAATAGCTAGCAGCAGCATAGCCGCTCGTATCCACTTCAAGGTATTGCTCCACAACACAAAGTATATCAAGCTTTATGAACAAAAATTTCACCTACGAACGCTTTTAAAAGTACATCAAATGATTTACCATAAACAAAGCAGAAGGATTACATGACTCAGTCAATGAGCGTTAGATTTACATTCAGCACCTAGGTAGCAGCGCACGCCTCATTTGCACACTGCGCTGGCTAGGTTTGCACTGCACACGGCACACACAACACCTACACTTCATCTGGCAGCCATCGCCAGCATCAGAGTCCTGTTGACCTGACGGCATCAGCCGCTGACCTAGATGATGTGAGGACAAGCATGCACGGTCTCAAAAGTTACAGGGCTGATATCAGCTGAGGCCAGAGGCAAGTATTTCATAAAGTCCCCAGGTGGTACATGGATACATGAATTTGCACTGAGTTACATGCATTAAAATGGAATAATAAGTTTGATTTAATGGAAAAAATACTGTCAAACAATAACAAGTTAGAACCAGGCCTACAGAATGAGCATAACGTTATTCAAGAGGAGCGAAATGTAGCGTGCTGTGCTAAAACAGCAGATTCTCAATAAGCCAAATTATCTATATTTCCAATCTCTGTTTTATACGTATCGTAATATGAAATTTACACCTGCAGTGGGTTCTCAATGAGGTAAAAGATTAGATTAGATGTTAGTTTAAGCCTCCCTAACCACGAAAAGAAAAAGCATTCCGAAGAGAGGAAGGAAGAAGGCACCATTTAGTGTGGAAATAAGGGAATGCAGAATCTATGCAGAAGAGGCACGGAAACAAAGTTGAGAAAGAAGTTTATGAAACAAAAAAGTTGAAGAAGAAAGTATTAGGTGCTGAAAAACAGGACAGAAGTGAACCAAAAAAGGGTGCCCTTTAATATAACAAAAAAAATTTATTCTACAAAAAAAGGCCTACTTAACTCTCAGATCGTGCTTATCTCGGGCTATCATGGGAGCGCTAATTCCCATAGCTACAATAATAGTGTCCCCTTGAAGGGAATCAATGAGCTCAATGATTCCCCGAAGGGAATCTATACACCAGGTGTGTTCCCCCAAAAGATCCCCTACGCATGGAAACAGTAAGTTAAAAGAAGATTATAAAACGAAAGAAAAATTGAAGAAAAGAGCAACCTTACCTCCAGTGCAGGACCTTGCATTTTAGACCTGGGAGCGCTGATTCCCATAGATACAATACTTGTATCCTTTTGAGGAGGACTATTTACTGCAACACAATGTTTTAGCACAATTTATCGACCACGTGAAGTTAGACTGGGCACTAGGACGTAAACACTGTCCACAAGAAGCTATTGAACTGAAACATGAGCACCGAACAACCACGCAGACCACTGAAAGAATCATACAAACGACACCACGGCCCTTTGAAAGAAATACACTCAGGCGCAAGAGAAGAACAAAGCTCAATGAAAGACTTATAAGAGCTGGGATGTGACACGTCATCACTAAACGACCCCGTAAAGGCTGTATTAAAAAGACGACTGATGTGAGAAGGTCATGAAGCAAAACATGCGATGGGTGGCCCACTATAGTGAGCGAGTGGATATCACAGCAGAAAATGATCGCTTTAAAGACCATCAACTGCATGGACAAAAGCGAACAGGCAAGGAACACATTGGAAGAGATGGACGTACTACGAACAACTGGTCTACGACTCAGGGAAAAAACACAAAAGAAGGATAACAATAATGGATGAGCATGACAAGAGATAGAGAAAATGTGGAATACATAGCGCCAAAAGCGTAATTGGATTGAAAGCAACTGAATAGCTATTTCAATACAAATATAAAGTGATTGAATTTCAACTCGAATGATCGAGAAACAAGCAGCAGAGGAAACAACTGCACAACGCACACGTAAGTGTACGGGCTAGTCAAGAAGTGAGCTTCTTGGCACCTCCAAATCGAACGCGATATCATTAATATTATAACACTCAAAAATTAACCTCCGCTCCACCTCATTCAAGCGTCTATCAGAGAGAAATGTGGTTTTGTTCAAGTTTAAGTGGCGGCACCCGGGCACCAAAGTTTAGGTGTCTCGGTTGGCACAACTCGCTCCGCTGGGAAATGGAGGTAAAGCATCATAATATTGAATGCAAGATCAGCAAAGCGCCCTGCAGTAGACGATGGTGCTTCAACGCCAACAAGTACAAACAAAATCACTGTCCAACGGAAATTAACGCGCTTTTCAGGTAAAACGCACGTGAAAGAAGCTGCACCGCGTGCCGTTGTTGCGTGTTTTTGTAATGCAATTATAAAATAGAATTCCAGACAACCTTTTATTGACAAAGAATTTATCACCGTCAAAAAATCCCACCGATATGATTGGTCCAATTTACATACAATATTTGAAAGTAAAAGATCATGCATACATGCTCGAAAATACGCAGAGCGCCCGCTCATGGATTAGCTAGTCTCTAGGCAGGCAAACTCTGTTATCAACAACTTCACTGAGCAATGAACAGCACTTTTAAACATGAATGAGCACAGAAGTCGAGTTTCTTTTTTCGGCCATGAAAATTGACGATTCAATGGTACAAAAAAAAATTTGGGGAGCGATTGCAGAACAAATTATTGAAGTTTGGCCATGGCCTAGGAAAACATTCGGTTGCTTGTGTGCCACGACGACACACGAACAGAGAAATTGAGCAAGGTAACTGACTGCAATTTAGATATATTACGCACATGCTAACTTCTCAACACAGTTGAGAACGCTCCTCCAACAGTCAAAAAGAATGGAAACAAAAGTAAATCCAGAGAATAGAGATGGTCTTGGCTGAAATTCGAGTTAGTTACTGTCACAAACAATAAGTTATAAAACTGCCACAATGATCCACTCGACTGACGAGTCTCATAAAATGTACTTCACAGCTGCTACCAAAAACATCATACAAACAACATACCTGTTAAGAAAGTAACTAATAATAATAAAAAATTTGGCTCCATTAGGCTTAAACAATCAAGTGAAATTATCAACGCTAATTCTAGTTAAGAACGGGACGATAGAGCGCGAGCAGCTGTGAACGAATAATTTTCAGAAATCTAACCGCCAATTACTGAGGCACACCATTACACATTAGAAATTTAAACCCAACATTACAGAAAGAAAAGATCTGTCCACAATGAAAAACACCGGATCAGCTTCCAACGAAAACCTGGCGCTCAAAAGTTGGCCTATAGCAAAGCGATTAACTAGCTAATGAAACAGTATTTAAATTCATGCTAGGAAATCTAGGTACACACAGAAGGTACCATTTGCTCAGTTGCTGAACGAGTTCAACGCATGAACGAGTGAACATGACGAAATGGTTGGTCACGCATTTTCACTGTGGTAAAAAAAAACAGCGGTACTGATAAAACGCTACTATACCGGGGCTCTGAAAGACTACCAAGACTCTAAAGTCTCTGATGAAACATACATTTCCCATGTACATAAGATTACCACGTACTAGGGAACATACAATAGAAATGCTATCACGACTGCTCGGCGCAACGAATGATGGCAACAGCTCATCTCAGCCTGAGCCAAGGGCTGATGTGAGCCCTCGACTCGTACGGTACCGAGCGCCAAATACATCTACCGTAAATGAATTATGTATACCGCTCTCATTCCCAAATTATAATCATCCTTCGTCTGGAGAGTGAGTCGTGAGGAGAGGAAGATAGCTACAAAATGCCGAATACCTCCATACGTTGCTGAGATGCGATGGTTTGCTGAGTCGCCTAACTTTGATGCCGTTTTTTGATGTGTTTAAAAAGCGGCGTGTGGTACCGTATGATTCTAAGGGCCTCATGTATAGTTGTCTCAATCCCAGCAACTTACAGAACAAAATCTGTTAACAGCCATCTACTGTTTATCACAAAATGGCTGTTCAAAGTTGACATAAGCTAAAATTAGTTCAACATGCTTTTTAAATATTTATTCATCATTTCCTTCAGAAATTTCCCTTTATATTAGTTAGAGAGTATATTAAGTTTTCTTTTGTAACATTTCTATGAGTTGGAATCACGTTTTTTCACCATTTTCTGTGATTTTTTATCAAGAATGACCAAATAACAAGTAAACTGTTTCAAGTTAAAGATTTCTTTCATTCCTCCACATTAGCGCCAATGACCTCTCTTAAAATCCTGCGTGTTTTGAGGAGCTCTACCTCCTATTTTACAGGCGTATTCTCAATTATCTTGCAATTTTGTCCTATTCTATTTGAAACGTTTTCTTTAGAAATTTTGGAACAATAGACAATTTGGTCCCAGAATTCCGAGCCTCACACAAATGTGAAAATCATAAATGTTACTGATTAGTGTCACACTACAAGACAAATAGAAATAGCGCCAGTGACAAAAGACAGTACATACAAATATTGGAGGACCCCTCCAAACCTACCAAGAACGCGTGTCACGGAATGACAGAAAAGGGCCAATGAGAGGTGGGAAAAGGGGGGCAAACGAGAGGTGGGAAAAGGGGGGCAAACGAGAGGTGGGAAAAGGGGGGCAAACGAGAGGTGGGAAAAGGGGGGCAAACGAGAGGTGGGAAAAGGGGGGCAAACGAGAGGTGGGAAAAGGGGGGCAAACGAGAGGTGGGAAAAGGGGGGCAAACGAGAGGTGGGAAAAGGGGGGCAAACGAGAGGTGGGAAAAGGGGGGCAAACGAGAGGTGGGAAAAGGGGGGCAAACGAGAGGTGGGAAAAGGGGGGCAAACGAGAGGTGGGAAAAGGGGGGCAAACGAGAGGTGGGAAAAGGGGGGCAAACGAGAGGTGGGAAAAGGGGGGCAAACGAGAGGTGGGAAAAGGGGGGCAAACGAGAGGTGGGAAAAGGGGGGCAAACGAGAGGTGGGAAAAGGGGGGCAAACGAGAGGTGGGAAAAGGGGGGCAAACGAGAGGTGGGAAAAGGGGGGCAAACGAGAGGTGGGAAAAGGGGGGCAAACGAGAGGTGGGAAAAGGGGGGCAAACGAGAGGTGGGAAAAGGGGGGCAAACGAGAGGTGGGAAAAGGGGGGCAAACGAGAGGTGGGAAAAGGGGGGCAAACGAGAGGTGGGAAAAGGGGGGGCAAACGAGAGGTGGGAAAAGGGGGGGCAAACGAGAGGTGGGAAAAGGGGGGGCAAACGAGAGGTGGGAAAAGGGGGGCAAACGAGAGGTGGGAAAAGGGGGGCAAACGAGAGGTGGGAAAAGGGGGGCAAACGAGAGGTGGGAAAAGGGGGGCAAACGAGAGGTGGGAAAAGGGGGGCAAACGAGAGGTGGGAAAAGGGGGGCAAATGAGAGGTGGGAAAAGGGGGCAAATGAGAGGTGGGAAAAGGGGACATGTGAGAGGTGGGAAAAGGGGACATGTGAGAGGTGGGAAAAGGGGACATGTGAGAGGTGGGAAAAGGGGGCAACTGAGAGGTGGGAAAAGGGGGCAACTGAGAGGTGGGAAAAGGGGGCAACTGAGAGGTGGGAAAAGGGGGCAACTGAGAGGTGGGAAAAGGGGGCAACTGAGAGGTGGGAAAAGGGGGCAACTGAGAGGTGGGAAAAGGGGGCAACTGAGAGGTGGGAAAAGGGGGCAACTGAGAGGTGGGAAAAGGGGGCAACTGAGAGGTGGGAAAAGGGGGCAACTGAGAGGTGGGAAAAGGGGGCAACTGAGAGGTGGGAAAAGGGGGCAACTGAGAGGTGGGAAAAGGGGGCAACTGAGAGGTGGGAAAAGGGGGCAACTGAGAGGTGGGAAAAGGGGGCAAATGAGAGGTGGGAAAAGGGGGCAAATGAGAGGTGGGAAAAGGGGGCAAATGAGAGGTGGGAAAAGGGGGCAAATGAGAGGTGGGAAAAGGGGGCAAATGAGAGGTGGGAAAAGGGGGCAAATGAGAGGTGGGAAAAGGGGGCAAATGAGAGGTGGGAAAAGGGGGCAAATGAGAGGTGGGAAAAGGGGGCAAATGAGAGGTGGAAAAAGGGGGCAAATGAGAGGTGGAAAAAGGGGGCAAATGAGAGGTGGAAAAAGGGGGCAAATGAGAGGTGGAAAAAGGGGGCAAATGAGAGGTGGAAAAAGGGGGCAAATGAGAGGTGGAAAAAGGGGGCAAATGAGAGGTGGGAAAAGGGGGCAAATGAGAGGTGGGAAAAGGGGGCAAATGAGAGGTGGGAAAAGGGGGCAAATGAGAGGTGGGAAAAGGGGGCAAATGAGAGGTGGGAAAAGGGGGCAAATGAGAGGTGGGAAAAGGGGGCAAATGAGAGGTGGGAAAAGGGGGCAAATGAGAGGTGGGAAAAGGGGGCAAATGAGAGGTGGGAAAAGGGGGCAAATGAGAGGTGGGAAAAGGGGGCAAATGAGAGGTGGGAAAAGGGGGCAAATGAGAGGTGGGAAAAGGGGGCAAATGAGAGGTGGGAAAAGGGGGCAAATGAGAGGTGGGAAAAGGGGGCAAATGAGAGGTGGAAAAAGGGGGCAAATGAGAGGTGGAAAAAGGGGGCAAATGAGAGGTGGGAAAAGGGGGCAAATGAGAGGTGGGAAAAGCGGGCGAATGAGAGGTGGGAAAAGGGGGCAAATGAGAGGTGGGAAAAGGGGGCAAATGAGAGGTGGAAAAAGGGGGCAAATGAGAGGTGGGAAAAGGGGGCAAATGAGAGGTGGGAAAAGGGGGCAAATGAGAGGTGGGAAAAGCGGGCGAATGAGAGGTGGGAAAAGGGGGCAAATGAGAGGTGGGAAAAGGGGGCAAATGAGAGGTGGGAAAAGGGGGCAAATGAGAGGTGGGAAAAGCGGGCAAATGAGAGGTGGGAAAAGGGGGCAAATGAGAGGTGGGAAAAGCGGGCGAATGAGAGGTAAGAAAAAGGGCGAATGAGAGGTACGAAAAAGGGCAAATGAGAGGTACGAAAAAGGGCAAATGAGAGGTATGAAAAAGGGCAAATGAGAGGTACAAAAAAGGGCCAATGAGAGGTACGAAAAAGGGCGAATGAGAGGTACGAAAAAGGGCAAATGAGAGGTACGAAAAAGGGCGAATGAGAGGTACGAAAAAGGGCAAATGAGAGGTATGAAAAAGGGCAAATGAGAGGTACGAAAAAGGGCAAATGAGAGGTACGAAAAAGGGCCAATGAGAGGTACGAAAAAGGGCGAATGAGAGGTACGAAAAAGGGCGAATGAGAGGTACGAAAAAGGGCAAATGAGAGGTACGAAAAAGGGCCAATGAGAGGTACGAAAAAGGGCCAATGAGAGGTACGAAAAAGGGCAAATGAGAGGTACGAAAAAGGGCGAATGAGAGGTACGAAAAAGGGCGAATGAGAGGTACGAAAATGGGCGAATGAGAGGTACAAAAAAGGGCGAATGAGAGGTACAAAAAAGGGCAAATGAGAGGTACAAAAAAGGGCCAATGAGAGGTACGAAAAAGGGCGAATGAGAGGTACGAAAAAGGGCAAATGAGAGGTACGAAAAAGGGCGAATGAGAGGTACGAAAAAAGGGCAAATGAGAGGTACGAAAAAGGGCCAATGAGAGGTACGAAAAAGGGCCAATGAGAGGTACGAAAAAGGGCCAATGAGAGGTACGAAAAAGGGCGAATGAGAGGTACGAAAAAGGGCGAATGAGAGGTACGAAAAAGGGCAAATGAGAGGTACGAAAAAGGGCCAATGAGAGGTACGAAAAAGGGCCAATGAGAGGTACGAAAAAGGGCAAATGAGAGGTACGAAAAAGGGCGAATGAGAGGTACGAAAAAGGGCGAATGAGAGGTACGAAAATGGGCGAATGAGAGGTACAAAAAAGGGCGAATGAGAGGTACAAAAAAGGGCCAATGAGAGGTAAGAAAAAGGGCGAATGAGAGGTAAGAAAAAGGGCGAATGAGAGGTAAGAAAAAGGGCGAATGAGAGGTACAAAAAAGGGCGAATGAGAGGCAAGAACAAGTGTAGACAACTTACGGACGCGGAGCTCAAGAGCAAGAATATGCTTAGTTGCTATGAGCAGCTCTCTGCGAAGGTGTGCCACCTCACTGGGACACAGAGTCAGCAGCTGCAGCATACCCTGCACCAACTTGTCACAGTGCTCCACCACTCGGTCTTGGAACGTCTTGATGATGTATGCCAGAAATGACAAGATCTTGATTTGGGCAGCGATGAGGTCAACGAACACCTCCTTGTTGAATGGTTCATTGTCCCTGCAAAACGAGAAAGAACATGTCTGCGATGATTACACTGTAGTAGAAATTATTGCTTCGCTTGATATACCTTTAGACTTTCATCTATGCTCCTTTTGATTGGAGAGGGAAATGGATTGGCCACATTTCAACAGCAACCAAAAACTGCTGACATGAGCAGGATGTCAGGCAAAGCATAATGTCAAATATTCAATTAATTTACTCAGAGATGAAAGCTTTATTTTTCTCAATGGATTAAATTAGATGTTAGTTTAAGCCTCCCTAACCAAAACAAAGGCGTTCCAAAGAGAGGAAGGAAGAAGGCACAATTTAGTATGGATTTAAGGGAATGCAAAACCTATGCACAACAACATACACAGAAACAGTACGTTCCAAAGAAGTTTACAAATCAAGATAAAAATTGAAGAAAGTAGTGGTTACTGAAACATTGGACGGCAGTGAACCAAAAAAGGTGGTCCTTCACAAAGCAAAATCATTTTATTTCAACAAAAAGAAGGCCTACTTGACTCTTAGCTCAGGGCCTCACTTTCTGCCCCTGTGAGAGCTAAGCTCCATAGATACAATAGTTGTATCCCCCTGAGACATTTTCATCACAATAACAGTTTAAAGCAGCTATTTTGGTGTTTTCGAATTTTCAATAAAAAAGAGAGAACCAGGAAAATAGTATAAAACATTTTTCATTAAAATGTATTCTTGAGACTGTGAAAAGACTCGTAAAAAATAGGACGTTTCGAGCCTTCGCTCATCATCAGCAATAGGTACAAATTTGAACAAAAAGTCATCTGTAAAATACAAAAAGAAAACAACCCAGAAAATGCATGACATTACTTATTGACTAGGGATAAAGGAAATGAGCTAAGATGATTATTTAAAACAGGTTTCGTTTTAAAAATGAACAGAGACTCTAAAATCCGCAATTCTGAACACAACTTTGCCCTGGCTATGTCTTTGAAGCTATTTTTATTGACTGCTGTGTCGCATTCAAAAGCGTGATTACGGATGGCTGAGTTAGATGGGCTTGCTAAAATGTTTCCCGTCCAGTAGCTCCTACCTTGATGCTCGGCAATCCTACATCCCAGAGTACGGGTAGTCATGCCCACATACTCAGATGCACAAAGTGCACAACTATATTTGTATATTAGGGATGCTTGCATCTCAGTAGGAAGTCTATCCTTGAATCTAAAAAATGATTCAATGATTTACAAACAATTAGAGGGTCTAGGTATGGGTCTGCCGCTTTCTCCAACCTTTGCTAATATTTTTATGTGTTTTGGGGAAGAGAAATGGTTGGAAGAATGTCCTGAATCATTTAAACCTGTTTTTTACAAGAGATACGTTGATGAGACCTTTTTACTTTTTCGGGACCAGTCTCATGCTCCGCTCTTCTTAAACTACCTCAACAGCAAGCATAGAAACATAAAATTTACGATAGATTGTGAAGTGGGTGGCAAACTTTCCTTTCTGGATTGTCTTGTGCATAAAGAGGGGGATAAATTTGAGTGTTCCGTGTTTAGAAAAAATTGTTTCAGAAGTCTAGGTACTAGTTTTTACAGTTTTTCCTACTTCATTATTAAACTGAATTTCCCTAATATACAAATATAGTTGTGCACTTTGTGCATCTGAGTATGTGGGCATGACTACCCGTACTCTGGGATGTAGGATTGCCGAGCATCAAGGTAGGAGCTACCGGACGGGAAACATTTTAGCAAGCCCATCTAACTCAGCCATCCGTAATCACGCTTTTGAATGCGACACAGCAGTCAATAAAAATAGCTTCAAAGACATAGCCAGGGCAAAGTTGTGTTCAGAATTGCGGATTTTAGAGTCTCTGTTCATTTTTAAAACGAAACCTGTTTTAAATAATCATCTTAGCTCATTTCCTTTATCCCTAGTCAATAAGTAATGTCATGCATTTTCTGAGTTGTTTTCTTTTTGTATTTTACAGATGACTTTTTGTTCAAATTTGTACCTATTGCTGATGATGAGCGAAGGCTCGAAACGTCCTATTTTTTACGAGTCTTTTCACAGTCTCAAGAATACATTTTAATGAAAAATGTTTGTACCATTTTCCTGGTTCTCTCTTTTTTATTGAAAATAACAGTTTAAAGTAGAGGAAAGTTAGGAACAGATTCAACATTGTTCTCGATAGTCATTAAATGTTCTCTTCAACAATTTCATTTCCTATTTTCGAAATCAAAGAGTAATAACGAAAACAACATTCATAATTGAGAAACTTAATGTTGATCAATTTTTTTATTTCATTTCATGAAAATTGAATAATTATTATTCTTATTATTATTATACAGGGTGTTTCAAAAATACACGGCATAATTTCAGGTATGTATTTCCCACATGTAGACAATCAAAATAGTTCATTACAACATATGTCCGGAAATGCTTCATTTCCGAGTTATGGCCTTCACAACATTGAAATTCACCGGAACGTTTTTCTTTCCGCAGGTCGTTGCCGTCAAAGGACACATTAAGAGGGCACTCTGACAGATCATTCCTAGGCGAAGGTTAAATTCAGTGTTGTGTTTGGCGTTCGACTGTGTGTCATGTACACAAATCAGGAGCTGGCAGAGATGCACTTGATCTACGGTAAGGCAGACGGCAATGCTGCGCTGGCTCGTCGTTTGTACCAGGAGAGGTACCCACAGCGACAATGTCCAGATCGGAAGACATTTGTAAGTCTCCATCAGCGTCTGTGCGAGTATGGAAAATTTGACTCTCCTGGATTGGGAAGGGGACGACCAAGATCTACAACTCCAGAAGAACAGGAGGAGATTCTGGAGATTGTGAACAGAACTCCTTCTATCAGCACACGAAGGTTAGCGTTGCAAGTGAATGTTCCCCATACGACTGTCTGGAGACTGCTGAAAGAGTATCAATTGTATCCTTACCATTTGCAACGTGTACAGGCGCTGTCACCAGCAGATTACCCTGCACGAGTTAGGTACTGTCAGTGGTTCTTGCAGCAATGTGCTGCAAATCCGAACTTTCCTGCCTTAGTATTATTTACAGATGAAGCACAGTTCACACGAGATGGCATAACAAATCTCCACAATCAGCATGTATGGGCGTATGAAAACCCAAATGCAACTGTTGCATCTCATCACCAGGTGCGGTTCTCCCTCAACATGTGGGCCGGTATCATTGGTGATCGGTTAGTTGGACCCCATGTACTTGTAAACAGACTTACGGGGCAGGCGTACACAAACTTCCTGGAAAACATCATACCTGATGTTTATGACGACACTCCACTGATCGATCGTCAGCACGCTCACTTCTTGCATGACGGCGCTCCTGCACACTTCAGTCGTACGGCTCGCCGGTACTTGGATCGAAGATTTCCTGATCGATGGATAGGTAGAGGTGGCCCAATTGCTTGGCCTCCACGCTCACCTGATCTGAACCCTCTCGATTTCTACTTGTGGGGCCATTTAAAATCATTGGTTTATTCGTCTCCGGTGCCTGATTTGGAATCCCTTCGGAATCGAATTGTGGCACGCTCTGAGGACATACGCAACATTCCTGGAGTGTGGGATCGTGTTCGCAGGTCAATGAGACATCGATGTGAGGTCTGTATTCAAGCAGGAGGTGGTCATTTTGAACATCTTCTGTAATGGCAACGACCTGCGGAAAGAAAAACGTTCCGGTGAATTTCAATGTTGTGAAGGCCATAACTCGGAAATGAAGCATTTCCGGACATATGTTGTAATGAACTATTTTGATTGTCTACATGTGGGAAATACATACCTGAAATTATGCCGTGTATTTTTGAAACACCCTGTATATGAAAGTTTTAGCCTCCCTTAACCACGACAAAGATGTTCCAAGAGAGGAAAGAGGAAGGCACCATTTAGTATGGAGTTGAGGGAACGCGGAATCTATGCACAAGGTGCACAGAAACAGTAAGCTAGGAAAGAAGTTCATGAAACAAGAAAAAAGTTGAAGAAGAAAGTAGTAGGTGCTGAAAAACAGGACAGCAGTGAACCGAAAAAAGATGGTCCGTAACAAAACAAAAACCTATTTTATTACAACAAAAAGGAAGCCTACCTAACCTTTAGCTCAGGCCCTCGCATAGTCCCCCTGGGAGCGCTAATTCCTATAGATACAATACTTGTATCCCCATGAGGGGGAAAATTGAATAATTATGACATGATCTTGCAAACATTTTTTATTGTAAAATTATACCCAAACACTGAAACAATAAATAACATTATCGCAAAGCCAAGACTGCACGTACAAAACAAAGACTTTTCAAATGACAAGCAGCAACATTCTGGTTTTACTAAGTAATTACAAAATATTGTGTCAGATATATGACCAGAATTGCCCATTTACCGACGCGATCATCATCTCAAAAACTGACATTAAATTAAAAATGTGATAAATTTTCTGACATGTATAGTCATACTGAAACTGTGCGACCAGTGAGGCGCATCTGGAGAGATACTGGTAGAGAGAAAACCGGCCAAAATTGTTCTGCTCTGTATGAGCCCCAATTACAATATTATCTCAAATAGATAATGAATAGTATGAAAAACTTTTAGAAATCCATCGACCATCTTTTCACAGTTGAAAATTACCTGCAGACCACATACTCATCCAAACCTACGCATTAATAAAATGAGTTCAAATGAAAGGTCCCTTTGAATTTCATTACAATTAAATTTCAAATGAGAAAACCGCAAGATAAAACAAACGTCCAAATGCGTCTCTTTTTGAAGGCAAGTGAGGAAACCAATATCTTGTTGACTGACACTGTGCAGACCCCAGCTTAGAT
This sequence comes from Morinoia aosen, assembly GCA_030386875.1. Lineage (NCBI taxonomy): Eukaryota > Metazoa > Arthropoda > Malacostraca > Amphipoda > Talitridae > Morinoia > Morinoia aosen. The sequence continues at coordinate 33,115,537 of CM059563.1, read as the reverse complement.
TAGTTAGATTAGTCGTTAGTTTTAGCCTCCCTACCCAGCAACAATTGCGATCCAAAGAGAGGAAGGAGGAAGGCACCATTTAGTATGGAGTTAAGGAAACGCGGAATCTACGCAGAAAGGCATAGAAACAGTAAGTTGTGAAAGAAGATTATGAAACAAGACCAAAGTTGAAGAAGACAGTAGTAGGTGCTGAAAAACAGGACAGCAGTGAACCGAAAAAAGGTGGTCCTTAACATAACAAAAACATTATATTTCAACAAAAAGAAGGCCTACCTAACTCTCAGCTCAGGCCTTCACATTGTCCCCCTGGGAGCGCTAGTTCCCATAGATACAATAATTGTACCCCCCTGAGGGGATGCAGACCCCAGCCCTCCAGTCAGTCACTGAGGCACAGAAAGCCTACACCACAGTAGAAGAAACAAGATAGGGTCAAACCAGCCTTTTTTCGTTGACCGTGTGACAATGCTGATGTCATGGCAACAAACCAATAGCAGTGCTAAGATTGCATCTGACAACACTGCTAGCCCCAAATCTCGCACGACTATTGGCCTAACGACATGTCGTAATGATGACAGCATCCAGTTTGTTGGAAATAAATCCGTTCTATTGGCTAGCCATACAGGAGGTGTATTTCCCCCCATAGAAATGACTATTTTGTTTTCTCTACCATGTCCTACACACACTCATTCTCGGTATACTGACCGGTGCACAGGCTGAATGATGATTGTGTCCATGATGAGGGGAATGAAGTCGACGACCTCCTGGTACACGTGGTCCTTGTACAGCTGCAGCATGAGCACCACTATGATGGGCAGCTCGGTGAGCACTTTCAGGGACAGCATGGCCCGTGGTATGACGTTATACTGCACATGTAAGACATCATGGCCAGCTCAGAATCACAACATGGCTCACCTATGGGCATTATTATACAACTCAATACCTTTCCAATGAAATAAGCACCACCACACATGTACAAAATCCATGACAGTCTCACCGACTCTCGGCTTGTGGGATTTAAAAATCTGAATATCACATTTCAACCTTGAAACTGGGCTTTTCCTGGCTCACCTCTTTTAAACTAACATCATCATTTGATTTAAAATTCTCTTTTCACTTTCACTCATTAAGGCAACAACCACAGAGAAACTCGAGAAATTTAGGTCTATGTGGGGCCACAAAGGTGTAAAATTTGGAAATCTCGATTGGCACAGCCTTATTTTGCTAGAGAAAACAGGTCGAAGCATCTTCATGAAATTAAAAAGGGGAATAAGAAAAAAATGAATGATAAGACAGGTGGCCCGTTACGTAACATTCTGACCTCCTCTGACCACACAGAAGTAACCAATGAAATACAAGTCCAACCTGACTACAGATCTAAGCCCACAACAGACTCCTGCAATAGGTGTTGCACGTTCTGCAGTCAATAGCTCTGATTTTCTATTTCGTCAAGTTTCTCTCCCTTTTCATTAGGACTACCGGAATTGCGAGGAGAATGCTGCTGCTTACCAGCACGTACTTTGCTCCTCTAGGACACTTTAGCACTTTCCTCAGACACGCAAATCCCATCCACATTGACCATCTCTCCATCAACTCTTCATCAACATCTCTTCATCAACATCAACCATCTCAACTTCCTTGCTCGTACTAACAGACCCAACGTTCTCAAGCGTCTTTTTGATCTGATCGATCTCAATGTAATAACTCTTCTGGCTTGCTTTTTTTCTTCACTCTTCAGACTAGCATTTGAAAACTGCTTTACCAACAATTTGCTTCTACTGAATTAAAAATATTTGCAAACCTACTTCAGAAGCAGGACATCATAAAGCAAGATTACAGAAAAAATGCGTAACATAGTGTTAAACTGGATGTGGTAGAACCGATCGAGGTAATTCGAAACGTTACATAAATGTAATGAGAGTACACAGAAATGAAATGTTATCATACTCGAAGTTGGCAGTGCCTACGATTTCTAATCTTCAAGTTCTGAAAATAATTTCCTCAAGATTAGAGGCATTATCAGTAACACATTGGTGGAGTCGATATCCGAATTTATGAAAAGCATGTTCATACATATTGCTTGGTATGGCGTTGACTTCTTCAAAAGTTTGCTCCCTTAGATCTGGTGGGGTGAAAGAGCAATGTTAAACACGTTTTCTTTCATATCCTCAGAAGTAACAAATGCTCAAACCCTGAGACCACGCAAGCCGCACTAAATCACCCCTCAGAGAGACCAGACATCCAGGGAACATTCTTCTCAGAACGGTGAGTGAATTCCAGGCTGTGAAGGCTGCAGCATCATCCAGTAGGAAGCACAAGCCCCAAAGCCCTCATCCTCAACCATCTCATCTCTTTTGGGATGCACGGAATTGTTAAACATTGAGACACAACGTTCGGAAGTTACGGTCACTCCTTCCTCCTCTAAGAAGTGCAACACCACACCGTTAGTTTAGGAAATGTTGCGGTCTTGCCTGGATAACTCGGGAGTTATTTACTGCCCATTAGCATAAATTTTGCTCAATGACATCCCCACTTGGGGAAAATGGGCCGCGTCACTACTGAAGAAAGTTGTTTTGGGAGCGATCAACACACTCACTTGCTCACACAGATTTTAATGTTTTACATATGTTAGGGTTAATTCTTGAGCCATTATTATTTAAAAGAGATGGAAATTCAAATCCATTTGCAGAATCCTTCTCACGTAGCAGCCAGACATTTCCAAAGCAACAGCATGCCGTCAGGCAGAACATCGCGGCAACTGCACTAACTCTCACTCGCTCCATATTTTCTGGAGTCCTGATGAATCTGCGTTGGCCATGTGTGTCTGCTCTTAGTGTACTCCCTGTTGTTACCAATTGTCTACACCACCCAGGACCAAACGGTGATCGCCTTAGGAACAAGATCGTTACGCGGAAGTTAAACCGTCACTGAAAATCTCTTTGCGCCGCTATTACAGATTGGTTTTCATAACACGCCCGCACGGCAAAGCCGCAATGCACTATCGTGTTGGCTACTAAAATGAGGATGCTGGTGGAATAGAATGTATCTGAATCTGTCGCACCCTGTAAAAATGTTGCATCCCCATTTCTCAAGAATAAGTTAATATTTTTCCTCATCATATCAACAAATTTCTACTACATTCTCTTACAAGGTAGCAAAGATTTGTAAGGAAGCAAGACAAGATTTTTAAGCCTCGACACAGCTCAGGAGGCTAACACAAGTGGCTAAGTGGCGCCACGCAAACATTTGGACACATTTACTGCAATAGTTTAAACTGAAATTGAAGATTCAATACCAACAAAACTCAATTTCAGAACTAAACTCTTGAAGGGTCAAAAAATTAGCGTAAAAGTACCATCACCTGGTCTTGGTTATCATTAAAAATGCAATTTATGACAACCAATCGGTCACGCGCACAATGAAAATCACCTCAGGTACTACAAATGGGTCACCAAGCAATTAACAGATAAAAAACCCTCTAGCTGGGTTTTGCATACATGGCAACAAGAATATTTATTGACTTGGACGTTGGTAATACAATATATTAAGGTACCATTTAAACACAAAGCATTGTGAAATTTATATGAAGCAACCGCAAACAACTCAACACCCATTAGTTCCAACATTCACATTCTGTATACAAGTAAGAGACATGTAGTGGGGCCAAGTCGAGCACTCGCATCCTGCACCTCATCTCATGCCATCAACAGCTTCAAGAATTTCATGATGACTGACACAAGAATGTACTTGACGGCCTTCTCATAGGAGTAGACCACGCACTTGACGGCCTTCTCATAGGAGTAGGCCACGCACTTGACGGCCTTCTCATAGGAGTAGACCACGCACTTGACGGCCTTCTCATAGGAGTAGGCCACGCACTTGACGGCCTTCTCATAGGAGTAGACCACGCACTAGATGGCCTTCTCATAGGAGTAGACCACGCACTTGACGGCCTTCTCATAGAGTAGACCACGCACTTGACGGCCTTCTCATAGGAGTAGACCATGCACTTGATGGCCTTCTCATAGGAGTAGACCACGCACTTGACGGCCTTCTCATAGAGTAGACCACGCACTTGACGGCCTTCTCATAGGAGTAGACCATGCACTTGATGGCCTTCTCATAGGAGTAGACCACGCACTTGACGGCCTTCTCATAGAGTAGACCACGCACTTGACGGCCTTCTCATAGGAGTAGACCACGCACTAGATGGCCTTCTCATAGGAGTAGACCACGCACTTGACGGCCTTCTCATAGAGTAGACCACGCACTTGACGGCCTTCTCATAGGAGTAGACCATGCACTTGACGGCCTTCTCATAGGAGTAGACCACGCACTTGACGGCCTTCTCATAGGAGTAGACCACGCACTTGACGGCCTTCTCATAGGAGTAGACCATGCACTTGACGGCCTTCTCATAGGAGTAGACCATGCACTTGACGGCCTTCTCATAGGAGTAGACCACGCACTTGACGGCCTTCTCATAGAGTAGACCACGCACTTGACGGCCTTCTCATAGGAGTAGACCATGCACTTGACGGCCTTCTCATAGGAGTAGACCACGCACTTGACGGCCTTCTCATAGAGTAGACCACGCACTTGACGGCCTTCTCATAGGAGTAGACCATGCACTTGACGGCCTTCTCATAGGAGTAGGCCACGCACTTGACGGCCTTCTCATAGGAGTAGACCACGCACTAGATGGCCTTCTCATAGGAGTAGACCACGCACTTGACGGCCTTCTCATAGAGTAGACCATGCACTTGACGGCCTTCTCATAGGAGTAGACCATGCACTTGATGGCCTTCTCATAGGAGTAGGCCATGCACTTGACGGCCTTCTCATAGGAGTAGGCCACGCACTTGACGGCCTTCTCATAGGAGTAGACCACGCACTAGATGGCCTTCTCATAGGAGTAGACCACGCACTTGACGGCCTTCTCATAGAGTAGACCATGCACTTGACGGCCTTCTCATAGGAGTAGACCATGCACTTGATGGCCTTCTCATAGGAGTAGGCCATGCACTTGATGGCCTTCTCATAGGAGTAGGCCATGCACTTGATGGCCTTCTCATAGGAGTAGGCCATGCACTTGATGGCCTTCTCATAGGAGTAGGCCATGCACTTGATGGCCTTCTCATAGGAGTAGGCCATGCACTTGATGGCCTTCTCATAGGAGTAGGCCATGCACTTGATGGCCTTCTCATAGGAGTAGGCCATGCACTTGATGGCCTTCTCATAGGAGTAGGCCATGCACTTGATGGCCTTCTCATAGGAGTAGGCCATTCACTAGCCACTATTATTACAACTCATGGTTATGAGTTACTATCAGCGTCCCCATATCCACCACACAAACCAGCCCTACCCCCATCCACCACACACACACACCAGCCCTACCCCCATCCACCACACACACACACCAGCCCTACCCCCATCCACCACACACACCAGCCTATCCCCATCCATCACACACACCAGCCTATCCCCCATACACCACACACACCAGCCTATCCCCCATACACCACACACACCAGCCTATCCCCATCCATCACACGCACCGGCCTATGGACAATCCACCACACACACCAGCCTATTCCCCATCCACCACACACACCAGCCTATCCCCTATCCACCCCATACCAGTCTATCCCCCATCCACCACACACACCAGTCTATCCCCCATCCACCACACACACCAGTCTATGCCCCATCCACCACACACACCAGTCTATCCCCCATCCACCACACACACCAGCCCACCCCACCACCACACACACCAGTCTATCCATATTCACCACACACACACCAGCCCACCCCACAACCACACACACCAGTCTATCCCCCATCCACCACACACACCAGCCCACCCCACCCCCCCACACCAGCCTACCACCACTCACAGTAACAGGCGACTCGTCAGCCTGTTTCTTCTCCGTCTGGACAGGGGTGATGGCAAAAGTCTCCATGAGGAGCCTGTCCAAGTTGAGCTCAGACAGGTCAGCAACACGGAGGCTCTGCTTGGGCTCGAAAATTTTGGCGAGATGGTTGGGCAGCTCACTGTACATGGTCTTCACAAATGCAAGGAACTCCTTGATCTGCTGTGCCCCCTGCTCATAAATGGATTTCAATGGCAACTGCTCGTAGGGGAGAGGTAAAAACTTCCATAATATTTCAACTGTCTAAATATGCTATTGATTGTTGATATATTACTCACTGTCCATCAGAAACGTCATAGTTAAGGTTTAATAAGACAGGATCATAAAGAGCATTTAACATGGAGTATGGCAATGATAGTTGACAGCTGCAGGGCTAGCTGTTAATATGAAGAATTCCATTGAAGAAAATACTGCTCAATGACCTGCCAAAGAGACACTGACACCATTCAACGATGCATGATCTACCAAATTTCCCCGCATAGCGCTCACGTGTAAGTCCACGACCTGCTCCACCCACTTTCTGCCCCTTTGCATGCGTCAGTCGCTCAGTCGACACCCTGGCTAGCTTTACACGTTGACCGTGATGGGTTAAACTGAAGTTAAGCATTCAACTCAAATTTAAATTCAAAAGATGTTAGAAATTTTATGAATACCAAACGTTGACTGGCTCCATTAAATACAATGAATTTATAAGATTGTTAAAACTTAATCAAACAAACCATCAATGGGTCATATTGCAGCATGAAAAACTTAAGCACCACATATTGATGGGTCGTATCGCAGTTGACGTGTTAATTGCACACCCAATCTTGCCCTCAGAACTGCCTTGGAGGACCCCACAGCATAAGAAATACTACATCAAATCTATTCAATTTTAGGAGTGCAGAAATTTGCAGTTCAAGAATTTTAGCAATGAATTTACCTCTGCATTATTTAAGGAAGCATCTACACACTTATACTGTGAAGAAAAACTTTTCACCCCTACTTACCTCTGTAGTGAACTGAGGTCGATAGGTTTTATGCAGCTCAATAATTATTCGGAGAGCAACCATGACATTTTCTTCATTGTCTTTTTGAAGTAATTGAAAACACACGGTTAAGATCTGGCGCAGGTAGGGCTTCAAGAAGTCATTGCTGGGAAGTCTGTGTATCATTTCCAGTACCAACTTCCTCAGTTGCTGCACACACAAACCTCAATGAGCTTTCAAATAATACAACACAAATCAAGATCTGATAAAATGTATTTTCAAACAAATTAACAGCTCTTCACAGAATTTAACACTATTCCCAATGACTGAGCCCAGGTATACAGCTTTAAATGAACCAGACAGCAGCAATAGTAGCAGAAAAAGTTATAGCAACAGATGGTCACCAGATTGGATTAGATGTTAGTTATTTTAAGCCTCCCTAACCACAACAAAGGGGTTGCAAAAAGAGGAAGGAGGAAGGCATCAATTAGTATGTACACAAGGGAATGTGGAATCAAAGCACAAACCTACATAAACTTTGGCTTGAGACCTCACATATTCCCCTCAGAGTGCTATTCCACAGATACAATAGTTGTATCCCTTGAGAGGACTGAGGTTCACCATGCTAGGTATAGCATGAACAGCATAAAGTAAGGGAGTAGGTATCGCGTTAAAACCAAATTAGCATGTACCTTCCACACTGATCTGAAAAGTGATGGGTACTATTAAGTGAGAGCTTGAGCAGTTGTGGCCAAAGCACTAGCATTAGTAGCTGACTGCAAGTGTCACAACATTGGGAAATTCAGGATACAATGTAAGGAAATTTACCTTAAGTAGAGCATTGTTGTTACAGGACTAATAGTGTAAAGATTGGGATGATACAGAGCAGGTGGTGTTTGTACGTCATCTGTTCTGGTCACTTAGTCAGAACATTGATAAAGCATAGGGACTGAAACACACTTTGCTGGGGTAGCAAAATATAAGGTACTTCATTTGAGGGTTTCAGGGCTCCCACTGAAGCAATAATGGCTGGTTAGGCAAGCCCTACACAACAAAAAATTGAAATATCAGCTGGCCTTTTTTGCACAAAAAAGGACATTTTAGATAGAATGGTTAATCAGCCCAAGCATAACCATGTTTCTGAAATGACCACCTAGCTGCAGCATACTGCACAACACAAGTAGCTCTTTATAGCTAGGCATAATTGCTCTGCACGTTTCAACAAACAGGAGCAAGGTGGAGGTGTGACAACAGAATATTGTGGGAGCTGGAGGTAAGTGGTACCTTGCGAAGGTAATATTTAAGAACTTTGAAACCATTTTAATGAAATGTTTTGAGCCCCAGCTCATCATCTGACAATCAGTAAAATGTGGTAAGGAGAACAGTGAAAATTCATACAATATTCTTCAGAGCTGAACTACAACAATTAAGAACAATTCTAGAGTAAAAATATGAACACGCTAAGTAAAAAACGACGTTTTGACCTTCTACTGTGGTCATCATCAAGGTATTTCTGCAAAACAAAAAGAAAAACTTACTAAACCTGAACGTACAAAGTCATACAGCATCTGTCATCTGTACTGAATAATTACAAACAAAAATTTTGAGCAATTCATGGTAAAATTTAGGAAGCTAGTTTGATAAACGGAGCAGACAAGCAGAGGGAAGTGCACTGGACAAAGCTTGGCATGAGACTGGCGGTGTAAGTTCTTGACGATGCCTTAAGTACCCTCCTGTGCTCGGTATGCTTTTTCTATGTGAACAAGTTTAGGTAGTTGGAAAATTCGTTGTACTTCACATTCATTATCAGTGCATATTTTCTGATTTCTAAGGCTTCTGCAATTTTGACTGATGCTGTGTCGGAGTAAGTGTGCATTATGCTGAAAGCTGGAAGAAATTCATCGAAGTTGGGTGGTTCTCTTTGGTGATCATCTCTGAAGTGTTTGAAGATGCTGCTGGATGAATAATGATGCTGTTTTGCTCTTCTCTCCAGCGTGCAGGTGGTGTGTCCTACGTAGGAAGCCTGACACCTTTCCTCTGGGCAGGTAAACTTGTAGACCACGCCTGTGCGCTGAAGATCCGGTTCTCAAAGTCTGGTAGTGAAGAATGTTGCAAGTTTTTGTGGCTTGAAATACAGCCTAACGACAATTTTCTTAGAAGCATCGATTGTACAGGTGTGTTGCAAAACTGTATTCGTGAGAAAATCGGCATCTTTTTTGTAAGTTCCGAGGTTATGGAGTTTGACGTAGAGGTGGTCAACTGTTTCTGCTGGGCGATTCTGACCACAACCATAATATCTATTCAAAAGTGTTTTCACTATCTTGTCTAAAATCATTAAAGGGTGCCATTGTTAGTTAATACTTGTTTAATGCGCTTGATTTCTTGCGTGCATGTCTCCCATGTCGAGCAATATTTCAATGCGCGAAGAAGCAGTGTCTTTGCAATTGATTTTTTGTAAGACAGGATTGCCTGGGAAGTGAAGTGAGTGTATGAGCCATTATCCGTAGGTTTAACGTAGACAGAAGTTGAAAATTGTTTTCCATTTAGTTCTATGCGGACGTCCAAGAAGTGGAACTGGTTTTCTTGCATTTCTTTGTGAGTAAACCGCAGAACCGAATTGCTGTGCATTCTTCTTTTGGAACAATGAAGGTGATGCGCACTTGAAAATACAGCCAGAATGTCGTCCACATACCGCTTGTAGTATTTTGGGTTTGATATTTTTTTGTTGCAAAAGCAAGTTTTCTTCTAGATGTGTTATGTAGAAGTCGGCAAACGTTGGCCCCAGTGGAGACCCCATGCTCACCCCGTCGGTTTGGATGAATGTGTAGCCATTTGAATGTGTGTCGGTTTGGATGAATGTGTCAACTGAGAAATTCACAGAGCTACAAAATAAGAAGCTTTTCTTATGACACACAGTGAAAAATGTATCATATCATAAATAAAAAGAAAAAAAGAATAAAAGGCAACAGCAAAAAATGTAGCCTCTAATTATCACATTGCAATAACTACACAAAATTGTTAGAACAGAATGCACACTTTTGTTTTACTGATGACAGATGCACATAGAGCATGAAGTATTTCCATCAAAACTTACAACATAATGATTGGGGTGCATGAATTTCCAAATTAAAATTCCAGAAAATTATAAATTTCAAACATGATTCCATCCAATTTCTTCCAACACCAACAAAATCCTCTACCAGTTTGAGTCACGAAAGTTCTCAAAAAAGTTCAGGATAACTGTAGTAAATTTCCTAATTAACCCATAGCTTCAGAAAACAGGAGCCATTCCCACACCAACTCAGCTGTCACATCATAGAAATGGCATGTGAGGAGCAAGAACTGCTCAGCACCTCACCTGACAGGTTCTCAACTCCATGCACTCAAGTTAGTTTGAGCCTCCCAAGGAGAGGGAGGCAGCCCTATTAAGTAAGGAGTAAGGAAATGGAATATTTGCACAAGATGTGTTCACACATAAGATGGCACATGAAGACAGCAAGCAAGGAAGTGTGCTCATAAAATATGATCAAAGTTGAACTAAGTAGAGACTGAATAACAGGACAGGACTGAACCAAAGAAAAAGTGGGTCATGACAAAACAGATCATGATTATAATTATGATAAGTTAGTTTAAGCCTCCCTAACCGCTGCAAAAATAGAGCGTATCAAAGAGAGGAAGGAGGAAGGCACCATTTAGAATGGAGATAAGAAAATGAGGAATCTATGCAGATAGAGCATAGAAACAGTAAGATGGGAAAGAAGTTCATGAAATAAGATAAAAGTTGAAGAAGAAAGTCAGAGGTGCTGAAAAACAGGACAGTAGTGAACCGAAAAAAGTTGGTCCTTAACATAACAAAAAACATTTTATTTCAACAAAAAGAAGGCCTACCTAACTTTCAGCTCGGGCCCTCACATTTTCCCCTGCGAGCCCTAATTCCCATAGATACAATAGTTGTATCCCCCTGAGGGGCATGACAAAACAGAATCCTATTATATTTCAGCTCAAGGTATGCCTACATAACTTTCAGCTTGGGACCTCGCTTCTTCTCCCTTGGAGCACCGATTCTCAAGGAAAGCAGATTATTATCCTTCTGAGAGACTGAATTAAAGAAGAAAAAGAAACCTGCACAACTAGTCACAGTCAAGCAAAAAGCAATGTTCACCTTTACTTTGGCTGCTCTAATTTTGCTCAATTCAGTTCATAGGGTTCAGCAGGGGACATCTACCTAAATATATCCACAGCAAACAAATCCAAAGTGTGTCTGACCACAACATAATGATCCCTTCCACTGTTGCAGGGTCAGAATTTCCTATGATGCGTTATGAATCTCAATCACAGAGTCTTGCAAAAGTAGCAAAATGGAACTATGGTATTCATTCTAGTTTACTCAAAACAAAAAATAAGGAATAAATAACTAAATTTGCAGGTACAAAGACTCAAAACCATAGAAAATGCCACAAATGATGTGAGCAATACTGAGACTTGATGAGCTGTGTTTACTGCACAGTAAAAAGAACAAGATGGAGTCGAGAGTAAGGAGTACAGACATGAGGTGTGGCTTGCCAACTGAAAAAATGAGTATATTGAGTATAGTTCCAAACAAGAACCACAAGCAACTCCAATAACCAGAATTTATCAAAATGAAAATCACAGATAAGCAAAAAACAATAAAATCTCATAAGGCAAGATAAATCTCAAATACAAATTATATCAGCAAAATGAACATACTGAACAAACAAAATTCTACTCAATATAAAAGGAAATCAAAATGAGTACATCAAGACACAATGGCAAAAATAATAAAATTAAATCAAAACAATTAAATACAAATAATGAGAGCAAATCAAAACAAACAGAGGAACAGAAAATTCCAACAATGTAGAAGCTAATGAACAAGAAAAAACCAACCCCCCTCACAAAATTGCAAAATGAGAGCAAATCAGCTGTTTCAGGCACAACAGTAACTCAAGCACAATAATGTACCTACAAAAAAAATGTATAAGTAAAGAATTTAAACTGAAACGTGTTGAGGCTGAAACGTGTTGGCAAACAAATATTCTTACAGAATACACAAAGCCACCACCAGTACCGTGTAATGAAGAACCATTTAAGACCTCTCAGGAACACCACAATCCCAAGAAAGAAGGCAAGGGAAGATGTACAACCAGAATCTTCCCACTGGAACCTTGAGCCTAATTAGACAATTATGTATCAAGAAAAACTCCTCATAAAGCAACAAGTGGATGACAAACAATCTAACACCTTCTCACAAAAAACTTCAAAAGAACAACTGCTATCACAGCAACTATTAATTATAAAAATGCCTTATGAAATAATATCACAAGCAATCAATATCAAATAAGAGTAGCAATGTTAACTTATACTTACCTGTTGATGATGTTCAGATATGAAGTGTGGTTCTCCTTCATTGAGAATCTTGAGGAATGTACCAATTGCATGCTCGAGGAAAGATGAGTAGTGAGGTGATAGAGCAATCCCCTGAAATAAAAATCGAGTTAATAAATATTCAGTCACTCAAACCCAAGCATCAGAATGGGATCAATACTGGAAAATTTATATGTAGTCAGTATTTAAATCAATATTAATTAAGAGTAGCTCAAATTCACTGGAATGCTAATGTCCCAACAAGTCATCAAATTTGTCCCTTACTACACTAGTGTTGCATTATGAAGAAAGAAGTAAAAACAAGAAATGCACTTGATGTTGCCCAAGTAAATACTGAAACATGAAAATGCAGACAGACCTTACTCAAATATTGAGGATTTTTTCTAGAGTCAAGAGTTTTATTCATAAATTACATAAAACAATCAACCATTGCCTTGCTAGACAATATATTGCTAAAAGTACACAAAGTAAATGATGTCTAAACCTATGACAAATGTTTGTAGGAGTCGGAGGAGTCAGGATTCCTTATGTTGTTATTCTTGTATTGGTATCAATATGGAAAGCCCGCCGAAGATACTGCTACCTATATAACGCGCTGTAATGTTAAAGCGTGAGGCATTAAGGATTAGGCATTCAGGCCTAGAGATAGTCGAGCGCAGCCACCGCCGAGCTACGGCGTGTGCGCGTCGCACAGCGGTGCTGGGGCGCTGCCTGCCCCGCCCGTCCATTGTGTTCACTGTATTATGTATCCGTTTTGTATCAGCACATCACTCCAGTAAAAGGACTTCGCAGCTGTGTGTAATTGCCCCCTTCACATAAGAAACTGAAACGATTGCTTGAACCTTGGCCCCTCAGGTCAGTGATGATCTGAAACGCATCGGGACGGCGGAACCCCTGAAACCGTCAAACCCGATATGTTAATGGCATTATTGATGCTCCTACAATTTATAAATAGAATTATTTGTTTCAAAATCTGGTTTTCTATGTATATCTTCATTCTATATGATTAAAGAATTGAATGAAAAATTTTGAAGACATTATTAGAGATTAAAATTCCACAAACTTTAACCATTCTCTATTGATGGGCAAATTTTTACTGAAAATTCATAATCATCACCATACTCTTCCATTGTCAGACATAGCATCTTCACGATTAGTATTTTGCAAATGAGCTTACAATCAATCCATGGATATTTTCTGCCCTAGGCATGATGTATTCCCTCTCCACCAAGGTCAAATATGGCACAAACAGGAAATCAGTACTATAAAAATGTTTCTTTGCAAAATTCATAGGGATGGCAGCATATAGTTTACAGTTCTTTTTTCACTTAAATCTTGATAGTATCAGTCTTCAAGATGAAAAAAGCACATCCTCTCATTAGTAAATATCAATAGCACATCTTGCTGCCATATTGACCTTTCTCCTGAATAAAATATCTCTTTTCAATTAGCACATATTTTTTGGAAAAATGTCCATACTTTTACATCCATCAAATCATTATACCAGGGTGCGTACAGGCTCTGAGGTTCAAAATTCCACTACTTTTTCATGACTTTTTATGAAAACCAAATCACATTTTCACTACCTCTCTCTGCCCAAAATAATGTCACACAAAGTTAAATTGCAGCACAATAAATGTATTTCAGTCATAAACTTCACAGAACAATCATCATTACTTGCAGGTCTTGTTTTCATAAATGTGTAAATGATCATCACAACACCAAACAGTCATGCTGGACAGTTCAATAGCATCTGCTATGCATTTGCCAGTGCATTAAGTTTGTCATTAATTTCCGCATTCAGCCCCTTGAGTTGTTCTTGCTTGTCTTTGGCTGATTTCCTCAATGCATTTGACTTTGCCAGTAGGCGCAAATCATTCTTGTCCTCTGCCTTCCGTGCAAAGCTGTCAGCATCCTCCACCAGCGCTTGCAGACTCTCCTCCATCCTCTTCCGTTTTGTCTTCAGGTTCTCCACTTCATCCAGTTCTCTCTTCCTCTTCTCTCCCTTCTTCTGCTTCTCTGCCTCTTCCTTCTTTTGATCCAGGTAGTGTTGATAGCGCTGTCTGCCCTGTGAAGCTGAAAAGAGGAGTTTCTTGGAAATGTCAACCTTGGAGATACCTCCTACATGTTTGATGTGGTCCATGACCACTCTCTGCACCACGATGGTGTTCTCACCCATGTTGACTTCCATGAGCTGCTTGCTCACAGAAAAGCCCCTTTCCACTGAAGCCTGGCCATGTGACAGGACCAGTAGCATCTTCACAACCAGCCACAGTTTCTTGAGGGAGGATGTGGCCAGCTGGCTGCTCCAGAAGACATCTAGCCAATCAGTGTCTTGCTGAAAACTGTTGAAAGTGCTGATCTTCCTCTGTGCAACAACTGCCTGGCATGACGATAATTCCTCAGCTCAGTCTCGGCACCGTAACTCTAGTCACACACACACACACACACGGGATGGTCAAGACCGATGATAAAAACTCAGCTCGAAAATGTTCAACAGTGGCGACAGGTCAACAATGGTCCGAGCGAGCGCGTGTCTTCACTGAGCGCGTTTGGTTTCACGTGACGCCTGAGAACCAATCAAAATCGCGGACACTAAAGACGTAGCTGTATCAACCAATCAGAGCCCAAGTAACACTCGAAGGTTACTGACAACGCCTCGCTCAACGCGGACCAAACGGAACGAAAATTTTCAACAGTAAAATTTAAGCATTTAAATTTCATGACTTTCAATGACCATTTTTAAAATTCCACTACTTTCGAGGCCTTGAATTTTATTTTCGAAATTCAACTACTTTCCATGCTTCTCCATGCCTGTACGCACCCTGTTATACATTTACAATTTGATCAAAAAGTATAGAGGGGCCGAAATAATTGAGAAACCGTAAAAAATACTGGCTGTGGAGCCTACAATATTAGCATCTTGCACACACATAACTGAGAAGCTACAGTAGGTTTGACTCAATTAGTGTAGCTATTACTGAAAATCAAGACTTTCAACTTTTCACCATAACTACACTGTATTTACAAAATGTGTACAACTTTTCCACTAAATCTACAAGATTATTTAATAATTCTATCTTCAACACATTTTTCAATGCAAATGATAGGCACACACATCAATATTTCACAAAAATTTTTATATGCAGCTGCAATGGTTTCAATTCCTAGGTATTGTGCTGTCAATTCCATGGAAGATGCTCATGCAAATCTTGAAATAATGTATCCATCTATAGTAAAAAATAGAGGAATACTAATGCACAACCATTGCATAGAATTGATGTACCTAAATAGCAGAATAAAAATTGCAATTCAGATGAACTCAAGTAATAAATTAATGTCAGTGTCAATGGGTTATTACAGTGACATAAGAGTATATCTTTTTGATATACATAAAAAGGGTTACATGATGTAATAGTCACTGTGCAAGGTAAAGCAAATATTAAATGGTTAATAACTCATCCCCTACAAGTTCAAAAATAACTTGTATCTACATGCCACCTATTTGTAGGCATAGTCTTATAATATGATTGTCTTGGGTTTGCTATAGCTTACCTCCAAATCCTCACTGAGAGCCTGAGCTGCCTTTAGCTTGTTTTCATCTTTGCAGTTAGGGTCTGTGAGCATAGACACATAGGAACGGAATGTGTTCATCTGGGTCGAGCTCTCAGCACTACTGCTGTTTCCACTGCTTGACTGCATCTTTCTGTTAACTATTCTATTTTTTCATATTAAAAAGTCATTTAAAATCAAAAACTATGAATATGGATCCATTTATATAAGTAAATACATACTTCAAAAATCTTCTGGAAATGAACTCTAGTAGAGGTAAAAGACAAAATAGATCAGGTTATAACAAATCAGTCAAAGAAATTGACTAAGAAATAACCACATTATAAGACAAAGTTCAAAAATGAAAGAAGTAAAGCTTATGGGTTCATTTCAACAAGTGGAAAAAAAACACCAAATTAAGGTTTCCAGCACAAGCACAAGATGCACAATAGAGCTTACATCCAATGTAATGATGCTTGAAGCTAACACCTCAAAGATGACACCTAGGGGACCTTGAGAATTATGATGAGGACACAACCAAGTAGTGTATCAATTAACCAAAATTATATGTAGTACAACATTCTTACTTATAATATCATTGAATATCAACATTTACTATTTTATTTCACCCACTTGAATAATTTATTTTTTAGTACCAATGAAATAAGACAACAGAACATTAAACACATTTGATAAAATAGTTTTTCTATGTTCTGCTCACCTCAAATTTTCTCATTTAAAATAAAACGTGCGAGTGTACTTCATGAAACATTTCATGAGCACATGCTAGCTTAGCCTCAACATAGGACAAATTCAATGAGCCTCTAACAAATTAGTCAATGCCCCACAGCATTTAATTCATGGCATCAACTGATTCATTACTACTACAGCAATCAACTTGTAGGTATGGCACCAAATATTAAATTTCATGTTTGCAAGGAACGTGCAGATTGCAAGAGTCAGAGTAATTTGTGTGTTCTTAGGTCACTGTAAATGATTTTATATTTTGAAAGGATTGGTAATACAAATTTGTGAATATGTTTTCTTTCTTTTGATGCTCATTGGTTGTATTTAATGCATATCTGGATTTTGTAGTGCTTGATTGATTATAAATTAGTTGTAGCCTCTCTTTACCACAACAAAGATGTTCAAAGAGAGGAAGGATGAAGGCACCATTTAACCCTTTACTGCCCAACTGGACTATTTCGTCCTCTTTCAAAAATAACAATAATACATCGTATTTCTTATTCAATTTGTTCACTAATGTGTCCTTTGAACTGCACTGCCGAGTGGCAGTTCCTTCCCCATCTTGATAACAGTGACTACCTAATGCCAGTGTCGGTTTAGTGATAGTGGTTGTCATAACGGTAATATGAGTATAAAAATGTGGGCGTTAAAGGGTTAATATAGAGTTCAAGGGAACATGGAATTTATGCACAAAAGGTGTTTCCACAAAGGATCCCATGTGCATAGAAACAGTAAGATAAGAAGGAAGGTAATGAAACGAGATAAAAGTTGAAAAAAAAATCAGAGATGCTGAAAAACAGGACAGCAGTGAACTGAAACAGATGGTCCTTTACAAAAAAAAAACTATTTTCAACAAAATGAAGGCCTACCTGTCAGCTCAGTACCTTACTATTTTCCCCCAGGGAGTGCTAATTCCCACAAATACAATAGTTGTATCATCCTGAGGGGATTTTGCAGTGTTTTTGTATGAATTAATCAGTGATTAAATAATTTCACAATGCACTGCATTTCCACTCACACCTCAACACATGATTGCCCCAACTTACAAGATTTTTGAGAGATGCACAGATGACCAAGCAATTATCACCTTTAACATATGAGAAATATTTGATACAAGCAACCAATCTGAGTGTCGACCAGCCCCACACTACCCAGTTTCCCGCGCCAGTCACTGTATTTGTTTGCCTTGCTATGGAAGCATCTTTGATAAGGTGTGCTTGCCATTTATGCACTTACAGTACTTTATCATTTATCTTAAAACCATGGGTCCAAAGAAAATGAGTAATAAAGGTTAATGCTCATACGAGCATATCTATTGAATTGACATGAATTCATAGAAAAATATAAGGAAGGTGTATAAATCAAAGGTGCACATGAAGAAAATGACTGAAAAAGTTTGACATTAACAGAGTAGCAAGTGAGTGAACAAAGTGAAGCTCCTCCACCGATTGCTCCTCCGATCTCCTCCGCCCATCTCCACCCCCTCTGCTAGCATGAGCCCAAGTCAGAGAAGATAGGCCAAGGTCCATAAGCTCAAGTCGGCTAATTTCCAAGGTAAATAAACAAATATAAAATCATATAAATTGTTTAAAATTTTCATTACGTTTTTATTTAATATTTGTCAATTATAAATATATTTTCCTCATTCAAAAAACATAACATGAACAATTGGAGCAGCATTTTGGGGGCTCAAATGGATTAATAGCATATCAATTAATTTCAATGGGGAAAATTACTTCGAGATGCAAAAAATTGACGTACAGAAAAGGTCACAAAGCAAATTAAATTTATACCTTGAAGTGCAACTGTACTTTGCATCAGTCAATACAGTTTACAGTAAAACTCAAGTTGTATTTCTCAACAGAGTCATTGATTGATTATAAATTAGTTTTAGCCTCCCTTTACCACAACAAAGATGTTCAAAGAGAGGAAGGATAAAGGCACCAATTGGTATGCAATTAAGGAAACATGGAATCTAGGCACAAAAGGCATTCCCAGAAGGGATCCCGTGCACATAGAAACAGTATGATAAAAGAGTTGAAAAAGTCAGAGGTGCTGAAAAAGAGGTCAGCAGCAAACTTAGCATAGATGGTCCTAACATAAAAAACATTGCATTTCAACAAAAAGAAGGCATACCTAACCCTCAGCTCAGGACCAGACATTTTCCCCCAGGGAGTGCAAATTCCCATAAATACATTAGTTGTATTCCCCTGAGGGGAACGAAGCCATTCTTCAATTTATTATTACCAATTGTTGACCTGGTGTCACAGTTGAGAAGAAAAGGAAGAAGAGATAAGGAAAACAAGAAAAGACAAAAAATAAACACCAAAGACCAAACCAAAACTGTAAAAGCAAAGTAGGCACTAAAGACTAAAGTCTCAAAGGCCTATACTCAGCTGAAATAATTCAGTACCTTTCTCCTGAGCACTAGTTCCCCCATGTCATAGGCTAGTGTAACTAACTTAAACCTATCACCAGTAAATGTAAAAAAGAAGACATCAATTTTTCCATATTTGTTACTTGTATAACGGTAATTAGATCAAACTAAACAACTTAACTTCTATGCACTTTCCACCACAAATGAGTTATGATTTATGGTGGTGATGTAAGGTAACTTCACTAATCTAAGCTAACCCAATGTAACCTAACATAACCTACCAGAACTAACAAAACCCAACAATCATTCGTGCACATTAAAGCCGTTGTTACAGATTCTATCAGAGTCTCCCCATGAAAATTTTCTATGAAAGAAATTACAATGATTTTTCAAAAATCAAAAATGGGATTACTGCGGAAAAATGTTTCAAAAACCTTTAACCATGTAAAAACGTCATTTACCAGGATTTGGCAACCTAACCTCCCCAAATTTCCCCCAAATTGATCCCCACTAAGCATCAGCAGTGCTGCATTCAACTGAAGCTGTGGCGTCGAACTCTGGACGTTGCTACAGTTTTTTGTTTTGTATAAAGAAATTTATGACCATTGATGGGATAGCTTTACAAGAATGGGTAGTGGCCTGTCAAAATGTCCTGTAAAATGCTTAGAAAGTGAAAGTGAGCAGTCCGCTTGGCCAAAAATTGGTTGAAGCATAAGCGGAAAGCTAGTGAAAGTGTTGAAACTGGAGAAATTGTTGAAACTGGAGAAATTGTTGAAAGTACGGTGAAAAGACTATAAAGTCTGTTTAATATTGAAATTCAAAAAAAATTACCAAAGGGAGGGTGGTAAATTTCAAAACGATGGGCAAATTCCAAAAACTTTATGGGCTACAACTGTATTCGAATGTTATAAACATGCTGTGAATACTCAAGAGCTCATTTCGCTCCAGAATTATTCATTCATTTATAAAAAAATTGTAGGAATAAGCGTTCAATTACCTTAAATACTCATTTGTGACAGAAAGTGCATAAAAGAAAAGTTGTTTATTTTAATCTAATCAACATTTTGCAAGCAACACATATTGGAAAATTTATTGATGTTTTTTTCCTTAAATATTATCCATATCACCTATCGGTCGATATGCAGTTTAATGCGCTCACAAAAATTAACAGTTCTCTTCTAAAGAATCACTAAAGGAACACACTAAAAAAAACCTTTTACAAGAACGATATTCTGCTCGTTGATGCATTATTTTCGAGTTATTCAACTTTGAAATTTTTGTCTTCCATAGCAGTTGCGTTGCACGCTTGAGCCGTTCGGGTACGCTTGGGGACTTTGTAATGTATTATTTGCCGACCCCGCAGACCCTGAACCCACTTCTAGGATGGTTTAGTTATTAACACAATAAAGGTTATCACCCAAAATATTACAATACTAAATCTATAGTATTTACTCCTACAGTTTTGCTAATGTTCTACAATGGTGGCCATATTGAAACTGATGTTGAGTGCATATCAATTTCAGTATTCACTACCCCAGTCTCGCTAATATTTTATGGTGATAACCTTTATTGTATTTCAGTTGAATTCAGTTTACAAAAATTTCAGTTGAATAACTCAAAAATAACGCATCAGCGAGCAGAATGTCAATCGTGTAAAACATTTTTAGATGTGATCCTTTAGTGATTCTTTGGAATGAAATTGTTAATTTCCATGAGCGCATTAAACTGCATATTGACCCACCTATCCTGTTATGCTCCTCTGCATAACTGAGTACGGAACATCGCTAAGAATTTAGAGGAGCGTTGCTTGGCCTACATCGCTAAGAATTTAGAGGAGCGTTGCTTGGCCTACAACGTAATCCTTGATGATTCTAAAAGACCGAATATTAAGCCTGATTTCTGCGAGAAAGCATTGCAACGTTAAATTCAAGAACAGTTGGCTCGTCAGGAACAACGTCCAGACGTCGTCGATACACGTAACGAACGAGGATGCTAACGGAAGGGGCCAAGAACCTCAACGGATGTCTTCATTTGCTTTAATTAATATGTATAACATTGTTTGTGGGGATTTTTTATATAGTAATGAGGGTAAGGTTAATGATGTATGTTTTCTATTCGATAGTGGGGATGTATCATGTTCTTATTGGTAACCTTGTTAAGTCGTTATTCAGAGTTGGCACCTCAAGGTGACGCCTAAGCGTCGTTGCTTCAGAGAGCGAGGGCAGTCAGGGCCAGAGCACCACCGTGAGCAGTTGTGCGTAATCAGTCACCTTCCTTGGCCCAGTTGGGCCGAGGCTCGTCTCTCAAATTCACTACTTCAAGTCATCCTAGAACATCTGTGCCCTCATTCGCTCGAAAGTGATTTACTTCAAGAAGTTTAGTTTATTAGTTTAGTTTATTAGTTAGTTTAAGCCTCCCTATCCTCAACAATGAGATGTAAAGAGAGGAAGGAAGAAGGCACCATTTAGTATGGAGTTAAGGGAACGTGGAATCTATGCAGAAAGGGCACAGAAACAGAAAGCTAAGAAAGAAGTTCATGAAACAAGAAAAAGTTGAAGAAGAAAGTGGTAGGCGGTGAAAAACAGGACAGCAGTGAACCGAAAAAAAGATGGTCCGTAACACAACAAAACCTATTCTATTTTAACAAAAGAAAGCCTACCTAACCTTTAGCTCGGGCCCTCACATTGTCCCCCTGGGAGCGCTAATTCCCATAGATACAATAATTGTATCCCCCTGAGGGGTTTACTTCAAGAATACTCAACTGCAGCTCCAATAACGTAAATTAGAGGTTGTCAACCTAAACCGCTAACAGTCGGCATAGCCTCAAACATCAACCTGGTCTCTCTGCCCTCTACCAAAAATGGCGACCTTGCTCCGGCGCGCCAGCCAGGCGACGCTCAGTCTGCGAGCCCTAACCTCCAAATCGCAAGATAAGTTTCCCTCTGATTTCATGTCAAATCCCAGTTCCCTCTCACGCTTCTAAGTATATTAGTATGTGAATGCGTAAGTCACTTTCATTCAATGGATGCGTATTTTCGATGATTAATATCTCAATATTTTACTGTGTTCAATAGTGAATTTCTTTGATATCTCCTGTGTCTTTAATAACCCTCGGATAAATAGGAGGAGAGGACATGATGATTCAGAAGAAAAGATGATGTTTGTAGCCAGGAAACACGGCTAAAATGCATGATTAATTTATGGCCTTAAGCCGGATTATACGTGTAGTGAAGAGACTTCACTACGTATTGTGTACGTCAACTGTACCGCTGGCGTGTACATAGAGCTCCGTCCAGTTGCTGCTTGGCTGCAGCTAAAGTGGGCGGCTGCTCGATTGAAGCTAGGCAGTTGCGTCAGGACCGTCATAGGGTGCACTTGTCTACGAGCAGGCCAATAAAGCTGGTTGCCTGATGTTCGTAAGTGACCTTGGTCGTGCTTGCCCGAATCCTATGCCTCTTTTATCTGTTGGAACTTAGGGTGTTCTGCCGGGGTGTTAAGTCAGCGGTAGAATTACGATCTCGTGTGAGAGAGGCGGCTACCGCAAGACACGCCCTGAGTCTGTCTGTAAATTATCATTCCCCTGTTTTAATATATACTCTTGTCTTGTCCGTGCCGTACTTTGACCTCGTATCTGGCCTTAGCTATTTAAGCCTGAGTAGCTATTCCCTGTCTGGCCGGCATCCTGACAGGTCGGTTCCCAGTAACTAAACGTTTTCAGGCTCGTGGTCGTTACATACGCTTACCGAAGATTGAATTAAATATTTACTCAGACTTACTCTGAGTTGGTGGCAGCTACATTGATATTAACAAGTAGAAAATAAAAGAAAGGTGACGAATAATCTTAATGTCACGACTAATAATATCACATGGAAAATATCTTACATCACAACAAAGAATAACGGCAGAAAAAAAAAATGAAGACCGTGACCTCAGCGAAACAAAATAAAGAGGGTCACGACAATCCTATGTTTCCTGAGGGGATCAACCATATATATTAGAGAAAATTCTTCCTTAACTTTTCCTTCGCACAAGCTACCAAACATTTTAGCAATACATAAACAGCTGTAACAAATGGAAATAATTAAAATTTAGTGTTAAATGCAAAATATGAGATCATTTTTTACTTTGATATGCCAACATGTTATAAGACAAACTTTACCACAAATAAATGAAACAATTCCACAAACAAACATAGATGAATATTTTCAAAGATTATTCAACAACATATTTAGGCCTCATTGGTGAAATATACATAAAATTGAGCAAAATAAAATAGAATTCTTGAAGAAATTCATTTCAGGAAAAATAGTATGGATTACATTCTTCAACTCTGAACTGCAGCAAGAGAAATCATATTTTCCACATGTAAGGCCTCATAATAAATCCATTTTTGGTTGCTTTGCCAAACTTTATGAGCAGGTTAGTCAAGATCAACTTTTTTGCTATTTAACTTTTAGAATATCTGAAACGATTATTTCTCAAATAATTAGATTTTTCGAACCTAATTAAATTGTTCTTAGTTGGTTGCACATTCAAGGCCTAATTTATATTTTAAAGTACACTGAATATATGCAAGGTTCTGATTTTTATACCATTCTTCTCACCTCATTTTCAGTCTACCATTTAGTCTTTTATCATCAACAAACCTAAACGTTTAAATTCCATGAGTGTCTCCCCTATAATTAATTTTCTAACTCAACAATCCAAACTAGAGTAGAGCCATTTCAATTTTGCTTGCATTATTGTACGAGAGACTGTAAATGGACATGAAGGCTCATGTCTGTATGTTCATCAAATATGGATCATCCTTGAGACCAAATGTTAGATAGTCTACATAGGGTTAATGTTAAGGAGATGCAACTAATCGATTTTCGAAATTTTGTTGCCTATATTATGGTAATTGCATCAAAATAAACAACTTTTCATCTATGCACTTTTTGAGGTAAATGAGTATTTAATGAGTAATAGCGGTAAATTACTGACCCTAACTCTAGTGTTTCAAGCGGCAAGTAATTCATCGAGCGCGCCGGATGGCAACACTACAATGGACTCTCCCTTCCGACGCGCTCGAATGATTCAGCGCATTCCCACCATCTAAGACAAAAATGAACATACCGCTATAATTAGTAATTTTTGGGGTGATAATTTCTATTGTGTTATTAACTAAAAGATCCTAGAAGTGGGTTCAGGCTCCGCAGGCTCTGCGGGGCTGGCAAATAATGAATTAAAAAGTACCGAAACGTACTCTACCCAAACTAAACCTACCGCTATAACTTGTTGAATCCTCAGTTGCCCCAAAAAGTGGATAGAAGAAAAGTTGCTTATTTCAATATAATTACCATGATACAGGCAACAAAATTTCAATAATCGATTAGTTGCATCTCCTTAAAATCGGAAGAATTAGTGACCAAGTGTGTGGATTTACTTAGTATGTAGGGTTACTACATAGTAAGTAAATGCACACACTTGGTCACTAATTCTTCCAATTTTTTTGTCTTAGGTAGGCCTATCTCAAATTTAAGTGGTCTGTTGTTGGCACTTTTGATGGAATCTTTAGCTATATGTCTAAAGTGTCCTAAATATCAAAACAGATGGCGCACAAGAACCAGCCTGCTCAGACTTGTATATCATCTTCAATCAGAATTAACCCATTAATGCCGCTTGGCAAGTATACTTGCACATAAAAAAATGAATTGTTTTCAATACTATGAATGTGAGAGTTTGTATTGGAGTCTAACAGTAAAGAAACAAGCACAGAACGAGTTCAGAAGCAGTTACAGCAGTTGGCTGTGCTTCATGTCTGCTCAATTGACCTTGGAAGTTGCTGCTGTGATCAATGGCGTTTCTACACCAGAAAAAACATAAGTTATTGCTTATATCTGTCAGCTATGTTTCAATACTATACTGAAAGCTGTTGTTAAAAAGTTGGGTAAATGTTGAGCGTTGGGGAGTAATCCATTTTCCAGGTTTTGGTGCCTAAACATAGTAAATTAGATGGAAATGAACAACTTTTCTTCTATGCACTTCTCCAGAAATGACTATTTCAAGAGTTATAGCGGTATGTTAATTTTTGCCTTTTATGACGAATGCAATTGAATGAACAGCTACTAATCGATTTTCCAACTTTTGTTACTTGAATCGTGATAATAACATCAAAATGAACTACTTTTCTTCCATACACTTTTTGCAGCAAATTAGTATTTTACGAGTTAGTGCGGTAGGTTATGTTTTTTGCGCAATTGAGCTGTTAGAATACGTTTGAATAATTTTTAATGTATCATTAGCTCACCTCACCCCATGGAGCCTGAACCCACTTCTAGGATCTTTTAGTTAATAACACAAAAGAAATTATCACCCAAAATTAACGAGTTATAGCGGTGTGTTGACTTTCGTCTTAGATGATGGGATGCGCTCGAGCATTCGAGCGCGTCGGAAGGAAGAGTCTATTGTAGTGTTGCCATACGATGCGCTCGATGAATTTCTTTCAGCTTCAAACACTAGAGTTGCAGTAAGTCATTTACCGCTGTAACTTGTACAATAGTTATTTCTGACAGAAAGTGTATAGAAAAAATATTGTTTATTTCGATCTCATTATGTATGTTTAGGCACCAAAAACTAGAAAATCGATTACTACCCAACGCTCAAAATTTACCAAAAGATGTTCTAATATATGTATGCATTTACATAATTCTAATCTCATTCAACCTCTATATTTTACTATATGCATTTGTGGCAAATGTGCTTGCCACTCGGTAATAAAATTACAGAATCGCTTTTTTTCCATTATATCACTTGACAATTAGTAATAATACATTTCAACCCTTACTTCAGGTTGTCACCAGACGAAATTCATGATTTCTTGTTAGAAGATAAAGAAGAGCATAATGAAGTCAAAGTAGCAATAGAGCCCCCTGAAGAGATGCCTGAAGCTGCACCAGACCAGGATAGTGATGCTTCAGATGATGAAGTTATTTGTGATTCAGGGCACCTTCCTAGGAGAATTTTACTCACCAAGGTTTTGAATAATGATGTGGAAAACAATCAGTCTGAAATTTAATTCAATCCACCCTCAAAATCAACTGGCTGTGGATCAAAACAACAAAAAAAGGTGGACTACATGTGTGTCTACATGTGGCACACTGATAGAAGGTTGCAAATCTAGTACCAGATTTCAGCAAAACAGGTGAGGTAGTTGACATTCCAAAATCCAATCCTCTAGAATTTTTTGAGGAATGGTTTTGGACAGAAGATTGGATCAATGTTTTGTGTGAACAGAGTAAAAACTATGCTCACCAGATGGGAATTCCTTGTAGCGATATAAATGCAGACTACATGAAGTTGTGCTAGAAATGATTGAAAGAGTGAGCATAAAACCCGGGCAGCACATTGTATTTGACAATTTCTTAGGCTCCTTTGCATTACTAGAGGAACTTTCACATAAAAAAATCGCAGCCACTTGTGCGTTAAGAGAACACCGACTATCTGGTGCCCCTTTAAGACCCAGAAAAGTCTTGGAAAAAGAACAACAAGGAACTAGGGATGAAGCATTCTCAATCTGTATTTTGGTAAATGTGTAAGAAAGGTCAGTAATTGATTTTCTACTTTTTGTTGCCTAAACATAGTTAATTAGATCAAAATAAACAAGTTTTCTTCTATGCACTTTCCGTCTTAAATGAATATTTTATAAGTTATAGCGGTAAATGACTTACCGCAACTCCAGTGTTTAAAGCAGAAAGAAATTGATCAGCATGGCGTATGGCAACACTGCAATGGAGTCTCGCTTCCAATGCGCTCGTCATCAAAGACAAAACTAAACCTAACGCTATAACTCGGTAAATACTCATTTGACGCAAACAGTGTATAGGTGAAAAGAAGTTTATCTTGATGTTATTATCATTATTTAAGCACCAAAAATTCGAAAATCAATTGGTTTATTCGATCGCAATCGTCATCAAAGACGAAAATCAACATATCGCTATAACTTGTCAAATATTCATTTAAGATGGAAAGTGCATAGAAGAAAACTTATTTATTTCGATCTAATTAACTATGATTAGGCAACAAAAAGTGGAAAATATATTACTGAACTTTTCTACATATTTACTCTGCATTTCAGTTGTAAAGTGAAAAGACAACAAAGTGGAAAGCATTGCCTCAAACAAACTTCATTCAGATCCTGCAAAAAAAATGAAAACGGTGGACTCGAGTTGACAAGAAACACGTTGAAGTTGACCAACCGCACTCAATCCACATTTATAACCAGCACATGGGTGGCGTGGACCTATTTGATCAACAAGTAGCAGCACACCGGTGCAGAATAAGATCAAAGAAATGGTGGTGGCCTCTATTTGCCTGAACCGTCAACACTCAAGTTGTAAATGGATGTAAACTTTCCAGAGAACATGATAGGAAAATTAGCTTATTAGAATTCTCAGAGCAACTGGTGATATCAACTGACTAATTATGGGAAAATTAAGGCAAAACCAGGTCCAGTTCTTATGCCTGTTGTGAACACACTGCGGTACAGCAGTCAGCATCATTGGACCTATAAAGGCAAAAGTCCGTACAACAGATGCCGTGAATGTGGCTCCCGTATCATTTATTTTTGCAGCGTGTGCAGCATTCCTGGGTCAATGTGAAGTTTAATGTGATCACGAAAAATAATAATTTTATTCCAAATAATCACTAAAGGAACCCATTTAAGAACGTTTTACAAAATAGACATTCTGCTCGCTGATGCGTTATTTATGAATTTTTCAGCTCTGAAGTTATAGGTGAAATCGCTATCCCGCGCAAAATGTGCAACACAGAGTACGACCAGGTTGCTTCGGGAAAGGCAAAGTTCAGATCATGAGGTGTTAAAGTTTTTGCCAGAACTTTGTAGAAATGAAAGAATGATAGAAATTGTTAATAAAATAACAAGAAATATTGTTATCAGTTCATAACACAAAAAAGGTAAGGTACTATTTTTTGTACTTGGTGCTTTTTACGTTTTTTTTAGTCATCATTATTACGTCATCACCTTTGCAGTCAGCTCAAAGATGGCACCACCCGGTACGGCCGCCGCCATCTTGGAGCAGATGTAAACAAATTGTTGACGTGACCTTAATGGGTTGCTTTGAACCTTTATTCATAATTTTCACTAGAAGAACTGTGGCTCCCCCTCACGACCCAACCTCTTAACGTTTGTATTAGGGGGTTAGCTTCCGTTATTAATTAAATTCTTCTTTGCGCGCTTGTTCCTTTGGTGCGCAAAAGCCAACTTCAAAGTTTATCAATTCGAAAATAACGCATCAGCGAGCAGAACGTCATTCATGTAAAACGTTCTTAAATGGGTTCCTTTAGTGATTCTTTGAAATAAAATTATTATTTTCCGTGATCACATTAAACTTCACATTAACCCATTCCTGTACACCTAGAGTTTGTGAAAATCTTTCACGCCAAAAAAGAAACCTAGGAAAGACAATATATGAACAGTTACTAACAGAAAATTTTTCATGGTAACTTTGATTACTCATTAACTGTATACATTATTTTATTGCTGGGTGGAAAGTATAGTTGCCAGTTTGTATTTCAGTAATTAATACAATTTTTTTTTCTTTACAATTACTTATGGGAGACTAATAAATCAGTTTAGCTGAAAATTGTGTTTTAATAAACTTTGTAGAATTATCGGCATTAATGGGTTATAAAGTCCTAAAAAGTCGGTGAGCTAGAAAGCCAACTCCAGTGTTCGAAGTGTGAAGCAATTCATCGACTGCACCCTACGGCATCACTGCATTTGGAGTCTCGCTTCTGCCGCCCTCGTCATCAAAGACGAAACTAAATCTACCGTTATACCTCATTAAATACTCATTTGACGAAAAAAGTGTATGGATAAAAAGTAGTTTATTTTGATGTTATTACCATGATTCAAGCAACAAAAAGTCAATGTTGGGTTTAATGCAATCATGGAAATTAATAATTTTATTCCGAACAATCACTAAAGGAACCCATTTAAGAACGTTCAACATAAATGACATTCTGCTTGATGATGCATTATTTTTGAATTATTGAACTTTGAAGTTGGCTTTCGCGTGCTAAAGGAAGCGAGCGCACCAAGCGCAATTTAATTAATAACGGAAGCTAACCTCCTATTACAAATGTAGAGAGGCTGGGTCTTGAGGGGGAGCCACAGTTCTTTTAGTGAAAATTATAAATAAAGCGTCTAACCTACCCATTAGGGTGACGACCGCAATCTTGTTTACATTGGCTCCAAGATGGCAGTGCCCATGGTGGTCGCCATCTTGGAGCTGATATAAACAAGATTTCGGTCGTCACCCTAATTGGTGAGTTAGAAGCTTTATTTATAATTTTCACTAAAAGAACTGTGGCTCCCCCTCACGACCCAACCTCTTCAATTTTGTAATAAGGGGTTAGCTTCCGTTATTAATTAAATTGCGCTTGGTGCGCTCGCTTTCTTTGGAGCGTAAATGCCAACTTCAAAGTTCAAAAATTCGAAAAAATAATGCATCAGCGAGCAGAATGTCATTCTAGTAAAACGTTTTTACATGCATTCCTCTAGTGATTCACAGCAATGGAATTATTCATTTCCATGATTACATTAAACATTAAGCCCAACATTGACCCAACAAAAATTCAAAAATCGATGAGTAGTACCTATTTGTTTATTCAAGCGCATTTGTCATCAAAGACAAAACTAAACCTACCCCTATAACCAGGGTTGGCACATGAAAAACCCACCCAAAAAAGCCCAAAAAAACCCACGTGAAAAAAAAACCTAAATAGTGGGTTTTTTAGGGCTTTTTTGGGTTTTATTAGTGCTATTTAAATTTCACTTGTTTTCTAGCTTATAGAATCAAAATAAGCTAAATATTTATATTGTTAAAAATTTTTCCAAGGCATTTGCATGACTATGACAATAAATATTGAAAACCAAAAATAAACACTATTAAAATAAAATAAGAAAAACCCTAATCACAAAAAAACTAGAGGGACTAGCATATTTCCATGAGTTCCATTCTCAAAGTAAAAAACAAAAACTAAGAAACAAATACAGTTTGACTATTTGAGAGTATAGAGACTTCTGAATTCTTCCTCTGTCTTCTAGACTAGACTGCTACTACAGTACTACTGTGTTTCTTTTTCTACATCCACTGCCATTTCATCGTTGTCATCCACATCATGATCATTTGTGAGGTGGCAATATACTGAGACCAATTTCTGTGGGCGTTCTGATCCTAATCTATTTCTCAATTTATTCCACACAATTCCAAATGTTTAGAAAATTCTCTTAATGGATCCTGAACTTACAAAGCATGAATGAAGATTGCTTATAAACTTGCAGAAACCCTCTGCCAGTGTTTATTCAGGAATCTGCATTTTCTGTTGTTTCATGTCTTGAATATCCCACCATCAACGAGAAGTCATTGTCTTAGTTATGTTCTTGTTGAACATGTGTTTTGGGAAGATTTTGGAGTCCATCAATTTATACAAATAAATCGCACCGATCAACTTTGGATTGTACTCAGCCAACCACTCTTCAATATCTGTCTCCTGTGAGAGCTTTGCTTGGAATAAGTCAAACAATTTTAGTCAGATGGGGTAAGACACGACCGCAGCCATCATTGGGTAAGAAAGTAAATAAACGCCTGGCCTGTGGTGAGCATTCAAGCTGCACTGGAACAAATTTGACGATGGAATCTGTTGGAGCATTTATTTCTAATCATTTTAGTGTTTGTTGCTATCCTGAACTGTAATAAGGAATTTTTTTGGCAAATTTAAAAAAAAAATTTTGGCATGTCACTACATGTTGTGTAACATGTACCAGTGTGGTTGACTGACTTGGCTTGCGCTGCTAAGCCCTCCAGCTCACACAATCCACATGTTAAGTTGTTAACAGCATGACTGTTAAGTGATGTGCAGCAGTCTTGCTTCAAGTTGCTTGTGGTGGTTACTTATGATCTGCATGGTGCTTCCCTCTTACATGACTTGCGTCTGACTGCTGCTAAAACAACTTACTATGAATTGACAAGCATAGCAATTCTCTTTGCACATCTTACATCTTAACCGACTGCAGAGCTATGTCTCTATGCATATGGTAATTGGTAAATGGTAATTGTGATGCACAAGCTTAATTCATATATTGTTCATATAATGTAATAATTCATATAATAATGTAATATAATGTTGGGAATAAATTAATCAATAACAATATTTACTCAATAAGTGTATATATATAAATCTGTAAAAGATGCAACTGGAGCTATGTAAATAACTCTTTTAAACAAAAACAAGTATTACAAAAAACCCAATAAAGCCCAAAAAACCCAATTTAACCCAAAAAAACCCATGTGGGTTGGGTTTTTCTAAAAACCCAGGGTTTTTTCCATCCCTGCCTATAACTCATTATATACTCATCTGCGAGTGGAAGTACATGGAAGGAAACTTGTTTATTTCGATCTAATTTACTATGTTTAGGCACCAAAAAATTAAAAATTGAGGAATGACATAATTCTCCACATTAACTGATATTTTAAATGAATAGAAGTCATTGAGTTTTTATGCTAGAACAAAACCAAAGACAGTTCTAGAATCCTTGAAGCATTGTAAACAAAGTAACGGTTTCAAATTTTCAATTTCCCGTTTTCTTTTTATATGGGGTTGAAAATTCAGGATTTTTAGTTCTCTTCCCTCCCCCCCCCTGAGGGGGAGGATCTACTAGTGTCCGTAGCGCCATAAAATTTTAGGACCGAATAGTCCACCACCTAAGGGTCCTTTTCCAACAACAAAACAAAAAAGCGCATCGGACCAGAAGGGGCCTGAGATGCCCCTTTAAGAAGTCCGTCTGGGTAAAAAACAAAGTCCGTTATTTATGGATGGATTTCTCTGAAATTTTCACAGTAGGTGTGAAATGATGCATAGATCATTTTTTGGCTCAAGTCTTGCTGAGCGGCGAAGCCGCTCAGCGAGAATGAAAATATCGATAACTGGAATTTGATGCTGATTCCGAACATGCAATTTGTTTTGACCGCTCTTGATTTTTTAATTTTTTTTTATTTTTTTTGGGAAAGGCGGCTAGCAACAACTGAGGTGGTGCCCAAAGAATGCCATGTCCGTACAGGTTGGGTGGAACCCGGCCCTATCCGGTACTCAGGTCTTCAAGGCACGGTCTGACCATGTTGGGTCGAGAATGGCAGAGTTCGGATCATGAGGTGGTGCAGGCCAAAGTATGCCAAGTCCGACCAGGTTGGGTCGAGAATGACAGAGTTTGGATCATGAGGTGGTGCAAGCCAAAGTATGCCAAGTCCGACCAGGTTGGGTCGAGAATGGCAGAGTTCGGATCACGAGGTGGTGCAGGCCAAAAAAAACATTAAAAATGTATCAAAATTTAAAATTCGAAAAATCACAAAAAATAGAAAAAATCGAGAGCGGTCAAAACAAATTGCAGATTCGAAATCAGCATCAAATTCCAGTTATAATCGATATTTTCATTCTCGCTGAGCGGGGAAGCCGCTCAGCGAGACTTGTTCCCATTTTTTATTTTGACGAAATTTTTGTAGCTGCACTTTTTTTTTTTTTTAAATATGATAGAATAGGGGGGTTTTGTAAAATCTATATCCTTCTACAAATTTGAAGTTACAGAACCAGTATTTCGTTTTTAGATTTCTTATATGTCTATATAACCATAAGCAATAGGGAATTTTGATAACTTCTTTTTGTGGATTTTGGGAATTGAAAAAAAAAATTTATATTTTTAATTTTTTTTTTCATGTGGTGTAATTTTCAAAACAATAAAGGGTCAATGTGAAGTTTAATGCAATCACGAAAATTGATAATTATATCCGAAACAATCACTAAAGGAACCCATTTAAGAACGTTTTTCATGAACGACATTCTGCTCGCTGATGCGTTATTTTCAAATTATTGAACGTTGAAGTTGGCCGTCGCGCGCCCAAGGAAGCGAGCGTAATTTAATTAAAAACGGAAGCTAACCCCCTATTACAAACGTGAAGAGGTTGGGTCGTGAGGGGTAGCCACAGTTCTTTTAGTGAAAAGTATAAATAAAGCTTCTAAACCACCCATTAAGGTGACGACCGCAATCTTGTTTACATCGGGTCTCACATGGCGACCACCATGGGCGCCGCCATTTTGGAACCGATGTCAACAAGATTGCGGTCGTCACCCTAATGGGTGGGTTTGAAGCTTTATTTATAATTTTCACTAGAAGAACTGTGCCTCTCCCTCACGACCCAACCTCTTTACGTTTGTAATAGCTTCCGTTATTAATTAAATTCCGTTTCACGCGCTCGCTTCCTTTGGCGCCAAGGCCAACTTCAAAGTTCAATTATTCGAAAATAACGCATCAGCGAGCAGAATGTCATTCATGTAAAACGTTCTGAAATGTGTTCCTTTAGTGATTCCTGGGATCGGCATTATTATTTTCCGTGATTGCATTAAACTTCACATTGACCCAATGGTAAATGTATAGTGTTTGACCATAATGGATTTTCCACTTTTTGATCAACAAACATTGTTGATGAGACGAAAATAAACAAGTTTTCTTCAATGCAATTTCCGTCGGAAATGAGTATTTTAGAAGTTAGAGCGAGAAATGAGTTACCGTAACTCCAGTATTTGAGGCGGGGAAAAATATGCCGCGCGGTCCGACGTGAAAGTAAACAGGCGTTCCCGCGCGCCAACCAAGCCGACGAAGAGAAGCAAACCCCCTATTACAAACGTAAAGAGGTTAGGTCGTGAGGGGTAGCAACAGTTCTTTTAGTGAAAATTATAAAACTAAAAGAACTGTTGCCACCCCTCACGACCCAACCTCTTAACGTTTGTAATAGGGTGTTCCGATAACTCATTTAACGCCATAACTTTTAAAATACTCATTTCCGACGGAAAGTGCATTGAAGAAAACTTGTTTATTTATGTCTCATCAACCATTTTTCTTGATCAAAAAGTGGAAAATCGATTATGGTCAAACACTATACATTTACCGACCCAATAAATGTATCAAAAAATGCTATTGCTTATGGAGACACCTTGCTAAGCCCTATCGAATGGTATATAAACCATTCTTGTAGCTCTAAAATTGTGGAAGGAGATAGATTAGAGAAACCAATATCAAGTTTCCAGAAAAACATGTTTTTTCACAAAAAAAAATTGTTTTTCTTTATATCTTTTGAACTACAAGGTTTTCTACAATGAACTCTTGAGCGTTTGTAGCTCTTTTCAAGCCCTTCTGATTGATATAATTTACATTGCTGTAGCTCTGTAACTCTGGGAAAAAATAAACAACAAAAGAGAATAGGTATAATTCTTGACAAAAAAATTTTTTTTAATTTTTCATTTTTTTCGACCAAAATACGTTTTTTTGTCTAGTCAACTCCTTCGTTTTATAGCTCTTTTCAAGCCCTTTGGATTGGTGTGCTCGCCACTGCTGTAGCTATGATACTGCAGCTGTCATCGAGCTATGAAGGAAAGCTGCGGTATCATAGATACGGCAGAACAGCTAAATTCTGGAATTGTCAAAAATTATAAAAAAATATCTACTCAGCATTAGAATGTTTCATTTGAATAATGGAAGCACTTTGAGTAGCCCATTAACGAACTATAATGCCATTCCCGCAGAGAAACACGCTCAATTGACCCCCAATAATGAGGGGGGAGGGTTCAAGGTCACTCCACCCCCATCGCTTTCCCCTCCTCTGGTGGGCGCACTATTCGGAGTAGACGTAAACGGAAAGTACCAATGGAAGCGCAAGAAAATCCTCTATAAGATGCATATAAAAACAGAAAATCAACACATATCCTGATTTCTACCTAGACGGTCTCCTTAAGGGAAGCATTTTGGGGCATCTGCAGTCCAAAAGTTGATTCTCCCGATTTTTTTTTTTATTGCTTTAAATGAGTTAGAGACATGTCCCCGAATGTCTGTAAAAATATCAGGAACCTACCCCAGAGCTAACGTCCCTCCCGGGGGGGGGAGGGCATCCCTCTTACGGACCTTTTTTTTCATTTTTGAACCTAAAGCAATGAAATTTGGTATACTGATAGGAAATGCAATTTTGAATCATTTATCATCAATGACAAAATGCGATTTTCTTGAAAAGAAAACGGGAAATCATAGAAAACGACACTTTTGGGGGGTTTTTCTAAATGCTTCTCCTCCTACAGTTTTTGAGCTACAGTAATGATTTTGGTATCATTGAATGCAGAATAACGTAGACAATAAAAAAAAAAAAAAAAATCTGAAATTTTCAATTTTTTTCCATTTCATTTTTTTATATATTTCATCATTCATATTCCTCATCCCCATCCGAATATTTTTTTTATTATTGAATTTAGAGCATTGAAATTTGGTATACTGATAGGAAATACAATTTAGAATCATTTATCATTCATGACAAAATGCGATTTTCTTGAAAAGAAAATGGGAAATCATAGAAAACGACATTTGGGGGGGGGGTTTCTAAATGCTTTTTCTCTGATAGTTTTTGAGCTACAGTAATGATTTTGGTATCATTGGATGCAGAATAACGTGGACATTCCAAAAACTTGAATGCTTTCCCTCAAATTTCCAATATAAAAATTTGAAAAATTAAAAAGAAAAAAAATTGAAATATTCTCAAGAAAATTCAAATTTATGACGTCATAACTTTGAAACAAGAATGAATTTTGAAAAACTTCTCAATACATTGTAAAGCCCTTGTTTTTCTGCATCCAATGATACCAAAATCATCACTGTAGCTCTAAAACTGTAGGAGGAGAAGCATTTTTTTTATTAAAAATAGGTCTTATAAAGAAACTAAGTTTTCAAGACGTTTGTCAACACTACTCCGAGGTTTACAAAGCTAGAGCAATGCGGTTTGTTGCATTTGAAAGTGAAATGTGTGCTCTACCTATAATACAGGTGGATTTTCCAAATTGTTTCTGTAAAGCTTTCCATAGACTTTTTACCCTAAAATTATAACTTTTGCATTGAGACTCTGACAAAAAAATTCATATAAATTCGGAATGAAATAAATCAAAAATTCCCCCAGTTTTATGGATAGAGCGCACGTTTGACTTTCAAATGCAACAAACCGCATTGCTCTAGCTTTGTAAATTAAAAAGCCTTAGCAAATAATATATGTATATATATATTTTTTTTTTTTTCAAATAAAAAATTTTCTATGGCCTTATGAAAAATTTTTGTTTAAGATAAGTTGTTACAAATGTGGAGATCTAGTAGTCTGAAAATTTTCATAGACGTACGTCCAATAGAACCAAAGTTGACCATTTTGTCAAAATGCTTCCCTTAAAGTCGGCCGACAGCAGTCAAAGCTTTTCTAATACAATAAAGAAAAGTTTATTTTCATTAAAATGTCGATAAAATGTATTTCAACGATCAAATTGTGGCTCGTTCCGTGTAATACAACAGAATCTCTCGCATTAGTTATTTCTTAGAGTCTATAAGACACCTAATAGTTTGATCAAACGTCAACCGGTAAAAAATAAAAACTTGAAAATTAAAAAACTACGTGAAACAAAAGCTTCTTACATGCTCGAGACCTTCCCTGCATCTGAATGCACAAAGTAATTGAATAAATCTTTACAGTGGCTTACAGACGTACAAAGCTTATGTTTAGAGGGAAGTAAAACAAACATATTTCCAAAATGATCTCTTGCATGGAATTAAATCACTACGCTGATTTATTAATAATAAATTTGATCAACAAACATTCATGTTCTTTACCGTTCATATTGTTTAAATCGAATCGAATGTTCTTATAAGATGAAATTTATCATGATTTCTTAGAAATTTTCTATATTCTTATCTTAACTTTAAATTTAAAGTTTAACTTATCCAGTAAATGCATTGGTTTTAGTTTAAAATTCACATTAGTTGAAAATAATGAGTAAATTTATTTTAAGTTTCTCAGGCCTTGTTGAATGTGCACCAAACAAAAAAAAACTTGTGTGGAAAACAGAAAACAAGTGCCTGCTTCAAAAAAATTACTGAACAGGATACAAAATGTTAAGCTCAACTAACACTTTACAAAATACCTATAACATAGATGCATATACCGGGCTTATCCTCCCTATGAGAGGGTAGCCGACAGCAGGCCACAATCATTTTAGGTTTCGATGGTAGGGGTAGACTTTACGATAATGCCCAACCACCAAAACGTAAATAATCTCGAGAAGTATGTTTAAGATCACGATAACGAGAGGGGAATGACAACAATAGTGGACTCAGCTTATAGATCTTTATTGGAGGGAGCCGGGAGGACCGACGCGTTCTTGATTAACTGAAGAGCTTGACTGAGATGGTGCAGTCCGTGCAGGCGAAGGCTCCGGCGAGTGATGACGTTGGCAGGGGTGCGTGAGTGTGTTTTTCTGGAGGTCACTTTCAGAGTGCGGGCAAATTAACAAGCCCGAGAAATCAGTGGAATTTCTGGATAAGCTCCGAATCTGTTTTAATTTTGAGCAAGTGAATAAAGATCAATAGGAGCCGTGATGGTTGTTGGTAAATCGATCTTAATTGGTTTTGGGAATTTAAGATCATTAACCGCTGAAGACAAGTGCCCGTGGTTTTGGAGCAGTTTAATATTTAGCCAGTAATTAGATAATATACCAGGCTGAAAACAGCTCGAAGCCGAGGTGGATGCAAGGTAAATAAAACCCAGGTAAAATCCGGCTCATGTCAGAACTAGTGGGCAAAGTAAATGGTGAACTCAAGGCTGAGTTTAAAAGTATAGCTCAAGGTGACTTAAGGCTCAGTTGAATGTCAGGCTCAAGTAAGCTCAAGTAAAGCTCAAGTAAAGCTCAAGTAAAGCTCAACACCATCAGCAATTTGTACCTACCAATATTATGATGGAATATTGATATCCACCTTGTTCACCTTTCCTCGTAAATTGTATGTAATTTTTAACCAACAAACTATTATTATGTGTAAAACATATTAGCTGATTAGATTATCATCGTCGCTAAATTTTTTCTATTTATTTTTATTTTTTTTTTCTTATTACCTGTTGTATGTGAACTTTGTAACAACGCCTTCAGCAATTTGTACGCATCAATTTTGTATATTGAACTCCAATATTAATCGCTCTTGGCTGAGTATTGAGTGTACCCACGAAATCACGCTAGATTTCTTACTCTTTTCTATACTTTCTAAGCTAGTTTTTAGATAGATATATCCTTTTAATCTTGACTCTGTATTTCGTTTTAAGTTGTACAATAGTACTTACTGCCTACTGTTTACTAATTTTGAATGACTGATCACGCTGATATATTAGATGAAATCGACCCGGATCTCAATCATTTGAACAGAATATTTCCAAACCTAAACGACTCTGAAAACTGCAGATATACTAATATATCAAAATTCAACGAATCTATACGAATAACCCGGCAGGATTTTTCGCTACTGTGTTGGAACTGTAGGTCATTCTATCCAAAATTGGAAGAGATACAATGCACTATTACTGAACTTAAGTATACCTTAGATGTGATTAGCTTCACCGAAAGCTGGCTAGATGACTCGACCAAAGACATGATTAAATTTGAAAATTATCATAGTTACCATTCGCTACGAAAAAACAAGCGAGGCGGGGGCATCAGTACATACATTTCTAAGCACATGGATTCGAGAATCATAGCAAGTGCAACACTGAATCAGGATCATAAAGAATCATTATTCGTAGAACTGTCTAGAGATGGCAAACGAATTGTGCTTGGAACGGTATATAGGCCGCCTACAGCCTGTCCTATATCCTTCCTTAATGAGCCTAATCGAATTATTTCTCAGTTCAACAGGTCCTTCTACAATGACATAATAATATGCGGTGACTTCAACTATGATTTGCTGAAACATGAAAGCTATGAACCAATCTCTAATTTCTTAAATGCATTTCATTCTAAATCTTTCCTTCCGATCATCACAAAGCCAACACGAATAACCTCAGAATGTGCCACGCTGCTTGACAATATCTTTATGACAGACCCAAGTGATTTTCTTGCTGGAATAATTACTTCTGACTTATCAGATCATTTTCCAGTTTTTCTTATTAAGAAAAATGTCTATCTTGCGTGCACCAAACCACGGGCTGAAACTTACTCATATCGTAAAATAAACGAATCAAATTTAGAAGAAATGCGCACCGTTCTAGAAGATTTAATGCCAACATTGCACATCACCCAACAAAACAATAATGCAAGGAGCATTGATGAATCAGTAGTAAAGTTGACTGAAACTATAATGAACGCATACAATCAGTGTTGCCCAATTGTAACTCGTACAGTTACCCCGAAAAATAAACAAAAGCCCTGGATTACTAGAGACATCGTGATAAATATAAAGAAACGCCAAGCGTACCTAGCCCTCCTTTGCGAAGGGCGAATATCTAGAGAAACATATAACCGATTCAGAAACTATGTGACAAACCAGATAAGAACATCAAAAAAGAGCTACTTTACCCTCAAGTTTACTCAATTCAAAGCTGACGTTAAAAAGACTTGGCGCCTCCTTAACTCTTGTTATAAACCGAATAACGCCGAAAAAAAGAAAATTGGATATATCACTCAAGATAATGTAAAATACCATGAGAAGAATGAAATTGCTAATCTCTTCAACAACTTCTTTGTAAACGTAGGGAAAACTATAGCCAATGGTATTCCAAGTGAACCTACTGATCACCTGGAATTTATGGATCATATTCGAGAACACAACTCCTTTTTCTTTACGCCTACAAACTCCTCCGATGTAATTGCGTGCATAAACAACATGAAAAATAAATCGAGTGGGTTACAAACGTTTCCAACTAAAATACTTAAAATAATTGCTAATATTGTGGCCCCGCTGATGATTTTTTTTTTTTTTATATCCAATATTATTAACCAGTCTCTCTTACTAGGCACTTTCCCGAACTCCCTCAAAGTTGCTAGAGTAACCCCTATCTTTAAAAATGGTGAAAAAACCTGTGTAAACAATTATCGACCTATCTCCATGTTACCAATTATTAGCAAGTTATTCGAGAAAATTGTGTATAAAAAAGTGTATTCTTATTTTGAACAAAATCATTTCTCTATGATAAACAATACGGCTTTCGCTGTAAAAAATCAACAACACAGGCAATATTAAATCATTTACAATTCCTTTATTCTAATATAGATAACGGAAAGACTGTCTTCTCTGTATTTCTTGACTTTCGAAAGGCATTCGATTGTGTGGACCATAACATATTACTCTCGAAACTTCATTGTTATGGCATTCGTGGGGTTGCCCATGATTGGTTCAGATCATACCTAACAAATCGGAAGCAATACGTTGTCATTGACGACGCAAAATCGGACCCACAGAAAATTAGCCATGGAGTTCCACAAGGATCTGTTCTTGGGCCTCTCCTTTTTCTGATTTTTATCAATGATATTATGAAATCTACATCATTTTTTAAATTCATACTTTTTGCCGATGACAGTACGCTTTCTGCGGTCCTTCCGAACGAAAATCCCACTACGATTGCAGAGAGTATAAATACTGAACTCCATAAGGTTTCACTGTGGCTTAAAGCTAATAAAATAAGCCTCAATATCGATAAAACAAATTATATTACGTACTCATACAAGAAAAATATATCTCTACCATCCATTAAATTTGGCGAAGGTGAAATCAAAGAAACCAACTTATGTAAATTTCTGGGCATCATAATAGATAAACCTCTGACCTTCAAAGAGCACATCACTCATATTAGTTCTAAATTATCAAAATCCATCGGAATCCTGAATAAAGTTAAAAATTTCCTGCCTGAAACAGCCTTACTAATGCTTTATCGAACGCTCATTTCACCATACTTGCAATACGGAATAGAAGCATGGCATGGAACTGATAAAAATAAAACCAATATAATTTTACTCTGCAAAAAAGAGCCATCAGAGCGGTAAAGAACCTAGAATATAATGCTCACACAAATGATTCATTCAAAAATTTACAAATACTTAAACTCTCGGATCTCTACACAATCTCTATCTGCAATTTCATCTACAAAACATTAGCTAATGATGGCGACAATAGCCTTCAACAGTTATTAACTGCGCAAACTGGTCATCAC
The DNA here is from genome assembly GCA_030386875.1 of Morinoia aosen. NCBI lineage: Eukaryota > Metazoa > Arthropoda > Malacostraca > Amphipoda > Talitridae > Morinoia > Morinoia aosen. The sequence goes on along the minus strand of CM059563.1, from coordinate 33,074,454 downwards.
GACCATTTAACACGAAATAAAAGTAAATTCATGCTTCCTTATTATTCAAAGGCCCGCTCGCAACATAGTATACTATTCGTTGGAACTAAAACCTGGAACTCAATACCTGCGGAGATCCGTGAAAGTAATTCTTACAAGGTATTTAAAAGAAATCTTGAGTCTCACTTCTTATCAGAATACTAGTCGTGTAAGATCACCAAGTCAAATCCTGCCTCCTACATGTCTGGTCCTAATAATGCAATTTGCCATGAGTAATATCGCCGATTTTCAGTCTGCTCCCAAATCGTTTTCGAAAATACTGTTAAATATTGTCCATATGACCTATATTGTAAAATTAAACATCAATATCGAATTCATTATCCTGTTGATCAGTCTAATGCGGAACTAGGCTAAGTGAATTAGGTTAAACATTATTGTACGCCCTAGAATAATGTAATGGTAGGATGCCCTAGAAGTCGCTGAACTTATTCGGGCCCACAGGTAGCTATACTCAACTCTGACCATTGTATTAGACTTAAGAAACATTCTACCTCTGTATCTCCTGTGGTAAATAAATTGTTTAAATTGTTTAAGTAAAGCTCAAGTAAAGCTCAAGGCCCAGGGATAATGTATTGTGGCGGTTGTTGACGTCGAAGGATCTGGAATAATCAAAGACGCTGAATAATACATTCCCGGAGAGGCACCAAGGAAATCCACACAACTGTCATCCCTAGCATTGCAACGGTAAATTCCCATCACGAAGAAACCCTAAGTTTTCTTACAGATTTAACTCGAGCTATTTATTGCTCTTTTTGTTAAGCTCATGAAGAATAAGGATAGATTTAACAAGCTGGCAATAGCTCTTTCCCTACTGCTCTTGATTTAAAAACATAAGCATGACATTTACAAGAATTTTGATAAGGTCATAATTGTTATTCATATTATGAAAACTACATGTGATTTAAGAGCACGATCGGCGATCTAATTTAAGCACACGATCAATAATAATACGAAAGGAATATTGGTGACTCCCGTAATTTATAATATTCCGGTACGAACAACCAACAGGCAGTCCTACACTGTCCACATGCCAATTATACTGAAAAACACTGAAGTATACTTGCAGTGAAAAGGGAATATTTGACTATATATAGTGTAATATTGAACCTAAAAATGAACCTGACACACACCATTCACGCTACGCCATCTTTGAGATCAATTCAGAATATGCCATGCAATTCGCACGAAATATCTACGAACTATTTTTACATCTTTATATAACACAGCACTGGTAAAAAAATCACTTGTAACTTAAACCGATGAGAGAAGAAAAGTACAATATGTTCTAAGCAAGATTTGCTCTAAATTACACACTTATTTTCACTTACGAGACGCTGAAACACACAAGCTAACACGCGAGTAAGAAGTGACCGTCCGACAAAGGCGTCGGGTGCGATGTTACCATCACAACGACTTAAAACTCGAACACTGTCGATGGTATTATCATTTTTGTGCTTTTGCACAAAAACTTCTAAGATTACTAATTATAAGTAGAAAATTATTAATAATAATTTAAAGTAAGATTTTTAATGCCATTAATTATGCTATTTAAATGTTAATGAGAAATTCACTGAATTTACACGTTTTGTAGCTAATGCTACAATCACCACACTTAGGCACTAGGAGGCGAGAGAGGCAGCACTGGCCGCACCTGAACTGCCAGGATCAGCAGCAGACCAGCACAACCACCTTCCACAGTCAGGCCCGATAGCCATAGCTGATTTACCCCGACCGCTTCATTGAGTGCAGCCCCTCCCCCCGCATAGGACAGGTCAACCCCATCACACGCGGGCAACTTCCATTATCGCGTCAAAAATAAAATTACCTTCTTATGCGCTGCCCCCACTCACTTCTGTCCGTAGCCATCCCTCTCGCCACGTCCACAGTCAGACCCCTCTCATACAAAGCACGTTTCACCCCATCCATCCAACTCATCCGTGGTCTACCTCGCGCACGCAGACTACTCACTTCCGACATATATATCTTTTTCACCAGCCGCTTAACATTCATTCTTTCAACATGCCCAAACCATCCAAGCACTCTTTCATCCACTCGCCTGCTCATTTTTTTGATAACACCCGTCTGCCCCCTAACCAACTCATTCCTGATCCTATCTCTTCTTGTCACTCCATACATGCTCATCAAACACTTCATGTCAAACACATCCAACTTCCTCCTCTCAGCTGCTCTCAACCCCCAGGACTCTGCTCCATACAACAAAACTGGCACAATCAAGCTTTCATACAGTCCCCTCTTAACATTCAAACTCAAACTTCTGCATTCAAAAACTTTCCTCATTGCACCCAATGTCTTACAGCCTTCACTCACTCGATGCCTCACTTCTACTTCCATACTATCCTTAACAGTCACATCCGACCCGAGGTACCTAAAATGCTCTACCTCCTCTAAAACTTCACCAATCAACCTCACATCCAAAGTTCCAAACACTCCACCTCTTGAACATCTCATCACCTTACTTTTATTCACATTTACCCTCAATTTCCGCCTTTCGCACACTCTACCAAACTCTGCAACCAGTCTCCTCAGTTTTTCCTCTGAATCAGCCACAAGCGCTGTATCATCTGCAAACAACAGCTGACACACTTCCCAATACATACCATTTTGTCCCACCAACTGCGCACCTTTTCCCAACACTCTGGCATTCACTTCTCTCACCACACCATCCATAAACAAATTAAACAACCACGGCGACATCACACAACCCTGTCTCACACCTGTCACAACTGGGAACCATTCACTCACCTCATTCCCTACTCTCACACATGCTCTACAATCAATGTAGAAACTCTTTATCGCATTCAACAGTCTCCCACCCACTCCATACAAGCTTACCACCTGCCATAGAGCCTCACGATTCACTCTGTCATACGCCTTCTCTAGATCCATAAATGCCCAATATACATCTTTTCCCTTTAATAAGTATTTTTCATTCACCTGCCTCACAGCAAACATTTGATCCACACAACCTCTACCACACCTGAAACCACACTGTTCAGCAAGCCCATGATCAGTCAACACTCTCACTCTTCCAATAATTATAATCACTCTTTCATACAGCTTCCCAACGACACTTAGTTGACTTATACCCCTAGAATTACTGCACTCATACCTGTCACCCTTCCCCTTGTACAACGGAACTACACAAGCGCTACTCCAATCAACCGGCACTTTACTAGCCACGAAACATACATTTAATGAACGTACCAACCATTCTACAACCACATTTCCTCCTATCTTTAGACATTCAACCGTGCAGCCATCCATACCTGGAGCTTTCCCATTTTTCATTTCATCCAACGCACCTTTCACCTCTGCACTTCTTATTCGACTTCTATTCACTTCACCAAACACAGGCATTCTAACATCACTTCCAACAGCTACTACTCTCGCAACCCTTTCATCCCTCACGTTCAGCAGTTCCTCAAAATACTCCGTCCATCTCTTTCTCACATCACAACCCTCCACTAGCAGCCTACCATTTGCATCCTTCACTCTTGCCTCATTCTCCACCTGACCTTTCCTAATTCTCTTCACTTCCTTCCAGAAAACTATTAAGGTTAGGGTAAGTAAAGCGAGACACTTGGGATTTATATATTGTCAGTAACACACAGCAGGACACAGTAAGGTTACATCGCAAAGGTAAGCGGTGGAGTGGACTCCAGCCAGGCCTGAGAACCATGAGCTCAGTTCCATGAGAACCATGAGCTCAGTTCTCAACGTAGAGTACTGTTTAAACACATTCTAACACAAGAGCACTGTAAAATTATCAGTATTATACACATATACATTCAAGGTGCTACAATAAAGGTTTCAACACTCCTTCTCACATTGAATGTGTGTCAGATGAGACCATTCCTAACTTCGTTTTAATAGGTTTTTTGTCATTAGGACACTCTACAAGAGACCATACTTTGTTTTGATTTATAGACTCCATCTCATTCTCCATAGCTGTCTCCCATAGTTTTGCTTCTGGTCCACTGAGTGCTTCTTGAACACAAGATGGTATATCAAGCTCATTTTTCATTAAATACACCCATTCACCAAACCTATCAGGAGCCCGTCGATACCTGGCTGATTGTCTAGGCTCCACTCCCTCCATCCCAGCCTCTGACTGTTTATGCTCCACCCCTTCCTCAGAGTCTTCTGGTTCTGGTTCTTGAGGAAGAAGAGTAAAAGTACCATCGTTTACTTCTGAAGGCTCCTTCTCAATTGGCATCTGCTGAGATTCATTGAACATAACGTCTCTACTCAAAAATATCTTTCTGCTGCTTATGTCATACAGACGATTTCCCTTGGATCCACTTCCATATCCTACAAGAACACACGGTTCAGATTTTGGATCAAGTTTTTAACTCTCATCTTTGGGGATATGAGCGTACGCACTGAGGTGCTGTACATTGGGCTTGTGTCCATTAAGGGCTTGATAAGGAGTCATATCATTCAATGCACTAGCAGGGCTCCTATTTTTGACATACACGGCAGTTGATATAGCTTCACCCCAGAATAATTTTGGTAACTTTGAACCAGATAGCATAGCTCTGACAGAGTCAAGGAGAGTTCTATTCATTCTTTCTGCAACTCCATTTTGTTAAGGTGTCTTAGGCACAGTTTTTTCATGGATAATTCCTTCCCTTTTTAGGAATTGTTCAAAGTCATTAAAGATGTATTCCCCACCGTTATCGGAGCGCAGAATTTTAATTTTGTGATCATAGTGAATTTCTACCAGAGATTTGAACTCCTGAAACTCTTTAAAAACATCACTCTTATGTTTGATAATGTACACCCAAGTACATCTGGAGTGGTCATCTATGAAGGTTACAAAATACCTTCCACTCCCAAGTGATATGGGATTAAGCTTGCCACACACATCACTGTGAATTAGTTCTAAGGGTCGGCGTTCCCTTTTGTGATTTGTTTTGGGGAACGGAAGCCTGTGTTTTTACCATCACAACAGTTTTCACAAAAAATTTCATCTCCACTCACAGAACAATCAAAACCTTTAACAAGATTCTTTGTGGCTAATTTCTTAAGATTATTAAATCCTAGATGACAGAATCGTTTATGCCACAGAATTTCATTAGAGGGAACCTTCATGCATTTAGCAGCTGAATTAAGGGTGCAATTAAGTCTATACAATTTTCCTACTTTACTGCCTAAGGCAATTAGTGTGTGGTCTTTATTTACAATCTTACATGAGCTTTCGTCAAAGTAAACTAAGTTTCCACTTTCTGTAATCCGAGGCACAGATAGTAAATTGTAGGCTAAGCCAGGTACAAACAAGACATTCTTAACAACACAGGTATCTACTAGACCTTTAGGCAACAACACCATAACTTCAACATCACCTACACCAACAACTTGCAAGTTTCTACCATCACCAACTTCAATGTTAATTGGACTAGATAGCTCATTCATACAGGAAAAACCATTCCTATTATTACACATGTGTGCTGTTGCTCCGGAATCTATTACCCAACAATTATTGATATTTATGACAGACAATGCACTGATATAATTGGTTTTACCTGCTACAAAACTTTTCTGGTCTTCTGTGTGGTTCCCATCTTCTTTCTTCAATTTTTCTTGATAGATCCAGCACTTGGCGCGTAGGTGTCCCATTTTTCCGCATTAGAAGCATCTTGAGTTTTTCAATTTGGAGGTCACAAGGGATTTTTCACTGAAGTCTGAAGCACTTTGGTTTTTCAGTTTTGCTTCTTCATTCCGAAGGCGCTCTGTCACAATATCCCATGACGGTAGTTTTTCGTGAGCTTCCAGTGCAGTCACCAGCGTGGAGAAGTGGTCGGGAAGTGACGACAGCAAGATTATAACACGACTTTCTTCATCAACAGCGTCATCAATCACACTCAAGGACTCAAATATTTCGATAAATGCTTTGAGATGAGTTTGTAAGTCTTGGTCTTCTTTTAGTTTCATGTTGTAGAGTCTTTTGCGTAGTCTGAACTTATTAGACCAAGTTTTCTGTTGGAATGTATCTTAAATTTTGTGCCACAGTTGCACAGGGTCAGTAGGATCACCCAATAAATACAGTTGACTCGTTTCGACACCAAGCACAATTGTTGCAAGTGCACTGTCACGTCTTTCTTCAAATTTCCTTCGAGCAGTCTCGTCCGTAGTCTGTGGCATGGTTTCCGTTCCTCGAACCAAGTTCCACAACTTTTCTTTCATTAAGATCATCTTCATTTGCAACTTCCACGTAGGATAGTTTTTATCATTATGAGCCGTGAGGCAGTTCTTAGCACTTTCACTTACGGAGCCTGCCATGTTTCTTTCTCTTTCACTGTTTCTGTCTCACACAGTACTAACAGATCACCAACGCCTGTTCTCGCTGTCCCGGGCTGTTTTTCGCTTCGGGACATAGGATAACCTCACTTGAAATTGTTTCTTCGGAAGGTTGTCTGGGCCCATAACCTATTGAGGTTAGGGTAAGTAAAGCGAGACACTTGGGATTTATATATTGTCAGTAACACAAAGCAGGACACAGTAAGGTTACATCGCGAAGGTAAGCGGTGGGGTGGACTCCAGCCAAGCCTGAGAACCATGAGCTCAGTTCCATGAGAACCATGAGCTCAGTTCTCAACGTAGAGTACTGTTTAAACACATTCTAACACAAGAGCACTGTAACATTATCAGTATTATACACATATACATTCAAGGTGCTACAATAAAGTTTTCAACAAAAACCTTCCTCCTCTCCATGAAATCACCTCCCAACTTCCTCCCCCATTCCTCATCCGCCGCCTTCTTTGCTCTCCTTACCATTCTTTGTACCTCTTTCTTCCTCTCCTTATACTCTTCGAAATTTTGCTGGTTGCCTCGTTGCAACCACCTTTCGAACGCCCCCACTTTCTTTTCACAGCCGCTCCTACTTCTCCGTTCCACCATTCACTCCCCTTTCTAATCCCCCCTCCAACTTTCCTTACCCCACACACTTCCCTTGCACATTTCTCCACCGCATCTTTAAATAACTTCCATTCCCCTTCCACTCCACCCACCTCACTTTCCTTCACCCTCCCATACTCTACTTTCATCTTCTCCTGATACTCACACTCACACTCAGAATCATGCAACATGCTTACATTTAACACCTCCCTTCCACTCCTCCTTTTTACACCTCCCCACATTCCACTTACTCTCAACTTTCCTTCCACCAAGTAATGATCCGAAATCCTATTCATCTCACCACGGAACACATGCACATCGAGCAAACGACCCATCACTCCCCTGCTAACCAGAATATAATCCATCAATGCTCTCTCCTCTATCACACCTCCATTCGTCCTCACATATGTATACTTGTTTATACTTTTTTTCTGAAATAAACTATTCCCAATCACCAATTCACTCTCTACACATAACCACACCAAGAATTCACCACTCTCATTCAACCCAGCTACTCCATACTTACCAGCAACACTATCCACCACCTCATCACCCACTCTTGCATTCAGGTCCCCCATCACCACAACTCTACAACCACTCCCCATTCTTGCAACGCACTCGGACAATTTCTCCCAAAACTCTTCTCTCTCTTTCCCACTCCTCTCCGATCCCGGTCCGTACGCACTCACAAACACCCATGACTCTTCCCCCCATTTCACTCGCACCCACATTATTCTTGATCACACCTCACCCCATTCAACTACTTTCTCTCTGATACTTACACTCAATAATAAGCCACACCCTATAAAAAAATACATATAAAGAGGGTAAAAAATTATTTAAAAGAAATCACTGTAGCTAAAAAATGCATTTTCTCCAGGAAAAAAACAGACTAAAACACATATGGGATATAATTAGTGAGGTAGCCAATTATATTTTCCAAGCTTCTCGGGATATCAACACTTTTTTTTCAAAACACGTACATGAGTTTTCAATATAGTATCCAAAATCCAATTTAGATTGATCTATGGCTGTGTGGTGCCATGGGTAATTTTTAAAAAGTTACAATGAATTTGTCTTAATTTCAAAATGCCGTAGTGACTCAAACTTAATTATTGTGAGCAAGATAAAATTCAATTATCTCTAAATGTACCATGAATCGGACTTTCAAATTAATCTCTCTGGCAACACTTTTCTCATTTTCGATCGCCAATGACTAAGCACCTTTTCATTGCCCCGCTTCCTCTTGTAGAAAGAGAAGAAAAAAATCAGGGTGTTTTCAATAAATACGATACAAAACACTCATCATTGTTTTTTAAAATGTCTTAAATTAAGAAAAGAATAAAACAGGTTTATTTCCCAAAAGTTGATACATGAAATGCATTTCAACATTTGGATTTTAATAATTTATTAATCGAAAACGCCCTTGATTGATAGACAAATGTACCATACGAGGTGTACTAATAGACAAGCCATGCGAGATGTACTAATAGACAAACTATACGAGGCGTACTAATAGACAAACTATACGAGGCGTACTAATAGACAAACCATACGAAGCGTTCAAATAGATTAACCATGTCAGAGACTAATTAAATCAAAACATCATCTCGTGGATATTTTATATTTCAAAATATGGCTGACAACATATAAATAGTTAAATACTACTAGAGAATTTTGCAAAATTCTTTAATTATTAGTTGAAACGAAGTGAGAAAAGTTAAAAACGCTTCATCGTTGCAGACGGAAACACAATTTAAACAACTTATTTATCACAAGCGATACAGAAGTAGATGGTTTCTTAAAGGGGCCATCCACGGCTCCTTCAGCCCGATGGGCCGTTTTTTGTGGAAAAAGGATCCTTAGGTGATGGGCTATTGTGCCTTAAAATTTTATGTGGCTACGGCCATTAGTACCCCCCCCCCTAATGGGGGGCGAAAAAAAGGGCCAAAAATAATGAATTTTTGACCCCATATAATAAGAAAACAAAACAAAAAATCATAATTCTGAAACTATCAGTTTGTTTACAATGTTACGAAGATTTCAAAACTGCCTTTGAATTTGTTCTAGCATAAAAACTCAGTGACGCTGTAGTAAGGCGTCAACGCAGAGGCATTAAGACGTCAACGCAGAGGCAGCAAGACGTCAACGTAGAAGAAAAAAAAGCTTCCCCAGCATATCAAAATCTCTAAAACTTTAAAAGAATTTAAAGTAAATGTGTCACGTCATTTTGCATCTGTCATAGGGCCTGCAGCATTTCGGTGTGAATTTCCCATCTACCAGAAATTTTAATTTTCCTGAAATTTCTGTTAGAAAATCAGAAACTATTTCATTTTACGTTTGCTAAGCCATTCGTATATAAAAAAAAACAAAAAAACAAAACCGTTATTCATCTTACTTATTTCTGTCGACAATAATGAGCACCACAGCTGTCAGTTCAATGCAGCAGAACGAACGTTTTTTACATAATGAGGAGTATTTACTCATCTTTATTTTGTTATTTTATTTTTTTTCTCTTTTCTGTATTAATATTTAACGTCCGTATGACAAACATACCCTGAAATACGTTTTGTGTGTTCACCAATATACAGGTTTATAGATGTGAGGGTTGTGCAAAGTTTTTAATGAACTAAATTTTGGCTAACGTTGTCTAGCTATTTCAAAATCATTCTCGTAGATGTTTTCTATCGATTTCGGCTGAGCAAGGGGGAGGGGGTAATTTAAGCTTTTCATTTAGACTATTTATATTTTTTCGTGCGTTTCAGCGCACACTAGCACTGAACTTTCAAATCGGAAAAACTCTAAATTTCTGTAATTAAAATTATCACTTTGGACCATTGCTTAATCTACCTATATGTGCCAAATTTTGTAAATATTCGCCACTCAGAAGTGATATCCGGCCACAATGTTACTCCATTTTATCCCATGTACACATGTCCGTATAATGCTGAAGAGTTGTGTTGTTTCTTGACTGTAACCTGAGTTTTCTTAAAAATTTCTAAGAATGAAGTAAAAACCAGTTCATTTTTAAGTTTTTCGAAGTCTTCTTTTCCTTTCAGTTATTTTTTTTCGAATAATTTCTCATGATTACAGGGAGCTCAACTGTCATTTTCGGTGTAGTAGATGGTAGGTTGTTTTTATCTTTTTGTTTTATACATGTATTTTTTATTCTTATATTTCATTTTCAATTGTGATGCCTCCCGGCAACAAGGAGGCAACAAAGTCCCCAAAGTTTTGAGGCACTGAAGTCACATAAATACCAGAAACCCAAAAAGGGACGGTAACACTTTTAACTAATATCACAACCTACACTATAGCACAGTATAGGTTTCACATAGACATAGACACAACATAGTAATAGACATCAAGTTAGGTAAAATAATTTACTCACCTCTTGGATACCTTACAACATAACTAGATACTCAGATACCAGAATGTGGTTAGCGAGAGCAGAGCGGAGATAGAAAGGAATATATAGAATAGGGTAGCATAGAATTAGTACATTAGTTTAGAAATTAAGAAGTTAGATACCAACCACAGTAGGTAATATTATTTACACACTCGGTCAACATTTACTTGTTGTCGAACCCGAGTTCACTCGTAGACTGACTGCGAGTGTTGCTGTCTCGAGCGTTGCCAACTATTGGTCTCTCTAACTAGAACTTACACTACTCGCTATATTACACCCCTCCCTCCTTAATTAGAAACCCCCCCCTGTATCCCCAGTCCCCTTATTCAATATAGTCAATCCTAAAGGTCCATTCTCACCACAGGCTTCCGAGCTCGGGTAGACCTGCGCGAGATGCTAGCGCTTGGAGGTTCGTGCATCCTAGCCTCCTGGGTGGGAATCGGGTAATCAGGTGTTTCGGAGTCAGGTTCATGGGTCGGAGGTGGTGGGTATGAATTTTGAGCAGGTTGTGGAAACACAACGGTTTCCTCCGTAGGTTGTTCCAAGGGTTCAGGGATGGTGTTCGAGCAGGTAATAACTTGGTCCTGGTGTCGACGAACGACCTCTCCCCCCTTCAGTTGGCACTTATAGGATACCGGGCCTGTTTTCTCAATGGTGGTAGCAGGGGTCCATTTTGGGGAACCCGGCGTGTATTGACGGACCATCACAGGTGACTCCAGCGGAATGTCAACCGCGCGAGACCCTGGGTGGTATCTTTTCTGAGCGTCCTGGCGTTGAGCAACTTTGGACGCGATTGCTTCTGACGGCCAAAGCAGATCAAGACGAGAGCGAACTTTCCTGCCTAACATCAGTTCGGCAGGCGTAACACCTGTTGTCGTGTGAGGTGTTAGCCGATAGTTGAACAGGAACCTGTCTAGTGCTAGGCGTAGGGGTTCCGTTGACTTCCGTATATTCTTCTTGAAAGTTTGTACCATGCGCTCTGCCAGTCCATTAGTTGAAGGGTGGTATGGTGCGCTTGTAATATGTCGCATACCACATGCCTTCACAAATTCTTGGAATTCAGCCGATGTGAAACACGTTGCGTTGTCTGAAACAATTGTTACTGGGAATCCAAATGTCGCAAAAGTGTGTTTCAGGCACAAGATCGTTTCGCTAGAGGTTGTAGTAGATGTGGGAAAAATTTCAACCCACTTAGAGTGTGCATCCACGATCACTAGGTAGTATTTTCCATCCATTGGGCCCGCGTAGTCAATGTGTATGCGATGCCAAGGCTTCGCAGGCCATTCCCACGGATGGAGTTCAGCTTTCGTCGGTGCGGCTCGAGTGCTCAGGCACTCGCTGCATGACTTAGTTGTTTCTTCTAGATCTTTATCCAGAAGGGGCCACCACACGTAGCTGCGAGCTAACTCCTTCATCCTGGATGATCCAGCATGACCAGAGTGAAGTTCCTCCACAATGGCTTGTCTGAGAGCTTGGGGTACAATAATTCTTGCCCCCCAGAGCACACAGCCATTTTGTGTGGACAATTCGTCTCGCCTCCTAGTATACGGAGCGAGATCAGGGTCACCAATTACCATCGAAGGCCAGCCTACTTGGCAGTATTTGTATACCTTTGAAAGTACTGGGTCCCTTAGGGTGCTGTCGCGGATGTGGGTGCTGGTGACTGGAGCTGACTCGAGGAAGTTTACTAAGGACGTCCATTCCGCAGGAATAGGTGTGGCTTCCTCGGGAGTTGTCAAGGGTAGACGACTGAGAGCATCAGCCGTACCCAACAGCACGCCAGACCGGTGACGCAAGGTGAACTTGTAGGACTGCAGTAGTAAAGCCCACCTTTGGATGCGCCCGGATGCCATCGGAGGAATGCTTCTACCCGGATCAAATAGTCCTAACAAAGGTTTGTGGTCCGTAACCACAGTGAAATCCTGTCCCCACAGGTAGCAATGAAATTTTCGAAGTGCGAACACCATAGCTAGGGCTTCTTTTTCAGTTTGAGAGTAGTTGCGTTCTGTTGCTGTTAGAGTTCGGGAGGCAAAATAGGCGGGGCGTTCAATCCCATCAATAAGGTGACACAGCACCGCTCCCACACCATACGCACTACTGTCAGCCACTACCACTATGGGTTTCTGAGGGTCAAAGTGGACTAGAGTCTGAGAGTCCAGGAGGGCTTGTTTAGATTTCTGGAAGGCTCTCTCCTGACTTGCATCCCATTTCCAAGGGGTTTTATCCCTCAGTAAGGTATTTAGGGGCTCCAGCATGGTTGCAGATGATTTTAGAAATTTCCTATAGAAATTTAACAGCCCCAGGTAGGCTCTCAGTTGAGTCACATTAGTAGGAGCTGGTGCATTCTGGATTGCTGCTACCTTCTCGGCAGTGGGGTGCAATCCGTCCTTGTCGATTTGGTATCCAAGGTAGGATACCTGTGACACTCCAATTTGACATTTATCCATTTTCAGTTTTAGCCCTGCCTCCTGTAGTTTAGATAAGACTTGATAGAGACGCTTGTTGTGCTCTTCCTCATTAGTGGCACTCACCAGGACGTCATCCAGGTAGCAGAACACTCCTGGGAGGCCCTGCAATAGTCCTTCCATGGCACGCTGAAAGATTCCAGGTGCGGACGCAATTCCAAAGCTGAGACGGTTGTAGGCAAATAAACCTCTGTGGGTGTTTATTAACGTGAGTTCCTTGGAGTCTTCATCCAAGGGTAGTTGAGCGTATGCCTGAGACATATCTAGCTTGGAGTATATAGCTCCTCCTGCTAACCCGCTAAATAGATCCTCCACTCGGGGTATGGGGTAGGTATCAAGCCTAGTGGCTCTGTTGACTGTGAGTTTGTAATCCCCACATATGCGGATGCTTTGATCAGCCTTGAGCACAGGGACGATCGCCGCCGCCCATCTTGAATACTGTACAGGGGTGAGGATACCTTCCTGCACCAGTCTATCAAGTTCAGCCTCCACCTTAGGTCTAAGTGTGTAAGGCACGTTCCTGGCCTTACAGAACTTTGGTGGTATGGCTGGATCCACTTCTATTTTGAATTTTCTTCCCTTAAAGCAACCTAGACCTGGTTGAAAAAGGTCGGGGAATTTATTTGCTAACTCTTCAGGGCAAGTGATCACTTTGTTGACATTATTGGAAACTATAGTTAGCCCAAGGAAATCAATCAGGTCCCTACCCAGCAAGGCTGGCCCCTCCCTGTCTACAACCACCATAGTTGCTAGCTGAGGAACCATGCCACTAGATTCACGCTGGATGTTAGCCCTAATCTCTCCACAAACTACCAGCTCAGCTCCCCCATAAGTCCTAAGCTTAACATCAGAAGGTCTCAGCTCGGGTCTTGACTTAGCTGGAATTTTAGAGTAGGTGGCCATTGAAAGGATAGACCTGGCAGCACCTGTATCTACCTCCATCTCTAATGGCACACCATTTAGTAACAATTTTATTTTGATTGGGGGTTTCATTTCCTCGGCTAAAGCAAAAATGTCCCCATAACATTCTGGATTGGGGGCTGGGTAGTCTGCACTGGTTCCATTGCTAGTTCCATTAGGGTTAGGGTGGTTTTCCCTCCCCCTTTTTTCATGCATAGCATGCACAAAATTATTTTTGTTGCCTTTATCAGATTTCTTAATTGTCAATTTAAAACAACATTTCTTAAGATGGCCTTTTTGGCCACAACCATGACAAACACTGTCTTTATAGGGGCAATCTCTACGCCAGTGCAGATTACCACAGCCGCTGCATGCTGATTTGGGGTTAGCTTGAGTCTGAGTTTTGCCCTGAGGCTTAATAGCAGTTTGCTTAACTCTGCTCTGGCCTACATTTAGAATTGAATTTGGTTGCCTCAACCCCACTGTTTCTCTCAGTGTGGTTTCTTTAGCAGTAGCTAGATCCATGGCCTTTTGCCATGTCAGGCCAGCCTCATTTAGCAAGCAATTTTGAATTTCATTACTGGACACACCCAAAATGAAACGATCCAGCAGGGTCTCTTCTAGCACTTCCTGTTTGAAATTACAGGTATTAGAAAGTGCTTTCAAGCTAGCCACAAAATCCGCAATGCTTTCCCCTTGTCTCTGGTTCCGCTTATGAAACCTAAACCTCTCAAAGATTTGATTTCTTGTTGGCTTAAAATGCCGTCTCAACGCTTCCACAATCTCGTCATAAGTAGCATCAAGTACTTTTTTAGGAGACACGAGGTCTCTAATGAGCCTAGCAATTTTAGGACCCACTAGTGAAATTAAGGTGGGGGCTTTTTTATTTTCCTCTATTTTGTTTATTAAAAAATAGCAGTGTAATCTAGTTTCATAGTCTCCAAATTCCTCCTCTACAGGATTAAATTCTCCTACTGAACCTATCAATGGCATATTGAATTTTTAGTAAGTCAAAAACACACTGTAAAAAAAAATTTTCACAGCACAAATAGTACAATCCCTTGCTCAATTCTGAGATTCTTCACTAGTCTAGCCAGTCTAGCAACACCAGTGAGCAGCACAACAACAATAAAAAAATTATTAGGCAAATTTTATGTTCCCTCACTAGTCAGTAGTCACTACCACTTAGTCACTTCCAGCAGTTCTACCAAATCCTCGTCGCCAATATCACAACCTACACTATAGCACAGTATAGGTTTCACATAGACATAGACACAACATAGTAATAGACATCAAGTTAGGTAAAATAGTTTACTCACCTCTTGGATACCTTACAACATAACTAGATACTCAGATACCAGAATGTGGTTAGCGAGAGCAGAGCGGAGATAGAAAGGAATATATAGAATAGGGTAGCATAGAATTAGTACATTAGTTTAGAAATTAAGAAGTTAGATACCAACCACAGTAGGTAATATTATATTTCCAATAGGTCGATTCTTAGGGAATCTCACGCGTAAGATAAAAAGGAGAACCAACGTACATATATACATATTTATTTATTTCTTTTAATGGCAAACGTTTCGGAATGTTTCAATTCCATCTTCAGTGCTGAAAAACATACAAAAAGGTCAAAAAGATCAAAAAACATCAAAAAACTCAAAATACAGAAAGTTCATACATGTTAAAAATAATTTTTTTTTATAGCAAACAAACATCTATAAAACTTTAATCCTACTGATGATTCAACTACAGTAAAAACGATCATTCTCATCGGCTCATTCACCCACCATTTTACAATACATACATTCATACATTTACACATGGGAACCTAACAAACAGACGCGCGCAAACACACTCCACATCCATCCATACATACATACATACACACAGAAATATGTCAGTAGATTGACGCAATGTTCAGTTTCACGGCACTCAAGTCTTTATTTAAGTCAGGTTTATGAGTAGATATGAACAAAGATTCTAAAATGCGAAGATCTTGTTCGTTGTTGGTGGTACACAGAGTGGAGAAATTTTTTGTTCTGAAAGGATGATTAAATTGTTGACAATGATCTCGGATTGATGAATGAGAAGGAGAAGAAAGTATGCGACCGGTTCTATGGGGAATTCCTGAATGTTGGCTGTGTCTAATAAATTGTTGAAGTTTAGTACTACCAACATAAGTCTGCATGCAGCAGTCACACTTATAAAAATAAACACATCCACTCCACAGGCACTCCTCCAGACGTTCTTTCCTCCTAAAATATGAAGCGATTTTAAAACTATTTCTATAAAACACCCTGACGTCAATTGAAGTGAAAAACCGACTAACCAGAGCTACAACTTCTCTTTTCAGCTCCGAGTTCAAATAGCCCAAAAAAGGTAGCTCTACATACAATTTCTGTTTTGCTACGCTTTCCCATAGAACCGGTCGCATACTTTCTTCTCCTTCTCATTCATCAATCCGAGATCATTGTCAACAATTTAATCATCCTTTCAGAACAAAAAATTTCTCCACTCTGTGTACCACCAACAACGAACAAGATCTTCGCATTTTAGAATCTTTGTTCATATCTACTCATAAACCTGACTTAAATAAAGACTTGAGTGCCGTGAAACTGAACATTGCGTCAATCTACTGACATATTTCTGTGTGTATGTATGTATGTATGGATGGATGTGGAGTGTGTTTGCGCGCGTCTGTTTGTTAGGTTCCCATGTGTAAATGTATGAATGTATGTATTGTAAAATGGTGGGTGAATGAGCCGATGAGAATGATCGTTTTTACTGTAGTTGAATCATCAGTAGGATTAAAGTTTTATAGATGTTTGTTTGCTATAAAAAAAAAATTTATTTTTAACATGTATGAACTTTCTGTATTTTGAGTTTTTTGATGTTTTTTGATCTTTTTGACCTTTTTGTATGTTTTTCAGCACTGAAGATGGAATTGAAACATTCCGAAACGTTTGCCATTAAAAGAAATAAATAAATATGTATATATGTACGTTGGTTCTCCTTTTCATCTTACGTAGGTAATATTATTTACACACTCGGTCAACATTTACTTGTTGTCGAACCCGAGTTCACTCGTAGACTGACTGCGAGTGTTGCTGTCTCGAGCGTTGCCAACTATTGGTCTCTCTAACTAGAACTTACACTACTCGCTATATTACAACTAATAATTTGGAATAATCAGAGCATGGCAAGAAAGGGACTCTCACCTTTCGAAAGTTTATTTGTTCAGATGAACAAATTCTTCATTGTAGCCGGCTGTCCCAGAACGCAAGGTTCCATGATAGCGGGGAAGATTACCGGTGACCAACGAGGTACAAAGTTGCGTGCACCCGTGGCCGTGGTTAGAAGCAGTCTGACGTGGCAGTCGGAAAGACCGCGCACATCGGGTCTCTTCCGAATCCGTTGCATTGGCTTCGAACTCGGAAGAAAAGTGCAGGCACATTTTAGTAGTGAGGAAATGCGCTTGCCACCGAAGTTGTGAGGAACCCCCACCATTGCTCTTTTATTCGCTTATTATTCGTTATATAGCTTTTTAAGTCTATTGACTTGACAGCAGCCCAACACCCCTTACAGCGGAAAACCATTAATAAAGCTTTACTAAGGCCGCAGAGGATCTCGGGCTTAGAGCAACGGCAAGAATTTCCACACAATCCTGGCAAACAAAAAAACGGAGTTTTCATTTTGAAAGTTTCGTTACATAAAAATTAATACACAAAACATTTTATCGCCGTGGCACAGTGGTTAAGGGATCGGCCTTGTATGTTGGAGACGAGGGTTCGTATCCCGGCGCTGGCGCGGCGATTTTCCCCGTTGGGTATAAGGGAAAGCTCAAGCACAATACCCCACTCAACCCAGGTGTCGGAAATGGGTACCGGCTTTACGAGGAAACCGTCATAGTGTCCTATATATAGTCTTAGTTATAAGACATTTGAAAACCAATGCTCAAGATCATATGTATCAGGCTTGATTGGAAATAAACCATCCCAAAGATGCCGATGTTTGTTTGTTTTGTTTGTTTGTTTTACATTCATAGCACTTTCCAGGGGAAATATGGTCAGTACTATCACATTATTTATGCGCATATATTTAATATAATAAGACAAAAGAAGGAAGGGAAATCCTAGATGACCTCGCCTAATTAAGTCAGCTAGTTTGCTACGCTGTTGGCGAGCTGCCTGCCGTGTAGGACGGGCAGCTGCCTCTGTCTTAAATTCTTCGGAAGATTCCGAAGAATCGTTTTCATAAAAGGATTGCTGATTTCCTGGGTGTTCGATAGATAGAGAACTACCCTCATTAGGAATGGGACTCTCAGGAGCTTCAAAGTAAGGATGCAACTCCTCACCAGAGCTTCCTTCTGCACTTTCCCACCCCTCCTCTGAAGCAGTATAAAAAGCAGCTAACTCCAGGGGGTAAAGTACGGAAATTTTGACAGCAGACTTAGGGTTACCAGCCTTAATGATTCTAACAACTCGGACCTTACCATTGCGGCCAGGTAACAACGCGATGATGCGGACCGAAGTACAAAATGGCCTAGGTTTGATAGGATGCCTTAATAAGACAACCTGGCCTACTGATAGAGATTTATTATTGAGCGGTAAAGATTTAAGAGGGTATGGACCTCTTAGACTAATTAAATATTGCAAGTACCAGAGTTCCCTGAACTTGGCAACCATTACATCGCGCCTTTCAAGCGCGGAGAGCAAACTCTCTCTCTGCTCGGCGTCTTCGGTTTCCAAGTCAGGAACCTCGTCGGACAGAATTAAAGAATTAGGTGTAGGATACAATTGAAGAATTTGGATAGGCATGATAGGCAAGATGGTGTCCCCCGTCTCGGTGTAGGAGAGAGGACGTCGATTAAGGTTTAGAGCGATATCAGAAATAGCGGTCATGAATAGTGATGCAAAAAAACGGTTTTATTTGATTGCGGTTTTTTTTTGCAAAAAAAACGTGTTTTTTATGCGTTTTTTTGTTTTTTTTTGGACACCTTTTGGACCCATTTTTTTTTGGACACCTAAAATATATTAATATCCATGTTTTTTAGTCATTTTATTGTTATAAAAACATCAAAAAGAAACCATACAGTAAAAGTGGTGGCAGATAACCCACAATTACCTAGAGGAGTCTAAGAGTAACAGCAGGAGCCATAGAACTTATATTGATGGAGTCAAAATTCAGAGCTTACTATCTCTACTATGTCTGATTTTATTTTTATGTGACCAAAAAAATCAGACTCTTTGCAGAGATAATAAGCTCTGAATTTTGACTCCATCAATATAAGTTCTGTGGTAAGTTCTGTGGCTCCTGCTGTACCTCTTAGACTCCTCTAGGTAATTGTGGGTTATCTGCCATCACTTTTACTGTATGGTTTCTTTTTTATGTTTTCATTACAAAAAATGACTAAAAACCATAGATATTAATATATTATAGGTGACCAAAAAAATATGCTTTTTCTTAAAAAACATGTTTTCTTACAAAAAATTCTGACTAATAAAAATGAATATTAATATATTTTCTGGTACCAAATATAACCATGCTGTTTTTTTTAAAAGAATCATGACTAAAAAACAATATATTTTATGTGACCTAAAAAGCCCCATGCAGTTTTTTTTTTAAACATGTTTTTTACTAAAAAATCATGACTGAAAAAACATGAATAATATATTTATGAGACCAAAAAACTATTTTTTACTAAAAAATCATGACTAAAAAAACATGAATATATTTATGAGACCTAAAAAACCCCATGCTGTTTTTTAAAAAATATGTTTTTTTACAAACAATGATGTATAAGAAAACCTGGATATGAATATATTTAATTTGACCAAAAAACCATGCTGTTTTATATTATGTATTTTGCATAAAAAATCGTGTCTTAAAATCATGGATATTAACATATTTTATGTTACCAAAAAAATCATTGTTTTTTTAAAACATGTTTTTTTATTAAAAAGTTATTATTATTCATTTTTTGGTCACGACTTCTTTGAAAAAAAACACCCCTCAGGGGATACAATTATTGTATCTATGGGAACTAGCGCTCCCAGGAGGACAATGTGAGGGCCCAAGCTGAGAGTTAGGTAGGCATCCTTTTTGTTGAAATAAAATGTTTTTGTTATGTTGAGGACCGTCTTTTTTTGGTTCACTGCTGTCTGTTTTTCAGCACCTACTACTGTCTACTGTCTTCTTCAACTTTGATGTTGTTTCATAGTCTTCCTTCCTCTCTTTGGATCGCATTTGATGCTTGGTAGGGAGGCTAAAACTAATGACTAATCTAATCTGTGAAAAAACATGGATATTAATTTATTTTATGTGGCAAAAAAACATGCTTTTTGAAAAAAAAGATTTATTACAAAAAACATGAGTGGTATTAAATTTTATCTGACCAAAAAAAACATGACATTTTAAAAACCATGTTTTTTTCACAAAAAGTCATTAATATCCATGTTTTTAGTCATGATTTTTTAGTAAAGAAAACATGATTTAAAAAAATTCAGCATGGTTTTTTTTGGCACATAAAATATATTAATATCCACATTTTTTAATCATTTTTCTGTAAAAAAAGATGTTTTTCAAAAAAACAGCATGGTTGTTTATGGTAAAATAAAGTATATTAATATATGTGTTTTTTAGTCATGACTTTTTTTGTAACAAAAACATTCAAAAAACAGCATGAATTTTTTGGTCACATAAGATATATTAATATATATTAGAACCGTCCCAGGTCTTAGAATAAAATATCCACAAAGAATCTATTCACTCTATAAAACCTTTCAGAGACTAGCTCCATCCTCAGTAAGTCATTCAGTCAAATGTTTTTCAAAGGAACAGTGAAAATTCATTGTCCATTTCACCAAATTTTACTGAATGACTGAGGATGGAGCTGGTCTTCGAAAGGTTTTATGGAGTGAAAAGATTCTATGTAGATATTTTATTTTAAGACCTAGTACAGTTCTAATAAACATGATTTCAATATTAACAGCATTTTTTGTTTATAAGTTTCTAAAGACAATTCGATTAAAGAAAAATAACTTTCCTGATATTTACATCCGTGGTTTTTTTAGTCATGATTTTTTTAAATTTAAAAAAAAAAAATTTTTTTGATTCCATAAAATATAATAGCCATGTTTTTTTAGTCAAGATTTTTCTGATAAAAAACAATGTTTTAAAAATAACAGCATTGGATTTTTAAGGTCACATAAATATATTAATATCCATGTTTTTTATTCATAATTTTTGTATGAATAACATTTTTTTTTTAAAAACAGCATGGTTTTTTAGTCACATCTCTATCAATGACCATAAGTAAAGATATGTTATTATACCATACCATTTATGGAGTTTAAGGTCATTCACATGTTTTGTAAAATGAATGAAATATCAAAGCATGAAACAGCAGAAAATGAAAAATTTCATAAAACCATAGAAAACCATCAATTAAGAAGTATGCTGTTTTATTTGGTAACTTGACATGAAAACAAATAATGTAATGTGGTTCTTTTTCTTGCTGAGTTATTTTCAGACAAAATATTAAAAAAAAACAAAATATCCACGTTTTTTTTTGGCCACGGTTTTTTTTGTAAAAAAACGTGTTTTTATTTTAAAAAACGGCATGGTTTTTTTGAGTCACATCTCTAGTCATGAATGAAGAATACGAATAGGTGCTCCGGCCAAAAAGCTTATACAAACTTTCCTTTATTGATTTAAATAATCGTTCCCAGATCGCACCAAATTGAGGGCTATAAATCGGGATAGTTTTGAATTTTACGTTAAAGGTTCGACAGATTTGTTCATACAAAGATGAAGTTAAGACCTCTGAAAATAGGTCAGAAGCGGCTAAGAAAGTTTTAGCATTATCTGAATAAACAGTGTTAGGTACACCTTTCTCATTCGTGAAGCGAATAAAGGCAAAGCAGAATTCCTCCAGCGTCATGGAAGGAAGAAGTTCTCTATGAAGGGCTCGAGTTTGGAAACATGTAAACAATAAAAAATATACCTTTTGCTTATGACCAAATGGGTCTAATACCCAGAAATAAGCTGAAAAGTCTATTCCTGTTGTAGCGAAAGGTCGTACGAAATTGGTCCCACTGTCCGGCATGCTGTCCGGCAAGGCTGGCGGGTCGGGATAAGAAAAAGCTTTAGCGTTCACTCGCTTGCAAACTATGCATTTAGATAGGATGCTGCAAACTGTACGCTTACAGCGAGTTATCAAATAACCGTCTAACTTTAGTTTTTGCACGGTTGATTCTACACCTAGATGATTAAGAGATTTATGAGTTTGTAAGATTAGGAGATAGGTCAGATGAGAAGAACTGGACAACAAAATTGGGTTTCTAGTATTGTAGTCTAATTCCTCTGCTTGAATAATACGGCTACTAGATCTAATTAAATTGTGAGAGTCAATAAACAAGTTGAAAGATCTAACAAGCAAAGGCGGACGAGGATCCTTGTTTTTCAATGCCTCTATCTCGCTGGCAAAATGCTCTCTTTGCATTGCGGAAATTAGATAGAGAAATGCTCGCATCTTGGCCTCTCCCGGATCTGCGTGCTTCCAGATTGCTACAGCCCTAAATACCTTCTCTACCACACCTAACAGTTTGGGGTAGGAGGAAAAACGCTCAAGCTCCAAAATCGAAGCTTCACCAGGGGGAGCGACATTAACGGCAACACATGTGTCTGAAATGAATTGCTGAGGAATACAACCTAAGTGACCTTTTGGCCACTTATCTCTACTGTCTCTTATCCAAGATGGACCTTCTAACCACAAGGGTTTACATTCTAGAAATTTAGACACCTTCAAACCACGAGTAAGCTGATCAGCTACATTAAACATTGTGGGCACATACTCATAGTTGCAGGCTGCTAAAATCTTACATTCTAGTTGCTTACGCATAACTTCTATATCTTTCAATCTATTGCTAACAAATTCATTCTTGCGCGGAGGTTTACCACTGAAAAGCCAAGCCAGGGTTACTTGAGAATCAGTTAGAAAAGTTATAGCTGATCCTTTGAAAGGAAATTTCACATCACTCAGAATAGATACAAGACACTGATAGGCGAGAAATACTACCAAGAGCTCAAGGGAAGGAAGAGTTCGCTGACGAGAAGGCGAAACTTTAACTTTAGAGAAGAGTAATGCGCTGCGTTCCTCTTGGACGCCATAAATACAGGTACCAAAGGCGGTAGCACTAGTATCACAGAATACAACAAGTTGAGTAGTTTTAGTCTCTGCCAAAGTCATCCTAGGAAACTCAAAATCCTTTAACTTCGAAATCTCCAGACAATAGCTCTCCCATTCCTTACGTAAATCTTCCGGAACATTCTGATCCCAACCCAGTCTTAAGGGCGTCAAGTTTCTCAAAATAAGCTTACCTCGCACTGTAACAGGCAACAAAATCCCCAAGGGGCCATATACAGAAGCTACTTCAGACAAAATTTCTCTTCGTGTTTTACACGAAAAGTCCAACTTTTTTACAGACAGAGAAAGAAGATCAGAAGAAGTGTTATAGTCATAACCCAGGACTCTAGAGTGTACTTCTGCACTCAAAAATTCTGGGTCAATTAGGGAAAGAAGATCAGAATTATTGGATTTCCATTTGCGTAATGGAAACCCACTCTCCTCAAATGCACTATGGGCGCTTCGAAAGGTTCTAAGCGCTAGTTCGGGATTCTCGGTAGTAAACATTAAATTATAAATTTTCGACGTACAGCTTGTTTGCCATAACGTCTCTAATCGTCAAATCTGTTATCGTTTGAGCGTGCAATTTGAGCAGATAATTAAGGATGTAAGGTGAAGCAACAAATCCAAACAAAAGAGTAGTATATCTGTAATATAAAAATATATTGTCTTTATAAAGAATAAAGCTAAATTGATTTCGGTCAAAGTCACAGGCAAGTTTTACCTGTAAAAAAGCCTTAAAGATATCGGAAAGTACAACCACTGCATTTGCACGGAAATAGACCAAAAGTCCTAACAAATTGTTTAACAGATTAGGACCTATATAAGAGGCTTCATTCAGACTGGGTAAATTACCGACTTTCAAAGAGCAATTAAGGAGATCATCCGAGGCCCCCCGACGCTCAGATGGTCATTTTCCATGTTTATGTTGGAAAATAACCCTTAGGTGGTGGACTATTCGGTCCTAAAATTTTATGGCACTACGGACAATAGATCCCCCCCAGGGGGGGGGAAGGGAACAAAATTTCAATTTTCTACCAATTTCGACCCCACATAAAAAGACAACAAAACGGGAAATGGAAACTTTCGCTTCATTTTCTTGTTAGGAATGATTTGAGGATTCTAAAACTGTATTTGTTTTTGTTCTAGCATCAAAAATGAATGAGGAGATACGTATTGAAATATCAATATCAGTGAAACATCAATACCTAAAACCAATATGTCAATTTTTTTTTCAAAAACTAAGGCCTAATTAAAAAAAATGAATGGAATAAATTGTGTTTCTTTTTAAAAATTACATATCATAGTCAATTTTCATAAGAATCAGACTGAAATTTTTTTTCATATATATGGAAAAAAAATAATTTTTTTTTACTTGGGGGGTTTGGAAATCACAATTCACAGTGTGAATATGAAGTTATGTGTGGAAATTGTCGAAATAAAAATAAAACTGCATTCAATTACTTACATTTTCCTTTATATTACACTTCTATGGGGGTTCCGTTGTTTTCTGTTGGTACTTCCCCACGAGTTTATCGAAGGAAATTAGTACTATTGGAGGGATATTAATAGGCAGGGACGCTCGCGGTATTTATTTAATAGTTACGTGGAAATCAATCCTAAGTGTCAGGGTGTCGTGTTTATGGCGCGTAACTCAACGCAGGGCGAGCGTGCAAAAGAAAGCTAAACTATTATAGGGGGTATCTCGGAGTAGCCCTGATTAAGGTAAGGTATGTCCAATCTAGAAGGTAAATGATATCAATGATATAGATGTAAAAGGGGAAAGGGAAAAGGGGGTAGCACGATGAGGATCCAGACGGTTCAAGTGGGGAATAAGGACGTCTACATCTTGACGTAATAGCTAGGCAAATGGGCTGGTGTCTACAGCCTGACGGACGGCCTTGGCAAAATGTTGCCATAGAGCCTTTAGTATTTCGATGCGCGAGGCGCTTGTGAAATATTTTTTTTTTGGTGTCTATAAAATTAAATTTGAATCGCCATCGACACTTTAGTTTCAATATATAATTCATTACAATATATTTAGAATTTTACAAGGCATCACACTTCAACAAAAAATTTTGTTTTTTTGCTCATACCCAAAAAAAACTTTCAACATTCAAACCGTATCTCCTCATTGAGTTTTGATGCTAGAACAAAACTAAAGACAGTTTTGAAATCCTTGGAACATTTCTAACAAGAAAATGAAGCCGCTTTTCCATATTTGAGAAAAAATGAATTATATACCTCTAAACCCAAAAATATTTTCTCAGTGATGAAATCATAAAAATCGATTATCACAAAAAATTTTTTTAAATGTTAAAATTTCTCTTAATTTTATTGTTAAAAATGCTTCAAGGATTCTAAAGCTGTTTTCGGTTTTGTTATAGCATTAAAACTGAATGAGGAGATGTATCTTGAAATTTACATCAAAATTTCCCAAAAACCTATTTTTTTGCAAAAAAAACTAAGGCCTAAATCGAAAAATTGACACGAGTAAAAAGTGTTTACTTTCAAAAAATACATATACTGGCCATATTTCAAACGAATCGGACGAAAAAAGTTCACCGACCTGGATGATCTCCTTAAATACGAGTTGGATTTTGGAGGTTTCTACATGCGTACGAATTACAGGCTTATGCGGGATCCATTTGTGCGCATGCACATCTATCCTTTTGACAGATATCGGCTCAATAATACCCAATTTAAGCTGCTCAAGGAAGACATCATTATAGTCGCTTTCGATCCCCTTTTGGGCATTGTCATACGCTACTTTACGAGCAAGATATCTTGCCAGAACAAAATTATTTGTTACTTTAGCCAAAAGTTGGCGGTTCCGGGGTAACTGGATCGAATACCTACTCTGGTCAAATTTAACGCTGTTTTTGAACCCTTCCAATTTCCGATCATTTTCCTCCTCTTTAGCAGGAATACCCATCAACTCTAAGTCCAAGAGTCGGTCAAGTCCCGTCTGAACTTCGCACTCGTCAGAAACGTCTAATATGGAGGCACACAATTTAGGTGTATCAAAGAAATTAGTCAGAGTTTTACGGGATCGGGTTTCGTTCAATTTACATTTAGCAACTTTCCTTTTAGTTTTTGAGTTAGTCTCGTTGTCACGAGTCAGAGCAGATTTAGAGGGTTTAACATTAACAGCATTTTAAACGGAAGTTTTGTGAATATTAACTAATTTCTCAGGTTTGGAAACAACAAGAGAATTTAAAGAAGAATTATAACATTTTAAATCCCCAAAGGGAAGAAACCCGTTGGAAACTCGCATAACTTTATAGTTATTTACAGTTTGCAATTCAATTACTCTGAAAGCTTGCAGTGCATCAACACCCAAAATTCCTTGAACTTGGGTGCTATCATTAATTACTGCAGGATACGAAGTAGAAAGAGGTAATTTAGTCTTTAAAGTTTCTAGTCTAGCTTTCAAATCTTTCATCCCCATCTGTAGACTTAAATTTTTCATTGCAAAAACATCAAGCTTATGCTTCTCACTGTCTGGAAGTACGAGTTCAATGCTAAGGTGCTTTCCTATTAAAGGAACAGAAGCTCCTACAGTGTTAATAGTTTGCTTTTAGAGATAGATCTGCATCAGAATAACTTTGACTTAAAGTGTCCAAGTCAACTAAAGACGTTTGACTTCCAGTATCTAATAGGTAATTGATGCGTTTAGTAACACCCCCATATTTGGTGGTAAGAGCTACGAGAGGGCACATCCTAAGACGTGCCTTTAACCGACAAGTAGAATTAGCATTGAACACAGAAGAATTTACGAATTTAGGACACATAGGGCTAACATGCGTGTTGGCCTTACACAAGGAACACAAAAAGGGGAGACCTTTAACTTTGGAAGGACACACGCTAGATAAATGTTTGCTACTCATACAGATAGTGAATAACTTCAACTCACCAGCCTGCTTAACACGTTTCTCGTGCGAATCAAATTTTTGCAGGAAAAGGAAGCATGGCTGGCCTGGTTACAGAAGCGACATACCTTAGTAGCAGGTAATTTATTTGATACAGGAAAATGTTGCGTTTTGTCTCTAACATCAGTTTTGGTCACCACTTGCATTTCCTTATTTCTGACTACATGAAGCGGTTTAGGTTTACTCTTGGTTTCAAGGAGAGAAAGCACTTTGTGGCCATTCTCCAATACTTCCAAAGAAAAGAAACTCGCTTTAGAACAGCAAAGGAGTTCTAACAAAAAGAATCCAGGAAGTTTAGTCTTAATTACAGCAGAGAAAATCAAATTTCCCGACTTCTCTCTTGTGAAATCCAAACCTAATTTGGAAAGCTCAAGAAGGCGAAATTTAACCTTAGAGAGGAAAGAACTTATTTCAGCTCGAGTTTGAACACAAGGGCAGCAGAGAACCTCATCAAGAGCTAAGGAAATCAACTTATCTACATTAAGGAAATCTTGTTTAAGCAATGTTCATGCAGACTGAAAGCTTAATTCTTCATTAGGGAGTCCCTCTGTTAAGCTGAGAGCTCTCCCTTGCAACTGATTTTTAAAAAATATGAACTTCTGTTGTTCACTCATATTTGGGTAGGCCTGTAGGGCATTAGAAAAAGATTCTTGAAAGTGAAGGAAGTTAAAGTGGCCTCCCTCATTGTCACTGAACTTTTTCAGTGTCAACTGAGGTGCCTTAAAGATGTTCAATGGAACATTAGAAGAGAAAGATTTAACTTCTGCTGGTGCAGAGAAATCACTGGAATTAAGCACCGGAGACTGGGAAATCTGACTTTTAAGTTTAATTATTAACTCAATCACCTGAACCTCATACTCAGCTCTCCTCTCTAGTTCCTCCTCTGCAACTTCACCTGCTTCTACAGGAATAGTAGAGGACAGCAATCTATAAGATTGGAGTAGTCCATTTAACTGAAGGACTGCTTCAACTAGAAAGGCATTCTCACAGTCAGGAGAAATAGTTTTCTTTTTAACAGAGGTAATACTACACTTGATGCCTCGTAACCTAATGTTCAAGGCCAAGGCAGTACTTTCGTCACATTCCATAATCAAGTTTTATTGTGGGGCTTATACGGAAAAGATAAAATTAATTATTTGTTTAACGTCTGCACCCTAGAGTGGACAAGTAACATCCCTTCATATAATATAAAAAATTAGTTGATGCAAATAAAAATACACAGAAATATTATGTCCCCCTCCAAGAATACGTTTAAATCATTTAATTTTTATTTTATTTATTTTACGTTACGAAAATCTTAAAAAATTTATTTTTATTTTTTTTTATTTAGAGTGAACCTAACAAAGGTTAGAAGAGATTCAACGAAGGCTAGGAAACCTTGCTAATGCGAGGTTCCACAAGCAAGAAAAATAGGGAAACTCAACTAACAACACACGGTATCACTCTGCTTAAACCTAATGAGACAGCTTTCCTTCCCCGCCACTATGGACAGCGGCGCATTGTTACATTCAAAAAAGAAAGGAAACAGAATAATGATATATAAAGGTTTTACCAAAGATTTCTCTTTTTTTTCAAAACAAAGAAATTCTTTTTAAGAAAGAGAAAGATGTATAGAAACCAAAACCTAATAAGTTTGGTTGAAGACAAGCTCTTCCATCATGTAAGATGGTACAGAGTTTGAGCTGGGTGCAGTTGTTTTGTAGGACAACCGCGATGCAAGCAGCTAGGCTTACATAGACTTGCACTATAAGGGGTCTTAGGCTCTTTTTTTCTGAAAGGTAATTTCGTAACTGAAATACCTTCAAAAAAAGTAATATCCTCGAAGAAGCACAAAATGGTTCCGAAAAAGCGCAAAATATTTTCGTTTGAACCCGTGCGCTCCCTCGAGAACACAAAAAATGAATAAACAAAACTGAGGTTTTCGAAAATTTGAAATAATTTACTTTTTAAATAAACTTTCGAATAAATTTACGTGATGCCTCCCGGCTACCAGGAGGCAACAAAGTCCCCAAAGTTTTGAGGCACTGAAGTCACATAAATACCAGAAACCCAAAAAGGGACGGTAACACTTTTAACTAATAATTTGGAATAATCAGAGCATGGCAAGAAAGGGACTCTCACCTTTCGAAAGTTTATTTGTTCAGATGAACAAATTCTTCATTGTAGCCGGCTGTCCCAGAACGCAAGGTTCCATGATAGCGGGGAAGATTACCGGTGACCAACGAGGTACAAAGTGGCGTGCACCCGTGGCCGTGGTTAGAAGCAGTCTGACGTGGCAGTCAGAAAGACCGCGCACATCGAGTCTCTTCCGAATCCGTTGCATTGGCTTCGAACTCGGAAGAAAAGTGCAGGCACATTTTAGTAGTGAGGAAATGCGCTTGCCACCGAAGTTGTGAGGAACCCCCACCATTGCTCTTTTATTCGCTTATTATTCGTTATATAGCCTTTTAAGTCTATTGATTTGACAGCAGCCCAACACCCCTTACAGCGGAAGGCCAGTAATAAAGCTTTACTAAGCCCGTAAAGGATCTCGGGCTTAGAGCAACAGCAAGAATTTCCACACAATAAGTAATATATATTAATATGTGTGTGTGCGTATGTAGGTATATACGAGGCCTGTCGAAAAAGTATCCGACCTTAATTTTTCCCGCGCAAAGTAGTGATTCTAAGGCGGCGCCACTGTGCACGGTGGAAGGAGGAATCTTAATGCGCATGCTTGACTTTTTTCACCGCATTCACTTGGGCCACTCACTAGCTGGGGGTCGCCAAGTAAGGTGCTGTTCTAAGTGTTTGTCGGATTTAGTTTTCTTGCAAGATGACTGAACGAATTGAGCAAAGACACTGCATCAAATTTTGTCAAAAGCTTGGTGATTCTCAAATTGAAACAATTCGTAAGATTCAGCAGGTGTTTGGGGAAGATGCTATGGGTGTAACACAAATTAAGGAGTGGTTCAACCGATTCAAAGATGGCCGCACATCAGCGGAGAGTGAGCAGCGTTGTGGCAGGCCCAAAACTTCTCGGAGTGCAGCTGTTGTTGAGAGGGTGCGAAATTTGGTGATGGCAGATCGTCGTTTGACCGTGCGGGAGATTGCCCAAGAGGTTGGAGTGAGTAAAGATTCTGCACATGCCATTTTGACCAGACATGTGGACTGCGAACAACTGGCACTTGCATCACGACAACGCGCCCGCACATTCATCCCATTTCATCCGCAATTTCTTGGCCAAACATGGAATTACGACCGTTCGCCAACCTCCCTACTCTCCAGACCTGGCTCCTTGCGACTTCTGGTTGTTTCCAAAATTGAAGACACCACTGAAAGGATCCCGTTTTGAGAGTAGAGAAGAGATAATGCGGAACGCGACGACAGAGCTGAACACCATTCCAAAAGAAGACTTCCAGAGGTGTTTCCGGCAGTGGAAGGATCGGTGGGCTAAGTGTGTGGAAGCACAAGGAGCCTACTTTGAAGGGGATTAGGGTCCCAACCCCGTCAGGTTGTTGAAGTATTTTTTCTGGCCAAAGGTCGGATACTTTTTCGACAGGCCTCGTATATCTACATAAATAGATATACATCTTTCTATTTCATTTCTTTACGCAAAATCCATCCGGTTAATACATTTATTGCACTAGTGAAATGATTCAAAAAAGATCTATCACTTCCCCAGAGGGCGTTTCTGTGAATCGGATTCATGACAAATACAATTAATGAAATAAAGCGTAATTTGAACATATGAATCGTGGTAAAATTAACTTTCTGTCCGTATGTTGTACAAGCTATGAATTTTGATATTGAGTATATGTTTGTTTACGGATTTCTGCCAAAATTTTGTAGATATTTGTCAATCATGAGTGGTAACCGGCTTACACTGTATCTCCATTTTATCCCATGTACCCAAGACCGCATGATGTCGCAGAGAGTATCGAGAAGATATGAAATATGTTTTTTTTTTGTTGTTGTTAATCCTCGGCGGTAATTACTTGAGTTTTCCTAAAATTTCTTTTAGGAAATTAAAAAACGATTCCATTTTACGTTTTCGAAGTCTTTTTTCAATTCCTTATTTTTCCTCAGGTTATTTCTTACGATTCATCAGAGCTTTGGCTGTCATTTATATGTAGAAAGAGCAAGATTATTTTTCATGTTTATTGGCATTTCTCTTATATTATCAGGCTTGATTGGAAATGAAGCATCCCAAAGATGCCGATGTTTGTTGTTGGAATATAAAATATCCAAGAGATGATATTTTTAATTTCTCATTCAACTACCCTTGACAGAGTTGGACTATTAGCACGCCATGTATGGTTTGTCTTTTAGTATGCCTTGTATATTTTGTCTATTAATATGCCTCGTATGGTCTATCTATTTGTACACCTCTGATATTTTGTCTCTTAGTACTGTCGCGTCTTACAAGATGCGAATTTCCGACACGATCTGTGGCAACATCGCCGCGGACAGCCGCGCTGGTCCGCAAGCTCAACGCGGCATCTTTGTCTGGCTGTAGCCGTGGAGTGGAAAGGTTCCCTCACCAAGTTCTTCTCGTTCTGTGCCATTAGTGTAATTGTGTGTGTAATATATTCGACTTGAAGCACTAGCAGCCCCAATTCAGCCTCTTTATTTCTATGTGTTGTCGCTGTGCTAGATAGTGGTGAACCTAGGTTCCTAGAGCATTCAATGATGCTTCTGGCAGCCGGCGAACCACCTTCATTGAGTCAGACTAGCCGTTGTGATGTGGTAAATTTCTAGTGCCTTCTCGAGCTAGTATGCCGCATTGTGGTGCTAGGAACTTCATATTTCAAGTTATGTAAGTTAAGGCAGTCAGCAGTCTAGGAGAAGCCGCAGTTTTGTTTATCTTTTTCTGTAACAAAAAATGGCTGCAGCCAACGTTGTTGTCCTGAGAAAAGTAAGCTTTTGAACCGGCCCTTTATTAAAGGTGAACAGCTGGCTCAGATTTCTTATTTTTGTTGAAAAAGTAAAATGTATTCTGAATGTTAATAACGAGATTAAAAATTTGCTCACAAAATTGTGACCACTGCCCATATGAATTTGTGTACTCAAAATTATATCAGCTACCGGGTACTTGTTTTTGCCCGGGGGATAGTTCACCTATAATTTAAATTGAGCCATCTAAAGTTTCGACATGAAAGATAGCTACCATAATGTTTAGATAACTATGGCTGATCTGCTGTGTTCATGTTCATCAACTTTAGGCTCTGATTATTCCACGGCTGAATATGCCGTCGTGCCTGTCTGTGAAATTTTGGCATGAATGAATTTTCACTGTTCCCTTTACCACGTCTTACAGGTAGTGCAAAGAAAACCAATATGATCCTGTTAATTTCGGTGGTTTGAAATAGAAATATTGTATAAGCGTGAGGATACCGTCCCCCATTGTTCGTGAGTGTATATGTTAAGGTGTTAGTTGTCCCACCGAGGGTGTAAACTCTTGACCTCAGCGCACATGTTTAACGGCCGAGAAATTTGTTTTTTCTTCTCAGTTATTCCAATAGCCGTTTCATTGTGTTATGTGTATGGCTTTGATAATTGTCGTTGATATGTGCGTGAGTAGACTGTTCTCCTTCGAACCTATGTCTGCACTACAAAGTGTGTGTTTACAATGCGTTCTTTAGCTGGAAAGTTATTTTTTCAGTCCAGATGTTCCAATAGCTGCCTCACTGCGTTATGTGTTTGACTTGACATTCGTCATTATCATTGAGAATATCTTGTGTTGTGTACAAATTTTGGTGGGGAGACACTGGTAGTTTTGAGTTGTATTCGTGATCATGATGCTCATATAGTTTCATGTTTCAAATAACAGTGATGTTCATCTCGTTTAGTTATTTGGAATGAGTCTGATCGAATTAAAATATGTGACCTTTGGTGCGACATAGTTCGAGTGACTGAAGCGTTAGCTAACCCATGTTACCACTACCACTACTTGCCATTGAGACATACTAGTTCCAGCGTCATTAGTTGTTCCTTATACTTTTATCAGTTACTCCTCATCTATATTTTTAACTGGGAGTTTCCTTTTTTATCTTGTGGTTATTCCTCATTTTGCCACCAAAATCTGAAGATGTCCTTGTTGTGCAGTTTACGGCGCCACGGGTCGAGAAATAAATCCGAAGAATCTACACGACTTTTTGGATCCCCTTGTTGTCCATTCAATCGGGTCGGAAGTTGCAAAGATCTAGTATCCGCCACCCAACCCGATACAAGTACACCTCGTATAGTTTGCCTATTATTATGCCTCGTATGGTTTATCTATTTGTACACCTCGGATGGTTTGTCAATTAGTTATTCTCGTATATTTTGTCCATTAATATGCCTCGTATGGTCTATCCATTTGTACACCTCTGATAGTTTGTCTATTAGTACACCTCGTATGGAACTTTTGTTTTAGGACGTCCTATATTAAGAAACTTTTTAAAACCCAATATGTTGGCATGTATCTCAT
The DNA here is from genome assembly GCA_030386875.1 of Morinoia aosen. Lineage (NCBI taxonomy): Eukaryota > Metazoa > Arthropoda > Malacostraca > Amphipoda > Talitridae > Morinoia > Morinoia aosen. The sequence continues at coordinate 33,041,147 of CM059563.1, read as the reverse complement.
GTGGCAACTTGGAAAATAAACGTTTTTTCTTTTTTTTCCTTTTTCTTTTGAAATATCCACAAAAATGAACCACAAAACTGTTTTTCCCAATTTTTTTCAAAAAACTAAGGCTTAAATCGAAAAAGTTTCGTGAGTGAAATATGTTTTATTTTCAAACCTACATTTACTGGCAAATTTTAGGCGAATCGGATCAAAATTAAAAAAAGAATGACCCGTAAGTCTAGTACAATGGTAAAATTTAAGTATAGCTATTTTAAGGCCCAAATAAGTTCAATGATTTTTAAAGAAGAAAGGGAAAGAAAGAAAAACCGTTCAATTCCAAAAACGTTGCCACATGAGAAACATGCCAACCCAGGTAGCAAAATTTATTGACCTAATATTGAGCCAATATACAGTCTCAGTATTAACTGGATATTCAAAATGAATATTGGGGCAATACCGTATTTTGGAAAATTCAGTTGATATTGGAAAAATATATAGGCCCAATACCAATATTATCATCAACCCAATATCGAATAATTATTGTGTCAATATTGACTACACCATTTTAGCTTCAAATTAAAATATGTGAAGTTCAATTTAAAATTTGTAAAGTTCAATTTAAAATATGTAAAATTCAATTTAAAATTTCTACAGTTCAAATTAAAATATGTAAAGTTCCAATTAAAATATGTAAAGTTGAAATTAAAATTTGTGAAGTTCAATTTAAAAATTATAAAATTCAAAATTAAAATAGATAAATTTCAAATTAAAATTTGTAAAATTCGAATAAAAATACTTCAAAAATTTTTAAAATTTACATTTTTTAACTACACCTTTTAACTTAGCTTCCAATTGAAATTTGTAAATTGCAATTTAACCCACTTCCTCATGAATTGGGATTCTTCTTGGTTTATGGAAGATATATACATAGCTCGCTCCGTCAACCGACTCATAGTCTCGACGCCGATAGGAATTTTTTTCTATGATACCTTATTTAGAAAAAATTTCAAATTTCACCGGTGTGTGCCATATTCTGCACACTACATAGGTATGCAGCAAATGATTAAAATTACTAAATTATATTTAAAATATGCAAAATATTATAGGCAATGGCTTTGTTATTGCTGCCCAGAATTTTAGAGTTAGTATTTAATATATACATAAAATATATTCTACGAAAATTTGGCCTGATTATACGCTGTAAAATTTTTATTCATTTTATACATAGTATGGCCAAACTTTGGGTCAATTTAGTGATGAGACATGAAGTGTCATTCACGCTGCCAAATAAGAAAAACATTTGTTACTAATATTATTAAGTGCCAATTGAAGTTATTTTATCATAACATTAAAGCAAAATTTGTTCAAATTATTATCCGGCAACGTGAATTACGCTCAAACCCCGCACCTAAGCGAGCTCTAAACTTGGGTTGACTTCATAATATTTAATTCCTAAGTGAACTATGCATCTGTGTGCATTTTTAGGCGAAAATATACAAACACTGGCAATGAAATATTTATTGAATAAGAGTGTTGGGCTACCTGTAAAATAAATTCTTCTTTAATAAAAATAAACCGCATTAAACATGAAATAGTCTGTTTTTTTATGTACAAAACAATACACATGTTTAACTTCTTAAGCTAAAAATTTATATTAAACAGAGCATAATGAAAAATTAACAATAAAAAAAACAATACATAGGTACACATGGCAATGCGGAAAATATTCACCAGAAAATAAATAAAAAAGGAGAGTTTGATTCCTATCTTTATTGGCTAACTTGATCTCCCATTTTGAGATCTTTCAAAGCTATGCAGTTATTAAAATGTTTTTGAACATGGTTGCACACCTTTAAACACAAGACAGGTGTTATCTTAACCATGGAAGCATCAATTATTCTTTCCAAATATTGTCACCGATGCTCAGTTTGGGAAGTCCCTTCTGGTACAGGATCTCTTAACAGAGCTTGCAGGCCATTTTTGTGAAGCATCTTAGCTTGGGACTTGAATGCGCTCCAACACTCTTCTATAGGATTCAACGGCGCGCTATATGGAGCCAATCGTAATATCTCAACGCCTTCAAACTCTTCCTCCTGTGTTACGGTTTCAAGGCTAACATGCACCGGAGCATTATCAATAACTACCACTACCTCCGTCATTGGCTCCTGTACACTACGAAGTAAGCGTCTTAGAAAATCACAGCAGTCTTCTTTTCGAAAAGACCCTCTCTTCCTCTCCCAGTATTGTAGTCCTGTTTGTGTGATGCCACCAATTACGTGGATGTTTTTTCCTTTGGACGTGGGCAACTTGACTGAGCAGCGTACGCCTTTTTTGGACCTTCCAAAGTTTCTACGCAAAAATAAATTGCAATTAGTTTCATCGAGATAGACAACAGTTTTGCCCATGCCGATTTTTGTCATTATCGAAGATACATAAGCCGCACGCTTCCGTTTATTCTCATCAGAATTCATCGCAACTGGTTGAGGGAGAACTTTCTTGATAGTATACATTTGGCAATCTAAACACTTGTGGATCGTTGGTATGGATAAAGTAGTTCCTTCATTTACTTGTATCTTCTGCTGTATTTCCTTCAAAGATATGAGTGGATCATTTTCAACATAAAGAATCATTTTTTCTCTTAAATTTTGATTTAATTTTGAATATCTGGCACCACCCCTCTTTTTGGGCAAAATATTTATCTCCGATCTTTTAATCCACCCGTACGCTGTAGCGATAGGCACTTCATTTGCAACTGCTACTGATCTCCAGTCGTCCAAGTTCTGTGCTGCTTTAATTACTCTGTCTTTTTCGTTAGAAATCCATTTGACATATTTCTTCCTTTTAGTGCCTGGTTTAACTCCTCGTTTCTTTGGAGTCTCTTGGGTTTCCATTTCGCTGTCTTCTGAGAAATCCGAGTTGTCCGCAAAGTTGTTCATCTTGAAGGGGTCAATAACAAAGTGAATGAAAGGTGAAATATCAGTGTTTTATAAGGAAATGTATAGTATCCATGCTACAATAGTATAGGTAATTTATAACAGTGAAAGTTATGGGGACCATAATAAGGCTAAATACAGCGATTAATACTTCAAATTAGAGAACTTTAGAGGTTAGAGAGCTTAACAATTTCTAATTATTGGAATTGTTTTGATTTGAATTTTACTAATTTTAATTTGAAATTTATCTATTTTAAATTTGAATTTTATAATTTTTAAATTGAACTTCACAAATTTTTATTTGAACTTTACATATTTTAATTGGAACTTTACATATTTTAAATTGAACTGTAGAAATTTTAAATTGAATTTTACATATTTTAAATTGAACTTTACAAATTTTAAATTGAACTTCACATATTTTAATTTGAAGCTAAAATGGTGTAGATAATGAGGTGTTCCCTACAATAACATTGGCTTGATACTCAATTCCTGATATCAGGTTGATATTGGTAAAACATATTGCCCTGATAATCATATTTTCACTAACCCAATATCAGCTAATTATTGTGTCACTATGGACTTCATATTGAGGTATTCCTTAGAAAAATATTGGCCCAATACTTATTTTATAATATCAAGTGGATATTGGTAGCATATATTGTCCCAATAATAATGTATTTTTAACACATTATCAGCTAATTACTGTGCCACTATTGACTTGATATTGAGGTTTTTCTTTAAGCAACACTTTGGCTCAATAATTAATTTCTAGTATCACATCAATATTCAGAAGTGTTCACCCTCCCAATGCCCCCCTACCTTATCGTGGTGGGAGGGTTTGTGTGCTGTGAGGAAGGGTGAGGCTATGCTGTCAGGACTTTATGTCCTGGTGGGTTCAACCGTGACAGACAGGCTCACCTGGAGCAGCCAGACAAAGTGGGGGCCATGGGAAGGCCCCCATGTAAAACAAACCGGACCCCGGCAGTCACGGGTTATAAAGTCCCTGTTATCCCGGGCGTACATAGGGACTGCCACGGGCCGGGGTCGACGGTGGGGGGGATTTTCATTCCTATTGGTCAGTGTGTGCCCGCCTTAAACGCGGAGACGCGTCAGTAGGCTACTGACCGCCCGGGGGGTTCTCTTCCGGCTTGAGCCGGCCTGGATAGGGGGGGGGGGGGGAACCCTCACTGACAAGAGCCTCCTAAACACTTGAGCTTGCTTCTTCTTCTAATACTTTATCTACCTCTACGTTGACGACACGGCCCTCACAAATGGATACACTCACTGGAATTCCCTCTCCTGAACCCGGTAAACGAGTCGTACCGTCATCTCAATTTCCTGCAGGAGGCGAGGGGACAGGCCGGCGTGACGGAAGTGCAGAGTGGACAATACAGCCATATGAACCACACAGACCTTCGAGACTTGCCGAGGCCTCATCTGATGGCCGAGTACCGGGAGCAGGCAGAAGGAAAAACCGTCGTTGGAAACGCCTGCCCTCGGCGGTAGAAGATGAATTACCTGCCGTGGAATACAAAAAGTTCTTTGTAATAAAAGCCAACGATAACTCCCCTATGGCTGAAGTGGATGTCGCGAAAGCCTACAGAGAAGTATGTCACAGACTCGGGGGTGAACCCGCTAAAATTAATGAAGTCCATAACGGCAGTTTATTGGTGGAAGTCAAGAATCTTCACCAGAGCCGCTGCATCACCACCATTAAGTCTCTTGCCGGAGTGGAGGTAACAGTATCTCCGAATGAACGCCTCAATCAAACGAAAGGAACAATCTGGTATAAGAACAGCCCAAGGTACACAGACGCTCGTATCTTGGAGGAGCTGGAGCGATTCGGCGCCAAAGAGGTATATTGCTTCAAAAGGAGAGAGAGAGAGGTGTGCTGACTCCAAGCTCAGTATACCTCATAACATTTGATCGTTGTAGGCTGCCCGATACTGTGTCAATCGGGTGGACGCGATGTCTGGTGCGCCAGTACGTGCCGAGGCCGAGGCTCTGTCTTAAATGCCAGGCCTTCGGACACGGCGCCAAAACCTGCCGCGCCCAGCGAGGCACGTGCGCAAATTGCTCAATGGAGCAACATGAGTCGCCTTGTGTCCGACCTGCGAGATGAGCCAACTGTGAGGGTGCGCATCCAGCCAGCTCCACATCATGTTCCCACTATGAGATTGAAGCAGAAATCCTCGCAACTCAGGTGAGAGAGAGCATTAGCTATGGAGAAGCTAGGAGGACGGTGACATCCAGGTATGTTTCTCCCCGCACTTCTTACGCTAACGCCGCCCAACACCGTAGACTGAATTCTCAGCCAATCTTTCGGCAACCTGAGCAACCGCACTCGCGGAGTGTGGCAGCACGGCGAGATGAGCAGGAACCAGAGCCTTTGAGCCTTGTGGATGCCTCTGCTCTGAGGAGCCAGGGTCTGGCCCAGAGGCCTCCAGTGCGCGTGACCCAACCTTTGGCTCAATCAGGACCCTCTAATAAGGAAATTTCAAAAGACCCAGCTTCCACCACTCATCAGAAAGATTCATCTAACGAACAGTTTCAAACAATCCCCTTAATTATTACCTCCCGCAAAAGAACTATAAGCGGCATATCGCCCCCACAAGATGTAAAACAAACAAAAACTCCGAAAACACTGAGATTTATGGAAGACACCCCAGCAGACAATCAAAGCCAAGCTATCCCGAGTCAAGAGAAGGATCCTGTCTGGGATTCAGTGGCTACAACCAGTGGAAGGGCAGAGCATGAACGCGGCACTATGATGGAGTCTCGGTCTGTCGTGCGAGGGCCCAGCCATGGAGACAAGCAGGAAAGGGGATCCGGGCGCAACTTGTCCCTACCGAGCAAAGAAAAGAATAGCTCCCACATTGACAGTGAAAAGCAGCGTAATATTGTTACCCAACGCATTCGTTCTTTAGAGCGGGTTACGACATACCCAAAAGAAGTAGCATCACACCTGTTAAAAATCTTCCCACCCCCAAAAAAAACCTCCCCACCGGGCCTCCTTCGGCGGTACTTGTCCACCCGTGGATTGACAGACCTCCTGTCTCTACGTCATCCGGACTGGCGTGTGCCGCAGGTGAGGGAATTGAAAAGAATCCTACGTGTATAACATCTAAGACAGACAAAAAATGAACACCTTCTTACAATGGAATATACGTGGCTACATTCGGAATTACGGAGACTTGAGAGCACTTCTGGAAGAGCACCAGCCCTGTTGTGTTTGTCTGCAGGAAACATTGCTAGGGAACGTTACCCCAAGGCCTCCAAGCAACTACAATATAGAGTTGTTCTCCCCAGTGCCCAACCCGGTACCTGGAACGGGACTGGCGGTGCTTGTGCGGAGAGACGTTGGCTACAGTAGAATTGCGGTCAACACCAGGCTGCAGGCTATCGCCTTCCGTGTCTACATTGGGAAACGTATGATAACAGTATGTAACATCTACATACCACCAGGCGAACCCTTAGCCCTGCAAGATCTCAGCCTCTTGAGCAATCAACTCGCGAGGCCGGCCTTGATCCTGGGAGACGTCAATACCAAGCACGTACTTAGGGGAAACGTCCGGAGCGATCGTCGCGGTGAAATTGTAGAGGACTTCATCGTCGCTTCTGATTTTTGTCTTCTGAACACCGGAGCCCCCACGAATTTTCACGTGCAGACTGGGACTTCTTCCGCCATCGACCTGAGTCTTTGCACTTCCGACATCCTTTCCGAATTCCGGTGGTCCGTGAGTAGCGATGCACATGGTAGTGATCATTACCCCGTCTTAATGCACTCGGTCCAAAACCAGCAGATGCTGATAGAACCAAGGTTTAACTTCAAAAAAGCCAACTGGAGAAACTTTGGAGCGCTGACGACGATGGAGGACCCAAATGAAGCTCATGGCGTAGATGAATTGGTTGACAGCTTTGTGAGTGCAATGCACGAAGCTGCCAACAGTACCATTCCAAGGTCTAAAGGCGGTTGCCCAGTGCACCGCGTCCCGTGGTGGAACAATGACTGCCAGGCCGCTAATATCGAGAGGAAGCGCGCATTGCGGCGATACCAAAGAACAAAAGAACTAGCCGACAAGATCGCATACAATCGGGCTAGAGCGCGAGCTCAGATTACAAAAGACGTCACCCGTAAGGTATCGTGGCAGAAATACGTCTCCACTCTCAACAGCGATACTCCTATGGCCAAGGTATGGCAGCGAGTAAATAAAATGAGGGGAAAATGCAGTTATAGACAGCTGTTCATAGAAGTTAATGGTGTTCTCACCTCAGACCCGGAGTGCGTGGCGGAGGCACTGGCCCGAAGCTTTTATAGTGTCAGTAGCGGACGACTTTACTCTCCTGCCTTTACAGTGCTGAAGCAGCAACAGGAGCAGCAGCAGCTGGACTTCTCAACAAACTCCACCTACTCTTATAATGACCCCCTTACAATGGTTGAATTTTACAACGCCCTGAAGAAATGTAAAAATACCGCTCCCGGACCAGATGGTATCCACTACCGGATGTTGAAGAAAATGCATACTACAGCCATTAAATTTTTGCTATACAGGGTGTTTCAAAAATACACGGCATAATTTCAGGTATGTATTTCCCACATGTAGACAATCAAAATAGTTCATTACAACATATGTCCGGAAATGCTTCATTTCCGAGTTATGGCCTTCACAACATTGAAATTCACCGGAACGTTTTTCTTTCCGCAGGTCGTTGCCGTCAAAGGACACATTAAGAGGGCACTCTGACAGATCATTCCTAGGCGAAGGTTAAATTCAGTGTTGTGTTTGGCGTTCGACTGTGTGTCATGTACACAAATCAGGAGCTGGCAGAGATGCACTTGATCTACGGTAAGGCAGACGGCAATGCTGCGCTGGCTCGTCGTTTGTACCAGGAGAGGTACCCACAGCGACAATGTCCAGATCGGAAGACATTTGTAAGTCTCCATCAGCGTCTGTGCGAGTATGGAAAATTTGACTCTCCTGGATTGGGAAGGGGACGACCAAGATCTACAACTCCAGAAGAACAGGAGGAGATTCTGGAGATTGTGAACAGAACTCCTTCTATCAGCACACGAAGGTTAGCGTTGCAAGTGAATGTTCCCCATACGACTGTCTGGAGACTGCTGAAAGAGTATCAATTGTATCCTTACCATTTGCAACGTGTACAGGCGCTGTCACCAGCAGATTACCCTGCACGAGTTAGGTACTGTCAGTGGTTCTTGCAGCAATGTGCTGCAAATCCGAACTTTCCTGCCTTAGTATTATTTACAGATGAAGCACAGTTCACACGAGATGGCATAACAAATCTCCACAATCAGCATGTATGGGCGTATGAAAACCCAAATGCAACTGTTGCATCTCATCACCAGGTGCGGTTCTCCCTCAACATGTGGGCCGGTATCATTGGTGATCGGTTAGTTGGACCCCATGTACTTGTAAACAGACTTACGGGGCAGGCGTACACAAACTTCCTGGAAAACATCATACCTGATGTTTATGACGACACTCCACTGATCGATCGTCAGCACGCTCACTTCTTGCATGACGGCGCTCCTGCACACTTCAGTCGTACGGCTCGCCGGTACTTGGATCGAAGATTTCCTGATCGATGGATAGGTAGAGGTGGCCCAATTGCTTGGCCTCCACGCTCACCTGATCTGAACCCTCTCGATTTCTACTTGTGGGGCCATTTAAAATCATTGGTTTATTCGTCTCCGGTGCCTGATTTGGAATCCCTTCGGAATCGAATTGTGGCACGCTCTGAGGACATACGCAACATTCCTGGAGTGTGGGATCGTGTTCGCAGGTCAATGAGACATCGATGTGAGGTCTGTATTCAAGCAGGAGGTGGTCATTTTGAACATCTTCTGTAATGGCAACGACCTGCGGAAAGAAAAACGTTCCGGTGAATTTCAATGTTGTGAAGGCCATAACTCGGAAATGAAGCATTTCCGGACATATGTTGTAATGAACTATTTTGATTGTCTACATGTGGGAAATACATACCTGAAATTATGCCGTGTATTTTTGAAACACCCTGTATATTTTCAATAAAATCTGGATCACACATACATATCCTCAACAATGGCGTACATCATTAATCATGGCTTTCGAAAAACCAAACAAACCTCCATCCAACCCTGACAACTAACGACCCATTGCCCTAACTAGCTGCCTTGGAAAATTGATGGAGAAAATGGTCAATGCGCGACTCACCAGATGGTTAGAGGCAGAGGAGCTACTGAACCCCGTCCAACTTGGCAGTCGGCAGCTTCGAGGGGCCACAGACGCTCTGCTCCGCTTACAGACCACCTGGTAGCCAACCTCGCCGAGCGTCGCCGAACCATGTGTCTTTTCTTTGATATGCACCTATGACACCGTGTGGAGATATGTTATACTTAAGACACTACATGAGTATGGACTCCGTGGTAACATGGCCCTGTATATTCAAGAATTTCTTGGTGAAAGAACTTTCCGCGTTAAGGTCGTCGGCACCCTCTCTTCCTCGCAGTTGCAGTGTGAAGGTTTACCGCAGGGCAGTGTTATGAGCTGCACCCTGTTTAGTGTCGCCTTAAATGGTATCACCTCCACCTTGCCTCCCGGAACGGTGGCCTCCTCATATGTGGACGACTTTATGGTATACTCTTTATCAACACATCTTCCAGCTCTGACGCGAAGAATGCATTTAGCCATCAATATCGCTAATAAGTGGGCTCAGGAACATGGCTTCAACTTTTCACCGGAAAAAACAGTTGGACTTTACTTCCAGGGCCGTGGCCGTAGTGATCCCCCCCAGCTCACACCACATGGAAGACAAGTGAGTTTTTCACACAGCGCCACGTTTCTGGGGGTGACGCTTGATGACAGGCTCTCTTGGAAGCCCTACCTAGCCACCCTCAAGGCTAACTGCGTCAGAAGGCTGAACTTGCTAAAAAGCCTGGCCGGCCTGACGTGGGGGGCTGACAGGATGATCCTACTGAGACTATATCGTACTCTTATTAGAAGCAAGATAGACTACGGCTGCATAGTGTATCAATATGCCAAGGCGACTTCACTTTCGAAGCTGGACCCTGTGCATCATGCTGCTATCAGAATCTGCACTGGCGCGTTTAGGTCATCCCCTTCCAGCAGCTTGTGTGTGGAGAGCGATGAACCTCCTTTACGGCACCGTCGTGTGCAGCTGACCCTTCAGTACTTGGCGCGATTGGAACAAGTCCCCTTGTCTCCTGCATGGACCAGCGTGCATGCGCCACTAGGCCGACATCTGCCTTTCCCTTACTTTCTGCCCTCATCGGAAGATTACTCGGCAGTCGTGGTTGCAATGCAGCTGAGGCCAATGAGAATACAACCAGTGTTATTGGAAAGTTTTCCTACGTGGCGTGTCCCAATCGGGAGTTTTTGTCCGGGATGTCAAATGCCTAAGAAGGATTCTATGCCTACCCACATACTAAAGGGGATCTTTTTGGACCATATTGCCGAAAAACATGCCCGTGCGATGAAGTTCTATACCGACGGCTCCAAGGAGGGAGACGCTGTAGGGTGTGCCGCTGTGTCGGGGGAGATGGTGAGCGCCAAGAGATTGCTCCCAGAGTCGTCCATTTTCACTGCGGAACTTAACGGTGTGCTGGAGGCCCTTCGACTAATTAAACATTGTGTGCATGATACTTTTGCTATTTTTGTGGATTCAAAAAGTGTGGTGGAGGCCACTCGAGAGCACAATAGTACCCATCCGCTCGTTGGTGAGATCGTCATGAACTTAATAGATTTAACACGTGAGCGTAAATCTGTGACGTTGTGCTGGGTGCCCGGCCATGTAGGAGTGTCTGGCAATGAGAGAGCTGACCAGGAGGCTAAACGGGCCGCCGAGGCAAACGAGGAGACTCTAAATCTGATGGTTCCTTTCCGGGATTATTACCCTCGGATCAAAGCGGCAGTGAGAGAACGATGGCAGCAGGAATGGGACAACGCTGCTAACGATAGCATTAAATTAAGGAGCATTAAACCCACTGTACGTGAGTGGATATCGTCCAGTTGTCGTGGTCGCCGGTTAGAGGTGATGCTTTGTCGCCTCCGTATTGGCCATACGCGGCTAACACACGGCCACCTGATGGAGCGGCTACCACAGCCGCAGTGCGAACGGTGTCGTGTGCCTTTGAATGTGAAACACTTCCTCGCGGAGTGTCCCCTGTATGCTGTTGCCAGGAATCTGCATTTTCCGCACCTTCGCGGTCGTGCACAGGATGTTTTGACCGGAATACTTGGGGAGGCTGTGCGGTCAACTTACAATGTGACAGCGCTGCAGTCGTTTCTTGGAGCGTGTAATCTGTCTTCAAAAATCTAGCCTGAAGATTCTGCGCATGGTAATGCGATGTAAACACTGAACCGGAAAATGATCGGGCGCGCTGTGCAATGCCCCTGGGGGTTTCAGCGCGGGTAAGGCGCCCGGCCATAATTGGGTGGGCAGCTGAGACCCCCATTAAGGGGTTAGGCTGCTGCTCAATGTGCAAACTGTGCATGTACCTTAAGATGATTATATGAACTGATTGAACCCTACGCATGAGGAGTATGGTATTGAACTAGCAGCTCTTTCATTACTACGGCTGCTGCTGCTGCTGCTACTGCTACTACTGCTGCCACCAATGAAATCAAGTGTTGTTCAGATCACGCTCGTGGCTATCGCGTCTTTGTTTGTTTAATAGTTACTGTGACTTGCGTTACGATGTTTGTGGCGGTGAGACTTCGAGATTTGAGACGTGGAGACAACCTGAATTGTGAGACCTTCGGCGCGACATAGTGCAGGCACTGAAGCGCTAGCAAATTGATGTTATTACTACTACTACTACTACTACAGAAGTGATCAAAGACGAGAAATATATATAATTCTGATACCTGCGTTATCTGATGTACATACCTACACACCTACAAGACCACGAATTAAACTGCATTCAAAATTTATCTAAACTCCATGATTGCATGGTTACAAACCTCTTTGCCATCGTAGAAAAGAAGTCCAAATTTTGTGTTGCACGTACCAGTGGTCGGGTAACCTCTACATGTGGTTTGAGCCCGTTTCACCTGAAAAGAAATCGTGTTCCCCCAAGATATATCATTTTAGCTCAAAAATGCACATAAGTGATGTATTTCAAATTAGTTAACAAGCTATAATTATATTAATACGTACTGAAAAAATTACTGCCAGTGATGATGGCAAAAGTGGTAGCCGCTCGTTTTGTGGCGACAGTAATTCGGTTCATTGCAAGTAAAAATAGGAACGCGGTTACATAGTTTACATTAAATTGAAAACATGTAGCTAATCGAGTTCCCAGTGTTTCGTTCTGGAATGAAACTGCGTTCTTGTATTATAAAAGAGTGAGGGACCGGTTTTCTCACGATTAATAGTCAGTACGATACATCTTGGTATTAATGAGGGTTTCAAGACAGCCCAAATCCTTAATTGCGGCACGAATGCTAATGTTCATGACATGAGCAGCCAATTTAGTTATTAATTACATTAAGTTCAAGTAATAAAAAACTGAGGTACATACTGGGTTAAAGGTGACTGTATATACACAGCTGATATATCTGTATAAAAATTATGACTGCTTCAAGAATATTAGCGGGCTTGTTTCGAAATTTCTTAAGGTCATACTAAATCCAATGTGCGTGAAAATATATTCATTACTTACTTGAAAAAATACATGATTTCAATTACAATTTGAATTAAAACTATATCATTTGAACTAAAAAAAATGCAAATACAGTTTGTGTAACAAACAAAATAAAAATAATGTCAGTGTAGCTTCAGATAAGTTCAAACTAAAAAAAATTTGAATTGGTCTCCTTTAACAGGGCAACTTACCATTCAGGTTTGTTTAATATTCTAGGTACATATATGTATATAAGTCCAGTACTTTTATGTCAGCATTATAACTCCTAATGTGTGGATACCTACACATTAGCCTAGCTTACTAGTAGCTAAATATTACCTAGATATACATACTTAACAGGGAGGTGAAAATGGTCAATCCAGTTTTGATTCGTGATATGATGGACAGGATATAAAAAACTTAGGAAATACCATAAAAACAAGGTGTGCAAAATATCAGCACAATCGAACAATACCCAAGTAGACACAGATGTTGGATTGACATGGAGCCCATATGATATAACTGAAAAATAATTATACCTTTTCACATTTGTTGCACAATGTACGATAGATGGAAGTATTACTGTAAATTTGTGCTTTTCATAGTGAAGAGGAATAAAAAAACATGATTTATTGATGGTCACAGGAAAGGTTTAGCTGCAATCTACCTGCATCTCTATACACATGCATCTTTAAGAGGTGGGAAAAATTGAAGTGAAAATACTATATGGTTCTTTTCATTACATTAATTTAAGACAACTTAAATCTCAAGAAATTAAATATTTTGACCTATTCTGATCCCTTTGACGTGATAGGCCTACTAATTCAGATAATCCCTCACAAAACTGATTAGTCATTTAAAGTAAGCAAGCACAGCATTGGAACAACATAATGCAAGCAGTATTCATTCACTTGGTATGATAAAATAAGTAAATTTAAAAACGTTTAAGTTACCATCCTTGTCTTTTGCGCCAATCCATATCACTGTTTGAACTCGTACATGTATACCCAGTCTAAAGGCCCCTAACACGTGCAAATATGTCTGCAGACAATCTGAACCGAGTTTGGTATGTCGGTCATACCAAACTCGGTTCAGGACTCGGACAAACCAAACTCGGTTCAGATTGTCTGCAGACATATTTGCACGTGTTAAGGGGCCTTTAGACTGGGTATACATGTACGAGTTCAAACAGTGATATGGATTGGCGCAAAAGACAAGGATGGTAGTAACTTGAACGTTTTTAAATTTACTTACTTTATCATACCAAGTGAATGAATACTGCTTGCATTATGTTGTTCCAATGCTGTGCTTGCTTACTTTTAATGACTAACCAGTTTTGTGAGGGATTATCTGAATTAGTAGGCCTATCATGTCAAAGGGATCAGAATAGGTCAAAATATTTAATTTCTTGAGATTTAAGTTGTCTTAAATTAATGTAATGAAAAGAACCATATAGTATTTTCACTTCAATTCTTCCCACCTCTTAAAGATGCATGTGTATAGAGATGCAGGTAGATTGCAGCTAAACCTTTCCTGTGACCATCAATAAATCATATTTTTATCTTCCTACTCACTATGAAAAGCACAAATTTACAGTAATACTTCCATCTGTCGTACATTGTGCAACAAATGTGAAAAGGTATAATTATTTTTCAGTTATATCATCAGGGCTCCATGTCAATCCCACATCTGTGTCTACTTGGGCATTGTTCGATTGTGCTGATATTTTGCACACCTTGTTTTTATGGTATTTCCTAAGTTTTTTATATCCTGCCCATCATATCACGAATCAAAACTGGATTGACCATTTTCACCTCCCTGTTCAGTATGTATATCTAGGTAATATTTAGCTACTAGTAAGCTAGGCTAATGTGTAAGTATCCACACATTAGCAGTTATAATGGTGACATAACAGTACTGGACTTATATACATATATATATATATGTACCTAGAATATGTACCTAGAATATGTACCTAGGAATATGTACCTTATATGTACCTAGAATATTAAACAAACCTGAATGGTAAGTTGCCCTGTTAAAGGAGACCAATTCAAATTTTTTTTTAGTTTGAACTTATCTGAAGCTACACTGACAGTATTTTTATTTTGTTTGTTACACAAACTGTATTTGCAATTTTTTTAGTTCAAATGATATAGTTTTAATTCAAATTGTAATTGAAATCATGTATTTTTTCAAGTAAGTAATGAATATATTTTCACGCACATTGGATTTAGTATGACATTAAGAAATTTTGAAACAAGCCCGCTAATATTCTTGAAGCAGTCATAATTTTTATATATATTTCAGCTGTATATACAGTCCCCTTTAATCCAGTATGTACCTCAGTTTTTTATTACTTGAACTTAATGTAATTAATAACTAAATTGGCTGCTCATGAACATTAGCATTCGTGCCGCAATGAAGGATTTGAGCTGTCCTGAAACCCTCATTAATACCATTTTCATGAGTATTAAACATGCCATTGCCTGTGCTATCCTCTTTTTCAACGAGATCAACAGAGGAACTCTAGATTGCGCTCTCACTCCATTATTGGATGATGACTCCGAGTTGTTTAGCTTTACTGCAATCAGTTCTTGCATTGATTATTACAGAATATAAACTTCATTAAGGACAACGACGAAATCACTTAGTAGATGTTTACCCAAACATTGTCTAAAAATGTTTGAAGCTCTTTGTTTCCCTAAGCTTACTTTCTATAAGAAACATTTGTTTCAGTAGTAACGAAATAGGCAAATCATGCTCAGAAAAGTTTGCACACATCGGCAATTCAATTTTTATACAAGACTTGTCAATTGAATCATATGATATAATTAACAAACAATGTTTCCATGCTTCTCCATAATTAACAAAGTTATGGTTTGTGTTTTCCTTTCCTGCACTGAGAGATTTTTTATGGCGTTGAGTGTTAGCATGAAGAATAATCTCAGATTTACCAAACTTAATGATAGTTGACCATGTAGTACAATATACCATATCCTCAGTTGAGGTATAAGACTGAGACTTTTTTAACCAGCCTCGAAACAGTTGTTCGCTTCTCTATCCTTTCTTCCCTTTTCGTGAAAAGGGCTTAACAGACGATAAAATTTGGCTCTCCTTCATAAGTGGTGTAGCAGCTTCATCAGACACAGAATATTGTCTTGTCTCAACCGCGGCTTTATGGTCTTTGCTTGTGAGACAGAGTAACGGGCGGGGACGGACAAAAAAAGGGCGTGAAATTCTTTCTTTATTTCGGTATCCGTGGCGCCGTAAAACTGCACAACAAGGACATTTTTTAGACTGTGTGGCAAAATGAGGAATAACCACTTAAGAAAACTCCTAGTTCAAGGGTATAAACGACTGACTAATTAAGGTATATAATACCGCATAATAAGAAAACTCCTACCTCATATATGGATGAGAAGTAGCTGACTAAGGTACGAAGAGCAACTAAATAATGCCAGAACTAAGTATGACATCCTAACGACAGAGAACTATCTCGCCAGTCTCGAGAGTCTGGGTAGTTCACGAGTCGATTCATGTTAGCAAGAATTCCAGTTCCAGAGAATAGCAGTAAGAGAATAGCAATAAGAGAATAGCAAAAAGAGAATAGCAAGAAGAGAATAGCAATAAGAGAATAGCAATAAGAGAATAGCAATAAGAGAATAGCAATAAGAGAATAGCAATAAGAGAATAGCAATAAGAGAATAGCAATAAGAGAATAGCAATAAGAGAATAGCAATAAGAGAATAGCAATGAGAGAATAGCAATAAGAGAATAGCAATAAGGGAATAGCAGTAAGAGAATAGCAATAAGAGAATAGCAATAAGAGAATAGCAATAAGAAAATGGATCAATAATTTTCAGGCCAAAGCATAACACAATGAGACAACTATTGGAATATCTGAGGCTGAATATAAAAGAATGTTTGACTTTCCAAGTAGGAAATACATTTTTATACTTTGTATTGAGCACACATTAATACAAAATCCAATTTTATAAACATACACGTGGAAGGCTTTCCTTTATCTTCCCATTATAATTTTTTTAAACCGCTAAATATGTGCACTGTGGTCAAAGGAGGACAGTACACTCGCACACCCTGTTAGTCGCAGGGATTCGGCTTTAAAATTAGTTCTAACGGTTTTACACTAATTAAATGCTACAGTAGTACTGGCTTATAACCTCGGCGAGACAACCTGGCAACACCCCAGTGTACTTACAAACAATGGGGGACGGTATCCTCATTCGGCATATAATCTTTCTACTTCAGTCTACATAAATGAACTGGACTATTGGTTTTCTTTTCTATACCTGTTGGAGGGCAGAAATTTGAGGTTAGGTCTCTGATGCAGGGGCAAGCTAAAATGGTAAGAGCAGACGAGCACTACGGCCTATTTAGCCGCGGAATAATCAAAGCTTAAAGTTAATGTACATGAATACAGCGGATGAGCTATAATTTGCTATTGTCAAAAAATGGCAATCTCATAGATCAGCCTAATACTGAAAGGGTTTGAATTAAGTTGCCAAATTTGAATCCCTTAATTTAAATACATGGTAACTGTCCCTAGGGCAACAAGTACACTTTGGCCAACGTCACCCTCAGAACACAAATAACATGGGCGAGTGGTCGCATAAATTTATGGGCATATTCCCAGCCTACCTTTGAAAATACTTCAACTCTAGGCTTCTACCCTACTGACTGGCGCAACTTGACCAGCACAGCTCATGGGTGAGGAGCCGACAAGATATTGACAGAAAAAATATTTTTGTTTCTTAGTAAAATTTGAGCTGTGCACGGTTAAGTTGTGAAGTTGCTAGTACCTGCTAGTTGCTAGTTCACATCCTATGTTTTTATACTTAAACACGTCACTTGTGATTGGTCAAACTGAAGCCCAACATTCAGCTCAAATTTCAGAGTCAAAATTAATTAGCAAATTTCCAAAATTCACACATTCACTGGGCCTGCTAAATACTGTTATTTTAGAATCTGAACTGTTGAATTCCTAGCATCACAATGCAGCACACTGGCTGGAGGAAGCACCAAAAATTCACAATATCACAACGGCTAGTCTGACTCAATGTAGGTGGTCCGCCGGCTGTCAGAAGCATCATTGAATGCTCTAAGAACCGGCTGTTCATCACTATCAAACACACACAATACATGGTGGCGGAGCGACAAATATAGCTAGTTCGAGAACACAGAAATTAAATTAATAGTTTTCTGACACATAATCACATGCTAATCACACAGAAACTCAAGATTATACAGGGAGAAACTCTTTTCCACGAGCACTTCAGTCAAATAGAACGTTGCATCAGTCTTGCGAACCAGTACGGATCCGCAAAATGTTGCCGCAAACAATGTTTCAAAATTTGCGTCTTGTAAGACGCGACAAATATATATAATAAAAACAATCTTACTGCGACGCAAGTGACCAAATATTTCGTTAGAATGCAATACTGAACGTGACAGCACCTGACACAGTTAATTGCACTCGACTGAAACAAAACTACCTACCCTCGGCTCTCAGTGTCGTTCTGTACACGTTATATAGCTGTTCAATTCCAGTTAAGGACGATGACCGATGTATTGGTGTAAATCTTGAAACATTTACGAGTTAGTTATGTAAGGTTAGAAAATATAAAATTCCAAACATTCTACCAAGTTGCATATCACTTTAGTTGTTGTCATTACTTCTAATCAGCCAAGGTATTATTTATGCAGCAAATCTGATAACATTATACTGATGAGAGATCTGCATTCCGAGAGATCTGCAGGGATGTGAATAAAAATTTGTGCCTGATCGTAGTGTGCAATAAAGACTAAATTAATAACGAGTTATTGCAAGTTTGTTCCAAATTTGACTCTTATTGAACATTTTCATAACTGCTTCGGTAGCGCACTTCTGCAATGTACCTTAAACAAGGTATATTGTAGTACTTGAGAGCAAACTTGATGTTGGTAATGAAAACAGGCAATTACCCAACAATTTTGTTGCTCTACCCCGACAGAAGTCGAATTACCCTAAAAATCATGGAATTTTGCTTTACCCTAAACTCTACCCTAGACCACTCCTGATTACCCTAAAATGGGGTATTTTACCCTAAAGTGGAAGCACTGTGCCGGTCGCTCCAAAATTATCGAGCATAGCTCATCTGCCTCATACAGTCTGTGCAAACCTGAAATGAGAGTACAAACGCACGAATTCAACACCAGGTCAGATATGTCTGCAGATATATTTGCGCGTGTGAGGGGGCCTTTACATTTTTGCAGCCTGCATGCATGTTTTTCGCCGCCCAAGTAATTGAATTGCTTTAGCAGCGAAAATTATGCATGCCCTGGCAAAAAAGTTAGACAGGGTAACCTCATAGAAAGAGCAGAAGTTGAGCTCCTCGTAGATCAGTATTTACTTTCTGACTCTCATTGGGATCTCTTGGGTAGATTTTTGAATGTCAGTCCCCCCATTTGCATGAATTTAATTTTCATATTGAAAAGTGCTGTAAAGAGCAATATGTTCATGCAAATATAATTTATTGAACGTAAGCAAATAAAGTTTTGTCACTTGCAAATGAGTATTACGAAAGGGTATCATGGGTGCCAAAGTCCACTCATTGTGGCTGACTTCCTTAATGAAAAACGTGTGGTTCAACATTTAATATGGTACCATACATGTCATTCACTAACAGGCACTAAAATTGATGCTTACCAAAATGCCGAATGGAAAGATTAGATTACAAGTTATCTTAGGCAACCCTAACCACACAGCAAAAACGTTCCACAAGGAGGAATGTGGGCAATCTTGTGAGTCATTGAGTAGTGTTTCTGCTAGCCTGGATGTACATCTTTCCTCGTATATGTGAAGGGTAGGACAATCATCGATTTTCCAATTTTCGGTTCCTAAACATAGTTAATTAGATCGAAATAAACAATTTTTTCAATTCACTTTCAGGGGCAAATGAGAATTTAACATGTTATAGCGGTAAATTAGTTACCGCAACTCGATTGTTTGAAGCGGGAAGTAATTCATCGAGCACGACGTCTTGCAACACTGCAATGGACGCTGCCATCGAACGCCCTCGAATCATCGAGCCCGTTCCTGGCACCTAAGACGAAAGTTAACATACAGCTATAGTTCGTTATTTTTGGGTGATAATTTCTATTGTGTTATTAACTAAAAGATCCTAGAAGTGGGTTCAGGCTCCGCGGGGCCTGCAAATAATAAATTACAAAGTACTCAACCGTACTTTACAAGCTCAATTGCGCAAAAAATTAAACCTACCGCTCTAACTCGTAAAATACTGAATTGCCGAAAAAAGTGTATAGAACACGGTAGAGGAAACAAGGTAGGGTCATTTCTATCGGAGAAAATACACCTCCTTTTATTCGGCTAGCCAATAGGAAGGCTTTATTTCAAACAAACTTCATGACGTCACCAAACCGCAGTGTTGTTAGGCCAATGGTGAAGACGGATTTGGGGGTAGCAGTGCTAGCAGATGCAATATGAGCGCTGCTATTGGTTCGTAGCCGTGACGTCAGCAAAACCATACCGTCAACGAAAAAAAGACTGGTTTGAACCTACCTTGTTTCCTCTACCGTGGTATAGAAGAAAAGTACTTTATTTCGATGTTATTGCCATGATTCAAGCAACAAAAATTCGAAAATCAATAAGTAGCTGTTTATTCGAGCGCATTCGTCATCAAAGACGAAACTAAACTTACCGCTATAACTCGTTAAATACTCATTTGCCCCCGAAAACTCATAGAAGATAATTTGTTTATTTCGATCTAATTAACAATGTTTAGGCAGCGAAAATTGGAAAATCGAGGATTGTCCGTGTCAGATATTTGGTTGGGCAGTCCCTTGTTCGGGCGCCAAATTGTTAGACGTTATCAGTAGCCGAGTCCTTATTTGGATGGCGTTTTATTAAAAGTCCCTGTCTTAGGGTTTTTCTGAGGGTTGTTATGCATTCTTCGGGGAAGAGAAGATTAGTTTTTAAGTTTTCTACTTTTATTCTACTCCAGGTTTGGATGGCTGCACGGTTGAATGTCTAAAGAAAGGAGGAAATGTGGTTATAGAATGGTTGGTGCGTTTATTAAATGTGTGTTTCGAGGCTAGTAAAGTGCCGGTTGATTGGAGTAGCGCGTGCGTAGTTCCGTTGTACAAGGGGAAAGGTGATAGGTATGAGTGCAGTAATTCTAGGGGTATAAGTCTACTGAGTGTCGTTGGGAAGTTGTATGGAAGAGTGTTAATTGGAAGAGTGAGAGTGTTGACGGATCGTGTGCTTGCTGAAGAACAGTGTGGTTTTAGGTGTGGTAGAGGTTGTGTGGATCAAATGTTTGCTGTGAGGCAGGTCAATGAAAAATACTTATTAAAGGGAAAGGATGTATATTGGGCATTTATGGATCTAGAGAAGGCGTATGACAGAGTGGATCGCGAGGCTTTATGGCAAGTGGTAAGTTTGTATGGAGTGGGTGGGAGACTGTTGAATGCGATCAAGAGTTTCTACATTGATAGCAGAGCATGTGTGAGAGTAGGGAATGAGGTGAGTGAATGGTTCCCAGTTGTGACAGGTGTGAGACAGGGATGTGTGATGTCGCCGTGGTTGTTTAATTTGTTTATGGATGGTGTGGTGAGAGAAGTGAATGCCAGAGTGTTGGGAAGAGGTGCGCAGTTGGTGGGACGAAATGGTATGTATTGGGAAGTGTGTCAGCTGTTGTTTGCAGATGATACAGCGCTTGTGGCTGATTCAGAGGAAAAACTGAGGAGACTGGTTACAGAGTTTGGTAGAGTGTGCGAAAGGCGGAAATTGAGGGTAAATGTGAATAAAAGTAAGGTGATGAGATGTTCAAGAGGTGGAGTGTTTGGAACTTTGGATGTGAGGTTGAATGGGGAAGTTTTAGAGGAGGTAGAGCATTTTAGGTACCTCGGGTCGGATGTGACTGTTAAGGATAGTATGGAAGTAGAAGTGAAGCATCGAGTGAGTGAAGGTTGTAAGACATTGGGTGCAATGAGGAAAGTTTTTGAATGCAGGAGTCTGAGTATGAATGCTAAGAGGGGACTGTATGAAAGTTTGATTGTGCCAGTTTTGTTGTATGGAGCAGAGTCCTGGGGGTTGAGAGAAGCTGAGAGGAGGAAGTTGGATGTGTTTGAGATGAAGTGTTTGAGGAGCATGTATGGAGTAACTAGAAGAGATAGGATCAGGAATGAGTTGGTTAGGGAGCAGACGGGTGTTATCAAAAAGTTGAGTAGGCGAGTGGATGAAAGAGTGCTTGAATGGTTTGGGCATGTAGAAAGAATGAATGTTGAGCGGCTGGTGAAGAAGATATATATGTCGGAAGTGAGTGGTCTTCGAGCGCGAGGTAGACCACGGATGAGTTGGATGGATGGGGTGCGACGTGCTTTGTATGAGAGGGGTCTGACTGTGGACGTGGCGAGAGGGATGGCTGCGGACAGAAGTGAGTGGGGGCAGTGTATAAGGATGTGTGCGCACTTTGTCTGTACATGTGTTCGTACGTATGCTAATGCAACGCCTGGGTGCGGTTCTGCCGCAATGCGCACGCTTAGTCAGCAATTTGACAGTATAAAAGAGCGTGTGGAGACTTCTAGAGTCGCATTTGGTCCGTGTTCTACCCCCTTGCAACATCGTTACCAGTAAACGTCGCCTATAACCAGCGTTATCTCTCTACCCTTCGGACTTCACACCTACTTTTGCCTTCACACTGGTGGCCATATAAGTGACGGACCCACGAATTCGTGAAGATATATTTGAGAAGTCAAGATGATATAGTATTCGACGAGAAACCTCCAGAGGTTTGAGAAGACGGTCGAGTGACTTCAGCAAATCAAGACGACGGTGATAACTACAGCGAGTTCGAGAGGAATCCAGGAAGATCGTCGGGTGACGTGAAGAAATATACATTCTACGAAGATTATCTGCAGAGACTGCAGAGCAACGAGATATCGACTATAAGGACAGCATCGACGGACGGCAAAGCTTCAGAAATCAACGGACAGGGCGACTACGGAGCTCATAATTTCAACTACGAGGTGATTCAGCCAACTACAGTTACGTCATCTTCGTGCTACGGGCGGAGCCGTGACGGTGCATCGTTTCCAACGACTGCAGAGATCGCGACATCGTGCGACAACTACAACTACTATTTAAGATAAGTAAAGCAGCAATTCATGGTTATAATTGTAACAGTGCCGTTGCAGCTAACTATTCATTGCACGTGAGGAAAGCAGCGTGCAGCGTGCGCCTCAGCCAGTACGTGCGGGCGTCAAGGTCAACCTAGCTGGGCTGTACTTGCAGTTGCAGAGAGCAGGCTGTGTGTTCAATGACCCCTAGACATGAGCTGTTTTCAAGGTGTTACGAGTCTTATTTTTTAAAGTGAGTGGCGCTATTTTCTCGAAGTGTTGCTATAAGTGCTTCAAGTAATTTTGTATTGTTTTAGTTGTGTAAATTTAATCTTGAGCAACGTTAAACTCATTTGAGCAGTGATGTTATTTGTGTAATACGTAGAGACCAAACTCGTAACGTAATTATGCCTGAAATTTCAGTATCGAGTGATTTTCGAAATAGTAGAATGCCTACCACAGTTTTTTTTCTGATGTGGATATATTGGCGACAGAGAGATAAGTATACTTAAATGCCTTCTGTGGTCTGTACAACATGTAGGTCATGTGAGATTTATTTTTTTGCTGGTTGCGTCTGGTAGGATGATGGAGGGGGGAACTGCATTCCAATTTGCCCAAAGGTGATGCTGAAGACCTTTGTAAAAATCAACTTTCTAGCGTTAGAGTATAGTAAAATTAGAACAGGAATTGAAAGATAGTTTTCGACTAGTACAGAGCAGGCTGAGGATTAAG
Source organism: Morinoia aosen (assembly GCA_030386875.1). Lineage (NCBI taxonomy): Eukaryota > Metazoa > Arthropoda > Malacostraca > Amphipoda > Talitridae > Morinoia > Morinoia aosen. The sequence continues at coordinate 33,017,711 of CM059563.1, read as the reverse complement.
CCTAGCGAGAAATAATAACGATGAAATATGACGTAATGATGAGAAAATAATGATGAAATATTTTGTGGCTTTTAATGTGCTGAGAAGTGTTATGTGACTTCGAGAATTAAGGATAAATATAAGTAGGAAGGAGTAAAGATACTCTTCCGAGTGAGGTAAAATATCGTGGATGATATTCTGATGATACCTGATGTGCACGGATAGCACGGTTAAAGTAAGAATGAAGTATTTTTGAATACCGTAAATAATGCAGAGTGTCTGATGACAGACGTGGTTGCCCAGAGGAGGCGTAAAGAGTAATATTTGCTACGGTAGAGAGAGCCTCGAAAATGGCGGTGCTGTGGGGCAGTGAAAAAACCCCGAGACAGAAGTGCTGTGGGGCAGCGAATAACCCCGAGACAGAAATGCTGTGGGGCTATCTGGGAAAAGGCAAATTAGTACCAGGTAATTCTATCAGCGAGGTAAAAGTATTGAAGTAGAAATGAATTCGCGCAGACAATTAAGTGAGTAAGCTTTAGAGAAGCGAATGTTTGCGATGTTCCCGGTAATGCGAATCTACCCAGGGTCGACAGTGTTTGTGGTGAAAGTTTCAATGCCATCTCTGGTAAAGACGTTGGGGTAGTATCTGTAGAACCGAGGCATTGTTGTAACGATATTCGTGTTGATGAACTAGGAATTAATGCCATTGATACCATGATGATCAGAGTAGCATTGTAGATTGCGGTTGTCATTGTGCTGGCGAACAGAAGTAACATACAAGAGAAGTAATGAGAGACGTTAGACGCCCATTAATTAACCACGCGTGGTGGTGAGGTATTAAGTTAAGAGTAACTAGTAATAGAGTGTACAGAGTGTAGAGTGTGCAGAGCTGCACGCAGCTGCACCGAGACATTGAACTCGGAGAAAAAAGAGCACTAGACGACATGCAAACGCTGACTCATACGCCAGACAGAGAGGCGCCTTACTTCCTGTGGCTCTGTTTAGCAACAGTTGGCAGCCGAGGTACGAAGGCGTGGGCATGAATATGACTGGTAAATAGTCATGAATAAGATGTGTTTTGAAGAATTGACAAATAATTGAATAGTGAAAACTAATTAAAAGTCAATAAATATTCAACTCAATTCTTAGTTATCTGTTAAACGAGAGTGGCTGCCCGTAATGTTTTTTGAGCACGTTTACGATCTAGTGCGTCATAACAGTCATTTTTGCAAGTCTACTCGAATTTCACACTCAGTAAAGTTTTATGTTGTGTAATTTATTATTCGAACGTACCAGAATGTAATATTTATCATTTAACTTTACTTGTGCATTCATGTACGAAAGCTTGCGCTCTAGCCATGCTAATCGTTGTATTTGGTTCCAATTTCAGTTCGAGCGCGTGCGAGCGGTAACACGACATCTGTAACGCGATTCATGCTGCTGTGCCAGCAAAGAAGCACAGCGAGTACAGCCGAGTCACGCAGTCACACGTGACGGGGTACGCACTATGCAGTGCGGAGTCCGGCTGCGACAGGCTGGCGCCCCGCAACTGTCAACAAACATCGATGGCCTTGACGGCAGCTAAGCTTCGCGAGTAGTCAAGAGATTACTCGAATTCACCTTCGCGCGCAGTCAAGAGATTACTGAAATTCAACTTCGCGCGCAGTGATTTGAAAAGAGTAACTTACCTTGAAGATTTAATGTGGTTTTAATACTTTACAGTGTTACTTTACCATGTTCGTAATGTTGAAAACGTGGTTTAATAAATTTTGAAACTTGAAAGTAGGTAATTATAAATTCAGTCGTTCAAAAATTATGACTTTGTTTACATTTTATTACGATTACATTACGATAATTTGGAAACCCGATTTTCACATTCATACTTGATGTCTTAAACTAGCGTGTGTTCGATTTTGTTACGTATTATCTTATATCTTACTCCACGTTCTATATCGTTATGTTACCGATAGAATTAGGTTTTACGAGTCTACGGTACTCTGTTTATTCTGATTGGTTGTTTTACTAATAGTGGAAAAATTCTGTTCTAATATGTGCGATGTTTGGTTATAAGATTATCCAACTTCTATTTTTAAGTCTACGGTAACGAAGACGATGTTTTGAATGTTTCTTTTTGGTGAAAACTTTAATGATGCTTTATTTAATATCAACTCAACTTTTCTGTATTATTTTTCGTTACCTACGAGGTAATAGCGTTGTTCATTATAAAATTTTATGAAATAGACTTGTCGAAGAACTCGTGTTTTGCTCGGTGTTAAGCTTTCACCAGAAATGTAAGCGGATGTTTAATATTTACCCAATTATTATTAAGTTGTTTTTTCCACCCGAGTGTTTTACCATGTTCGCGAAGATGCTCGAGTCGATGCAATGTTCCGGTATATAATTATGATTTGTTTCATTTTGGTTTATCGATAACTCAATTTATGCGAATACGTTGTTCACTTAAAATTTTAGAGGCATTGTGTATTTAATTTCAAGCGTGTTATTATTATCCTTAACGAATGTATTGATTTATTTAAATTTTATGGCGAGAATGATTTTTTATTTGTCGAGGTATCTGCGTGCCCTATTTCTTATTTGTGTTTGATTAAAAACTTTTTAGTTGTTGTTTCAACGATGCGATTTTCTTTCATTTTTACTGCGTTATCATTTCAACTGTTTAACACAAAACAATGTTAGAGTTAATTGTGTTTTTCATGGCTGGTGTTCATGTTAGCGGATTTTTGTTTTTTTTAGTACGACACCTGCCGAGGTGCATTGTTTTAAGGTTTTCTGTTGCCAGAAAATTTTTTTTTTGATGTTGCACTATTCGTGTGCGAAAAATTGTTTTTTTTTTGCATTATATACATGTCTTGAGCAGCGCCTCTTCCCATGTTTTTTTGGTGATGGGGGTGTTTGCGGTTTTTCTTTGCGATGCTTTTTTGTCGAATTTAACTGGACGAGTTTGTTTTTCCTGTTACTGGCAGTTGTTTTTGCCACGAAAGGGTTATTTTTATTTTTTTTGGTTTTCCTAATTAGGATGCCTTTAGCTTACTGTGTTGCTTTTTAAGTTACAATTCTTCCCTTTGATTCATTTATTTTTGTGGTTTGTGATCAACCATGTATGGGGGGAAGGTATGTGTGCGCACTTTGTCTGTACATGTGTTCGTACGTATGCTAATGCAACGCCTGGGTGCGGTTCTGCCGCAATGCGCACGCTTAGTCAGCAATTTGACAGTATAAAAGAGCGTGTGGAGACTTCTAGAGTCGCATTTGGTCCGTGTTCTACCCCCTTGCAACATCGTTACCAGTAAACGTCGCCTATAACCAGCGTTATCTCTCTACCCTTCGGACTTCACACCTACTTTTGCCTTCACAAGGAGGTAATTTTTATTTTTGACGCGTTACTGGAAGCTGCCCGCGTGTGATGGGGTTGACCTGTCATGTGCGGGGGAGGGGCTGCACTCAATGAAGCGGTCGGGGTAAACCAGCTGTTGCTGTCGGGCCTGACTGTGGAAGGTGGTTGTGCTGGGCTGCTGCTGATCCTGGCAGTTCAGGTGCGGCCAGTGCTGCCTCTCTCGCCTCCTAGTGACTAAGTGTGGTGATTGTGGCCTGCTGTCGGCTACCCTCCCATGGGGAGGATAAGCCCGGTATATATATATATGTATGTATGTATGTACTTTTATTTATACGGTAAACAAGGTTAGTCGCAGAGTCATTCAATATTGGGTAAGATGGTTCCGGAATTTCCAGGGAGCTGACCGAAGTTCTTTTCGTCACTCTCTCGAATTTCGGATCAGCCGGATTCAAGGGGGTTTGGCGAGTATCTAGGATACTCCGATTAAGTTCCGGCGAACATTATTTACAAAACCGGAAGCGTAATACTATAATATCCTTCCGGCCATACTGGCGCGAGGCCTAGCAGTCCAACGCTTCACAAATACCTCTTTCCTTCACACTTTTGTGAATGGATGTCAGGGGTTATATAACCTCTGACTGAATACGACAATAGAATCCCTAGCACACGTGCGATCGCATGCTGACAGTCATTCGCCGGGCTAGACCGGATGCGAGTGGACGGTGAGGTCACCAGATCGCCCCCAGTTTGGGACACTCTAAGCACTGCCCAGCGAAAAGCCACCTACATAAGCCACCTACCCTAGCGCGTGTTTGTCTTGTTGCCTCTACGTTGACGTCTTGTTGCCGCTACGTTGACGTCTTGTTGCCACAGCGTTGACGTCTTGTTGCCTCTACGTTGACGTCTTGTTGCCTCTACGTTGGCGTCTTGTTGCCTCTGCGTTGACGTCTTGTTGCCTCTACGTTGGCGTCTTGTTGCCTCAGCGTTAACGTCTTGTTGCCTCTACGTTAACGTCTTGTTGCCTCAGCGTTGACGTCTTATTGCCTCTACGTTGGCGTCTTGTTGCCTCAGCGTTGGCGTCCTGTTGCCTCTACGTTGACGTCTTGTTGCCTCTACGTTGATGTCTTGTTGCCTCTACGTTGACGTCTTGTTGCCTCTACGCTGGCGTCTTGTTGCCTCGACGTTGACGTCTTGTTGCCTCTACGTTGACATCTTGTTGCCTCTACGTTGGCGTCTTGTTGCCGCTACGTTGACGTCTTGTTGCCAATACGTTGACGTCTTGTTGCCTCTACGTTGACGTCTTGTTGCCTCAGCGTTGACGTCGTGTTGCCTCTACGTTGACGTCTTGTTGCCTCAGCGTTGACGTCGTGTTGCCTCTACGTTGACGTCTTGTTGCCTCTACGTTGGCGTCTTGTTGCCTCAGCGTTGACGTCTTGTTGCCACTACGTTGGCGTCTTGTTGCCTCAGCGTTGACGTCGTGTTGCCTCTACGTTGACGTCTTGTTGCCTCAGCGTTGACGTCTTGTTGCCTCTACGTTGGCGTCTTGTTGCCTCAGCGTTGACGTCTTGTTGCCTCTACGTTGGCGTCTTGTTGCCTCAGCGTTGACGTCGTGTTGCCTCTACGTTGGCGTCTTTTTGCCTCAGCGTTGACGTCTTGTTGCCTCTACGTTGACGTCTTGTTGCCTCTACGTTGACGTCTTGTTGCCTCTGCGTTGACGTCTTGTTGCCTCTACGTTGACGTCTTGTTGCCTCTATGTTGACGTCTTGTTGCCTCTACGTTGACGTCTTGTTGCCTCTACGTTGACGTCTTGTTGCCTCTACGTTGGCGTCTTGTTGCCTCTACGTTGGCGTCTTGTCGCCTCTACGTTGACGTCTTGTTGCTTCTACGTTGGCGTCTTGTTGCCTCTACGTTGGCGTCTTGTTGCCTCTACGTTGGCGTCTTGTTGCCTCTACGTTGACGTCTTGTTGCCTCAGCGTTGACGTCTTGTTGCCTCTACGTTGACGTCTTGTTGCCTCTACGTTGACGTCTTGTTGCCTCTACGTTGACGTCTTGTTGCCTCTACGTTGATGTCTTGTTGCCTCTACGTTGACGTCTTGTTGCCTCTACGTTGACGTCTTGTTGCCTCTACGTTGATGTCTTGTTGCCTCTACGTTGACGTCTTGTTGCCTCTACGTTGACGTGTTTTTACCTCTACGTTGACGTCTTGCTGCCTCTGCGTTGACGTCTTACCGCCTCTGCGTTGACGCCTTACTGCAGCGTCGGTCCACTATTTATTAATATTAAAACTGGATGCAGCCGAGGCGGGCAGAGGTACCGGTAGACTATTAGCAGGCACCAAACTTTGGCTGGCGGACTTTAGTTGTTAGGACTTTCATTATGTCTTGTATTACTTTAAAATTGAAGTTTTCTTATGAGCATTATTGAGACCTACCTGCTATTATGAATTCCGAGTGCATTATATATATATTTTTGATTATATATACATATATATATTGCAATTCGTTGGTGTTCTATTATCCCGGTTCCCGCAAGCAAAGCCGGTGGGACCGCTACAACAATGGCATAATAATTATTTTTCATTTATGTAGTATTTGCGCAGTATTTTAATGAATAAACCGTTAATCAGCTGGTCTGGACAATGAAAAAGAAGGTAAATCTGAAGGATTTGACAGTAATCGATTTTCCCCTTTTCGGTGGCTATACCTAATTAATTGAATCAGAATAAACAAGTTTTTTTCTATGCACTTTCCGTCTGAAAAGAGTATTTTACGAGTTATAGCGGTAGGTTTAGTTTCGTCTTTGATGACGAATGCGCTCGAATAAACAGCTACTCATTGATTTTCGAATTTTTTTTTGCTTGAATCATGGTAATAACATCGAAATAAACTACTTTTCTCTTATACACTTCTTCTGTCAAAAAATTATTTAACGAGGTATAGCGGCAGGTTTGGTTTCGTCTTTGATGACGATCGCGCTGGAAGCGAGACTCCTTCGCAGCGTTGCCATCGATGAATTACTTCACGCTTCAAACACTTGAGTTGCGATAACTAATTCACCGCTATAACTCGTAAAGTACTTATTTCCGGCGGAAAGTGCATAGAAGAAAACTCGTTTATTTCGATCTAATTGACTATGAATAGGCACCGAAAATTCGAAAATCGATTACTAGCAAAAGCTTTACATTTACCTAACTTACGTATGTGCGTTGAGATCACACTGCATCACACAAAAAGCTATCACATTTGTTGTTATTTATACATTGTAAAATTGCAAAACTCTCAATAACATACACTTTAAATAAGAAGCCTTCCAAGCAAATACTACACATGTTTCTATCACCCTTGTAAAACTTTGGTCAATGATAACTTTAATGCGATCACGGAAAATAATAATTTTATTCCAAAGAATCACTAAAGGAACCCATTTAAGAACGTTTTACATGAATGACATTCTGCTCGCTGATGCGTTATTTTCGAATTATTAAACTTTGAAGTTGGCTTTCGCGCGCCAGAGGAAGCGAGCGCGCCAAGCAGAATTTAATTAATAACGGAAGCTAACACCCTATTACAAACGTAAATAGGTTGAGTCGTGGGGGGAGCCACAGTTCTTCTAGTGAAAATTATAAATAAAGGTTCAAACCCACCATTAGGGTTGCGTCCGCAATTGTGTTTACATCACTGTGGCTCCCCCTAACGACCCAACCTGTTTACGTTTGTAATAGGGTGTTAGCTTCCGTTATGAATTAAATTCTGCTAGGCGCGCTCGCTTCCTTTGGCGCGCGAATGCCAACTTCAAAGTTTAACAATTCGAAAATAACGCATCAGCGAGCAGAATGTCATTCATGTAAAACGTTTTTAAATGGGTTCCTTTAGTGATTCTTGGGATCGGAATTATTATTTTCCCTAATCGCATTAAAAGTAACATCGATCAAAACTTTTTTGTCATGTTGAAAAAAACAGTTTCACAAATATTTTCCATGTCTTGATAAACGATATTTATAACTTCATTTACAAGATCAATAATTGGAAAAATAAATGGTTATTGTGTAGGAAAGGTCAGTAATACATTTTTCACTTTTCGGTGCTTAAAAATAGTTAATTAGATCGAAATAAACAAGTTTTCTTGGGAGTATGAAGGCTGTTTATCCACGCGTAGTTCGATTAAATTTAAAGCGCGGGGAATGTTTTTTTTCCGAAAATATAGTTGTTGGAACCCTAATAAAAAAACAGGTAACACGTTTGCTTCAGTTACTTAAATGAATATAGCATCACGTAAACTGCACTCTTGCTGTTGATAGCTAAGCAATGAATGTCCTAACCATGAAGGCACAGCATCTACTCCACTCCACGTCACACAGCCACTAAATTCAAACTACCGCGATTCACTCCTGAGTCAGGGTGCGTTCACACTACGAGCGGAGCGGCAATAATTGTGCTTGTACATGTTTGAATGGAGAAACACTTGGCTGTTCACAAGACAAGCGGAGCGGAGCGGTGCGCTCGGGAAATTCGTTGGGATTTTTTGACGCTCGCGGCGAGCGTTTCTCCTCGGCTCCGCCTTTGGATTGTCATATCTTACAGGGGTAGAATTGTCGTTTGAGTTAAAAATCTAATATATGACTAATAATTTGTACAACTAATCATATAACAGTTATAACTGATAGTGTAACATGTAATATTTTAGAGTAATTTTGCCCATTTGGGTTCATTAATCATTTATTTCTATTTTCTTCTGCTTTCTCTGATAAGTTACTTTATTGTTGCTTCAGTTTAATGAATTTTATTTTATTTTTCTTGTTATGTAGTTTCATTTTTTTTTGTGATGCTGTGTATTCTATTTTATGATCTCGCCTAAAGAATAATTATGTACGACTTTCTAATAAAGTTTTCATTTTTTTCCGTTAGATGGGAGGAAAAGGAGGCCGTATGATGATGAGGAGGACTCAATGAGTGTCAAATACACAATAAGCTGAAAAATTTTATGAGCTTGGGTGATTTTTTCCAATACTAACGGAAAACATATCAGTATTTCCAGAACTTTTGGTCAGGACAAGTCAGTATTTGTCAGTATTTTCCACTTAGCTTTCTCAGGCACAACCCTGAATTTCTGAAGGGAAATAAGTGACCACAAGAAGTTTTTTGTTCGTAATGGCCTACGAAAACCTGTAGTAATACTCGTATAAAGTGATACAGCCCATTTGGAAAGACTTAAATTTTGCTTAAACTACGTTCCTTTATATGTATCCTCAATTAAAATTTGTTAATTATTACTGAACAGCAAATTTATATTATCTTGTTGGAAATTTTTCCTTCTATAGGGGATTGTAGTACATCAAAAGTTACCGGTTTCATCCGTAAATACTCGTAGAATTGCGATTCATCTCTCCTCAGTGCTTCGAAGAGATAGTGGTATTCTCCATAGCGATCTCTCTTCCTCTTGATGGGATGGATCCAGTGTTTCCGTTCCTGTTTCTTGCCGTCGAGCATCAGAAACATACTCACGGAACGCTCCATAGCGACTGATGCTTGTGAAGGACTGTAGGTGAGTAATTTAGGTCGCTCAGACTCGCTCTGCTCAGCTCACATGTGAACACACGCACCGCGCCGCTCCGCTCGTAGTGTGCACCACAGAACATTTACATAAGAAGAACTTCAAAACTACGGTGGACCGCAAGCCCGCTCTAGACAAACGTACTCACGCACGCCAACCAATCAGCTTCTAGCAGCCATGACTGGCAGCTGACGTCATTGGTGCCAAGGCTTTCAATTGGCTGCGTATCCAGGCTTTACTATGATACTCGTTATTATTGGAACTCAAGTTTTTATTCAAAAGTTATGAAACGTTTCTTGGCGTAATAAGGATAATAAAAGCCAAAGCAGTACATTTTGATTATATTGATAAAACTTTTTTAAATTGTCCTTCACTATACATATACGTGAATGTGCATTCATGAACATATATAGAATTTATATTTAAAAACTAAGGTGCATTTAAATTAGACTGTGGTTCTAAATGTGATAAAACGTCGGTGCCGTGTATTATGTTTTTCGGAAAGAGTTCATCACCATTTTAAACCATTAAACACCAGATTCTAATATTAGTCGAAACAATACGATAATGAATAAATTAAGATGTTCGAGTGATAAAAAAACCTGCTATAAATAAGTCGCAAAATTTTCCATTAAGCATTTTGTAATCGTACGTAAGGAGCCATTTCTGCTGCAATTTTCGACACACCTCTGTAACAAGCTCACAGCCGACTAACGACTTCAGATTCAAAGAAGAGTCACGTAACAATTTATCGGCTCCGTCATTGGCCAATTGGCACCTACGTCATTGTCGACAGGGCTGAAACTCACTTAGTGATAAGTTGAGGATCTTTTAGTATATGATCTGTGGTGTGCACGTACCCTTATGCGGCGGTTGAGCTTAACATATCGCACACAAGACGTCCGGCTTCAGGGCTGCATTTGCAATAAACTGATTAGTCGTGAAAATTACCCCTCTATAATACATATATTTGTGTTTTTGACATTTTTAAATAGCTTTCTTCACACAACTGAATTAGTTTCGTTAAATAAAACTATACTTCGTGATTTTTTCAGTCGATTGATGTCAATACCGGATTATGTAATCAGACTTAACAACCACACACGCTGCGTTCACTTAAGCAGCATATATGTACATGCGAGATTGAAAAATTGCACGAAAGCGCTTTACTCAAAGAATGATGCATGCCAAATGGGTTATGTGTTAGGAATAGGCCTACTCAAAACCATCGTTACGAAATTAAATCATTTATATCATCTATATAAATGACTTTATATCATCTTAATTCAATATATAGACATTTATTGATATAGTAACATATGACAAACGATTTTAGCATATTTTTTTGAAAAAACTAGACCTTCGAAACTCATTGGACGACTGAAAAAACAAGAACTGTGAACTTGTGATTAGAGTAATTCTGAATATACATATTATTGTAACGTATTCACATTTCTTGATATCTGTCATATATTGTCGCAACTCCAGCCTTGCTTCCCATTTTACGTCCCTTGCAAGTTCATTAATATCTTGCAATCGGGGACTAGGTCGTTAATTTACCCTAAACTGACCTAAAGAACTAAAACGCTAATTAAATATGACAAGCGGGCAATGGTTGGAGTGCTTCACCTTCCTGGCAGCAAAAGTTAATATCGAACAACCATAAAGTGTTCGTTTGTTTGTTGCGAGCTTATCCGAAGCCACTGCTGCGGATTCGAAGCGTCCTTGAAGTCGCAGCTCTCGCGGGCCTGCCACTTCAGTGAGAGTTCATCTACGAGGTCGGATGCACGTGAGCCTTGCGTGCGACGACTTCTACCGGCCCTGCATCTGGGTATCTAAACCCCCGGATAGCCGGCTAACAGTGGAGAATGTTCCCTGAACAATTTCTTCGAAGCTTCAGGTGAGCACTCTTCTATTATTGTCAAGCTTGTCATTATCTTATTTATCTCGGTTCAGAAGAGACTATGTTAAATGCCAGGTAAAACTGGAAGTTGACGCTTCTTGCCGGTAAGCGTGACAATATATCTGCACTCATTAATGACTGAAATAACTATTCATTAACTTTATTCTAAATTTGCTCTCCGTGCTCTCCGTGGTACAGTGGTTAAGGGATCGGGCTCGTACGTTGGAGTCGCGGGTTCGTATCCCGGCGCTGGCGCGGAGATTTATAGGTTTGACCGTTGGGTCAAACCCCGTCAAACATTTATACCCCGTTGGGTATAAGGAAAAGCTCAAGCACAATACCCCACTCAACCCAGGTGTCGTAAATGGGTACCGGCTGTACGGGGGAACCGTCATGGTGTCCTATATATAAGGTTAGTTATAAGACAATTGAAAAACCAATGCTAAGATCATACGTATCAGGCTTGATTGGAAATAAAGCATCCCAAAGATGCCGATGTTAACCTAACCTTTATTGGTATATTTTTTACAAATTACTCCGTATTATTGGCGTACGATATCAAACCAATGTTTGGGCAATGATAATTTATGTTTTAACAAATTTTATGAAATTGCGAGATTTTTAATTATTATGAGATAGTTTCCACTTATATGAATATCGTACATATATAAATATACACTGTAAGTTTAATATTAGAACTAAAACTATTTACCACATTGTCCCAATAACAAGATAATATCATAAATAAATATATATTTTTTCGATATTGTCTTGTTTTTAGCCTATTATTGTAATCCAAGATTCCAATATCAGGTCAATAAATAATTATCAACCCAATATTGGCCTAATAATTTCTTGCTACCTGGGTTAAATGGGGGATGAGGGGAGTGCCGGAGAGGGGTATTGTCTTAACTGACCATCATTTACCATGCTCATTGCGCACGTAGCATTGAAATTAGATTTTTTCAGGTGCTTATAACGACAGATTGATAGTTTGGCAGAGATTTTTCAAATTATTCTAACACAATTTATTTTCAAACTATTCAACTTTGCGAAATTGTTCTAGTTCTCCACGTGTTAGAATACAAAGAAAAAGATAGTCACATATCATATTAATGAAATGAACACTCAATTTCTCAAAAATTCTACATATATCAGTCTATAGAAGGCAACGTTTCGATGTTACTAACATCATCTTCAGGATGCCAAAGACAAAACAAACAATCACTTTGATAAAACTATATCAATCCAAAACTTAAGCTACATCAGACTGAATATAAAAATTGGTAATCCCATTGCGATATGACTAGATAGGACTTATTTTGTGCAAGATTAAAATTACAGATGCCTAGTTATTGATCACCAGATATTCATATGGTAACGGCACCAGAGATAGGGGCAAAATGGACGATCTACTGGAGGTTCCAAACGTCTAAGCCACAGTCCTACAGAACAATTTTAGAGCAAAAAATAATTTGCATTTTCGTTGAGGTTAAGTTCAAGTTTATAAATGCGCAGTGCTTCTAAAACTTGAACTCTATACCGGTGAAGCCGATTTTATACGAAAGGTACGTGGACGACATTATCGTTGAAATTGATATGGTAGAGCCGTTGGAGATGTTGAGGAATTTGATGACTGATAATCCGGTGTTACGTTTACGTATGAGCTGGGTGTAAACGGGTTCACGTTTCAGTTGAAGCATCTCAGGGTGCTTTTCGCATAACTGTGTATGTGAAGTCCTCGCATGCTGGTGGAACCAGAAACTGTAATTGTGATGCAGCGCATGTGTATTAAGAAGGCATTATCCATACCTTGTTAAAGAGCACTTATGAAGTGTGAAAGAGCTGGGCTAGTTTTCATTCAGAAATACTACGATGTAAGCGATTGCTAGTTGATGAAAATTTCTCCAATACGCTTATTGATGGAATTGGTAACTTTGTAAATCAAATTTTGAATGAGGACCATAATCCGGGATGTTATGCGAAACATAAATATATTTTATGTAAAATCAAATGCATAGCAATTACAAAATTGATGAACGTGTCTTCAAAAATGTTGTTAAAACTTTCGTGAAACCCAGAGATCCAGGTATGTCAATAAAACTTCGTGTGTACCATAAAATCACAAAATCAGTGATCTAGTTAGAAACAATATTTCCAGATCCGGAGTCAGTGACCTTCGCAGAGGCATTTTGATATATCAGTTCGAATGTAACAGGATAGAACGGAAGTCTTTCGATAAATGTTGCATTGACATGACTAGGATGACACTGAAGGTAAGATTAACCTCGCACAAATATTAAGGTTTCATTTTTAATCATTTCCGTGTTGAATATAGCTGTAAGCCCTCAAATGAACATCTGTGTTGAAATACAAAAAATTGTATAATGTTGTAAAAAGGAGCATATTCAAATAATATAAGTCATAAACTTGAACCTAGCAACACAAAATTACAAATATATTTTTTGTTCTAAAATTGTTCAATAGGACTGTGGCTTATTGACGTGTAAAACCTCCAGTAGTTCATTCATTTTACCTCTAGCTCTGGTGACGTTAACATGCGAATATCTGGTGAGCAGTAACAACTAGTCATTTGCAATTTCAGTCATGTACAAAATTACCCTACCTAGTCTTCTCACATTGTGATATTTGATACCAATATTTGTGATAACAATATTTTTGTTTTGTCTAATCTTGCTTAAATCAGTGGTTATCTTTGTATTCTAACATGTGTAGAACTATTGAAACACAAGTAATTCGATTTTTTTCTCTAACATAATTTTTTCCAGCCAGTATACCCTTAATAATTAAATGAGTACAGCTACTGATATGGAACCTAAAACGAAGGATGAACTTCTGTGAGGAGCATTCATTCTCACTAAAATTTGGCCAGGAAACTATTAAAGGTATTTCGTACTCGAAATATTCATTTGTTGGATAGCAATCCTATCCTTGATAACCAACTATTTTTTTCAACAGGATCAGTTGACTGGGATGGAGGAGAGGCAAGAGACCCGTCACTTATCTTTCAGCTATCACTTGGGCGTTTGAAAATTGTGCGCCAGCCCTTGACGAGCCAGTTTCACTCGAGTTGGACGGAAAGATACAGGGTGTATTCTAAGATGAAGTGTCACAAATGGCTTAGACCCCACAGGGCATACAACTATTATATCCATTGGAACTAGCGATCCTAGGGGAATTTATGAGGCCCAGCTGATAGTAAGATAGGCATTCCTTTTGATTTCATATGCTTTTGTTTTACTACGAATCAATTTTTTGCAGCTTACTGCTGAATTTTTCGTCCTTCTTTAACTTCTATCATGTTTTTTAGATTTAGCTCAAATAAAGGATTAATTTTAATGAAATATTTCATTTATACCTTTTTTGGGTGCTTAATGCCGATCGTGCTTTGCATTTTTGTAAAAAACAATTAAGCAATAAATAACTTAGAGATCAAAACATGTTTAAATAACTGCGAGTCCAGTATGTGATCGTAGAAATAAGACCAGCGCAGTTTATGCTGTAATTGGACAGGCGTGCTTAATTTTCGGCCAAGATGAGCCGGTATTTTTGTTTCTTTTCATAATAAACGGCAGGGGTAAACATTTGAGTGTTTCCTAAGCTTTTTCATTAGAAACTCTCTGCCACGCTCAGCGAAGTTGTCATTTTGAAGAGCAATACTCAAATATTTATTATTTTAATATTTTAATATATATATATATATATATATATATATATATATATATATATATATATATATATATATATATATATATATACGCTGGTCTTATTTCTCGTATGTTGTGTGTGTATATATATGTTGTGTGTATATATTTATTGAATACATATTTACTTTGTGTGTTATGCAGATGTTGCTCTTCAAAACGACAACTTTCGACCAAAACTTTCGGCGACAAAAAAAACTTTCGGCCGCGCACAGCCGAAATTTATCGTCTCTAAGCGACCCTCAAATATAAATATAAATATATAGATATATATTTATATTTGAAATAGACCCTCATATATAAATATATATATACATATATATATATATTTATCGCCTCCAAGCGACTCTCAAATACGAATATATATATATATATTTATATTTGAGGGTCGCTTAGAGGCGATAAATCTCGGCTGTGCGCGTCCGAAAGTTTTTTTTAACGCCAAATTCATGGACGGCCATCCGCGAATCATGTGCGTTTCGCCGGTGAAATGGGTTGAGCAGGGACGCATCATGGACGTCGCGGACGGCCGCGGACGTATCTGAGCCAAAAAGTTCGTCCTCAAGTGGACATTTCACCCATGATTCAGAGGTGATTTACTGATGATACGTCCCGTATGTTCTCTCTTGCACGGCCATAACACATCGGCGATACGTCCTCGATTTTCAATTGGGGCGCTTCTATGACACATTGGGGCGCTTCTATATATGTCTAATGCATGCTTCATTGAACTCAATTTCTTTATAAAGGAGAAATATATGATGCCTTTCAATCTCGTTCCAAGCAAATGAAGGTTATGTGGCAATAAGAGAGTTGCAGATGAGAATACACGAGCCCTCGCATTCTGAAATAACTAAGGCCGACTAGGAAAAATTCAATTCGATCAAGAACGTGAATGGAGATCACAGCATGGAGGATATTGGACTCGTAAGGCCTGTTGACACGATCACTGAGTAAGCTCGTGAGCAGTGAAGAGAGGCTCAAACCCCGCCCATTTGCTCTCGCTTCCGACGCAATGACTAATTTAAGGGCCTTTCACACGATCAGTTTTCTCGTCAGTGACACTCACACTCACTGAGTGTGGTCAAAACACTCGCGTTCACACGTACGTTCGCGTGACTGAAGTGGCGCGTCACTGGCAAGCTTGCCAGTGCTTCACTATGCGTTGTCGAGAAAGATTCGTCGTAGTCAAAGCAAGCATACTCATCGGCTTTGCGGTCATAGAGAAGAAAAACCACCGTAAATTTAGCTAGGGGGTATAAGATCCAGTGGGTATAAGATTGGCTGGCTAAACATCCAAAAAATGGCAGTTATAACTGGATTTGTAGTAGGTTAGGGCTAAATATCCAAATTTCGCTCGCTAATTATTTGTCGCATTCCTTCTTTTTTCAGCATTTGTAAAATTTTGTCACACCAAATCTAACAAATACTACAACTACTATGAATGTAATAATCTACTTCATAATAACTTCAAGTGCAGGTAATATTTTCCGCTCGTTCTATATAGTTTTGCATGTACCAGCGTGTAATAGTACAGCTCGTAAATTGAATTTTTTTCTTAAACTATATTCGGTCATTTCCTAGCGACACAATGACTAGGATATATAAATTCCAATTGAAATCTAGCGCACATTCATTAGAACTGTGTGATAGAATGCATGCGTAAATCTGTCATCCGCAAGCAACTATTATAAAATATAATAAGCCTCTCAAATTACTGCGTGATAATATCTAATAATGCATGTGAATGTGACTGCGGTACGGATAAACTAATAAATGTTTAGGTTTATTTCAGGAAACATTTTCATGCTGAAATTAAATGTTAAGGAGAATTCATGGAAAAAGTTTTTTATTTTATTTGAAAAGGCCGGACAAATTGTTGAAATTGCACTTCGGTTAAATATTTAATTTTTTCATTCCAATAGACAAAAAATAATATACATTTGCAGTATTTCCAGAGTGAATACTAAATAAGATTGAAAATCCTTTGTAAATGGCGCTGACACTACAACAGGACGAATGCATTATGATATGCTTGTAAAAATATAAACTATTGTTCCCCGCACCTGTGAATCCAGGTGTTATCCTCTGCTAAATAATAGATTTTTGGAAGCAAATGCTCTAAATTCTTTCCTAAACTACTTTTGAAGCGTATTAATTTTTTCCTTCAACCCATTCTCATGTAAACTAATATTGTGTTGATTCTATGCTTCAATAGCATATTTGAGCTACGTGCTTCTTATATCTCTGCTCTTGTATTCGTTGCTTTGCACTTTCCACAAGGCAGGCTGTTGACGAAAATAGCTAATTAATGATTTAGACCAGGTTGAGACCATTTAACACTGGAGAGCGATCGCAGCCATCCTTACTAGACGCCGGGTGGGCGAAAACCATGGAGCTAGGATATACTGGAGGGAGCATAGCCGATTCCAATCGGGTTCAAATTAGCTGCAAAAGTTGGGAGACTGGGACATTGGCAAGGCCCCACACGTGAGCCAACCACAGACGCTTGGCTGAAGTTGGCTCCTCCTCGCCATCTCACCTCCTCTACAACTCGCTCTCCCATTTTCGAAAGCAAGATTAGTACCGCTCCACTAACCGAAGGATGAGGTGCGCGTGCAAGTCGCTCTCTAATTTGTTATATTCAAGGGCCTGTAATCTTTATAGTTTTCAACTCTAAATGTATCTTTGCTAGTAATTTTGATATTATTAAGTGTCCTCAAGTGAGGAAACACTATTTATTATCTTTCGGAGTCTTAGAATCCCAAATTAATGATTGACAATTAACTCAACAGCTGGAAGAGCATTCAGCGAGCGTGTGCGCATCCCATCGTAGTCAGTAGGTAACTGGCTTCCGTGCTGACGTCACACTTGCGAGACGGCTATTGGTTACCACAGGCATAGGAGAAATATCAAAAACTGGTTCTGTTCACAGACGGCTATGCTCCCTCCATATATACTCCCTCCACGGCGAAAACTGACACGCAAATAGAAGCAAAGCAGCAGTCAAACCCGACAGTGGCGAGTGCCGAGTAGAAAGCAAAAGAGAGCACGCATGCCCAAATATGGTGTTGCGGAACCGTGAGTGTCCGTGTTAACTGACGAAAAAACTGATCGTGTGAAAGCCCCTTAACACAACGACAGTGCGGTCTTCGCTGGTCTTCATCGAGCTATCAAAAGCTTGCCAGTGTCGTTTTAGATGCTGAACGTGGAGGGTGTGTTGTCTCTGCTCCCTGCCTACACGTTCTCTTGGAAAAGTGGCCTTTAGCTGCCCAAACAGGATTTTTTAAGCCAACGCTTCGCTCACCTTTTCCTCGTTTGTTTCTTCTTTTCATCGCCGCGACAATTGACATAGAGAGTGTAAGCGCCATTGTCTGTCACCGAGCTACCATCATACATCCTCTCTCTATCGCTTTCAAGCGCAAACTGAGGATTTTACTCACGGTGATTTTACTAGAGCAACGCTGCGCCACTGCTGAAAGTGCAGAATGGCTGTATAGACACACTGACTCGACCAAGTACGTGACTGCACTCGTGGTGAAGTTGCTCAACAATGATCGTGGCAAAAGGCCTTTAAACTCTATTGAAATGCAAATTTTAGTTTTTTTATACTGTCAAATCAACGAAAAGAAAAGAAACAGTAATGATCTGTTATTCTCAAGAAACGAGCATGCAAATTTTTATTTATGCCGGTGCATTCGCACAAGAAACGCCTGCGACAATCGGAGCGTTTTTCAAATTCGCTACCAAACAACAGTGAATTCAGTGCATATACGTCCGGCAATGTGCTCTGAACTGTGACCGGTGAAAATTTCCATCAACCCTACGATAAATTTTGGTTAAGAAAGACGCCTTCAATATTGTTAAGGGCTATACGCATGAACCATGAGCAAGAATGTCGTTCATGTTTTGGCAATATGAAACATTTGTAACATTAATATCTGCCACCAATACTGGAGGTAGATTGAATCTATTCACTGCAGGGAGAATTAGGTCATCTATGTTACTATAAAACCAACTCAGGAGTCCATATTGATCAGCCGTATGTTCAGGAACAAAATTTGTGGTTTTTCTTCTCCAGGGAACAATATCTACTAGTTATATATATATATATTATATATATTTGGGGAACAGTCTTTCACGTAAACATGCTTGATTAAAACAATTCCATCTATGGTAGAAACTAATTTTTTACATATTTTTCTTATCTTCTAAAATGTTCAAACAGTCTCAGGTTCTGATAATTCAAAAAAATTACAGATCGTTCAATTTGAAAATGATGGTTGTTACGCTCTTCGGCGTGACATTCAATGATTTTATCACGCATATCACTTTAAAATTCTTCAGTTTTATCCATTTTTAAAGCGATCTGCGGATTAAACTTTCAAAAGTTGTAAAACTGAGAGAATTATATCGTGATGACCGAGCGCCTCTCTGATTGGTCGGTCATACCTTTCTAAAATTATTAGAACATATAAACACTTGAAAGTTTTCTACTATTTGATTAGTAAAAGAGATATTGTACAATGAACTAATTACCATTGTTCATGATTATTTTCAATTTCCATTAATCAAACTATTTCAATACTGACGTTTCACCATCGTTTCACACACAAGTAATAACGCAGTCAAGGATAAAAACTGTTCAAATAATGGGCAAAATTGTTAACAAGCTAATGTTATGACAAGAAATGGGATGCATCCAAAACTTTTGCCTGTCACCCTTATATATGTGTTATGCATATATATTTGAAAACATTTATTTATATATGTATATAAATGAAAAAAGGATGTACGTTATACATGTACATTGTACATGTATACAGCACGTATGTATGCGTATATGAGTATATGTCTTTATATGTTGTCATGTACATATATGTATGTATGTGAAAACGTGCATGCGTAAATATGTATATGTATATATATATATAACTATATATCTACAAGTATTGAAATGTATGAAAATACATTGAAGAATATATGTATGTACATATATATCCATGAATCTATATATGTAAATATACTCATATATTAATGTCTCTATATTTATGAATATACATTGTCTATAGATACCGAAATAAATAATAACGATTTCCTAACATGATGTGTTAGTATAAAGATTATATCTCATGCAATGATTCTGAATATATCCAACATAAAGACACTGGCACTCGGAATTACAGACATTCAATAAATCTTTCGAACGGTTACTGAAGAAATGACGGGCTCTTCGGGAAGACTATTGAAGAAAATTATTTCTTAATTCTCTTTTCAACTGAATTCAAGCCTATTTGTATCCACCACAACATCTGCGCACTGATTCATTTGTATACTGAATTGGATTTGAACCTTGTATGGCTCAGACACAAAACAAGCTGAGAAAGCATTAACATTACAATTATGGCTATTAGGGTTATCTCTTACTTACAATGCAAATCCACGCAAATAATTCATGCTAGCTATAATGACATCGGTCCGACATTCTTTGTGACGAATTTCATTAGGACCTTAACGAGTCAACGGAAGGCGTGGAGGCGTGAGATTTGCCTTAAAGTTAACAGACGCATTACACACTTCACGAGGACCGGAGCTCCCGAGCGGTTCTGTATCTAGGACACCTCTTTCTACTTACCTACTTGTTAATTAGTACAACCCTTCCCTTTCCTTATGTTACGTTTACTCTTCAAGCACGTTCGAACTTCTAGGTCTGTCAGTTTAGATCTTTAATTAACTTCGAGTCTAACGTACTAACAATAATTAGGTCTTGTTTCGTTACCTATTACTTTATTTCTGTAGACACTGGCAGGCCTCCCTTATACTGATTTCCCCTTTCTAGACTGGAATTATCTTCGCATCCATTAAATTCGAAGGTAAATACCGTACAGAATAGGCTATATATTGAACTTGTGACATTAATGCTTTATACCGTAATTTCGGAAGCTCTTTATAACGCCGAACTCTTTGTTCCGTAGAAAACTACCGCATCGGTGCTCCGTATATCAACCAGGCTCTGGTTTTATTCTGCCGCAAATGACGCTTCTGGAACGACGGCAACCTTTTCCTTATTGTGCGTCCACCCGCTGACTTGTTCGTTGTCACCTGTAAATTAGGCGAGGTTTGTGACTGACTAGTGCGTGTAGAGACCCTGAAACACTGTGCTCACATTGTATAAATAGGTTGGCAGCCGGAAGAATTAGCTCACTGAGCAAGTTTTCTTTTGTTTCAGCTTTCGGCTACTCGAAGTGTTTGTTCTACTTTCCTAAAAACTTCGACGTTTCTTGAGGAGTACAGCGATGCTTCTTGCTCAACAAGTTTCTTTACGTTTTAACGTAATCGGGCGTTTCTCCGCAATTACAAGGGGACGCACTTTGTATAAACTACGCAGGATAACGTTTCCTTTCTGATTAAACGAAAAGAGTTATTCTTGCGGATTGTGTGTTTACTTTCTCCCTAAACCTCACATCTTCTTATAAAGTTCTACTTCTTATTCACTACCTCGAAGCTTGTAGAGTTGTGTCGCATATGTTTGTAAAAATTTTACTACACATTTTGTATTTTCTCTTCTTCTAATCATTTAATTTCTATTTTCAAGAACCATACGTGTTCTAAAGTGTCTTTTAAAATTACCTCTACTTTTTCCTTAATTATTCTGCTGTGTTCACCTAAATTTTCACTTAACTTTTTCCTTATTTCATTAGCCTTACTCAGCAAGAAGTTTGAACTCATGCGTAAAATCATTGACATTCACTTGAAGAAATGTTGTATTCTCATCAAGTGAGGCTTGGATAGTATCACTTCTGAACTGATGATTTTCCGTGATAAGATTTTCTCTTACCTCTATGTAACCGCCGATTGCCCGCTCCGTGGGCCATGCCAAGTACATCGCAGCGCGACCTATAGCGCGGTCTAAGCTGGCTGTAGTCGGTGTGCCCCGCTGCTCCCTCTTCTGTTTGTTACCTTCGTTGTATTCGTTACCGATAGGTTATGAGTATCTGAAAAGTATTTTCTTTCTTCCCATTTGTTCGTATTTAGCAGGAGCATTGAGATGTATCTAGGTAGAAGAAAGTTTATTCGTAAGATGGTGGTGAAATATTCTAAGCTGATTGTATCTGAATTGGTGTAGTGATCGTTATGAGTGGGTGATTAGCATCCCGAGCGTTACTGACTGGAGTCTCCTATCAGTCTCCTGTTGCGTTGCTGTGTTATACGGCTGCGTGGCACATTGCTCGATAATTCAGTCGATAAATTATCTGCTGAGAGAACAGTTGCTGTTCATATGTGATTTTTGTATCTTGAGTCAATAATTCGGATGATCCTGAAATGAAATAGATAATGCTTTGTACAATCGATAATGTTAAATTTTTGTGTATGTGGAATTGTTCCTTATCAAATGACTGGTGTAATTGTGTAGTTGTTCCTTCTCAGACTATTCGTATATTTCTTCATTTTTGCTATTAAATGATTTGTGTGTTTTTTCTTTCAGACATGCCTATAAAATTTGCAACCACTTGCTTATACTCTCAAAATTTATGTTGAGTTTTTTTGAGATCCATGGTAGCAAATTAAAACATGAGAAACGTGCAGTAAACGAAAAACGTCGCCCCTTGAGCCCTGCCCAGGGTGGCAGTTCATGTTCGGGGCCCAGTAGGCGGCCGAGACGCTTCGGCGCCTACACTCTATATAAATTTTGAGGTGAAGCCTCACATTTTCTAAAACTTCTTTAACATTAAATATTTCAGTTCGCAGCATATAATTCTTCGATTGAGAAAGAAATATTTACAAGTCTTCTATCATCCAAATCAAATTCTTTTCATCGTCTAGGTATCTGAAGCCAATAACTGAAGGACCGTACTTGAGAAGTACCTTTTGAATTATTCGTTGTACCAAATATATTTACTCCTAACATTTTTTATAGAGTTTTTAAATTTTAACTTTTAAATCCTCTGATTTTGGAAGTGTTCTTCTATTGGATTGGGTCTAAGTTTTTCACTTTTTGCAACTATAGGTTTAAAATTGATACTATCAAGACCTTGATGAATTGAGCTTATAATATTTATTTAAATTAAATGGACTTATTGGCGGGTGGTGCGGAGTTGGCGGGTGGTGCAGAGGTGAACAGACACTCTGCGTGAACGCGGCATCAAACACTTCCAAATGTGAGGGAACGAAGTTTTTCCTAAACCCCAAACTCGAACTGAGTGTCCGTGAATGTGCTTTCTACCTCACTGAATCGTGAAACTGGACAACAGTCATGAAATACATTCAGTTGTGATCAATTTTATAGTGCAAAAACAGACTGGCGATTTCTGCAAGCTCTTTAGCAACCCTCAGTGCCGCCTCCCACCGTCGTCAACCGCTAAACCCCCCTCCTCCCTCTTCCGCATCCCCTCGTCACCCTCACTGACGTGAAATCGAACAAATTTACCTGGAATATTAGCTTGGAAACAAAACAAAAAAAAACGATGCAGTAGCAAAGTTGAATGTTGTGAAGACTAACATAAAAATATTATGCAAACCTCATCTGTTATTGCAAAAAAAAACTAAGTTGAGTGTATATGACAGTAGTAAGGGGAAAGAGCTTGCCAGCCCAATTTTGGATTTTTGGAGGATTTCAGCAATTAAAGAACGACCTTGAAAAGCAACAAAGCCTCATCCATGATTTTTGGAGGGTTACAGCAATTAAAGAACGATCTTGTGAAGCCTCAAAATCCATGATTTTACGAATTAACTGGAGAAGTAAAAAAAATATTCTTATTTTGCACAATTATTTCAATACTTAAAATGTTACGATTAAGAAAAAATGATTTGCTACTGAAATTTTTAAAGAAGTATATAATTTCAATAAAACGTTTAGGTATCCCCTCAAAATCTTCTCGTTTTCTTCACAACTATAGAAAATTTATTAGAAGAAACTAATGTATACAAATATAGGATGGGAATCTTTCGCTGAATATTTAGGTCTAAAAGATTATCAAGGGTATAATGAGTGTATGCTTTTAAGCATGTCAAATAATCTTTAAAATATAGTTATGAATTCTTATCAAGTTTCACGTTTGTGCCGTACATCATAACGCAACCTCCTTTCTGATTTTAAAACATGATGCAACCTTCTTAAATACTTTCCGGTTGTAAAACATGATGCAATCTTCTTAAATACTTTCCGGTTGTAAAACATGATGCAATCTTCTTAGATACTTTCCAGCTGTAAAACATGATGCAATCTCCTTTCTAATTGTGAAACATGATGCAATCTTCTTGAAAACTTTTTGATTGTAAAACAGGATGCAATCCCCTTTAAATACTTTCCGGTTGTACAACATGATGCAATCTTCCTAAATACTTTCCGGTTGCAAAACACGATGCAAGATTTAACACCCCCAATTGCTCGTCATGATGAAATTTTTGTGATAAGGAGCAAAAATTTCCGGGTTCACTTCAGATGCTTTCTCGCCTGAGTACTTAAAGGAGGTGCTACTACTGAACTCACGCTTTTCAAATTAGTTGAACTTTTATTGTATTAAAAATGGTATATGATAAATCATCAGATGTATATAGATTATATAACAATGAAAAAACACGACAACATAAAAACTCGAAAATACACACAAAGAAAGTATTGACTTCATTTGATCCTGAAAAAAATAAAATACCCTCAGATAAGAATCTTATAAAAATGAATAAGCCATTCAATGTATTCTGTAACATCTGTAATGTATCTATTAAAAACTTTAACAAACATGAGAATACACTGACACATGTGAAAAACATTAATAATATTTTAATATCTAATAAATTCTTCACTCAACATAAAAACTCGAAAATACACACAAAGAAAGTATTGACTTCATTTGATCCCGAAAAAAATAAAATACCCTCAGATAAGAATCTTATAAAAATAAATAAACCATTCAATGTATTCTGTAACATCTGTAATGTATCTATTAAAAACTTTACCAAACATGAGAAGACACTGACACATATGAAAAACACTAATAATATGTTAATATCTAATAAATTCTTCACTCTACGTAAAAATGAGTTAAAAAAATATTGTGACATATGTAAAAAACACCTGACAAATATCTATAGTCATAGAAAATCATTGAAACATTTCCGGAATGTGTATGGATGTAAATTTAGAAAAGTTACTAGAGCAATAAATGGAATGAGCTCACAGTATGATTACGGAGATATTTCAATCAAGGATTATGAGCTATTTCTTAGAAACTTCACACCTGAAATTGAAAAAGTAATAAAAAATCAAGCATTTGACAATCTCAAGTTACAGCTTAATTTAAAAGTGCAATTTTATAAATTAAAATTAGAAAATGAAAAGCTAAGCTGCCAAGCTTGGTTCAACTCTGGCAAATTCATAACAGCATCAAAAGGATACATAGAAATTGCAAATTTACACAAAGCGGTTGTTAGTAAAATCGATGAATTCACAAGAAATTCATCGTGTTGGATAGTTGAAAACTTATTAGAGTTCAGTTTGAAAATTGTTGAATACAAACCGATTAAAGGGTCAAGCTATATTGAATTACCTGAGAAGTTTCGAAATCCCAATTATAAATTAATAAATATACAAAACACCGACAACGAATGCTTTAAATGGTGTATCGCGAGATATTTCTGTCTAGATGAAAAAACGGTCATCGAATTACTAAAAGACTAAAAGCTGAAGCCGAGAAACTCAATTTTTCTGATATAAGGTTCCCCGTAGAACTAAAAAGTATAACCAAATTCGAAAAAAATAATAACATTTCCGTTAACGTTTATAGTTTTAATTATAATAATGAATTGTGTCCACTTAGAATATCAACATCAAAGAATAAAGATGTGGTATCATTACTATTCATTAGAGATACAAACACGACTCACTATGTTCTCATGAAATCATTGAGTCCTTTTTGTAAAACCAGTAATCATTACACAAAACATGTATGTCCGTATTGTTTATCAGTTTTTAGAAGATCAGATATTCTAGATAAACATAAAGACGATTGCTCAGTTCACACTCCAACAAAGTATGTGCTTGAAGGAGGTAAATTGAAATTTAAACATTACCAAAAAACAATTAGACATCCCTTCGCAATTTATGCTGACTTCGAATCAACATTGACAAAAATAGATACGTGTCAACCAAATCAAAACTCAAGTTACACCATGAACATTCAGAAGCACAATCCTAATTCATTCTGTTGCTATACAAAATGTGAAGCAGATGAATATTCCCGTTTAGAAATATATAATGGTGAAGATGCTTCCCAAAAGTTTGTAGAATATTTAGAAAAAGAGGCCAAGAGAATTTATAGTCTGTTGAAAATGAATAAGAAAATGTATTTACCATCAGATAAATTCGAAAAATATAAAGAAGCCACAAGATGCTATGTATGTGGCGGAGAATTTACGGAAGATAACTATAAAGTTAGAGACCACAATCATTTGACAGGTCATTATAGAGGTCCAGCTCATTTAAAATGTAATTTAAAAATTAGGAATCCTAATTTTATACCTGTGTTTCTACACAATCTGTCTAATTACGATGCTCATTTGTTCGTGAAAGACTTGGGAAACATATCCGGAAAGTTGAACGTTATTCCACAAACAGATGAAGAATATATTAGTTTTACACAAACCATAAAAGTAGATTCCTATGTATGTAAATATACAGGAAAAATTAAAGATATCACCAGAGACTTACGGTTCTTAGACAGCTACAGGTTTTTACCTTCATCTCTAGATAAACTTTCGAAGAATTTATCTGAGCACAAAGAATTGTCGAAGTTCTTTTTCAATGAACAACAATTAGAGTTGATCAACAAAAAAGGTATTTATCCGTATGAATATGTAAATAGTTATGAAAAAATGAACGTTAATAGTTTACCAGCTAAAAGTGAATTCTACAGTAGATTAAATAATAAAAATATTTCAGAAGATGAATATCAGCATGCACTCAAAGTGTGGAGAGCTTTTAATTGTACAACATTCAAAGATTACCATAATTTATATCTAAAAGTCGATACATTATTACTAGCCGAAGTATTTGAAGAATTTAGACTAACATGCATGAAAACTTATTCTCTAGATCCAGCACATTATTTTACAGGATTGTCTTTCGATGCTCTACTGAAACATACAAAAATAGAATTGGACTTGTTTGAAGATCCTGATATGCTCCTATTCATTGAAAAAGGAATAAGAGGTGGCATTTCTACAATATCAACACGATATGCAAAAGCAAACAATCCATATATTCCAGAAACATTCGATAAAGGAAAACCAAATAGTTTTATCACATACATAGATGCAACTAATCTTTACGGTCGATCATTACCTACAGGTAACTTTAAATGGAAAGATCCAAAGTCGAAACTCAAAGCAGATAAAGGTTATATATTAGAAGTTGATTTAAGTTATCCGAAAGACTTACATGCTCTACATAATGATTTACCATTAGCTCCAGAAAATATCAAAGTAAATGATGTAAATAAATTAGTTCCACATCTTGGAAAACGAGAAAAATATGTTGTACATCTTAAATCTCTAACACAATATCTAGATCTAGGTTTGAAGTTAGAGAAAATTCATAGAATATTAGAGTTTGATGAGAGTCCATGGATGAAATCATATATTGATATCAACACAAAAATGCGTCAGCAAGCTAAATCTGAATTTGAAAAAGACTTCTACAAGCTGATGAACAATTCAGTATTTGGTAAAACAATGGAAAATATTAGAAATAGAGTAGATGTGTGTTTGGTAAAGTCAGAGAAAGAATTAATTAAATTAGCAAATAAACCAAACTTTACCAGTTTTAAAATATTCTCAGAAAATTTGATAGCATGTCATATGCAAAAACAAAGACTGAAATTTGATAAACCAATCTACGTAGGGTTATCTGTATTAGATATAAGTAAAACATTAATGTATGATTTCCATTATAATCATATTAAAAAGAAATATGGTAATAAGGCAAAGTTGTTGTTTACAGATACAGATTCATTATGTTATGATATCGAAACAAAAGATTTGTACAAAGATATGGAAAGAAATAAAGACTTGTATGATACATCAAACTATTCTAAAGAACACTTCCTATATTCAACTAAAAATATGAAAGTGATTGGGAAAATGAAAGACGAAACGTGTGGAATACCAATTGAAGAATTCGTCGGTCTCAGAGCAAAACTATATTGTTACAAGACGAAAAATTCCGTGAGTAAGAAAGCAAAAGGGGTAAGTAAGAACATAACTGAGCACAAAATCACAATGGATGAATATAAAAGAGCATTGAACAATGAAACAATATACAAAACGATGTATAATATCCAAAGTGTTAACCACGAATTATATACTAAAGAAATAAATAAGGTTGCATTAAATGTTAATGATGACAAGCGACATATATTACCAGATGGTATCAACACACTAGCATTAAATCACTATAAAATATATTAATTAAATAAAGTATAAAAAATGATTATCTACAACAAAAATGATTTCTATAACCAAGATTTATTATCTGTTGAAAATGAACAGTATTTGAGTGATTTGAAATCAATAGTTAATGAAGAAAAAACTGGGAAGGGTATTGTAAATACATTACTTAGAAAACTTCCATTACCTGAAATGCATTTGAAATTACCATCTAATGTTCAATCTGAACAAGTCCCGAACGGTTCATTCAACAATAAACATACCTACTCATTTTGCGGTCCAGGAACTAAGGTGCAGAAGCGAATTCAAGAAGGTTATCGAGGAGTTAACTCACTCGATCAGGCTTGTAAGAATCATGACATATTTTATTCAAAACATCCAACAACGAAAGAAAGAAATTATGCTGATGATAATCTAGCAAAAAGAGCCGCTGAAATTGCAACTGATCCAAATGAATCAGAATATGTTCGACAAGATGCTAAATTAGTTAACGCAATTATGGCAGGCAAGTCATGGGCAGGATTCGGCCTTTCAAAAAATGGATTAACACGCTCACTGATGTGAGCGATAAAATCTTGAATGACTTATATTATAATCCAAAGACCGGTTATACTGGAATGAATCAACTTGTTAAAAAATCCGGCTTATCTTCAACTCTCGTACGAAATTGGTTAGAAACTCAAAAAACTCACACTCTACATAAACCAATAAAACATAATTTCAAAACGAGAAGGGTGAAGGTATCAAAAATTGATGATCAATGGCAAGCTGATTTGGTTGACATGCAAAACTATAAAGATCAAGGAAAAAACTACATTTTAACAGTAATTGACATTTTCAGTAAATATGCATGGGCGATTCCAATAAGTAAGAAGACAGGTGAAGAAATCAAAACTTCTTTTCAAAAACTATTTAAAATACGAATTCCTTCTAAAGTTCAGACAGATAAAGGCTTAGAGTTTACAAATAAATCCACTCAAGAACTATTCAAGAAACATAACATTCAGTGGTTTAGTTCAGAAAATGAAACCAAAGCTCAAGTTGTGGAACGCTTCAACAGGACGTTAAAAACTAAAATGTGGAAATATTTTACACACATGAAAACTAAAAAATGGGTGAATATTTTACAAGATTTAATGCAAAATTACAATAATAGCTATCATAGAACAATTAAAATGACACCTAACCAAGCATCACTGGAAAAGAACAGTAAAAAGGTTTATGATAACTTATTCCCTCCAACCGAACCAACTTTCACATCACCGAAACTCAAAATTGGGGATAGAGTAAGAATAAGCAAGAAACGGAAAGACTTTCGGAAGGGTTATTTGCCAAATTTCACTAATGAGTTATTCATTGTATCCGAAATACTGTCTACTGAACCAATTACTTATAGATTAAAAGATATGGATGGTGAAGAAATAAAAGGAAGTTTTTATGAACAAGAACTATCAAAATATACTAGTGATGTTTATGCAATTGAGAAAATTCTCAAGAAGAGTAAAGGAAAACTTCTGGTCAAGTGGAAAGGTTATGATGAACCTTCATGGATCTCAGCAACTGAACTTAATGTCAGTTCAGAGTGAACTTATATTAAGTTAAAGTCTTTTTGAATTTTTCTCTTTAAAAAATGGCGTTGATTGATATCAAAACTAAATCAGATTTACTAAACTTAGCAAAGAGTTTGAAAAAGCAATTCACAAATGATAAAATACTCGAACAAGATTTATACCATGATGTTAAAAAAGTTTACAAGCCATTGATTGAACCTTTATCTAAAATTGTTGACGAAACTAAACAAACTAGGTTGGCAATAAAAGATATACCTCATGAAAAACTTGAATCTATCCAAGGAAAACCTGTTGAAAAACTAGCTTTGCCATCTTCTGAATCCAACACTGTAGTTGGGCCTATCGCATTGGATTTCTTGCGTTTTGCATGGAAACCTGGAAATGAGTATGATAAAGCTTATGGCATTCGTTGGGATGGAAGTAAAGTTATGCTAGGAAGTAAAAAGGTAGATATTTTGGGTAATGATTTGAAAATTGGAGATAAAATATACGAAGGCACAACTGGATTATGGGAATTATTAACAAAGCAAAATCCTATTGATTTTAGGGACGAAGATAAAAATAATTATTATGATATGTTGTATTCAACTGATGCTTATTTGAAGGAAGACGGTACCATAAAGGCAAATAGGGGTGAGAAATATTCTAAATTTATCAAACCCTTCTATCGAATAGCTCAACGAAAAAAAGCTCAAGCTGCAGTTGAAACAATTAGATCAGCAAGTCCCTCAAGTCGTGAATCAAGTCGTGAATCAAGCCCTGAACCAAATCCTTTAAGAAACACAAACATAGTAGAATCCTCAATTTTGAGTCAATACCAAAGTCCTTCAACAAGTCAGAGACCAATTTTCGACCCTTCACGAAGGTCTACTTTTAGACCAACTCCTACTCCTGTACCTTCTCCTACATCTTCTCCTATACCCCCTCATCATCCTCCCAGAGAGGATTCAGACGTTTCAGGATCAGGTATTATTGTATTACCATCTAACATCAATGATCTTGTAAAAAGACACCAGTTATTGTTCGGTTCGTTTACCGCTGGAAATACAGGAGTTTTTAATGAACTGCAAATACTTACGCACGAACTTTTAAAGCAAGGTCTATTAAATACTGCTGAAGTAAAGGTGTTTGATGATTTATTGTTTAAAAAATGGAATCTCAAAGCATTGTAATTAGTGAAAGAAAAAGTGACATAAGTATAAACTTTAGTCCAGCAATAGAATTGAACAAAAATAAATTTCACGAAATGGCACTGGTTGGGTTAGACATGTATCATTCTATTCCTAACATTGATGAAAATAATAATAAATTTTATTATGAATTAAATGGTGTTGAAAATGTAATTACACTTCCAACAGGTTGTTATGAAATAGAAAGTATAAACGAATTCATTCAAAAAACATTGGCAGGCTTTATTGAAATCAAAGCAAATACTAATACTTTGAAATGCGTCATAGTTCTCCATTCATCTACGTTAAAAGTATTTTTCAATAAAGAAAAAACTTTAAATACAATGTTAGGATTTGGAGAAATTATCTTAGAAGGTGTTGGCGAACATGAAAGTATAAATATAGTGAACATAAAGTCTGTTAACACAATCCTCGTTCATTGTAGCGCAATTAACGGCTCATACCTCAACGGTTCTTTGCATAATATTTTATATTCCTTTTTCCCAAACGTCCCACCAGGATATAAAATTGTAGAAAATCCAAATAAACCAATTTATCTACCGATATATCAACCTTTACTCTATGATTTGAGAATTTGGCTTACTGATCAAAATGGACATGCTCTGAATACTAGAGGTGAAGAAGTAACTGTTCGATTACACCTAAGATCTAGAAATTAAAATAATTTGATAAAATTATCTTTAAAAAATGGATTCTCTAAGATGGAATGAAAATATTAAAGTTGATGAATCAATTGAAAAAATTGAAACGCATAACTATGAACCACAAATAGGTACTGATTTGAATCGTGAACATAATGATATCAAGATCATTATCCAGAATCAAGATCAGTTTGTATTACCTAGTAAAAGTTTTATATATATAGAAGGAGCTTTGAATAAAGAAGATGGAAGTGATTATAATTTTAAAGATGAAAAAATAACAATTATCAACAATGGATTAACGCATTTGTTTGATAGAGTTTCTTACAGAATTGGAGATGAAGAAATTGAAGGTTATAGTTACCCTGGAATTACAACAACTCTAAAAGGATTAGTTAGCTATCCCCGAAATGTTAAAGAAAACATGATATTTTTCTGGAGCGTCGATACTAAGAAGAATGAAAAATCAAACGAAGGATTTAGCGATCGAAATGACTACTTAAGTTCAGCTAATGGGAAATTCAGCGCTGCTATCCCACTTGAACATTTGTTTGGATTTTGTGAAAATTATAAGAAGGTAATTTATGGAGTGAAACATGCTCTGACTTTAAGAAGAGGTGATAATTCTAATGCTATATTCAAATCAGATGAGAAAGATGCAAACCAGCAAGATAAAGTAGTTGATGGTAAAATTACTATTACAAAATTAATTTGGAAAATGCCAGCTTAAAAACTGTCTGATGAGTATAAAATAAAGCTATATCGTCAAATTAAGGATAAAATAACATTACCTATTCCTTATTTGAATAGACAATTGGAACAAACAATTGTAAACTCTCAACAGAAATTCTTAGATTGGACTTTAACCCCAAATTCAGGAACTCAAAGACCTCGATATATAATTTTAGCGTTCCAAACTAAGAAAGCTAATTCACAAGCTGTAAACAATGCAATTTTCGATCATTGTAACTTGACGAATGCATATGTTCAGCTGAATAATGAACGATACCCTGATCACAATTTACAGATTGATTTCGATTCTAACAATTATGCTACAGCTTATAAGATGTTAATAGATTATGTACCTAATGAAAATTGTGCTATCGAATACAGACACTTTAAATATTTGTATCCCATCTATGTGTTTGATATCAGCAGAGAAAATGAACGTATCAAGGAAACTACAATTGATATTAAAATTAAAGCAGAATTTAAAACCAATATTCCTGATGATACACATGCATATGCATTGATTCTATCTGACAGAGTAATTCGATTGCAATCTGACGGTGATAAAATGAGTTTAAACTACTAAAAATTAAAATATATTCACATAATAATGTTTAAAAAATGTATTGTGTAAAGTGTAAGAAGAAAACTGATACTGAGAATCCTCAATATTTAATTACAAAGAACAATAAGATACTGGTCAAAAGTATGTATTATTTGTAAAAAGACAAAGACTTCTTTGGTTTCTAAAGATACTGCGACGAAAGGGGGTTTTATATTTACAATTCCAGCTTTATTAGCTGGCCTTGGGGCTGCTGGCTCTTTGGCTGGAGGTGCTGCTGCAATAGCATCCGCAGTCAATAAGAAAAAAGCTGATGATAAACTCTTGTCAGAAACTAAAAGGCACAATGAAGCAATGGAAAGTAAAAAAGGTTCAGGTATACGGTTAACTCCGAGAAAAAAAAAACTTGTGGAAAGGGTCTCTACTTGAAACCACCAAAGAAGTAATACCTAACCAACCATTATCTAAACATGATTTAGAATACTACATAAATATATTGAAAATTCCGAATTTTCGAGGCATTTACATGAGAGATACTTTACCTAAACACCCTTTAGAAACGGAATGCGGAATCCTAAATTTAGACACTGAAAAAGGATTAGGAACGCATTGGACTTGTTGGTATAAGAAAGATTACATATGTTATTACTTTGACAGTTATGGTTTGATTTATCCAATTGAATTTAAAGACTACTTAACAGATAGTGTTGATATAATTTTCTCTACTTACGAAATCCAGAAAATAGGTGATGTAATTTGTGGACATTTATGTCTAGAAATGCTGAAGCGTTTAGAAAATGAAAGCTTTCATGCAATTCTTTTAGATCTGTATAAAACCCCAACTAGTTTTTAGAAAATAAACTACAGTTAATTTTTTTTCTTTAAAAAATGTCCTGTGGAAATATTTATGCAGCAAAGTTGGTCTTTTTACCTTCCTGTAAAGAAAATCATGAACATGAAAATAGTGAAAATAATTCTGAAGGACTTTTGCAGAATGTAGAGCAAATAAAAAGTTTACTTGAAGATTCTAATATAGAGTCATTGAAAGACGCAAATGAAGCTCTCAAAAATGAAAGAACTGAATTGGAATCAATTATAAACGAGTATGATGAGAAATATGTGACTCTGAAAACAGATTTACAAGTGAAATTTTCTGATGTAGACTCAATCGTTAAATTCTTAGAGACGTTAATTTATGATTTATCTGAAAAGTTCGTTGCTCTTGAACCAAAAATTGTTTCAAATGATGAACGACTATCAAGCATAGACTCAACATTGATGAAGAAAATTGATGAAATTGATGCTAAATTTGAAAACATTGATTCAAACATAACCAACCTAACAGACGTAAAAATTCCAGAGATTGGGGACAAATTGAAGAGTCTAGAGTCAGGTATTGAAACTAGAATTGATGAAAAGCTGTTAGTTAAAGAGTCAGCATTAACCGATCAGATTAAAGGAGTTGAAGCTAAATTTGAGGTTGTGGACTCTAAGATAACCAATTTGATTGATGTTAAAATTCCTGAGATTCTAGAGAATTTTAAGAATCAAGAGTCAGTTATACAAAATCAAATGGATGATAAACTGAAGACTTTAGAAACTAAAATTAGTGATCAAATTGATTCAAAGAACTTATTAATAAGTAATAAAGTTGAAGAACAAGAAATTAGTATAATTAACGTTGTGAATGAAAAAGAAATGAGCTTGCAGACATCACTTAATGATCAAATTGAAGAAAAGCTGAATAATTTAGAATCAACACTGAACAATACTGTTGAAGAAAAAAGTAAAAGCTTAGAGGCACATCTAACTGAATTAAGTGATAGAAACCTTTTTGTTATGGAAAGAACTGTAGCATTAGCACCTTTGTTTGTTGAAGTTGACAATAAGCTGAAAAATTTAGAGTCAACCATAACCTCATCCAGCGAAGAAAAATTCAATGATCTTAACAAAATTATAATGGAATTACGAGCAGAGTCAGTCCCATCAAGGAAAATGGAAGAACTAGCTAAGAACTTGAGTGATGTAGAAAGTCTTTTCCAGGAGTTTTCGAGAGACATCATTTCAAATCAGAATGAAATCAGCCAGTTCAAATTAATGCTTCAGAATGAAACTGATAAAAATGTAAAATTAAACCAGGAAGTGGAAAGTTTGAGTGACCGAGTAAACAATTTGATATCTATGAGAGTCAGAGAAAATTTAGAGAATTGAAAATTCTATGTATAAAAAATGATAGGTGTAAATATTTTTGGACAACAAGGAAAAAAATCATTTTTATCTTCACAACCAGGACCTCCTGGAATAGGTTTTAAATATCTTGATGAAGATCAAAATTTCGATTTAAATAATAGAAGGCTTGCAAATATTTCTTTTCCAATCGAAGAATTTGACGCTACGAATAAAAAATATGTTGACGAAGTTTTGGAAAATTTGAGGCTTCATCTCAGAAAATATATAGGGGTAAGAGAAAATCTTATCAATGAAAATTATCAGTTCAGAAGTGATTCCATCCAAGCATCTATAGATGAGAATACTACAAGTTTTCAAGAAAAACTCAGAGAAATTATGACAAATCTCAATGAACATAGTAGAATAGCTGAGGAAAAAATAGAAGTGATTCGAACAGGTACTTTAGAACATACAGACTTTTTGAAAAATGAGATTAAGAGGTTGGAAGAAGAGGAAATAAAAAGTGTGAAATTAGACTATGCAAATCTCGAGAGAGTATTCAACGACATGAGTTCATACATTGAAACTTTTAGAAATAATCTTCATGAACAGGATAGAGAAACTATCATAAATACAAATGAAATAGAAAAATTGAAACAGTCATCGCAGAAATTGGAGGATGACAGTGCTGATATTAAAAACAGATTAATATCGTTAGAGAATACTTTGAGACCAGAAACCGTTGAACCGTTGAACTAAAAAAACATGTTTTTTAATAGATGAACTTAATAAAAAAGAAAAACACATTGAAGAATTAAACTTAATAAAATGGAAGATATTATTACAGACATTCAAAGAGAAGTTGTTCGCAATACTGCAAACATAAATCAATTGCAATTAGATGTTAATCAAATTCAAAATGATGTCGAATTAAATAGGGAAGTTATAACTCAATTAGAGTCAAATATCATTCATCTTGAAACATTAATCAGTAACGATTCTTATGACACCAAAGGTAGCTTTTTCTCTCGTAATTGCCCAACGAGACAACCAATAAGAAAGAAAAATACATTGAAGAATTGGACTTAATGAAGTAGCAAATTTAAAAAAAAACAATGTTTACAATTGCTACAAACAGAAAATAAATATTGTAAAATGAGTTGTAGTTTATTAGTTATCTAAAATGGTGTATATGTGGAAAGACAGTAAAAGAAATAATCAAAAAAATCATTTTATTTTTCCTTCACCTTCTTTACGGTGTGTAATAGTCGGTAGATCGAATTGTGGTAAAACCTGTTTATTGATCAGACTTCTTCTTGAGGAATATATCGATTTTACCAACCTGTTTCTTTATAGTAAATCAACAAAACAAGCAGAATATAAACTACTTAAAAATGCTTTTTCAAAAGGTTATAAACAGTCTGAAATAATAGAGCTTTTTAAAATCGGTAGTGGAAATATTGATACATTTCTCGAAGGCTTAGCTGTAAAACGCAGCGCAAAGGTAATCGTTAAATATTTTGAAGATATCACTTCTATTCCTGATCCTAGTGAAGTGGATGCTAAGAAAAAAAATTTGTTTATATTCGATGACATCGCAACTGAAAAGAATCAGACACCAGCTGATAATTTTTACACCCGAGGGAGGCATAATAATTGCAGCTCGATTTACTTGACTCAAAATTATTATTTATTATCTCGTCAGTCGATACGGACGAATGCAAACCTATTGATTCTATTTGAATTGCCAACTAACGATTTAAGAAATATTCATATGGACATTGTCTCAGGAGACATGTCCTTAGAAGAATTTATTGAATTCTGCAGTGATACTTTCAAAATTATTTTTAGCTACATAATGATAAACAAAGACGTTCACCCATTAAAGGGAAAATACTGTAGAAATTTGAACCAAGTTTATATTCCGAAAAAGTATTTTAAAGACTTTGTACCTAGAATTTGAAACACCAGCCTATACACACACAGGGATTCAAGTATTGTAAATAGTTTATTACATATTTTAAATGTTTTATTGAAATTATATACTTCTTTAAAAATTTCAGTAGCAAATCATTTTTTCTTAATCGTAACATTTTAAGTATTGAAATAATTGTGCAAAATAAGAATATTTTTTTTACTTCTCCAGTTAATTCGTAAAATCATGGATTTTGAGGCTTCACAAGATCGTTCTTTAATTGCTGTAACCCTCCAAAAATCATGGATGAGGCTTTGTTGCTTCTCAAGGTCGTTCTTTAATTGCTGAAATCCTCCAAAAATCCAAAATTGGGCTGGCAAGCTCTTTCCCCTTACTACTTATGACGCCTAATTTTGACATTTATTTCACAAAATCGTGTTCAAATTACTTTACCAGTAAGTAACTCTGTCCTTTTACTGAAAAATTTTGGTGAAATAGTGACGTAGAACGTGAAAGAGGGAAAACAATTTCTGTAAATGTGAAACGTTGTGAAACTGAGGGAGTAAAATGTGAAACCCTGTACAAGTCTGAAACAATAGACCTCTATGAAGGCCTTGCTTTGCCAGGCCTGTGCCCACACTCCTTCCTCCCCCCCAGCCCACCCTCCCCTCCACACTTCCTTGTTCCTAGCCTGTGGTCAAATGAAATGCCGCGCAGCCTTGCTAGCATACGATGTCCTTCTTCCTTAGCCATCAAAAGGCGATGTTTTTGTGTGTTTCTGAGTCTAGTCTCTTTTCATCGTCTGGCAGTTTCTTCTCATCTCATTTTAAAGGAGATGTATCCTATTTTATAACATTTACGAGCATCAAGGTCTCACTTATCCTTCAATTGCTATCCTTCTCGTTAAAATTTAATCACCCAATTTCAAGTCAATGAACAAAAATTTAATTTTTCTTCTTCAATATCAATTTCGCAATGTATCCATATATAACTCGCTCAACTACTCGGATGGTTGCCCCATCTGAAAATAAAACATCCTCCTCTGCAGTTTCGAACAAAAATTTTAGTACGAAACGTAATGCACCGACAGTAAAGCGTAAAGATGGGAAACAAAAAGCCGCACCCATGAAACTACCAGTTCAACGGCTTCAAACACTCAAAACAACAAAGGCTTCTAAGACTTTCATGTAGTCTGAGGTCAACATATGCCTCTCAACGTCTAAAGCACCACCAGTAATGACCGCAAAATTAGAATCATCCAACACGGGTGAAAATCTTTCAGACACCGCCAGCAATAATTCAAAGTACGTCTTAGCTTCTCAAGTTTCGATACCAACTACGTACACACCCGATGCGAGTTCAAGTAATTGCAAACAAGTAACACTCGACTTACAACCCCGCACTTTAAACTGTGCCCGAGAAGATTCATCATCCACAAAGTCAACAATCTCGAGTAAAGAAGATACCACATCGCTGGCGGGAGCTGCCCCTGCACCACCGCCAGCTCCTTCGTCTCGTCCTAACAATTGCGTCATGGCAACATCTCCCCTGTCCTGCGTCACTGAGAAAACTTAAAATTGTTCACCACCGACGATGACACCAACATCAACGTCATCTTTATAACGTGATTAAATTTTAGATGTGAGCGACCAGTTAGAAAGTAAAAGGGCTAATTTTAATTTTAATTTGAATGATAAATTGTATGTAGGCATTTCAGGCGGCGTAGTTATGTTTGAAAATGCATGCGCAGCGGCTGATAATGGCAGTAAAATACCTCAGAGCGTGAACTGCGAGGATGACGTAAGATCTTCAGTTGAGAACAATATAAACAGACCTATTACCGCTTTTGATGGGTACTTACACCCTCTGGTTCCCAAACTATTCACGGAATAAATAATACGCTGCCTCTTACGGCTGCATTTCTCTATAAAACTTTGAGACAAAATTGTCCCTCAAGCCCAGCGTCGATTTTTTCCCCTGTATCAAATATTCAAATGATTACAAAACAGCTTTTTGCTTTAAATGATTGTATCAGCGCTCATGATTTTACGCCGGTGGCAGCTGTGAGTAACCATCTTAATACAGAATCGCCTTTGGACATTTTTCTTGTTGGAGACAATAGTCTCACAAAAATCAACAGAGATGACATTGATAGTGCATGCAAGATTCAGACCATAAATTCAGAACGTCTCAATGATCTCTATGATGATATTGAACGCGCACTCCGTTTAGGAGTTATATAATTAGTTTCAAAGGTCTGAGCCTCTCATTCCATAACCCTACTAAGTTAAAAAATCTGATCATGACAATGCATGTTTTTTCTCATTTTCATGTGGTGAGTGCCTGCAGTGGCTAGCAATTGTACATGGCAGCGAGTCTGTGCAGAGAAATTGGTCTAAAACTGATTCCGTTGTGAGCAAATGCAAAGACTGTTACTGTTAAAGAAGCTTGCAACAATGTCCGCACTTGGCCTATTACGCGAGAAGAAACGCATCATTTTCTTCAACAAATTACTCTAAGATCACCGTTGAGACTAACTTCACATTTTATCTCCTGTGTCAGAAACTCCCATGACCTGAATGAAGAACTTGAATATACTAATGAGTAAGCAAAACAGCAAAATGAGTTGACTGACTGTTCTAAGTTTGAAACCTTTCACTTGAAACCTCCAGCAGCATGAACCAATGTTTGCCTTCATGTAACAAGCCCTCTCCTCCCTCTGCCACAAGCAATTTCAGAGTGCC
This sequence comes from Morinoia aosen, assembly GCA_030386875.1. Lineage (NCBI taxonomy): Eukaryota > Metazoa > Arthropoda > Malacostraca > Amphipoda > Talitridae > Morinoia > Morinoia aosen. The sequence goes on along the minus strand of CM059563.1, from coordinate 32,978,235 downwards.
TACAAAAATTAGGTTGTCATTGCTATCCGATGCTTAAACAGAGGATGAAAAGCCCCTCTCAGATACGAGTATAAATCAACATCCAATCACATACTCAGAAGCAGTAAAATCAACAAGAAGAGAGAAATTGCTGCAAAATTGCAGTCGAGAATCGATGGAAAATCCACCATCAAACTGCATGCACAATCATCACCACGAAAATAGAAATGACACGAGCATTCCTCATTTCTCTGCAGATCCCCTTACAAGAACTAACCACAGCCGGCCCTTTTAGAGCCAGAAAAACCTTAATTCCCTGCACCACTCCGAACCTTTTAATGATGTAAAAAGTATGAAAAAAATGTCTCCACCCCCCTTTGTGAACGCATGAACTCCACAATGGATGAATTGAAACGATCATGGAAAATAGAACTGTTTCCCACCAAAGCCGATGGACACTGCCTCCTTCATGCAGTAGCTCATCTACTTACGAAACAACCAGCATCAAAATGGAATTACAATTCCTTAAAGACTGTAATCAAAACGGAGAGCAAAGCAAACAAAAGCACATACACTAAGTTTGTTGACAAGAACAGCGAAGACGTGCAAAACCTCATAGATAATTACAATGACGACAAACATTTTGATCAAGCTGCTGTAGACCTTATACCACTAATCATTTCAAATGTGACAGGCCAAAACCTTCTCATCATGGATGAACAGGATCATTGTGTTTTGAAACTATCAGTCGATCCCTCATCAGAGTTATCAAATAGTAACCCTCCAATACTGCTCCATCGTAAAAACGATCACTACAGTGCCCTTGTCTCACAAGGCAAAAACCAGACTAGAGTTACGTCATCTTGAAAAAATGCCGCTGACCAGCTAGATAGTAGACTTTCTTACATAGCAGATGTTGGGTCAAACACCCTGGGTAACGTAGACAAGATCGATGAATCCTCAGAAAAATCCCATCGAGATAGTAACTTTGCTACTTTTAAAAAGAATTCTAATATAAGTAAAATCAAAATAAAGCATATAAAAGCTCAAAGCCTGAATGGTAAATTGCATGACATCAGAGTAATGTTGGTCACTGTTGAAATTGACAATTTATGTGTTTCAGAAACATGGTTTGATTTACGAACCCAAAGTTTATTTTTCAACATTCCTGATTACGTGTTATACCGCTACGATGGCGCTTAAACCAGCCGAGGTAGTGGATCTTATATTTTTGTGAAAAAAATGTACTCAACATCTTCACTTCTAGCAAATAAAGTTTGCGAAGGCATTGAAATGGTTTGGTTAAAAGTGAAAATAAATAAACATAAATCCATAATAATTGGCAGCCTTTACCGGCACCCATCGTCTCCCCTAAGTCTAACACTAGATTTCTATGAGGAAACCTTCAACGAAATCCTTCAGGCAAAAAATCATTCTTTTCTTTCGGAGATTTTAATGTTGACTTAACGGACAAAACAATCAGCTAAGCAGCCTGTTGTATAAACTAAGCCTATCACAAATGGTCAAAGAACCGACTCGCATCACCAAAGTCTCTAAAACTCTCCTCGATCTGGCAATCGCAATTAATCCTACCGCAATACTTAGTACAATAGTATCACCTTCTATTCCAGTCACCACTCTATAGAATGAAAAATTAATATAGCAAAGGAAATACACATATATAAAAATACTGTACAATAAATTTACAGGAGTTCCTGTATCAGTTTTCACGTTCGTTGACTTTGCGCTTTTCTTGTTCTTGAACTTAATTTTAAGGATATAAGTAATTGATAATAAACCATAAATAGCCCTTCAAACCTTTAAATTAAAATTAGTGCAGATAATTTAAGCAAATTCAATACCGTAAAAATTTCTATAACCCAGCTCTAGGCTTGTCTTTGGTTCTTGAACTTTGGTTTGCTATCCTGAATACATCCTAATGAATACACCATTTGAGCCCAGCCGTACTTACCTCGTAAATTTTCTGGTTGCAAATTCAGATCGCCTCCAACCTCCACTAAGCAAACATCTTCCATCAACTTTATTGCTTATATAAACTTGAGCTTACTCAGCCTTCGTCTCGAACACCGTGCGGAACCTGCCTGAAACCAGCCCAGGGACGCCGGTGGGTTTACGTCAGCTTCGCTACGCTCTCCGTCCCTTCTCCGAGGACCGAGCGGACTGAAGATGAGAGGCTGAGGCGCCTTCCTTGCTGCTGACCTGCACCACTCACCGTCCACTCGCCTGACTGCACTTCCCGGCACGTCCTGATGCTCACGAGCTTATTGGAGGTTCGTAAACTATAAGTTTAAGACCAAATACTTGCCATGCCGTGAGCTGGGTACTTAGGACGACGTTTCCCCATGCATTCTTATAACTTATAACTTAAAACTATAACTTACCTTATAACTTAAAACTATAATTTAAAACTATAACTTACCTTATAACTTAAAACTATAACTTACCTTATAACTTGAAACGATAACTTACCTTATAACTTGAAACGATAACTTACCTTATAACTTGAAACGATAACTTACCTTATAACTTAAAAAACTTATAACGATAAAACTGTGCTAAACCTATGATTAAAATTTCATCACGACTAACCGCAACTATCTCCACAGAACACGGTTTGCTTCCTACGACGGCACTGGCGCAGACGGCGCAGACCGAAAGTCCAGGGCCCGCCTGTCTACTTGAAGTCCTGCTCCGAAGAGTTTATAGTTTCTTGGTTCATTTAAGTTTAGCGGTTTGTCCTTCTTCCAAATGTCGGACATTTTGACCTAATAAATTACGGCAAATTTTCCCATTACGGAACTCTGCGTATTTCTATCTCCTATAATTAATATTAATCAACCTTTTTTTCTATAAATACCGGTTAATGACTTATCGCTCGAAAAGGCACTATTCAGCGGAACTATTTCAAGAAAAAGTATTCAATAGGTCCACCGACTTCCAGAATATGATACAATCTGACGATGTTGACAATCAAGAGTCCATCTTCAACGAGAACTTTACGGCAGCTCTCGACGAATGCGCACCTTACGTCATCAAAAAATAAGCCATCCCGCACTGTTTCGATTACTGACGAAATTAAAGAGATGAGCAGAATAAAAAAAATAACTTGGGAGAGTACAAAAATGAAAGATCAAACAGTACCTTATACAAGAGATTTAAAGAACATGAAAAATTCTTCGCAAGCAAACCACTGAAGCGAAACAAACTCACTTCCACCAAGAACTATGAACGGCTAAAAATAACCCGAAACGAACTTGGGAAATTTTAGTGAGGTAGTCCCATATAAAATTTTAGACCGCATGAGTAAATTTGAAAATCCATTGGCAACTGCCACGGACTTCAACACATTCTTTTCAAAAGTAGGGGCTTCAGTTTTCAAGGAGGTGTGTACCAATCCAGGTGAAACGTTAATTGAAAATTCATGCCCCACTGCACTTTCGAGAGCTGATGTCAAGTGGAGACCACGTCCTGTCGATTTACCGGAGTTAAGAAATATCTTATACTCACTAAAAACAACAAAAGCAGTAGGACATGATGATATCAGTCTTCAATATATCAAAAACAGTTTCCCTGTCATAGCACCATGGATTCGTCTGATAATTAATACATCAATAGCAACCAACACGTTTCTAAACCAATGGATACACTCCATTATCAGACCGTTGCATAAAAGTGGTGACCTAAATACAGCATCAAACTGCAGGCCCATCAGTCTTTTGCCTGCCATGTCCAAAATAATGGAGAAAGTGACGACAAATCAACTGTCATTTCACCTGGACGAGTCAAATCTACTCCACCGAAATCAAGACGCCTATAGAAGAAATACTAGCGCTCAAGACGCCCAGCTCAATATCTCTGAAAAAATACACAGTGGCATCGATCAAAAACACTCTTGCTGCTACTCGATCTCTCTAAGGCGTTTGATAGCGTCGAACATCATAGACTTCTACTGTGCGCCATGCGCCACACACACGCCCCCTACCCCGTTCGCCTCAGAGGCCTTATAAGCAGAGAGCTCACTGGGGCCTTCGCCCAATCGATCACGTATCTCGTCTGTACCTCACCTGCTACGGACCAACCAATAAAGTACCACCAAGAAGTCCTCGGTCGTTTCTCTGCCCGTATATATGGTGGCCAGTGAGTTGACAGACCCACGAAGTTAACTGCAAGTACGGAAGTTTAAAAAGTGCATCATCTCCGAAGATTTGCAGTGCAGCGATAGCAGAAGAAGTCAGAAGAAATAAAGAAATCACATCGATGACCGGCAGCAACAGCGACAATCGTATCAGACAGATACATTCATCGGTCATTATCCTCGAGTTCAAGAATCCTTTTTCGGCGCTGATGGAAACCTACGTAAAATTGTCAGCTTGGATAGATACGAGCTCTCCCTTTCGCACAAGAGTAATTCTTTTTGATGCTGGCGACGACCTGGAAGTGGTGTTGGAACTAACCTTCGGTGGATCGGTGTCCACGACGAGTGATCTGCATTGATTCGGCGCACTACAGTGATAAATAAACCGGGTTCTACGGGTTCTTAACCCGGGTTCTACGTCTGCTACATCCTTGGCGGTCATCCGACAGGACAGCGACGTCGAGCGCCTTCACGCCCTTCAATTCGACGCTTTAAGTTAAGTAAGAACTAAGAGTAAATTTCATTCGTGCTTTGCTAGAAGTGCAGTTGCAGTTCTTTTTGCATCTTATTTTTTTACATAAGTCCAAGGCCGCGAGTCACCAAGCGCGAGCTAAGCTCTGCCTTGCACAGAGGCGTCAGTCATAATCTGATTCAGTGGAGGATAGCAGATTTACATAACAGATTCACAAATTCAAGCTGGCTGGAATATTTTCAAGTGAGTGTAGCCTTATTGTTATTATTATCATTGACGGTGAGCGTACCAAATTTTTGTGTTCCTTGCGTTAATTAGAAGTGTGTAAAATTTATGTTTTCCTACCTGATGTGTATTTATGGTGATAAGATGTGTAAATTCGAGTGTAAATTTCATTTTTAAAAGAAAAACTATATGTCTGAATCTTCCGATTCGGAAGAAATCATTAGGTCTACGTCGACTAAAACAAGTCGCGGCCGTGTGAGTGTGCCTAGGCTTAGAGCTCAGAGTATAACAGCAATGACTGATTCAGCAGCAAGTGAGGCGAGTGGCCCAGAAACCAGTACAAGCGCGACAGATAGGACGCTTTTGGCACGCGAGATCGCCACAAACATGCCTAGGGCAGAAGCCATCCTTTCCAATTCTGAAATTCCAATATTCAGGGGACGCAGAAGGAGGGAGGACCCCGATTTCCTTGAAAATAAGAGTTGGCAAGCCCATGTGGATAACCTGAGGGCCTATATGACTCTTTTACCAGATGTGGTAACGTCAGATGTGGTCAAAAAAGAACTCCTGGTTAGGTCAGCCAATAAACAAGTAGGTGATTTTAATTCTATTGTCAAAAAATTGGTGAATTCCGACCTGCATTATTCTTTTGAGGAGGTAATTAAAATTTTGGACGATATTTATGTCAGTAAGGGCGAAAAGTCGATCCACGCGTTGGCGTGCGATTTAAATCAGTAACATTTAGTGCGGAATGACACGCTGGCAGCCCAGTTGGTAACTGCTTTCGCTAAAATACGAAAATTGTCGGATCATTTTTTGAATTCAGCTGCAGTAGCGTGGCAGCGCCATCCATTTTTTCAGGCTAGTGCAAAACAGCTGCAGTTAAAACGGTTTGTAGGAGGCAGCATTGTGTTCAGCTTGGCTATTACGGTGCTAGCGCCATTGTTAAACGAGTCCTTTTCGAAGAAAATCTTCGACTCCCAGTTCAGTACTTCGGAAGAGTTGTTGGCACGATTGGTTGCTACTGTAAGGAGTCAATCCGAAACAAAGAAAATTTTAGCGTCTCAGTACCAGATTCGGTACGATAAAGAAAGCTATGTAATAGATGTGGCTGATGATTCAGAGGAAAACGTTGATGTGCAGGAATCCCTTCAGGAGAATGAATTTTCTACGGAAATTACCGTAGGGGTCGTTTCCCGGGGCGCAAGTCGTGTCCCCGACCTTGGTTAAGAAATCCTCGTGGAAGAGTGAGAGAATTTAGTGGCTATGTTGGTGATAGGGGAATAGGTTCCCTCGAATATAACACTTTGCGGGAGGAAAGCAGCTCGAGTCAAGCTGCAGTGCACTTTGCTGCTAGAAAGAGAGGTTCTCCTTTCTGCAGTTCATGCAATGTTGTAGGTCATTTTGAAGCTAATTGTAGATCTGAAAGAGGTCAGAGTAAATCGAGAGGATATGCCGCGCCATGTTTCGCCTGTGGGGGACAACACTTTGTTAGGAATTGTAGAGCATCAGAAAATGAGGTGAAGAACTACAAAGCGTACCTACGCAGGTACAACGCAAATAGGGGTGGTAATAGTCAATCTCGTGGTAGACATGAGGTACACTACGCAGATTCTGAGACAGATTCTCGAGATTTTTTAGCGGATGTGCAGTAGGAGGTCCTGGTGAGAACGAGATTGAGCCCGAGGGCCAGCACAGGACTCTCGTTAATCCTAAAGCTGTGGTCGAAACAATTACAGATACGACTGAGATGACTTATTCTGAATCATTCATTGACCCGTTGTTCAAATGTGGAAATAGATATGAATTATTGCAAGATGAAGAGCTTGCGGATGAGAGTCAACAAAATAGAGCAGTTGAGGCTTATTTTTCCACTAGTGTTGTAACAGGAAATTTTAAAAAAGAAGGCGCCGGTCTAGTTGTTTTTCGAAAAGCTAGAAAACCTACTATCATTTTGAGTAGGAAAGATCAATATTTGAGCGCGTTACTAGATAGTGGCTCTGAAAAATGCCTCATTAGTTACAAGCAAATTAAGTGCCTGAATGAGAAACTAAAGCCAAGTTGTCTGAGCGTCAAGGGAATTAACGGTAAAAGTAATGTTAGTGGAGAAGTCGACCTAACTATCTCAATTCCTGGTACTAACAGAGTACTTCAGACTAGTGATTTAAATATTAATGATGCTAAATTTAATTATGATTTAATTTTAGGAAGAGATGTGCTACGTAATGCCGTTCTTAATTTCAAAGAAGGATCCCTCGAGTGGGAGTGTATAGAAGTGCCTTTCAATGAAATAGAAGTTGAACCAGCGACCAGTAGAGAAGCTGTGTTTAAGAGTATAGTAAACAGTGACTGTTTACTGTCTGATGTGATAATTGCCGAGAGAAGCAACAGAGGCCGTGAGAAGGGCAGTTACCGCGCGTTAAAAAATGAGACTGCGAAGAAGAAGAAAAAGTCGTGCTCGAGCAAGCAGCACTGAAGCCAAGGGCAGAGGTAAAAATAAGAGATCTCCTCTAGTAGTTCATTGTACTACGGTTGATGTACCTAGTAATTCAATTCAGATCATTTACGGTTTTGTAAGGAAGGCAAAACCGGGTGAATATTTAGTGCTGGAACGAGGTCTTAATAATGGGGCACTAATTGCAGAGTCAATTGTTCACGTTGAAGAAGATGGAGTAGTGCCGGTAATGATATTAAATGCTCAAGATGACGCTGTTCATTTCAGCCAAAACACAATGTTGTGTAATTTAAAATTAGTTGCTGACGGTGAAGTTGAAAGTGAGATATATTTCACTAATGTTGAGGGAGCACTCAATGACGCTAATAACGTGGAGAGAAGCTCTGAAGCTGAGTCAGATTCAATTACAGTCGCCTCGGATAGTGGTGGAATTAAGACCATAGCCAGGGAGAAACTTGAGTTGAAAATTGACGAACGCGGCGGAAATCGAGTTCTTTCCAGTAATGTGATCTTTCGTCGGACTCGGTCGCGGTCGGACGTGCGGGGAAATGGTGCGGTAATTGTTGAAATTGCAAGGGGGAAATAACCTAGCCATGCAAAAAAATTATACTATCAGTGAATGTGTTTGCTACCTGTGGAACAACGAAAAGGAAAAAATAACTTTTGTCTTATTTCTGCTTAAATCAGTGCACTTTAAATGAAAAGCCAACGAAGCAGTGCTGGCAAGGGGTGTGAAATGGTGTGCTCAGCTTGGTCTCGAACGATAGGCCTGAGTGAAGTGTGAAGTATCCTTGTTCCCTCAGTCTCCCCTCACCGCGCCCGCACCCTCCCCCCCCCCTTTCCCGTACACCTGCCTAGCGTCCTCTGACCGTTCAGAGCATAGTAAAACCTGGACTTTTCCGCTTCAAGCAACCAAAGAAATTATGTTTGTTTTTGATCAATTTTTGGTAATGTCAAACCTCTCAGTTAAGTTTTTGTTCACTTCCTACGTGGCCGAGACGGCAAATGTGCACGAAAGAATTATTGTGTTTCGTACCTCCGTTTCACTACTGACACCGAATAGTTTGAATACACAGAAAGTTTGAAGTGAGCTACCAGTAAGAACAACGGGTGAACGAGAAGTTGAAAAACATTTACAATCACCAGGGAAAATACTATAAAAAGTACACCTAACCTTGAATTTGTAATTCAAATATGTTCTCACTAAAAGCGTTAGTCATCCTACTGACGATGTGTTTCTTGATCCTGCAAAATTTCCTGCAAAATTACCGCAGCGAAAGGAAGCCCATCCGAACGAAGGAAAAGACTGAAGATGAGGCTGAATACTAAGATACGCTTTCTTTATAATCAATGAAACTAAAATTTAAAAATTGTGCTGTCCCTCAATATCATCATATCACATTTTGTACCAGATCTCATTCTGTTGAATAATTAAAACGTCCCTCAAATAGGAAGAAACTCTCGGCCAAAAAAAGAAAAAAAAATCACGACTCGTGTCAGAGACTGTGACCTAGTCATACAAAATGCAAAATGCAAAATTGCATGTCATTGTTTGCGGCCAACCCCAAGCCTCCCAGTTCCTCGCCTCTGTCCTCCAGCATTAAAGGGCAACCCCTCTTCTCTCAGCTGTGAGGTTCAATACCTCGATGAACGGCTTGGATTTACCTCACTTTTCATAAAATACTTGCTGAGCGAGGTAAAATTTAGCAAATCAGTATCAGCGATACATATACAAAAACTACATCGTTCTCATAATTCAGTCATAGCTATGCAAATATAACGCACAATGCATCACTACGAGACTCGCTACGCAGGCCGGAAAGTGCCGTTCTCTGCACAGATGTTGCCCTACACAACATCCCGGAAAAATGGTTCTTTCAGGGGCAAAAATACGACCTTACCAAGCAAAGTGCCTGCAAGTAGGAAACCTACATCCTCTCACTCACAAGATTCTAATGCTCAAAACGCAGGAGACTTGCTAACCGCTGCCAGTAACTCCGTCAGAGAATGTGTGTCACCTTCCGAAGCAACGTCAGTGAAGACTATGCAACCAATATCGCAGGACGAGGGAAAACATATCTGCCAAACCTCCAGTAATCATTTGAAGGTTCGAAGCAGTGAAGTCTCAGCCGCAGCACCACAACCAACTGCTGCTCCTCATCTAAACAAGCATAACAGCGTGCCAGCTCCCCATCTCTGCGTCAACAACAACGCTCCAAACTGTCCGCCAGCGACGGGGACACAAACGCCATCCTCATCAGTGGTACAAGACAGAATAGTTGTTATTAATAAGGACATTTCAAGCGTGGTAGACTCTCCTCATTCTCCAGATTATATGTTCGATAATATTCGCGCACAAACCGATACTGGCAGTAAATTACCCCAAAGCGCAAGCTGTGAGAACAAAATGAAATTTCCAGTACAGAGCAATAGAAAAAACACTGTTACTTCTTTAAATGGCTACTTGCACCCGCTTCAAATCACAAGCTCTCAAAAAATTCATGAAATTATTTACAATTTGTCTCTAACAGCAGCGTTTTTCAATAAATCCCTAAGACAACGTGAGCCTCCTAGCCCGTCGTCGATTTTCTCTACAGTATCAAACATTCAGAACTTAACCGAGCAACTTTTTGCTTTAAATTCACATATAAGTTCTCATGACCTTGCAACTGCGGTACCTGCTAGTATCTCTTGTGAAGTCGACTCCAATTCTCGAGAACCTTACGATACTCTCCTGCTAGGTGACAATATCCTAAGCACGATCAGAAGGAAGGACATCGATCGCTCTTGCTGGATCAAAACTGTTCCATCTGGGCGCTTCGACGACCTTCTCCATGCTATAAATTGCATGCCTAGATTTAAAAATTATATACTAAGTTTTGATGGTCTCTGCTACTCTCCCTCAGACCTTGCTCGAATCAAACAACAAATTGTAAGGAAGTACGCACTTTCTACTATTTATATCGCCAATGCTTGCAGTGCGAAAGAATTCAACAAAGCGATGAATTTCTGCAAAAACCTGGGTTTAAACTTGATTCAATTTCAAACTTACCCAGATAATGAAAATGGTGACGCACTCAATAACATTCAACGGCCTCGCACCCAGGCAGAAAACTTCTGTTTTCTTGGACAACTTGCAATGAAATCAACATTGCAAATCACCGTGCCATATTGTCCTCATTTTAACAAATGTCAAGCAATAATTGGAATTGTAGGTCATTCCAATGAATCGAAAACTTCACGGAAAGAGACAAATAGTCTCACTTTAAACTTTGGAAAAGAATATAAGCCTATGCACATCGCTGCACATGGTACTCCAAATCCTTCAAAATTGATTGCGTCATCAAGCAGAGCTCTGAGTAACTCACCCACCCACAACATGAGGAACATGAATAAGCCTGAGCCTTTCCCTGACTCGATCTCAGACAAATATAATGTCAGTACGAAAAATAAATTTGCGTAACTTGCAACAGACACAAATAGTGATTGCGACATGCCCTTCTTTTCAACCAATTCTCAACTTTCCAGCCAGTGAGTACGCAGGAACCGAGGAAAGTCAAGCTAATGACGATATTCAAAACCATTCCAAAAAAAATCAAATCATTCAAAAAAAATCTGTTGCCTCTGCCAGGCCTCCGTTGAACGATCAAACCGATACTGCTACCGCAAAACCAACAGTGAATCAAATTTGCACACGCGTTGCAAACACACTGGACGACTTGAAACGATCGCTCAAAATGGAGCCTGCTTACACTGTAGGTGACGGACACTGTCTCCTCCACGCCGTAACGACGCAGCTTGCTTCACAACAAAGATCGAAATGGGATTATACATCTCTGAAAATAGCCATCAAAACTGAGAGCTCCAGAAACAAGGACCAGTATGCAAAATTCGTTGACAAGAACAGTGGCAGTTTCGAACAACTCATCGATAAATACATCAATAGAAAAGTCTTCGATCACGCAGTTGGAGACCTCATACCCCAAATACTTTCTAATGTGACGAGAACACCAATTCACGTATTTGATGAAAGAGAAAATGGGATTTGGAAGACGACAATCTCCCCTACATCAAATGCTCTGATAAACTGTCCTCCGGTAAACATACACCGGAAACAGGACCACTATAGCGCCCTCTTGAAAATGCGTGATGAAAATCGTGTTGCTCCCTCCCCCATCTTGTGACTAAATAACAGTGATCAAATTGAATTTGAAGCTGAAATCACAAACAATGAACGCGGCAATAAAGACCTAGAGACGAATACCAAATGCCCTGCTAGACCTAAAAAAGGGAAAAACTCCACTAAAGATCTGCCTATTGAGATAAATAACATCAAAATATTACACATAAATGCTCGCAGTCTCAATGGTAAAATGGATGACGTACGAGTAATGTTGATCACTAACGATATCGATATTTTATGCGTATCTGAAACATGGTTCGATTCACGAGTCGAAAGCTCATATCTCAGCATTGCCGGGTACACATTGTACCGTTATGACGGAGTCAAGAGTAATAGAGGTAGCGGTTCATGCATTTTCATCAAAGATGTCTACTCTACATCCTTATTTCCGATAAAAGAAAAATGCGAAGACATAGAAATGGTTTGGCTCAATGTTCAGGTGAACAAACACAAGTCTTTCATTATCGGCAGTCTTTACAGACATCCGTCAGCATCTCTACGTCCAACATTAGATATCATTGAAAATACGTTTAAATTAATCTCTGCAGCCAAAAAATCTTTCTATGTTTTCGGAGATTTTAACGTAGATCTGACAAATAAAAACAATAAGCTAAGCAAGATGCTGCACAGACTTAATCTTTCTCAAATGGTCCAAGAACCAACGCGAATTACCAACGCTTCCAAAACTCTTCTTGACCTAGCAATTACAAACAATCCCCAAGCAGTACTCAGCACAGAAATCTTACCGTCCTTTTCTGATCACCATTCGGTAGAATGCCAAATAAATATTGCAAAAGAGAAACAGAAATCTAGTTACATTTCATATCGCATGAAAAACCACTACTCCCCTGGAATATTTCAAGAAAAGCTATTAGACAGATGGAGTGAATTTCAAGGCATGGAAAACACCGATGATGTCAATTTACAAGTTTCGCTTTTCAACGAAAATTTCGTATCGGCTCTTAACGAATGCGCACCTTTCACTACGAAGAAAGTTAAGCCAAGAATTTCTAAATGGATAACAGATGAGATAAAACAGTTGAGCAGAGCTAAAAGAAATTTGCAGCGTGAGTACAAACTGAATAAATCAGACAGTACGCGTCGAAAATTATATAAAGATCATGAGAAGATCCTACGAAGAAAAGTTAAGGAATCAAAACGGGACTACTTCCACAAAGAACTCTTGGCGGCAAAACAAAACCCAAAAAGAACTTGGGAAATCATTAGAGAAGTTGCTCAGTATAAAAACTCGGAGTGCAAAAGCACTTTCGACAACCCCTCAAAAATGGCTAATGACTTTAATACTTTCTTCTCAAAAGTTGGCGAAGATGTTTTCAATGAAGTATCCAGGACAGTTTCAGACACATCTACAGGAGCAAATCCGAGCGATGTATCATCCCCAAATAGTAGAAACAAATGGAGACCAAAGCCGGTTAGCGTCATAGAGTTACGAAAAATCTTATACTCACTAAAGAATACCAAAGCGACTGGACATGATGGCATAAGCCTCCAACATATAAAAGACAGCTTCCCTGTCACAGCACCCCTCATTCGTTTGATAATAAATACATCTATAGCCACAAACAAGTTTCCCGACCAATGGAAATTATCCACTATTAAGCCATTACATAAATCTGGTGATATCGACATAGCGTCAAACTACAGACCAATCAGTCTCCTGCCTGTTATGTCCAAAATATTAGAAAAAGTAATAACAAACCAGCTCTCGTCTTACATAGACGAGTCAAATCTACTGCATCGCAATCAATATGCTTACAGAAGGAATACCAGTACTCAGGACGCCCTGTTAAACATAACAGAAAAAATTTACAATGATATTGACCAAAAAAAAATAACTCTCTTACGATTGCTTGATCTCTCCAAAGCTTTCGACAGTGTTGAGCATAAGAAACTTCTACAAAAAATTTCAAACCTCAGAATTGACACTCAATGGTTTGAAAGCTACCTACTAAACCGCTCTCATGCAGTGTGCTTGAATAACAAAATGTCATCATTCATACCAAACAATTTTGGCGTTCCTCAAGGTTCAATCATCGGCCCGCTCTTATTTTCAATCTTCATCAATGATTTCCCCACCATGCCGGCAAACACAAAAATCTCAATGTATGCTGACGACGTACAAATTGCCATGACAAGCTCAACAGCAGATTTAAAAGAAACACAAGCCAACGCTGAAAACCTTCTGAGAAACCTTAAATTGTGGTATGACCATAATGGCCTCAAACTTAACGCAAGTAAAACGCAATGCATTATTTTTGGATCACAGAATGCGACTAAAAATTTACCACCATTCAAGCTAACATTTGGAGACGATACAATTGAACCAGTAGAGACGGTAAAAAATCTGGGTGTTTGGTTTGACAAAAATATGACTTTCAATTCACACGTCGAAACAATGTGCAACAAAATAAACGGAACCTTAATGTTCTTTCATCGCATTAAGAACACACTTGACGAAAAATCTAGATTGTTAGTGATTCAGTCTTTAGTTTTATCGCGCCTGGACTACTGCAGTCTTGTATGGGGAAATTTACCTCAACATCGTCAGGAAGAGTTGCAAAAATGTCAACTTCGCCGCCAAAGTGGTGTGCAAAGGAAATTTCAATAAATACGATCATGTCACCCCTCTTTTAAGAAAACTCGACTGGATCCCAATACCGAACAGATTCATGATCCAAAAAGCTCGACGAGTGTTCTCCTCTCTGTACCTCCCCCAAAGTAATGCAGAGGTGGTAAAATTTTTTCCATCTAATATCCCAAACAAAAAACCAAATCGGAGGAATGATGTTTTAGTCAGTTACCGTTCATCTAACGTGGGACAAAAAGCTCTCTCAGTTTCTGGAGCTTTTTTGTGGAACAAGCTTTCCCAGCATATCAAAAACTCTAAAACTGTAAAAGAATTTAGAGTAAATGTGTCACGTCATTTTGCATCTCTATAGACCTGCAGCATTTCGGTGTGAATTTCCCATTTACCAGAAATTTTAATTTTCCTGAAATTTCTGTTAGAAAATTAGAAACTTTTTCATTTTACGTTTGCTAAGCCATTCGTGCATTCATCTTAACTATTTCTGTCGACAATAATGAGCACCCCAGCCGTGAGTTCAATACAGCAGAATGAACGTTTTTCCATAATTAGGAGTATTTCCTCATCTTTATTTTGTTATTTTTTCTTCTCTGTGTTAATATTTAACATCCGTATGGAAAACATACTCTGAAATACATTTTGTGTGTACACCAATATACAGGTTTATAAATGTGAGGATTGTGCAAAGTTTATAATGAATTAAATTTTGGCTAACGTTGTCTCGCTATTTCAAAATCATTCTCGAAGATGTTTTCAATCGATTTCGGCTGAGCTGGGGGGAGGGGTTAATTTAAGCATTTTCATTTATTCTTTTAATATTTTTCCGTGCGTTCAGTGCACACCAGCACTAAACTTTAAAATCCAAAAAAACTGTTAATTTGTGTTATCAAAATTATCACTTTGGACCATTGCTTAATCTACCTATATGTGCCAAATTTTGTAAATATTCTCCACTCAAATGTGATATCCGGCCACAAAGTTACTCCATTTTATCCCATGTACACATGTCTGTATAATGATGAAGAGTTGTGTTGTTTCTTGACTGTAACCTGAGTTTTCTTAAAAATTTCTATGAAGAAACTAAAAACCAGTTCATTTTACGTTTTCCGAAGTCATCTTTTCCTTTTATTTATTTTTTTTTCGAATAATTTCTTAGGATTACAATGAGCTCAACTGTCATTATCGGTGTAATAGATGGTAGGTTGTTTCTATCCTCTTATTTTATATATGTATTTTTTTCTTATATTTCATTCTCAATAAGTACATATATTAATATGTGTGTGTACGTATATAGGTATATATATATCTACATAAATAGATATACATGTTTCTATTTCATTTCTTTACACAAAAACCATCCGGTTTATAAATTTTATTGCACTAGCGAAATGATTCAAAAATAGATCTCCCACTTACTCCAGAGGACGTCTCTGTGAATCGGATTAATGACAAATGCAATTAATGAAATTAATCGTAATTTGAGCGTATGAATCGTGGTAAAATTATCTTTCTGTCCGTATGTTGTACAAGCTATAAATTTTGATGTTGAGTATATGTTTGTTTGCGCATTTCTGCCAAAATTTTGTAGATATTTGTCAATCATGAGTGGTAACTGGCCTACACTGTATCTCCATTTTATCCCATGTACCCATGTCCGAATGATGTTGCAGAGAATATCGAGAAGATATGATATATGATATGATATATTGAAGATATATGTTTTTTTTTTGTTGTTCCTCAGCGGTAACTTGAGTTTTCTTAAAATTTCCTTTAGGAAATTAAAAAACCATTCCATTTATACGTTTTTCGAAGTCCTTTTCTATTCCTTATCTTTCCTCAGGTTATTTCTTACGATTCATCAGAGCTTGGGCTGTCATTTTAAATATTGAAAGAGTAAGATTATTTTTCATGTCTATTAGCATTTTTCTTATATTCGTTTTCAATACGTATATATATGAATATGTGTGTTGGTGTGTGCGTGAGTATGTACGTGTGCGCACGCAAACATAAATGTTTATGTATCAGTGTAAACATGCACACGTTTCGCACACATATATGCGCACATGTACATATATCGGTTTCTATTTCTACTTTTTGCATAAAAAAGCAAAACCTCAAGACACATTACATTTTACCTAAAGCTCTGCGATCAGTTAACACTGCACCAAATTTCAGAAATAAACAAATTGATTGCGCTTGCTTTATGATTTATAAATCGATCTATCACGACCCCGAAGGGCATTTCTGTGAACAGAAGAAATTAAAAAGTATAAACAGACAAAGGAAATAAAGCACTCGTGCAAAAATTATCTCTATATTTGTATGCCGAACAAGCCATGCATTTCAATTTTGAGTGTAAGTATGTTTACGCATTCCTAGATGTGCGTGCTGTGTTGCGCGATGTTCTTTACAAATTATTTCGAGACTATCTTTTCTCAATACTTGATTGTCATTTACGGTGTTGTTTCAATCTAGTACGGTGTAGCGTTTTTTTTGTATTTTTCCTACTTCGATGATCTTATAAATAATTCGAAAAATACTAAAGAATTCTTCGAAACTGCCAAGTTCTTGGTTGAAATTATCGAAGTAGGAAAAAGGCAAAAAGGCAAGAAGCGCTGTACCGGAATCTCTTGGAATATAAAATATCCAAGAGATAATATTTCTCATTTCTCATTCAACTACCCTTGACAGAGTTAAACTATTAGCACGACCCGTATGGTTTGTCTATTAGTACGCCTCGTATATTTTTTCTATTAATATGCCTCGTATGGTCTATCTATCTGTACACCTATGATAGTATTGTCTAATATTACATCTCGTATAGTTTGTCTATTATTATGCCTCGTACGGCTTATCTATTTGTACACCTCGTATGGTTTGTCAATTAGTATTCCTCGTATGGAACTTTGTTAGACTATTAGCACACCACGTGTGGTTTGTCTATTATAGTACGCCTCGTATATTATGTCTATTAATATGCCTCGTATGGTCTATCTATTTGTACACCTCTGATAGTTTATCTATTAGCACACCTCATATAGTTTGTCGATTATTATGCCTCGTATGGCTTATCTATTTTTAAACCTCGGATGGTTTGTCAATTAATACTCCTCGTATGGATCTTTTGTTTTAGGACGTCTTATATTAAGGAACTTTTAAATGCCAATATGTTGGCATATGTGTCTCATGTGACAACTTGGAAATAAACGGTTTTGTTTGTTTTTGTTTTTTGAGGAACTAGTAGTTAATGCACAAGTAGAACATGTGTCAAATGTACAGCAGGACGTCCGTCGTCCTTTAACGAATGTTGACGTTTCATGCCACGAAGTTGACATGGAGTTACCTTTGGTAACATTACTAAATAAGTTTCGGGATGTAATCACGTTAGAGGGAGAAACGATTGCAGTTCCTAATGTTATTAGTCATAACATTGAATTAATACCGGACGCACCAGTCCGGAATATTACCCCATACAGAATTCCTCATAAATATCAGGAGGAATTAGCGAAAATAACTAATGAAATGCACTCACAGGGAATAATTGAAAGTTCAATGTCGGATTACAATTTTCCAGTAATCGTGGCTAAGAAAAAAATGGGGAACTTAGACCAGTTATAGATTTCAGGGCATTAAATAAGATTGTGGTGAAAGAGTCGTATCCTCTACCCAGGATCGATGAAATATTATCGACGTTGGGGGGAAACATACTATTTTCGACGTTGGACCTCAGGACCGCGTTCCATCAGGTCAAATTAGACCAAGAGAGTCGTAAATTTACAGCCTTTAGTATAGGTTGTCGAAAATATCAATTTAGACGAATCCCGTTCGGGCTGAGTTCCAGTCCGAGCGTGTTTCAGCTGGTAATGACCACTGTTCTTACACCTATACTAGGCCGATTGTGTTTCGTGTTCCTGGATGACATTTTGGTATATTCAAAGACTAAAATGCAACATTTGTCTGACATTGGAAGTGTCCTTATGATGCTTCGGTCTGGGAATTTGTCAATAAAACTTGAAAAATATCACTTCTTTAAAACAGAAATTGAATATCTGGGACATTATTGCGGCAGATGGTATAAGGTGTACGAGCTCGGAAAAATTGCAAAATAGTAGGGCACGCATAAATGTGAAAGAGTTGCAGCAGTTCTTAGGTTTAGCAAATTATTTTAGAAATTTTTTACCAAATTTTGCGGAAATTGCCCATCCTCTGTACAGGCTTTAAAGGAAAAATGTTATTTTTGATTGGAACGAAGAGTGCCAAAAAAGTTTTGACCATAATAAGTCTGCTCTGACGTCTGACACTGTTTTACGACATCCTGACTATACTAAAGCTGTCCACATATTTACTGACGCATCAAATTTTGGGATCGGAGCTGTTGTGATGCAAGCCGAGGATTCAAGCGATAGAATAATGTGTTCTGTAGCTTATTTTAGTAAAAGTTTAAATTCTTGCCAAAAACGCTACAATACTACAAAAAAGAAATTCTTTGCTCTTTATTCAGCTCTTAAAGCATTCAAATATTTAATAACTGGATATCCTATCCATGTTTACACGGATCATAGACCCCTCGCTCCCCTTTTTGCAAAAAAAACTCCCAGAGGATACAGCCATGGCTAGATGGTGTATAGATGTTCATTCATACGACCCTATTGTTAAATATCTACCTGGCAGGCAAAACGTCGTAGCCGACTACTTAAGTAGGCTACCCAAAGGCGATAATCAAATAACAATTAAAGAACTAGAGAGCTGTGAAGCTCTGCAGCCTGAGCTTGAATCGGAAGCATGCATGGCAGAGACTCGGGCTCAAAAAAAGAGACTGTCTAGACAGCCAGACGACCTCAGTGACTCGTCGTTGCTGAGCGACAATACCGACGCTGTCTTGACACGCAATGAGACGCAACCGAAACTAATTGATTATGTACCGTTAGAAAAAGAAATTTCCTGGACTATTAAAGAGTTCATTGACGATCAAAAACAAGATCCTTTTTGTATTGAAGTTAGAGAAGCGTTACTTCATAGGAGTTCATCTGCCATTCATGATTTGGAAAGTTATTTCATTGTAAATGATATTTTGTACCGTCGGCGACGCATTGATACACGTTCAAGTACTATAGTAACATCGGTTATGCCAACTTCCCTTATGGAGATGGCAGTTCTAGCAATCCACTCGTTGTATCATACGGATGCTTTGCACACTTTATTCAAGTTTAAACTGAGGTATTACAATAATTTGGAGAAAAGGATTGTGAGGAAATTTGTACAAAATTGTGAAGTTTGCAAACTTCTTAAAGCACGCCCTTCTGTGCCCATTAAAATCTTGACGGCTCCCATAGCGAAAGAACCTTTTGAAGTAGTTTCAATGGACTATCTTGGTGTCCTCAAAATTACCGATAGTGGTAATAAGTATATATTGGTTATTATTGATCTTTTTTTCTCGCTACTGCAAATTATACGCGACATCTAACCGTCGAACACATACAGTAATATCATGTTTAGGAAATTGTTTTAGCACTTGCGGGTACCCGAAAACGCTTATAAGTGACAACGCACTCGAATTTAAATCAGTTGTAGTGAAGCAATTTGCCAACATTCATGCAATCGCAAAGAAAGAAGTTCTAGCTTTTAGTCCTCATTCGAACGCTATTGTTGAAAGGAACAATAAAAAAATTACTAACTTGTTAAAACTGTATGTCAATTCATTAGCTCATGCGGAATGAGACCAGTGCTTAGAAGTGGTTGAAAACGCTTTAAATAATGCTCTCAACTCTACACTAGGGGATACTCCCAGCTACATCGTTTTTAACAGAGACACGTGACCTTACTTCCAAAGCGAAAGTTTTAATAACGTAACTCATAACTATGATGAAGAGATAGATTTGGTTAATGTTCGCGCCAAAGAGGCAGCTCGTATTGTAGAAAACGTTAGGAACCTAATATTGAATAATACTACTGAACGGAATCTATACCGTAATCTAAAGCGTAAGGACAAGAACTTCGTTGTCGGTGATCGAGTCCTTTTAAGGAACCACGGGAAAAAGGATAAATTAGATCTTACATGGCTCGGGCCTGAGATCGTCTCGAAGGTCAAGGGTTATTGGGTAGAAATTAAAATAGGAGAGAGGACTCACAAAAGTAATTTGAATCATGTGTTACCTTTACGGAGGGTTAAATAATGAGTTCTCCCTTTTTATTGTACTTACGACTTTCATTTTTGACGACTCGACAGGATACGATTTGCTAAAAAGGATAACTGTATTACTTAATTTGACGTTTTCTTTATAGGTTAAGAATTTTCATTGTGTTATTTGCTCTGCCGCATTATAATCCCGTATGTATTAATTTTAGTTGTTGTCCAGCCTTTTAGCTGCACCTATTATAATAAGTTAGGTTACGTGTTGTACTTTAATCCCGAGGTTAAAAGATATGTTTATGTACCTCTAATGGTGTCTTTAAAGATGTTTTTGAGAATTTTTGCAATTCGCTGGGTTTTTTGTTTGTTTTGTGCACATGCAACTCTAGGCGTGCATTCGCTTGGACGTTGTCGCTGAATTGACAAATTAAATGGTGAGCGAATTCCGTGGTTGCTAATTGCAATCGCTGACATTGCATCTCATTTCATGAGACGGTCGATCTCGACGCTACAGCGAAATTGAAATTATTTTTTTATGTTGAAATGCTTCATCACCAGCTCAACAAACAAGTTGATTAAATTTTTGCGAAGAATGAAAATTCCCCGAACGGAGGTATAGATGCAGCTCTTACTTGAAAGCTAGTCTTGTTGACGAGCAACATTTGTTATATTTTACAGTTTTAACTTGAAAAGTTTTTTATATAGTTGACCGTTCTTTGTCAAGCTGCAGTTAACTTTAATCCTCTATGCTTGTGTTTTCCTTTGGTACGTCATTTAGGTTTTTTAAAATTGTGTTAATTTTTATTTTTTTTTTGCCATGCTAATCGTTCCTGTTTTTCGTTCCATTTGCAGGCCCACGATGGGGAAACTATTACTACGGTGGACGTGGACACGCTCGTGTCAGCGTTATCAGAACATAAAGGCGAGATCACGAAAGATTGGATAGCGGCCAACACGAATATGGATTTCCTACCAGACCGCATTTCAGATATTCTAGTATTTCTGCTAGTGTTGGTGGTCATGGGGCTCATTGCTTTGATGTATTATGTGAAGAAGCAGCTGGAAGTGTTAGCCGATAGGGGACATGCTGACGACTTTCAGCTCCGTCGGAGCATGCTGAGACCGTCATAGTACAACAACACCGGGAACGTGTAACGACTGTAACAGTCGGGGGGGGGGGAATGTTGTTTTTAACGTGTTAGCTGGCTCTAGGCGGGCTAGGCGTTCGCAACGACCAGGGCGTTCTAGACGCGCAGTTCCCCTAACATCACCTCATGCCTTTAGGCAACCCATGCCTTTAGTTTCTACATTATATATATGCCCCTCTGCTTTCAGCAACTATGCTACGGACGTGTAGTAGGTTCGTAGTAGCAGTTCGTAAAATTTCAACTCCCTGTCTTGTTACCCAAGAAACTTAATCAGTTAAATCAATGCGCTAGAACAATTATAACGTATGTTTTTGATGTTCTATATAAGCAGCCACATGTAACCGGTATTAACTTTTACGAGTTTGCGAGCTTACAGCCTTTTGTGTACTCCGTCTTTGTTTTGCTGGTAGTTTGAGAAAACCTTTCCAATTGCTCCTTTTTTGGCTATAACATTATCTGACAATTTTGTCTATTATGCAGTCTACGGAGGCGCAGGCGATGTTTTGCAATCGTTCTCTACCGTCATTTGTTTTTTGGTGAAAACTTTAATAATCCTTTACTTTGATCACCATTTAGATTCATTAGCATTAAATACTGCGCTCTCATTTTCCGTTACCTGCGAGGTAATAGTTTTGATCATTATAAAATTTTCCGTAATTGCCTTGCCGAGGAACTTTTTACTTTGCAGTAGTTCTATTTATCCAGTGTTTTAATCGTATAATCCCTAGGTTTATTTTGCTTTTAATAATAATGCTTGTGTTTATGCGCGATGTTACAAACGTCAAGTAATGATGTCCAAGCAATTTGGTGATGTTTTCTGTAAAGGTGTTTACTGTGGCCACGGTTCCAAAATTATCCATGTGGTTGCCTGATGTCTAAATTGGTCGGCATTTGCAAAATTGTTGCGACAAGTGATAAATTTTTATTGCGAAGGAAGTGAAATTATTTGTGAAAATTATTCATTGACCATTGGTGTTTTTTTTTTTTTGAGAATATCTGGCGTTTCATTGACATTCTTTTACCATGCTTGTTGACGTTGTTGTAAGTTCAATGGTTATGCTGTCTGTTGGTAGCAGTTGGTTTTCTTTTCAATGCTGAGGATAAGGGCATTTTGTTATATTGCTTCAGCCGCCTTTCTACTCCTTGCCTCTGTTGCCAAATATTACACTATGTAACAAATTTTAATTTTTTTTTGTTCCTGGGTACAAAGTGTGTTTTCCTAACTCGTTATACCTAAAACAAATAGAAAATAACTGTTGTCTCACAAAAACTTTGCTTCTGTGATCAGGACAATGATATTTAAAATTGGACAATTTTCGAGAAAATTCTCCATTCGCATTTAATACTGAGTAGTTAGAACTGTTCAGAAGTTTCAAAAATTTTACTGAATTATGTAGAACTTTCAAAAAACTCTTAGAGCTTTCTAGAACTCTGACAGTATATGTTACTCACGGTAATGTTACTGTTGTCGCACAAACAACAATAATGCAAAGAAATTAAGTTTGACGCCACATGTTAGACGCTCAGTAGAGCTCAGATTGTCGTAGGGTGTGGGTGTGTCAGGTGTGGTCTTATTCACTTATATAATTTTTTTTTTATTTGTTATTTGTTAATTATTTATTTATTTATATGTGCTGTGGTCACAAAATCAAAGTTTGTGCTGAATTTAGCCACTTTTCCATAAGCATTTGACATAAGCAGTTGAAATATAACACTTAGAAACCAGGAACAAAAATTGTGCTACACAGTGTTATTGATACTTCTTGGGTTAAGTACTGTTACTAAGTTTGGCCAAATTTGTTCGTATTGGGTTGTAAGGGTAGAGAAAAACGAATTAGTTTTGTACCAGTGTATTTTCGGGTTAGTAGAATTATCATTGAGCATTACACGCATGTGAGGCGGATTTGGTTTTTAAAGTTAAAGTTTTTGTTTTTTTCCCGCCCGAATATTGTTTTTTGGATTTATAATTGAGTACCTAACTTGGGTAATGGGGGAGGTATGTGCGCAATGCACCACACACGCCCCCTACCCCGTTCGCCTCAGAGGCCTTAGAAGCAGAGAGCTCACTGGCGCCTGCGCTTTAATCGATTACGTATCTCGTCTGTACCTCATCTGCTACGGACCACCCAATAAAGTACCACCAAGAAGTCCTCGGACGTTTCTCTGCCCGTATACTACGCAAAATACTGAACTTGAGAATAGAGACGAAATTATTTGAAAGTTACTTGTCAAATCAATCTCATGCAGTCCGCATAGAAAACAAATAGTCCCCATTCATTCAAAACAATTTTGGAGTTTCCTAAAGATCCATTCTTGGTCCGCTACTGTTTTCTATTTTCATTGTTGATTTCCCTCCAATGCCTTCTAACACACGGATCTCAATATGTTCAGATGATGTTCAAATTGCAATAACAAGTTATGTATCGGAAATACCACAGACGCAAATTAAAGCCGAAACTATACTGACTAACCTTAAATCATTGAACGACCGAAATGGTCTCAAATTAAATGCTAATAAAACACAATGCATAATTTTTGGATCCAAAGATCCAATTTAAAAACTTCAGATCTTACTCTTGCAGTTGTAAATGATAAAATTATTGCATCAGAAAAAGTTAAAAATCTAGGTATCTGGTTCGATAGAAACATGTCCTTCAAATCTCATGTTGAGAATACTTGCAACAAAATTTACGGAAACTTTAATGTTTTTCATCTGATAAAAGAGTATGCCAGACGAAAAATCTAGATTATTAGCCATTCATCCCTGGTGTCATCGCGCATTGACTACTGCAGCCTAGTATGGGGAGACTTACCTCAATACCTTCAAAGGGACTTACAAAAGTGCATGAACTTTGCAGCCAAGGTGGTATGCAACGGTAATTTCAGAAGAAGTGATCACGTATCTCCTCTCCTTAATAAACTCGGCTGAATTCCTATTTAAGAAAGGCTCCTCACGCAGAGGGCCTTATACGTATTCTCCTCGTTATATCTTTCTCTGAGCAATACTGAGATAGTGCGTTTCCATCCACCTACTGTAACCAACCAAAAGCCGAACAGAAACAATAATATCTAAGTCAACTACCGTTCATCTCACAAAGGTCAGAAGGCTCTGTCCATATCAGGCGCCTTCTGTGGAACAACCTTCCCCTGATTATTAAAATCCCTCAAAGACCGAGAGAATTTAAAGCCAAAAAATAACTCGTCATCTTGCGTATCATAAATAATTCTTAGGTACAGAACATACCAAATAAGTATTGACGAATTTCATGTGCCTGGTATCTCCATTGCTGAATAATCTCCCATGCTCATAGTTTTATGATTCAAGACATTACACAACAGTTTTTAAGTACGCATAGGTATTATGATTTGATCGCCTATACTTTGGGATTTGCAAACATGCTTACTTGTATATGCGTGTGTATGTATATGGGTGTATGTGCGCATATGGGTGTGCATATGTGCACACCCATACCTCAAAATTATTGCCAATCAGCCCCATTCATCTATGGTTCATCTTCAAGCTGAAAAATTTCTGGCTAAAAAATATTCAACTAATACTCTTCCAGAGCCAATGCATCGTCACCGTAGCCGAGTGGTTAAGAACGTGCCCTTCACGGGAAAGTGTTGGCAGTTCGAATCCCTGCAGTGCCGCCCTGTGATTCTCCCCGTAGGAAAAAGGAGGATTCAACCACAATTCTCCACTCTATCCAGGTGTCGGAAATGGGGTCCGGCTTGATCAGGGGTAATTTGTCATTGCGTCATGGTGATGGTTATAGAAAATTTTAAATACCTATGTACAAGATGATATGTATCAGCCTTGATTGACTGGAATAAAGTACCCTTATTTGTTTTCCCTTATTTTGGAAATTTTACTGATAAGATGTCCAAGAGATTTGGAAATATTTTTCAACGCAATTTTTCTTCCGTGAAATTATGTGCAGAATAGATGGGAGGAGTGTTTCGAGGAACTGCTGAACGTGAAGGATGATAGGGTGGCGAGAGTGGTAGCTGTTGGGAGTGATGTTGGAATGCCTGTGTTTCGATGAGTGAATAGTAGTCGAATAAAAAGTGATGAAGTGAAAAGTGCGTTGAATATGATGAAAAGTAAGAAAGCTCCAGGTATGGATGGGTGCACGGTTGAATGTCTAAAGTAAGGAGGAAATGCGGTTGTAGAATGGTTGGTACATCTGTTTAATGTATATTTTGATGCTAGTAAAGTGCCTGTAGATTGGAGTAGCGCGAGTGTAGTTCTGTTGTATGAGGAGAAGGGTGACAGGTATGAGTGCATTTATTTCCAGAGGTTCAAGTCTACTGAGTGTCGTTGGGAAGCTGTATGTAAGAGTTTTATTTGATTGGAAGAGTGAGAGTGATGACGGATGGTGTGCTCGCCTGAAGAACAATGTGATATTAGAAGTAGTAGATGCTGTGTGGATCGAATGTATGCGATGAGACAGGTGAATGAGAAATACTTGGCGCACGGAAAAGATGTGTATCGGGCATTTCAGGATCTAGAGAAGGCATATGACAGGGTGGACCGTGAGGCATTATGACAGGTTGTAGGCTTGAATGTAGAGGGTGGGAGACTGTTGAACGCGATCAATAGTTCCAACATTAATAGCAGAGCGTTTGTGAGCGTAGGGAATGAGGTGAGTGATTGGTTCCCAGTAGAGACAGGCGTGAGACAGGAATGTGTGATATCATCGTGGTTGTTCAATTTGTTTATGGATCGTGTAGTGAGATAAATAAATGCGAAAGTGTAGGAAAAATGTGTGCAGTTATTGGGACAAAATGGTACGAATTGGGAAATATGTCAGCTGTTGTTTGCAGATGATACAACGCTTTTGGCTGATTCATAGGAAAAACTGCTAATACTGGTTGCAGAGTTTGATAGCGTGTGCGATGCGGAAGGCGTGAATTGAGAGTGAATGTAAATAAAAGCAAGGAGATGAGATATTCACGAGATGGAGTGCTTGGAACATTGGATGTGATGATGAATGGTGAAGTGTTAGAGGAGGTAGAGCATTTTAGGTACCTCGAGTAAGATGTGGTTGTGAATGATAGTATGGAAGTAGAAGTGAGACATCGAGTGAATGAAGGCTGCAAGACTTTGGATACAATGAGGAAAGTTTTTGAATGCAGGAGTACGAGTATGAGTGCTAAATGGGGACTGTTTGAAAGCTTATTCGTGCCAGTTTTGCAGTATGGAGCAGAGTCTTAGGGTTTGAGACAATCTGAGCGGAAGAAGCAGGATGTGTTTGAGATGAAGTGTTTGAGGAGCATTTTTGGAGTAACAAGAAGATATAGGATTAGGAATGAGTTGGTAAAGGAGCAGACGGATGTTGCCAAAAAGATGAGTAGGCGGGTATATGGAAGAGTGCTTGGATGGTTTGGACATGTTGAAAGAATGAACGTTGAGCTGTTGGTAAAAATGATTTATACGTCGGAGGTGAGTGGTATTAGAGCGCGAGGAAGACGACAGATGAGTTGGACAGATGGGGTGAACGTGCATTGTATGAGAGGGGTCTGACTGTGGACGTGGTGAGAGGGATGACTGCGGACGGAAGTCAGTGGAAGCAATATACAGGGTGTTTTTTTACTTTGGACAAACTTCGAACTTAGGTACAAAAACTCAAAATAAATCGATTTTCCTGAATGACAAAATGTCCAAAACTCTTTAGTTTTCGATTTATATTTACTTGAAGAATATTAGAACTTCAAGTAGGATTGCACGCGCACACCATTTTTAGCGCTACCTTTGATAGTTAAAGAGGTTTTTGGGCCCCACTAATGTGGTATTTTTGTAATTTCACAATGAAATTTGCGTGTACACGTTTTACAAATAAGAATAAATTGTCCCAAATGAGTAAGTATCAATTATTATCATGTAAGCTAACCATTAATCAGTGAGCATTGCAGGACACAGGTAAAAAAACATAATCAATACAAACTTTAATGTAAGAACTTTAACGCAAGAACAAACTTGAATACAGTTTTATTACAACAGTTACTCGAAATGGCCTCCATGAACTTCAACACATTTACGACATCTAACAGCCAGTGAGCGCCTTACAGATTGAAACACGCCAGGCATTTCCGTAATACGGCCAGCTGAGTCCACAATGCGTCCAACCAGATCCTGTTCCGATTCCAGGAGTGGCATACACAAGGTTTTTCATGGTTCCCCACAAGAAGAAATCCAGTGGCGTCAAATCAGGCGACCTAGCTGGCCATGCTACAGGAGCACCTCTGCCAATCCATCGGTTTTGAAATTGGTTATTCAGGAACAGGCGTGTTTCACGAAAGTAATGTGCTGGCGCTCCGTCATGCTGGAACCACATTCGCCTGCGTGTCTCCAAGGACACGTCCTCCAGTAGTCCAAGCAAAACTTCGCGTAGGTAGATGGTGTACGCAGGTCCCGTGAGAGGAGAAGGTAATAGGTGCGGACCAATTAAATTATTGCCAATAATGCCTGCCCACACGTTGACACTAAATCTGTGCTGGTGACTATTAGGTTGAATAACATGAGGGTTATTTCCAGCCCAGTAATGATTATTGTGACTTTTGAAAACCCCATCACGACAGAAATAAGCTTCATCTGTGAAGAGAATAAGTTTTGAGAACCTGCGATTCATTCTTTCCTGTTGCATTAACCACTGGCAAAACAGCATACGAGGTTCAAAATCACCTGGCATAAGCCCTAGCACTCTTTGGAAATGGTACGGATGTAATTGCTGACGATGTAGTGCCCTCCACACAGTAGTATGGTTTCGCAAGCCAAGACGTTGAGCAGCTGCACGAGTGCTGGTTCGTGGATGTTGCTCAAAGTATTCCACAATTCTATCCTCCTGTGGATGATGGCTGCGCTCAGCATTCCCTCTGTTAACGTTGAAGCTGCCGGTGTCACGCAATCTCGTATGCAGAGTAGCAAAATACAGGAAATCAGGCACTTCGCGCCTAGGAAACCTTTATCTGTACATTCTCAGAGCGAGCCTACCATTTCCGCCTGCAGCTCCATAAATCAAATGCATGTCTGCCTTCTCAGCATTGGTAAATCTTTCCATGGTCACAGTGCAACGGCGTGTCAACAAATGGCGAACTGATACTGCAACACGTGCGTTCCAGTAATGTAGATTGTTAATAATAAATTTTATTTCATTATTTCAGTTTCACATTGCATCTTGAAATCTTGTCGTTGATTACATGGAATGGATAACCCATAATGAAATGAGAAAAAATGCTTTAATTGTATTCGACAATCTCGAAAACTAACAACTTTAAATAACAATTGGTGTGCGGCCCAGTTATAACATGCACTTCTAAACATGCTTTGCGACGCCATAACTCGAAAACTAAAGAGTTTTGGACATTTTGTCATTCATGAAAATCGATTTATTTTGAGTTTTTGTACCTAAGTTCGAAGTTTGTTCAAAGGAAAAAAACACCCTGTATACGGATGTAACCATATAACGCGGTCTCTGGAAGCCTGTCTGCATGAGATGGGGTACTGTGTTCTGTCATGTGTGGGGGGAAGCTGCACGCAAATGAAGCGGTCGGGGTAAACCAGCTATGGCTGTCGAGCCTGACTGTGGAAAAGGGTGGTGCTGTGCTGCTATTGTTCCGGGCAGTTCTGGTGCGGCTCGTTCAGCCCTCCTCGCCTCCTAGTGACCAAGGATGAATGGTTGTGGCTTGCTGTTGGCTACCCTCCCGTGAGGAGGAAAAGTATGGTATATGTATGTGGGTATGAAATTATGTGTTATTGCCGCCAATTTTCTGAAAGTCGATTTATTTTTACGCTGCTAGGACGAGTTTCCTTAGCGAATTTAGGCATCCTCGTCTATGAGTTTAGTTGTGTTCAGTGATATCTGTATTTGTTGGCATGATGACTTCGTCATTCTACATTAAGCCCCGTCCAGACCTTGCGTTAGCATAGTGCTTGATGCCGCTTAGACGAACTGCAGATGGCTTTCCGACCGCTAAGGAAGAAGATTTTTCATGCTCACCACGAAGTTGAGCGTACCCGATTCTTG
Source organism: Morinoia aosen (assembly GCA_030386875.1). Lineage (NCBI taxonomy): Eukaryota > Metazoa > Arthropoda > Malacostraca > Amphipoda > Talitridae > Morinoia > Morinoia aosen. Next base: position 32,948,855 of record CM059563.1, on the reverse strand, counting down.
TCGTATGCGTGGCCAGTCAGTGTGATTGCGGAAGGCATTGAGGAAGGTTGTAGCGCTCCGCGATCTCTTCGCGGCTATAGTCTCCGCGGCTTCGCACAGCGCATCGCCGTTATTAAACATCCTTCCCCTCTCATGTACTACGATAACCATGTATGAATAGCAATTAAGAATCTAAATCACTTTTTAGACTGCTGATAATGATAACTGACTGCTAATGCAGTCAGTCAAGCCAGTCTGTTCAGGAGCGGTTCTTTTGCAACGCCACTGCGACGATCACAGGCACTATGGGAATGCAAGGTCTGTACGGGGCTTTAGTATTGCCCAGCACCATGAAATCAGCTACCGTAGGGGAAGAATTTTGACCCAAACGCCTCACTCGTCTACTCGCCTTCACAGCGAACAGTGCTACGACCGCATAGAAGAGGACGATTTTAAAATTTTGCGTACTGCTCAGAATGATTTAGGCACACAAATTTTAGAATCCCTATACAGAGCTAAAGAGAAAACCCGTTGATAATGGAACAAATAGATCATTTCCGTTGCAAATTTATAAGTAGATTTTTAATGAAAACTTATGTTCTTTAGATTTAACTGAAACCATCTTTTGTCAACTATTTAAAGATTGGCGCACCGAGGATGGAGCTGGTCTCCGAAAAGTTTTACAGAATGAAGCGATTCTTTCTAGATATTTTAATATCGGTCCTTGTGAAATGCCAATAAATACATTTTCAATAATAACTATTTTATTCATCTTTAAGTTTCTTAAGTAAGCATACGCTAATACAAAGATCTTTATAATTATGTTTTTATAATTTTTAAAACTGAAATAGCATTTGCTTCTCGGCATTAAATAGTTAATTTCATCTGGATAGAAAAGGTTTGGAAACATTTTAAGATAATCAATATCTATATTGAGATACATGAAAAAATTAATATACAATGTAAACGAGATGTAGTGAAAATAATGACATAACACTAGCAAAAATCTCACTTAGTCTGACATGTTGTAACTGAGAGCAATGCACTGGCTCAGCTGCAATGGTTGTTGTCATGGGTTATTGCATTCTATACAAAAATATAAAATTTATTGCTGAAAACGTTCCTAATTGCACCATAAATACAAAATAAATAAAAAATGAATGTTGATCATAATTAAAAATTATTAAACACATGGTAAAAAGCTAGAAGAGAATAATAAATGGTTCCATATTACATATAAAGAATCTAAAAGTGGTTTTTATGCGTATGCAAAATGCATTGGAAACGTCAGGCCCCCGAGAAGAAAGCAGAACGACTTTTGCCCTGTATAGCTGTATAACAGAGTGTTCAGCGTTCGTTGCGTAATCTGATTTTGGCAGTGCACTTAAAACATAAGTACCTAAGAAAACATAATCCACTTAAGGCATAGTTGAAAACACTATCGTTAGTGCGCACTTATATTGAAATAAAAGCGCAAAACGCATTCTAATGCGTTAAAATAGAGATCCTTAACTGCTAATCATGCATGGTTATCGTAATACCCATGTTAATTGTCTGAACAAATGACTGGGAGAAAAGCACGGAAAAAATGCGTTCACTTTGGGACGGTAGTCTGATTTTGGTGATACATTTAAGTACGAGCGATTAAGAAAACATAATTTCTGCGATACATTGTTGAAAACACTCTCGTTAGTGAGCACTCATGCTGAAATTTGAGCATACGAACATAGGAACTAGTAAATTGAGGGATTGATGTTATAAGTAAAATGGGTAGATTTAAATTTAAATTATTTCGCGTTAAGACTATGAGGTCGACGTTCGAAACTCGGAACAATTTTTAATGGTTACGTATCGACTAATACGCCAGAAGAATAAGCTCGGAGAAAATTAAATATTGTACCATAACACAAATTTATGATATTTACTACTTACGTCGATAATAGTGGTACAAAAGAGTTCATAGTTCACCGGGGTCAAAGACATGAGAAAAATTGTTGTACAATGCAAGCTGTAACATTTTCAACATGGCTGGAACAGTACAAAAAGTTAACTACCAAAAAAGTGTTATAATGTACTCACGAGCGTAACAAAGTAAAAATTTCAACACAGAATTAACAAGATCAATTTAAGACTGGAAGAAAAAACGAAACACTGATGTTCTTTAAAGTTATTAAATACGCCGAATCCGTAGCCTTTTAAAATGTTTTAATATTAACGAAAAAATGCTAAAATACCTTCACAATAACATTCTTCCCTTCTTTGCGTTAATTAATTTGATTTTGAAAATGCAAATAAATGTAAGTAACTCAGAAAACATAATCCTTGTGACACGTAGTTGAAAACACTCTCGTTAGCGCGCACTTGTATTCGAATATGAGTAAATGACATATGAACTAGTGATATGAGGGGTTGATGTTGGCAGTAAAATAGGTAGATTTAAATTATTTTGCGTCTTAGACTGTGAGGACGATATTAGCGGCAATTTCACATCGTTTCGTTTCAACTAGCAAGCTCATTAACCGGTTCGGATAGAATAAAATGTTTTACAATAACACAAAATTATGATATTTGCTAATAACACTGGCACAAAAAAGTTCGCCTGAGTCAAAATCATGAGAAGGATCGTTTTACAATGCTAACCTTAATGTTCACAACATAGCTGGGACATAACGACAAAGTCAAAACAAGCTAAAATTGTGTGATCAAAATTTACTCAAAGAGTGTAAGGAACGACACATAGTCACTCAAGACTTACAAGAGCATTTTAAGGACAAGATTATATTCTTCATATATATAGACTGATATATATTCGAGCGTCATCTGTGCATACTCGTACATACATGTACTTCATATTCGCATACAAGCAATCACATTGCATACGTATACTACAAAGATATTGTGATTGTGGTATAATTTAATGAAAAATAGGATTATTAGCGATAAAAATCCGTAACTACTTTTCCAGTACGTACTGCAGCTCGCAATTATTGTGTAAGCGCAAGATAACAAGCTATTTTAATTTTGAAATTTTCTATATGTTTGAGGGGTTTTGATGCTCTGGGGAAGTTTGTTTCACAGTAATGCGCTGATACTGACAGAGCTTTCTACCCAATGTCAGATGAACGATATTTGATTAGGACGTCATGTCTCTTCTTTGGCATAGGTGGAGTTGGAGTCGCGAAATTGGGAATAAGAGGAGTCGGTGTCAGAGTCGCCGAATTTTTAAAAGGTACTGTCAGAGTCGGAGATGCCAAATTCTGAAAAGGTAGAGTCGGAGTCGCAAATTTGTTCCTCCGACTCTGCAACCCTGCATACTACCTCCACTAATAAACAGCTTACAAACGGTCACTTACGTTCTCGTGTTAGTGATTAAAAATCACTGGCGTTTTCATAGCATCAAGACCAAGTATTGTCTCAATGTATGTTTCTTTTGTTTATTTTGGAAACCTATAAGGAATCTAAGGACTTAATTTGATTTCCTGCGCATATGGAAAAAATTTCTATATTAAAAATTCAGTAATTTTTACTATACATGGAAAAAAGATGTTTTACTCCAATAAAGCCTGATTCACAACATATTGTAAATTAGGTTTTAAATGCCTTACAACTAATATCAGAACGCCATGATGGTTACCTCCGGTCAAGCCGGTAGCCATTCCTGACCTTCGGGTAAGATGGGGAATTATGGCTAAGTTTTCCTATTTCCCAACAGGGCGAATCACTCGACGACATTTGCCAGATCCGAACTACCGAACCTTCCAGTGGAGGACGCGCTCGTAACCACTCGACTACGAAAACCGCAATATGAGGAACTACTGCAACTTTTCAAACCGATTGTTTTAATTTGGTGAGTTATCGTTAACGAAGTTCATGAGTACTCGCCGCGTCGAAATCGACGCGAAGATTTTTTGCTTCACCTTCGGACGACGTTTCCAGAACTGACCGCTTCTGTTATTAATGATAAGTCCGGAGAGCATTCTATTTCTATCGAGAGCCCCTTGCTTAGGTTAAATTTTTGAGATATAATGGCTGATTTTTCCTTGACATTGGGATTCTAGAGACTAAGAAAATTAGTGCAGTATCTTTTTACGCTTCAATTTTTGCGCACGATTAGCTTCTGTGACTTTCTGTTTCGCTGCCAGTAGTCGCTCCAGTGCTCACAGTAAACCATGTCAAAGTTAGTTAAAAAAGTGCACCGATAGATTCCAGCGCACTCTTTGATCGGATTGAGTGCTGTTTGAAGAATGGAAATTTAAGGGTTGATGACATTTGTAAATCAATTATAAAAACACTTATTATTAAATTTATTCATTAAAAAATTAAATTTATCGATAATCGACTAAAAATCACTTGAGTTCATTACTCAAATACTTAGAACTAGAGTCAGACAGACATAAATGCACTACTCAGTTTGGCTGTTTGCTATGTTGGATGTTATTGAAGCCCTCGGTGTTCATGACCATGTGCTAGTCATCGATAGTATTCAATCAAGTCTATTCATTTGATTCAATGTATCTTCAGTAGCAGAGGCATTATATTGTCAGCTATATCAGTGTATCAATTGTGAGTCCTAGTGCTACATTCAGTGAAGCATAAAAGACCGTCACGCACTACAGCTCGCTAAGTTTCTCGACCGACCAGTAGCAGGACTAGAGTTTTGAGGTACCAACTGAACTGGGCAGTCCAGCCTAAATTTCTCACTTACCTCATGTGATGTGGACAGTGAAACAAGAAAGGCAATTGAAAACTATTTATTAATAAGTAGCACCAAAATGACCTATCAGTTTTTGACAGTATTCAATTTATCTAATTCATGGCTTAGCAAAAGCTATTAGAAAACTGATCCCATGCATCCAAGGCTATAGCTATAACAGTAGAACATTTTAGCCACCAGTGTGGTTTGTTGAATGATACTTCGGTGCTTGTACATTTAACCACAGTTTTAGCCTTCCCTGCCACTAGCAGAATGAGATTAATATCATCTCAATTTCAGATTGACGCAATCTATTTTGACTTGCAATATACCCGGCTACAGATCGTTCGAGCTCAAACACCTCTTTAAAAGGTTACTAAGAAGAATAGACGATCCATTAAACTGTTTTTCTTTGAACCTTTTTGTAGAAAGGACCCGTTAGGCCAGCTGCCAATTCGAAGACCTTCCAGTCCGATTGTTCAGCAGTTGAACAATCCAAGGTAAATCGATTTACAATTCCGAAAGAAGAACACTTGTTGCACATCGTAAAAGATATGCAATAAAAAACGAAAGTTACCCCATAAGCTGCGAGCCGTCTGAAAATTTATCACAATGATGCGGTAACACTTGCTGTGGGAGAATTATATTAAATAAATTATACTAGACGGCTCAAAAAAATATTAATGTAATCTTGATACGCTACATACCTTCAAATAACTCACAACATATTTCTGTGTTTCGATAGGCTGAACATTTCAGGTAGAAAACAAGTTTTAGGCAGAACAATACACTAAATTCGACCGATGTTTTATGATAGCTCTAACATTTCACCAATCAGACATCAAACAAAAATTTTTGGAACGAATTTGACTTGGATTACTTATTCAGAGCCCATAAAATCATCCCGCTTCCTGTGAACAGCCAAGCGAAAATTTTACTGGTAAGATTCAATCAAGCACAGAAAGGATTGCTTCTAGGGCGCAAAGTGATGACACCAGGAACTTGTGTTCACGAGGAACGTCGTAATACGTAAGGGCGCTTTCGAACGCCATCAAACACGCAGGATCTACGGCATCTGGTTGGTTTGCACCCCAGTTGTCGTTGACGACTACGTCCTGGCCCTGCACAAGCTCGTTGTTTCTCAGGGAAGTGAACTTGCCGTCTAAAGTTCGATGTATGTCGATGAAGACCCATTTTTCTCTTCGGATGGCAGAACGGCGCGATCCTGATGAAGAGAATTTGAGTGAAACTTGGTCTGGTGGATACACTTGTTCTTCGCAGTTTCTCAATGTACGAGAAATTAGAAAGTTGATCGCGGTCTCGTAGAAAGTTGATCACGGTCTGTGGTCGTATAATTATTGACAAGCGCAGTTGCTTCTCTTAAGCGGCCTTAACGTGTTGAAAATACATAGAACGCCTAGAGTATTGTTATTGCACGTGCTTTCAGGAGTTCTAACAGAATATAGAATTTTTCTTTGCAAAGCTTTCTGCTGACTAATATCGAGCCATAATAGAAGTAAACACTAATTAGCCTGGTAATGACTTGAATTTAGCCAGCAAAAAGACTAGCTAATGAAAATTCAAGACACCAGATAAATCTTCGACCACCGGTACTGTGCAGGATTGTATGCATTGCACATATTCTCTTATATAGTGTTCGCTACATCATGATAAATATATCACTAAATTCTGCATGGAAGAACATTACTGTGTGTTATGGTATAAATAGACGTCTTTATAGTTCTACGTTAGAATCTTGCCTTGAATTTAGTCTTACCTTTAACAATCAAAGGGTGAATGTGTTTTGAAGTACAAAAGAAAAGATGAACTATTAGAATACCCTAAACGGGACGGGATTTGTTATCGAGGCATACTAGGTCCTGACGTTACCTTCATATGAACAGTCCCGAATGTGGTAAGTGGACTGTTCCATAAGCAATTTCGGGGGTAGCCTCAAATGCAACTTCATGGACTGTCTCGTACGCATCTCAATAATTTAATAATTCTCAGTTACGAACAAATTATGAGAGACAGGCTTGTGTGTAATAGAGAATTATTAAACAGGTTTTCTCTTCGGTGAAGATATTTTACAAAAGCGTTGTTTCAAATAAGTGTGAAACTATTTCAAGAATACGGGAAACTTCAATTATAATTTAAGCTTCATTATTTATTCAACCTATTAATAATTCTCAGTGAAAGTAAACGCCATTGAGTCAAAGAGAAATAGAATCACTCATGAAAAAATTATCTTATTTCTAATTCATATCATTGTTAATGGTTTGATGCGAGTCAATTCTCTGAGAGTAATTGCAATCAAATGAGAAACGTCAACAGTGACTCTCAAAATATCATTTTATGATCAGAATGAGTAAAATAATGTGTTACAGTAGACTGATATCACTATGCAATAAATTTCAGGTTTAAAAAGTATATGTTACATTAGACCTGTTTCGGTGTAAAAAACGGTCTCGATTCTGAATCTGACCTATACGATACTGAATCTGACCTCGTATTCCTTCAGATTGGCTACCATTTCCCTATACCATGGACCATATGTTATTATTATTGGTGATGAATGAAAAAACACACCCGTCAATTTAAACAACATTTGTTTTTCTAAGCATCCTATGATGAGTGTGATTTTTTTTATATTCTAGCAGCGGTCTGCCAACGTGTCAGGGTTCCATTTTTCTTTGCAACGTTGCTCCATGACTGAATTATCCTTGTCAAATCTCTCGCCATGTTCATCACTCAATTCACCAAGATTCTCCGCAAAAAATCCATAAGAGAATGGATCGTATGAACATTTAGAGACATGTTACGTCCTATATCATGATATTGATTCAGCAAATTATTCACAATTAATAACTTGCGCATAGTTTTCTGAACGATGTTTTTCCAGGAAGTAATCACAAACTTTTTTGAATGACTCAAAGTCTAGCTTCTCTTGTCTATTGATAATTTTAGCTTGCCTTGGGTGATGGGAATTTCTCTGCAGGACATGCAAATACGGTGGAATACTTGTCCGAGACTTTCACGAATTTATTGCCCAAATGACTTTTAAGTTTTTACTTAACCTTGACTTTTCACCAGGGGTTTGTGCATTATGTTATGTTTTCTTCGTTCAATTTCATCTCGGATCGGCCAGATCTTGCGTACATAATGTTCAGTTCTTGCTATCAAGGTCCATAAGCACTAGAAGCAGCAAACTTGAGTACAGCCATGCTGAAGGCCACTAAGCATGGCAATAACCTTGAAATTCCCATCAATGTGCTAGTATGGTCATCATAGTGCAAACTCGTATTGCTTTCAGATTTTGAAATTAGTTTTTCTTGGTTGCGCTATAAGCTATATAGGAACAGATGGCAGAGTGTTACCGTTGTGTAGCAAAACTGCTTTGTTGCTGTCCTTGGATGCATTAATGAGAAGTCGCCAGTTTGTGTTATATGGTATTTCTAGTGAAAAGCTTAGTGATGTCATTACAGAAGCATACTCGTAAGTCATCCTTCATGGTGAATAATGCAAGCAGCTTTTCAGTACGCTTTCCATATAACGTTATCTTCACTCATTTCTCAAAAAGATTACGTCTGGAAGCTTTGATACCAGCTCATTTTGTCTATGGTTAAATAGAGATCCCTGCACAAGTCATTTACAGTCTGTTTACTCTCGTTTACTCTAACACTGGACTTCTCTTATTAACCATTAGAATATTCATCTTCACCGCTAGAACTCTACATTTTTTAATATGGAGGTTTTGACAAAGGTAAATCTTTTGAGTGCTCTACTGAGAACATTGCTGATTGAAAATTTGGGTAAACAATATGTTTCTTTTTCTTTGCAATGGTACAACCAGGGCTGCCCCACCTTGGGAATTTTCCCCAGATCTTGGGAATTCGGTCATGGCCTGAGGATTTAGGGAATTCGAAACGAAAACGGGAAATATTTAGGGAATTTGGGGTGATTCACAATATATTGTGTGCAAAAACTAAAATTTCTTTAATAATATTTGCTTCTAACAAGTAACAACTAAAATAACCAAAATACAATATAGAAATTGATAAAATCATCAGTACAAGAGGCCTGAGTCAGCTTCTTGAACGCATCATGGTTGAACATCATGGTGGTTTTTACGAGGTCCGAACGAAGCGCACAGTGGAGCAATTACAGCGCCTGGCTCTGTCACTCGTTATTACTGCTGAGGTGCTAAATGCCTTATATAGTGTACACCTGTGGTACTAGCGCTACCGGTAGCGGTGTTTTGTCCTTATTGTTTATCTGTTTGTAGTTAAACCCCATAGAATCACCTAAAAAATGTGGTACAGTTAATATTCAGAGATCATTGGTTGAACGATTCCAAATTCAAAGATTGGCTACAGAAAGGTAAAGATCGAAACCGTGCCAGTCGTAAGTGCTGATATATTATGTTCGAAAGTGTGAACAAGTCTGCCCTATTGAAACAGTAGGAATCCGAAAAACATAAAAAGTTATGGGCTTATGAAGTCGAAAGTTGACATCGCACAATTTTTTACGCCGGAAACGCGTTATGATGACCAATAAATTAAGCGGGACTTTTCTCGCTTGTTGATGAAGCTCATATAAATAAGATAGACAGCGTGTGGAAGTTTTCGCCTAATTGCAGCTGACCTATCAGTAAGGGAATGCCCAATTCCTCAGTATTGGAAATCATTAGGGGAAATGAAAGATGGCTTGGGTATCCCTAATTTGGCATCTTTCCATATTTAATGCTTTGTCTCGATTGCGCTTTCGTCTCCATTTGTTAAAAAGTATTTCCTCTACTTAACTGAATGAAAAAACTAACAATTCCTTAAGACCAGAAACTGCCGAGCACCTCCTTCTTGCTAAGCAGTAATTGGCAAGAAATAATGCGAAGTATGCCAAGTGGGGTTCTGAACTGAGTTTAATAACTGACCTAAGAATTAAGGGGAGCTATCAATCAAAGAGACCAAGATTGACTGAAAAGGATAAAAAAATTAAGAACTCTTGACTTTCGTGCTGGCATTGATGATAAAATTGTGAATAAACCTGAAAATGTATTTAAGATCAACATAAATATCATATTTATCACTTTTGGTAATACCTGGGGAATTTTATCCCGATCTGGGGAAATTTCAGAGGTCAGTCTGGGGACTTTGGAAAAAGTTGACTGGCAGCCCTGGGTACAACCTGTATAGTCTTACTGACAGAAACCGCAGTCATTATTGTAATCTTTCTGTTCACCTCAAATCATTGGCACACCAAGCTTCATGAGAACACTGTGGCAAGTACTCAATGTTTTCATAAATGCAAGACAACACACATGACACACCTTGTACAATTGCTTGATACGGCGTGTGATGCTGCGCTTTTCTTTAGAAAATATTTATTCCCTGTATTTACATAGCAGTATCTGTTTGGATCATTTTTGCACTGTCATGCACTCATTGTTCATTGTTGAAAACATAAAAGATCTGAAAAAATTGTATTGGATACAAACTTCGAAATATTAAGCATTACGTCGTGAATTCAATGAAATGTACGCACCCAATAATAAATTTGTTCAACACTCAAAAATGTTTAAGATATCTGTGGCCATTTTGTATGCAATATGACTTGGGAAATCAATGTATGCCTTTTGTTTACTTAAATTTTTTACAGAGACAATACCGCCAAAAACAAGCCTAATTCAACAAAAAAAGCAACGAGTTACCGAGTTGTTTTTCATATAAAATAGTGACAGATCTCTCTTACTTTTTTGAGTATCGCACAGTGTATTCAGAGTTTAGAATATGCAAACATTTCTGGAATGCAGATAGTATTACCTAAGGAAACATGTGCCAAAAAGCTGAAAATACCTTCAAATACTCCTTAAATTTAGCCACTCGTATTCCTCAAGATTCATGCACTACAGATACTCAAAATACTTTCAACTGATTATCCTAAAGTGATGATTACAGCTGACGTAGGCACCTCAACAGACCACACGCCGTTTACTCACTCACCCTGAGGGAGGCTGGGTATGGCGGAAGATCCATCCCAACGTCGAGGCAGTCTTGTAGCAAATAAAATGGGATCGCAGTGTAAAGGATCAAGAAAAAGTACCGTTTCAGAAATCTATTTGCTTCTACGAGCAAGTTATCAAGAATTTTAAACTGTGTGGAAGCTTTGCGCTTGGCGGCAATGGTACGAGTTGGGGGCAGGCTACACGAGCAGCCACCTCACCCCCCAGGCCCGCCGCTCGCCGTTCCAACTCAATCCACAATCCAAGAACTATAAATCGAGCCGGAACTTTGCGCTTGGCGGCAAATGGTACGAGTTGGGGGGCAGGCTACACGAGCAGCCACCTCACTGCCCAGGCCCGCCGCTCGCCGTTCCCTCCTTGAGTCTCCAAGCACTGGAAGTAAAGAATGAGAGTGAACATACAGGTACTTGATCCTTAATTGCCTGAAAAGAATTTACGTAATTAATTTTAGTTTGTTTGATGAGCCACCATCAAACGCGATCCATCAATATATTGCTCAGAATAATGCGTGATAATGGTTCGAGTCCTAAAGGAAATCTCCATGATATAAATGGCAGGGGTTCGGAAACTTTAGGGGTTTGGCAAGTCCGGCAAGCTTCCTCACCTCAAGGCATAACGCCACGAGATGTAGATCCCCTGGTAGTGGATTTACGTCCGCCTGTCCCCAGTCTGGTAAGTGGACGCAGCGTGGAAGTCCAGCGCCTCCAGCAGGTAAGTGTGGAGCAGCGTGGAAGTCAAGCGCCTCCAGCAGGTAAGTGTGGAGCAGCGTGCTCCCCGTAGATTACGTAGGCTATGGCATTAAATGAGCAGTTTACGCCGATGGTGGTGCCCGATTGGAGGTCTGTGAAAAGTCTGATTATTCGGTGCCAATGCACGCTTAAGTATACTTCTTATCGATCGTCAGTCGCTAAGAAGAACGGAAACTGCCGGGCCAAGAATTTGTTCCCTACATCCTGCCCTTTAAATCATGAAAATAATTTTACTAACCTGATGTTCTTAAATCTAGCTTAAATATAATAGGCGAGCTGGCAGAAGAAAATAAACAAGGCAGCTCGCCGAACTAAGGCTAGAAATTCGTACAAGTTTTAGCTTGAAAACGAAATTAAACAGTTCATATAATCTATGAATTCAAGAATGGATTTATTTAAGGGTTTGAAATATTTTTACCTTACATATCTTGATTCCTAAAAGCTAGTATAATAATAAGATGCATAAAATCAAGATAGTATGCATACTTCATACTCAATTCTTTAATGAGCCCTCCATAACACAGTTCAACTTTATTCTTTTCAGCTTTAAATTGGGAGGTAGAAAGGGAAAAGCCAGTACTTGGGTAGGACTGATGAAGTAAATGCCAATAGATGCAGTATCTTAAGAAATGCAGCAATATACTGACTCATGGCGCGGAGGGTAAGATGTTTTATTATTCGTTCAGGATCTGCGTCGGCCCGGCCACATGTGTCTATGCTATTTGCAGTATAATGCTATCGTGTCATAGAGAGTGCACTGAATATTTTCGTCTGGTTAATTAAGAAAACATATGGGGGCATTAATACCATGTTTGAAAATAGCATGTATGTATGGCCAAACAAGAACAGGGAAAATAAGGCTGCGTCATCGCTTGTACAATAAAATCAAGGTTATACTGTGAGAAAATTTAGGACGCACTATGAAGACCTCTCGTTATCAACGTTTCTCACTTCGATCGTGGTCTTCTTTAAACAAAGTAGTCAGGCAGTGAGAGAGATCTCGCAGCAAGTGCCGTTGTGCTCCTCAATTGTTTTGTTCCTTTTCCTTTCTTTCGCTTACATTTTGTTTAAACGGTGCCGTTATTATTTCATTTTGATTATTTACGTAATGCATGTTCGTGCTCCTGACCAGTCCAGTGATTAGTTCTAGTAAAGCCCGTTGGTGGGCTTTCAAGGTTTTGCCTTGACGGCGTATTAACCTTAACCTTAACCCATAAACTTTAACGTGCCCAAGGGGGCCACTTAACCTGAAACTTAAACGGGCCCAAGGACCACTTAACCTTAAACTTTAACGTGCCCAAGGGCCACTTAACCTTAAACTTTAACGTGCCCAAGGGCCACTTAACCTTAAACTTTAACGTGCCCAAGGGCCACTTAACCTTAAACTTTAACGTGCCCAAGGGCAACTTAACCTTAAACTTTCACGTGCCCAAGGGCCACTTAACCTTAAACTTTAACGTGCCCAAGGGCCACTTAACCTTAGACTTTCACGTGCCCAAGGGCCACTTAAACTTGAACTTTAACGTGCCCAAGGGCCCCTTAACCTTAAACTTTAACGTGCCCAAGGGCCACTTAGCCTTAAACTTTGACGTGCCCAAGGGCCACTTAACTTTAAACCTTAACGTGCCCACGGGACAATTAACCTTAGAACGCGCCTTAAGGCTATTTAACTGCTTGAGTAGACTAGGGTAATTCGTAACCTTAATCGCATGCCTGCGCTGGACTGGCACCTTATACTGATTTCCTCTTAAAATCTCTAAAAGCCGTAGGGCTCTTCTTCGGCATAAAATGAAGTGAGTACTTGACGAAATTCGCCTCTTAAACGAAATTGAAAATTGACGAATAGTACTCTATACGATTATTTCCTCGAATTGAATTTATTTACTCTTCTTTAGGAAAAATCAGCCTTCCATGTAAACTCCTGCCGCCTCTGCTGCATCGGCGCATGTTGCTGGTTTTAATGTCTTCACCTTGTTGGAAAGAGCAAGGCCAAAATAAAGTTTAAGCCTTCGTTTCGTTTCTCGGTAAGAGTTAACTTTGAAATAGTGTAATCTGTTGTCATACGTTCCATATTGCATGAACTTAGTTATTTATTAGATCTTTAATCTATTGATAAGTTTTTCACAGTTGTGTTGGTGCGTTCGCGCTCGCAAGTTCCTTATTCTCGTTTCTCGTTCCTGTTCACTTCGAGAACTGCGAAGCCGTATGGCCGAAGAATTCTTCTTAATAAAAGGATAAAGATTCTGTAAGAGTCGTTTCTCTCTTGTTCCAACAGAGACAATCGCTTTAATTAAAATTGAACGTTTCGACCCCTGAGGTCACCATCAGCAGATTACTGAAAAAACACACGGAAAAATAATTCATACATTGAAGAAAAACAGCGCAAAAATATCGTAAACTGATAAACAGAAGCTATTTTTAAGGGGATCATATGGATTTTTCGACTTTTTTCGCCCGATTTGTTTGAAAATTGGCCATTATATGTATTTTTTGAGAGTAAACTTTTTACTCATGTTACTTTTTCGATTTAGGCCTTATTTTTTCACGAAAAATTAGTTTTTTGTTACATTTTTATGGATATTTCAAAACGTAACTCCTCATTGAGTTTTGATGCTAGAACAAAATAAAACCAGACAGTTTTAGAATCCTTGAAGCATTTCTAACAACAGTACATTAGAAAATTTAGTGATAAGCGATATTTCATCATTACATGAAAAGTACATTATTTTTAGGTTTTGAGATACATCAATTTTTTTCTCAAATTTGGAAAAAAGCCAATGTACTTTTGTTAGAAATGTTTTAAGGATTCTAAAACTGTCTTTGGTTTTGTCCTATCATCAAAACTCAATGAAGCGTCTCGTTTTGAATATTGAAAGTTAAAGGTGTTGGGTATAAGCCATAAAAAAATTTTGGTTGAAGTGTAAAATAATGGAAAATTTATGTAATTGAATGCTGTTTTCATATTTATTTCGATTAACTCCATGCATAACTTCATATTCAGTATGAATTGTAATTTCCATAAATAATAATAAAAATTCCTTTATATAAAAATTATGAAATTTTTTATTTTCAGTCTGATTCTCATGAAATTTGACTATAGTATGTAACTTTCGAAAAAAAAAACAATTTCGTCTGTTCATTTTTTTGATTCAAGCCATAGTTTTTGAAAAAATTGGACATATTGGTTGTATTGTTTATTTGTATTGATATTTCAAAGGAGGACTAGTCATTGAGTTTTTATGCTAGAATAAAACCAAAGACAGTTTTAGAATCCTTGGAACATTTCAAACGAAAGTACAGTTTCAAATTATAAATTTACTGTTTTGTTTTCTTTTTATATGGGGTCGAAATAGGGTCGAAAATTCAAGATATTTGTCCCCTAACCCCCCTTGGGGGCGGATCTATTGTCCGTAGCGCCATGAAATTTTAGGACCGAATAGTCCACCGCCTAAGAGTCCTTTTTGAACAAAAACATGAAAAATGCTCATCGGAGCGACAGGGGTCTGGCAGGGGCATGGGATGATCCCCTTAAAGGTTATGACGACTGCATATCGTCTTGCCCTTTAATAATATAGAATGCATAACATAGAATGCATTGAGATAATAGGAAAAAAATAGCATATATTGCTCACAAATGAAATAAACAGTAAAAATTACCTGTGTGATACCATTTCTTTAATAACTGTTACATAAATGAAATATATATTTTGATAAAAATTACTTTTCGCGTTAGAGTCCTTGATGAGTGTGAACGAAAAAATTGGATCATATGACGTCATTGGAATTGAGATGTAGTTGTATACTAATCTCTAAAATAGCGGTCTTCAAACTACGGCCAAATCGGGGCCGCCAGTGAGATCAATCCGGCTTGCAAAAGCGCGTACTACGAGGCGACTACTTTAGAAATTATTGTTAATGACAGGAAAATTAAAGCAGTTCTTTGAACTCACTTGAGTAATCAGTATGGCTTTAATGCTAGGAAATTTGAAGACCCCGGCTTCAAAACTTTGCTACGGGCCACGAAGTATAGAGAATTAGCTTGTCTACCGTTGGTACGAAGCTCAATGTGTAGTGCTCTCCTATTTTGGTGCGAAAAATTTTGCAATATCATTTCAACGTTCAAAGGTGCTTGCAGCGCACAGCAGTAACTACGTACTCATGCACCACGACTGCCTTTCTTCCAGCTGAACTTTTGAAATGTGGAACAGGGTGATATTTCAATTCTAAATTAAAAATATCTGCCCCAAAAATCATTTTTACTAGGAGGGCCCGTGGAAATTTTACGGACAATGCCATCGTTAAGCTCGGTGGACCCGTTCAGTTTTACAGTACCAATTTCAACATAACAAATTCTAGCCTAACCTATCCTACCATATTTTATCCTATCCTATTCTAATTGAACCGATCCTGATAATATGACAAACATAAAAAATGAGGACCCCTGAACAAATTCTGTCAACATTACCTAACCCATCCTAAACTAAACTATTATAACATATCCTAACCAAAACGATGCCGATTATTCGTCAAATATAAAAAAAACCATGGACCCGTGAAAAAATTCCGTCAATATTACCTAACCTATGCTAACCTAAGCTCTCCTAACCTAACATTTCCTAACCTACCCTAACCGAACATATCCTGATATGTCAAACATTGTCGCGTCTTACAAGACGCGAAATTTTAAAATTTTTATCAGGCAACATTTTGCGGATCCGCGCTGGTCCGCAAGACTGACGCCAGCGTTCTATTTGGTTGAAGTGTGTGGGAGGAACAGGTTCCCGGATAATCTTAAGTTTCTGTGTCTTTTTAGTGTGATATGTCAGAAAATTATTAATCCAAAAGTGTTCTCGAACTAGCTATATCGTCGATCGCCATCAAGTATCTTTGTGTTTGACAGCGGTGAACAGCCGGTTCCTAGAGCATTCAAGGGAGTTTCTGGCAGCCGGCAAACCACCCACATTGAGCCAGACTAGCCGTTGTGATGTTGTGAATCTAGTGCGTTTTATAGCCAGTGTGCTGCAGTGAAATGCTAGAAATAAGTCAGATTCTAGATTAACAGTATTTTAGCAGAACACTGAACGTGTGGTTTTCACAGGCTTGCCTGTTCAATAACTTTGACTCTGAGGTTAGGCTTAATATGTGCATTCTCATGCTAAGGTTTGACAACTCAGATGGTGCACGCTAGAGTGTTTGACAGGTCCAGTGAATGTGTGGTTTTTACAGATTTGCCTGTCAAATAATTTGACTCTAAAGTTGAGCTGAATATTGAACTTCAGTTTAACCCATCACAACTCGAACATGCATAGCTCAAAATTTTATTAAGAAAAAGATACAAAATAAAGTAAAATATTTTGTCAATCTGTTGGCTCCTCACCTATGAGCTGTGCTGGGCAAGTTGCGCCAGTCAGTAAGGTGGAAGCCTAAAGTTAAAGCATTCTCAAAGGTAGACTGAGAATAGGCACAGAAATTTATGATACCACTAGCCCATGTGATTTGTGTTTTCAAGGCGACGTTGGTCAATGTGTACTTGTTGCCCTGTATTTAAATTAAGCCATTTAAAAATTGGCGAGCCGTGTCAAACCTTTTCAGTATTAGGCTGGTCAATGAGATAGCCGTTTTTATTTTTAATAATAGGATTTCTTGACAATGACTGATCTGCTGTAACCTAAGTAGCTTGTCCCTGCGTCAGAGACCTAATCTTTAATCATTTCCCTTCCCACAGGTAGAGCAAAGAAAAATAAGTAGTCATTCCTCTTGTAGGTTGAAATAGGCTATTCCGAGTTTTTCTAGCGTGAGGGACCTTCCCCCACCGTCTGTAAGTATTCTAAAGCGTTGTCAGATTGTTCTATCGAGGATGCAACCGTTGCCTTTGTAGCACTTGATTATGCAAACAGTCGGAGGAAGCCGGTACCTAAATTTAAAATTAGTGTAACGTGCTGTCTTCCTCTGAACACAGTGCACATAACTGATAGCCGAAAGATTATAACAAGTTAACAAGTCTCCATGTAGAGAATGAAATGGGCTTCTTATCTTGAAAGTCTGGGATGTTAAAGTGCTGACTCAGACGCTAAAAACGTTGTAATCAATGTGTGTGTGAGTAGGCTGTCCTCCTTTGGTCCTGTGCGTGTATTACAAATGTGTTTTTTTTAAATGTGTTTTCCAGCAATGTGTTCTTTGGCAGGGTGTTCTTGGCAATGTGTTCCTCGACTAGAGAGATTTATTTTCTTCCCTGTCAATGCAACAGAAACCTTTTCTTGTTTCATGAACTTCTTTCCTAGCTTACTGCTCCTGTGCACCTTGTGCATAGATTCCGCGTACCCTCAACTCCATACTAAATGGTGACTTCCTCTTTCCTCTCTTGGAACATCTTTGTCGTGGTTAAGGGAGGCTAAAACTTTCTTATATAATAACAATAATTGTGTTTTGATTTACCATTGTGCTATGTTGTTAGCAGGGCAGCGAATCCCCTTTTTATGTGCTGCTATTCTCCCATGACAATGTCTCATGGCCACTCTCTTATCGCTCTTCTGTCATTAGAATATCATACCTAGTTCTAGCATTATTTAGTCTCTCTTCGTGTCTTACTCAGCTACCTCTCATATACCTTCGAGGTATGAAATTCCTTTCTTGTTGTGCGGTACCATGTACATTAATTGGTCAGTCGACTATGATCTTAAATTAGGAGTCTTCTTGTCATGCAGTTGCTGGCCCGAGTCTGAACTATACCTGTTTGTGCAGTTTACGGCGTCACGGATACCGAAATAAAGAAAGAGTCACAAGCCCCTTTTTTGTCCGTCCTCGCCCGTTAACCCGCGTTGCTGTAGCGAAGATCATAATCCGCAAAGAAACGCGACAGTAAAAGACGTCAGCGGAAGGTGCCCTTCCACGAAGAAGTCCTCCAAAGAGGAGGCCCACAGCAGATTCTCGGCAGCCCGCGGCGAATATCCGAGACAATAGAAATGAACTTTCTCGGAAGAAAGAACAAGCCTAGACTTCCACAGCTGGAAGACCAGTTCAACACCGAGCTAGCAGCCTTGAACGGTCTCCTGAATGGTGCAGTACCACGAGATCTCAAGACTCCCAGCGAGGTCGACCAAGTGTACTCTGGAATCCGAACAAAGGCTAAGGCCGTCAAGCAGCTCGGAGATCAGATAGTCACGACTCTCGAGAACTTGTAGTGTTCTCCCTCAGGCTGCTTTACACTCCGGGCAGACTATGTAAATATCTTTAGACTTTGTGGTATCTATGCCCGAAGTGAGTGCCTGAGGTGCAAACGAACCCGACAGGATAAGGAATACACAACTGGAATAAAGGCCGTATTATTGAGAAGATCGCCGACAGTATGGCACACGAGGTAAATGATTACAGGCGGTAGTATAGTGCACAAGGACGACTTGGAGGACCGACGGTTGTCGGCAAGTCGCGTCGTGCGTGCCGTCGAGGTGGCGATGGAGGCCGTGAGGCTACTGCTTGCTGAGCAGCCGAGACTAGTGAATGTCAGAGTCACAGGGAGAAGTCTTGTGTAAGCTGATGCTGTGAAGAGGCTCGTTGGAAGACTTGTGTGAGCCGTTGCAGTGAGGAGGCTCGCAGGAAGAAGACTTGTGTAAACATCAGGGTTCCTGCGAGTCGACTGGGTGAGCTCTGCGAACTGTGCGAACTGAACTGCGCTTAGCGCGCTGCTCGTTATACAGGGCTAGTAGCGGCCTCACTGAAGCGAGCTAGCCCTCTGGTTAGAGGACTCGGGGTGGCGCTTATGAAGCAGTTGAGACTCAGTTAAACGTACGTGAGTGTTCAGAGGTGTCGCCTGGATGCTCGGTGCGCGCGGCTTGTAGAGGCTCGGTCCGGCACCCCAGCGCCAGCCTCGAGCGCTGATTGGTCGTTCAGCGAGAGCTCTTCGAGGCAGTGGGGTGGCGCTTTTGTGCTTGTGTGGTGGTGAGCGCGTACAGCTAGGTGGAACCACCACAGGTGCCCCCCTGTTGTTTTTTTATTTTCCGAGTACCTCAGTGGATATTTGACTTTCTTGTTTTTGTTGAGAAGGGCGTTCGTGTGAAGACAGCGTCTCGTCTGAGGTTATTGGAGTGTCGTTAGCCGCTAGAAGATCGTAGGACGGGGGTCTGGTTGGGTGTTTTTCGTCGGGCGGAATTAAGCTGATCGACGAGCAAGTATCGACGAGATACCGAGTATTGTTGGAGTCGGTGGCGTACAGCAAATCTGCTGTGTTTGCCCGTGCGTAGGAGATGGCGCTTACCATCCTGTGCGACCTTCGTTGAGCATAGCTGCATGGTGTTGTGCACTTTCTTGCGCGGTCGCCGAATGTGCGGTGGTAGTAGCAGCGTACTTGGTCGAGCGTGCTTCCTTCGTTTGAGTGTTGAAGGTTTCTAGGTGCCGGAACTTGATTCCGCCAGTTGTCGGCTTTAAGGGTGTCTTCGTGCGAGCGTACTACTCTTCCTAAAATTTTCTTGAGTTCGGCTATTTCTTTCATAGCTGCGTCAAACTCGGCTCTTGACACTGTCGGGGTAGGCGATGGCTTGATCGCGTTTACGGTGACGGGCTTGGCAGTTGTGGCCCGGCACGCGGATTGCCTTGCTGTGACTTGATCTGCAATCTCTCCGTACTCGTCGTCTGTTCTTCCTTTTCCTAAGGCTTCATCATTGGTTGCGCTTCAGTCGGTAATTTTGCGAGATGCATGGATCGGATGACTGAAGGTGGTAGCGGAGCTTGTCTGCAGTTGTTGAGACGCGTCATTTCCAAGAGTTATTCGGATGGCGTGCTGTCTCTGAGCGTTAGTTTGACGATGGCGTCGTAGTTGGTCTCGTCGTCGTGACGAACGAAACGTTTTGTGAGTGCGGCTTTTAGGGCGTCGAATTTACCGTTAGCCGGAGGGTTCAGTAGGATCTCTTGTACTCCGGTGATGATGCGCGTAGGTAGCCCTCCGAGGAGTGCCCCGAACTTTGAAGCGTCGTTGAGATTTGGAATTTGAGCGAGGTAAACTTCGCAGTGGAGGAGCCATCCTTTCATGTCGCCTTCGAAGGCGGGTAAACGGACATCTTTCCAAGCCATGCTCCCACCTGCCGGGTCACTCTGGGGTCAACCAGTGTCGTGTTCTCCATCAGGCTGCTTTACACTCCGGGCAGACTATGTAAATATCTTTAGACTTTGTGGTATCTATGCCCGAAGTGAGTGCCTGAGGTGCAAAGGAACCCGACAGAATAAGGAATACACAACTGGAATAAAGGCCGTATTATTGAGAAGATCGCCGACAGTATGGCACACGAGGTAAATGATTACAGGCGGTAGTATAGTGCACAAGGACGACTTGGAGGACCGACGGTTGTCGGCAAGTCGCGTCGTGCGTGCCGTCGAGGTGGCGATGGAGGCCGTGAGGCTACTGCTTGCTGAGCAGCCAAGACTAGTGAATGTCAGAGTCACAGGGAGAAGTCTTGTGTGAGCTGATGCTGTGAAGAGGCTCGTTGGAAGACTTGTGTGAGCCGTTGCAGTGAGGAGGCTCGCAGGAAGAAGACTTGTGTAAACATCAGGGTTCCTGCGAGTCGACTGGGTGAGCTCTGCGAACTGTGAGAACTGAACTGCGCTTAGCGCGCAGCTCGTTATATAGGGCTGGTAGCGGCCTCACTGAAGCGAGCTAGCCCTCTGGTTAGAGGACTCGGGGTGGCGCTTATGAAGCAGTTGAAACTCAGCTAAACGTACGTGAGTGTTCAGAGGTGTCGCCTGGATGCTCGGTGCGCGCGGCTTGTAGAGGCTCGGTCCGGCACCCCAGCGCCAGCCTCGAGCGCTGATTGGTCGTTCAGCGAGAGCTCTTCGAGGCAGTGGGGTGGCGCTTTTGTGCTTGTGTGGTGGTGAGCGCGTACAGCTAGGTGGAACCACCACAAACTCAGGGGCCACAGCAGAAGCGACGGTAATCAGAGACTCATTGACAAGTGCCAGAGCTCGTAGAAAAGCACTAGCGAGTTCAATGGATCACAGAAACGAGGAGCTCTGGGGGAGCTCGTCACAGAGTGTGGCAAAAGAACCCTCCCAACGCAAGAGTTCGAGGTCAAAGAAAACCTCGTCCAAGAACCAGCAGCAAGGCGCTGCGTATCAGAACAAGCCCTCAAGGTCATTATTGGCTGAGAGCCGGAACGGACACGGTTCCCACCGTCGGGGCAAAGACCAGACCAGCCCCAGCCATCGTCGTCAGAGTCACCAAAGCTCGAGCTATTACAGCCAGAGCCGAGACAGTGAGAGCGATCATAGCCAGAGCCTTCCCAGCGCCAGCTCTCGTCACAAGGACGGTGAGTCCGAGCGCCGCGAACCCCCTAGCCAAGGCAAAAAGCAGATGATTATCGACATCACCGAAGATCCATCGGTGCTGTTGGCACAAATCACCATCGAGAGGTCGAAATTGAGGAATGGGAACCGAACGGAGAATGATCAGCCCTTTGGCGAGGAGAATGTCGAGAGCAAAGATGCTCGCACAGGTGCCTGGGTCGACCAAGCTTTCCAACGCCACGTCGTGGAGCCCGCAGGGGGCGCGACGGCGGTCGCGAACGCTCTACCCCGTGACACCGCCCTCGCACCTCTGATGAACCCTTCCGCACCAGCATTCCAGCCTAGTGCTTCCACCAGCTCACCGGCCGTGGTCTTTGAGAAAAAGGCCACCAGTGATCGACGGAGCTATGAGGCTCTCGATGATCGAAGATTTAAAAAAGGGGGCCAACCAGCCTTACGCGGGAGAGGCTCATCTGTTCCACAGGTGGTTCGATGCTCTCAAGAGAAGAATGGAAAGGCTCGCCGTGGAGCCCATCGACGCCATTGAGATCCTCACAAGCCATACCTGCGGAGAACCGAGGAGCCTGATCAACGATATACTGGCCGCAACGTACCTAGACACAGCGGCCCTGCTCACCCACATCGTCGAACAATTGAAGACTCGCTTCGGCTCTGACGACAGGGTAGCCGACAGCCTGCTCGAACGCCTCGCGCAAACCTAGGACATCAAAGGGTCGAAGGGCGACCGCACGGTCGGTCTCAAGCTGCGGAAGTTCAGCGACGCCTGTCTAGCGATTCATCACACCATGCAACATACCCACGGCCTCTCCTTCATGAACACCGACGTAGGGCTATCCCCCATCGTAGAGAGACTGCCCTTCTTCGTTCTGGATGCCTGGAGAAACGAAAGAAGTAGGCACATAAGATTATCTGGATCGCTACCTGATTTCGCCAGGTTCTGCGAGTTCATCAAAACGCTGTCAGACACCCAGTGCGACAGTTTTGGGGCATCGAACCTCAACTGGGTGAGTAATCGACGCGACACCGCGGCCCCCGCTCGCCCTAGTCCAAGAGCCCCGCGAGTTCTCTACACATCCTCGGAGAATCGACCCGGCAGCTGTGTTCTCCACCAGAGTGCACAGCACGAGACAAGCTCATGCCAAGCGGTGAGAAAAATGGAACCTTAAAAGAAGAAGGAATTCATCCGCGAATATAAGTTGTGTTATCGCTGCCTAGGCACTCACTGGGCCAAATACTGCAATGAAGTTGTGATGTGCGACGACTGCGGAGCCAACAATCATAGCACAACTGCTCACATCAACAGGCGAGCAGCAGGAAATTCGAGTGAAACCACTCGCCAGGAGAGACCCAGTCGAGAACCGAGCGGCGACAGGGCTCAGAGTGAGCTCGGTGAGAGTTTGAGAGCTGTGGCCCTGGCCTCTCGCGTGCCCACAGCCGAGAAGGGTGCATGCAGCAAAGTTGTCCTTGCAGACGTTATCGACGAGAACACGGGTCGGTCGTGCCGCGCCTACGTAATCCTGGACGAGATGAGTACCACTTCCTTCTGCTTTCCTAAGTTGTTGAACGCCATTCGCGTGACAACCCCGGAGACTCACTACGCGCTAGAGACGCTGACCGATCAATCCGCCGTTCGATACGGCAGACGCGTGTAAGGGCTGAAAATAAAGGGAGTGTCTGAAGACCAAACATTCGAGCTCCCACCGATGTTGGAATGCAATTCCATCCCCGACAGAAAACAAGCAGTCGCAACCTATGGACGCGTCGCAAGAACCCCGGAGATATCGCATTTCGCCAACCATTTCCTACCCTTGGACAAACACGCAGAAGTCGCGGTGCTCCTAGGGACGGACTGTGGAGACCTACTCTACAGCCACTCCGACAAACAACGCCGTAAGGCTCCGTTCGTCCACCACACTGCCTTGGGCTGGGCAGTGGTCGGCAAGGTGAACGACGACGTCAGCCCCGAAGGAGAGCACTCTTACACGGTCGCAAGAATCGAAGCCGAAGTCGCCCTCAAAACCCCTGGCCCGGAGACGTGCTTTGAACCGTTTTCAGGGAAAGACGCTATTACCCAGCAGCACAGCGATGAAACCTCTCATCCGCGGCCCCCCGACGACCGCGGAGACTCTGAAAGGATGAAAAACACAAGGGTAGAGGGCGAGAATCAAGCGGAAGCCCCGCCAACGACGAGATTTATCAACCAGTCAGCAACCAACGATGGAATGGTCGCTCTGTGCGATAAAGACAGCGCATCACTGAAGTCCAAGAAGAGACTGAAACGGGAGCTGCCGCACCCCGGTGATCTGAAGAGAAGGTACGACGTGCACTATGCTGAGCGCACATCTGTTGATAAGAGAGCTCGACAGAACGGGCCAAGCAAAGGGGGAGGCAGCCCCGCGGTCCCCGACTCTCCAGGAAACGCCAAGCACCCACCTCCATTATCCCTGAACCAGCCTCTCAGTACCGTCTGCGCGACAAGCTGCCGTCGGAACTCGAAGCATCGGGACGAGCATGACGCACTTGCCGACGCACGAGGAATGCCGAGCAGCGTCGAAAAAGACCAGGAGACGACACCAGGACCCCTGCAGAGGTCCACCACCCGCCAGCGACGGAAAGCGCGACGTTGGTTGGGGAAGCAGAGAGGACTCCTCTACGAGCCACGCCCGCGCAGCAGGTGGAAGGCCACCCACCCGTCGCTGAAGACAACGCCGACGCGTCTCGTGGGGCGAGACGACTGCGATGAGCCCCGTCGAGTGGGGCGCCCCGCCACTGAACTAGCCCTTACCCAGCGCCCCCCCGAAAACAGTTATTGGTGGACAAAGCCACCAAAGGGGGGAGTGTCGCGTCTTACAAGACGCGAAATTTTAAAAATTTTATCAGGCAACATTTTGCGGATCCGCGCTGGTCCGCAAGACTGACTCCAGCGTTCTATTTGGTTGAAGTGTGTGGGAGGAACAGGTTCCCGGATAATCTTAAGTTTCTGTGTTTTTTAGTGTGATATGTCAGAAAATTATTAATCCAAAAGTGTCCTCGAACTAGCTATATCGTCGATCGCCATCAAGTATCTTTGTGTTTGACAGCGGTGAACAGCCGGTTCCTAGAGCATTCAAGGGTGTTTCTGGCAGCCGGCAAACCACCCACATTGAGCCAGACTAGCCGTTGTGATGTTGTGAATCTAGTGCGTTCTATAGCCAATGTGCTGCAATGTAATGCTAGAAATAAGTCAGATTCTAGATTAACAGTATTTTAGCAGAACACTGAATGTGTGGTTTTCACAGGCTTGCCTGTTAAATAACTTTGACTCTGAGGTTAGGCTTGATATGTGCATTCTCATGCTAAGGTTTGACAACTCAGATGGTGCACGCTAGAGTGTTTGACAGGTCCAGTGAATGTGTGGTTTTTACCGATTTGCCTGTCAAATAATTTGACTCTAAAGCTTAGCTGAATATTGAACTTCAGTTTAACCCATCACAACTCGAACATGCATAGCTCAAAATTTTATTAAGAAAAAGATATAAAATAAAGTAAAATATTTTGTGAATCTGTTGGCTCCTCACCTATGAGTTGTGCTGGGCAAGTTGCGCCAGTCAGTAAGGTGGAAGCCTAAAGTTAAAGCATTCTCAAAGGTAGACTGAGAATAGGCACAGAAATTTATGAGACCACTAGCCCATGTGATTTGTGTTTTCAAGGCGACGTTGGTCAATGTGTACTTGTTGCTCTGTATTTAAATTAAGCCATTTAAAAATTGGCGAGCCGTGTCAAACCTTTTCAGTATTAGGCTGGTCAATGAGATAGCCGTTTTTATTTTTAATAATAGGATTTCTTGACAATGACTGATCTGCTGTAACCTAAGTAGCTTGTCCCTGCATCAGAGACCTAACCTTCAATCATTTCCTTTCCCACAGGTAGAGCAAAGAAAAATAAGTAGTCATTCCTCTTGTAGGTTGAAATAGGCTATTCCGAGTTTTTCTAGCGTGAGGGACCTTCCCCCACCGTCTGTAAGTATTCTAAAGCGTTGTCAGATTGTTCTATCGAGGATGCAACCGTTGCCTTTGTAGCATTTGATTATGCAAACAGTCGGAGGAAGCCGGTACCTAAATTTAAAATTAGTGTAACGTGCTGTCTTCCTCTGAACACAGTGCACATATCTGATAGCCTAAAGGTTATAACAAGTTAACAAGTCTCCATGTAGAGAATGAAATGGGCTTCTTATCTTGAAAGTCTGGGATGTTAACGTGCTGACTCAGACGCTAAAAACGTTGTAATCAATGTGTGTGTGAGTAGGCTGTTATCCTTTGATCCTGTGCGTGTATTACAAATGTGTTTTTTTTTAAATGTGTTTTCCAGCAAATGTGTTCTTTGGCAGGGTGTTCTTGGCAATGTGTTCCTCGACTAGAGAGACTTATTTTCTTCCCTGTCAAAGCAACAGAAACCTTTTCTTGTTTCATGAACTTCTTTCCTAGCTTACTGCTCCTGTGCACCTTGTGCATAGATTCCGCGTTCCCTCAACTCCATACTAAATGGTGCCTTCCTCTTTCCTCTCTTGGAACATCTTTTTCGTGCTTAAGGGAGGCTAAAACTTTCTTATATAATAATAATAATAATTGTGTTATGAATTACCATTGTGCTATGTTGTTAGCAGGGCAGCGAATCCCCTTTTTATGTGCTGCTATTCTCCCATGACAATGTCTCATGGCCACTCTCTTATCGCTCTTCTGTCATTAGAATATCATACCTAGTTCTAGCATTATTTAGTCTCTCTTCGTGTCTTACTCAGCTACCTCTCATATACCTTCGAGGTATGAAATTCCTTTCTTGTTATGCGGTACCATATACATTAATTGGTCAGTCGACTATGATCTTAAATTAGGAGTCTTCTTGTCATGCAATTGCTGGCCCGAGTCTGAACTATACCTGTTTGTGCAGTTTACGGCGTCACGGATACCGAAATAAAGAAAGAGTCACCAGCCCCTTTTTTGTCCGTCCTCGCCCGTTAACCCGCGTTGCTGTAGCGAAGATCATAATCCGCAAAGAAACGCAATAAACATAAAAAAACGAGGACCCGTGAAAAATTTCATCAACATTACCTAGCCTATGCTAACCTTACCTATCCTAAACTAACAAATCCTAACCTATCCAATCCTAACATATCGTATCCTAACATATCAATGCATGTAGAGGCGATCTTTTATTGTAACACTAAAAAATTCGGTATCCATGATACCGCAAACTCGGATGAGGAGCGTTACACACGAACTCAGTTTTGAGCGGATCAATATATAGATTCAGAGTTATCATTCCCATTAAAAGACAATTATCTACGATGAAGAATAATGAATAAAAATCAATACAAAATTTAGAGTGAACCTTTGCTAGGAATTTTGCATGAATACACGTTGTAAACATCTTCAAGCTCATAAGAAATTCAAGGAAGGAATGCCAACGCGCTCATGTTCTTCATTTTGAGGATGAGTCGCTGATCACGACAATAAATCTTTATATACAAATGCGGTTATAGCAGATGGTGCTGCATTAATTTTTATTCTGAGTTACATCACTTAATTAACAAGCATTTTTCATTTTTTCCAATCATATCCCTTTACAAAAACGTTTGATATTGCTTTTTACTATTCAAGAGATGCAATATCCAAAGAGCGATATTTTTACTTGATTTATTTGCAAGATTTGAAAATTAATGCACTTCAACTTGTGTTTTATATATAAGTAATTATAAATCTATGCTGAAATACCAATTAGCGATGAAAAGTAACTGCGTGATCTTTGCTCTACAGAAGCTGTATTTTCATATGACTCACTTCCAGGACTGTTTACCGGACTGAAGTTCATGAAGCCTAAATTCTCCACCCCTGTAGCTATCCATCCTGACACCGCCTGCCAGAGATGCGAGGCGGCACCAGGTACAGACCTGTCCACCAACAGGTAGCACGAAGGCGACTGCAAGAAAGATTGTTCGCGTAGATTATTATTTATACTGTTTTAAGTTTATGTCAATGTAAAGTTGAATTCCGCTAGGCTTTCCAATGAAGGAATGTTTCAAACTTTTGAAAGGAAAATTCTCTTCTACTTCGTGGGATAACATAAAATTTCAAACAATTATCTGATACTCACCCATGAACAAAATGTGACTCCTTTCTCAGAATTTTTACAGAAAGAAAATGAAAGAAAAAGAAAAACCGTTTATTTCCAAAACATTATATCCATACATGAGATGCATTACAGCACGTTGGGTTTCAGAAATTTCTTAATATTTGAAACTTCCTTAATTGATACACAAATGTACCAAACGAGACGAACTAATAGACAAACTATACGAAGTGTACTAATAGACAAACTATTCGAGGAGTACTAATAGACAAACTATTCGAGGAGTACTAATAGACAAAGCATACGAAGTGTACTAATAGACAATTTATACGAGACGTACTAATAGACAAACTATACGAGGCATACTAATAGACAAACTATACAAGGCGTACTAACAGACAAACTATACGAAGCATACTAATAGACAAACTATACGAGGCTTACTAATAGACAAACTATACGAAGTGTGCTCACAGATGAATCTTGTCAGGGACTAATTATGTCAAAATATCATCTCTGGGATATTTTATACACTGTCGAGATTCCAGTCATAGCTCTGCCATGTGAGGCGATAACCAGGCTGTTTCCTATATTAAACTCCTGTAAGTAAGGAGCCTTTGCCAACTGATTTCCTTGACTCCTTCTAACAACTGAAAGAATGTTGTTATTGGGAGATTAAATAAAAATACTGCGAAAGCAAACAGAGCTTTGGGATTGGAGATCCTCACATCCACGGTCGATCGAGCCTTAAAGTAAAATACTAATTACTGCTCGAACGATTCCCGAAAGAAAGGAAAAGCAAAACAGGTCATTTCCAATAGATTAAAAACATGAAATATTGATACATTGGTTTTTAAAATACCTTAACATTAAAATCCTTAACTGATAATAACACATTGGTATCGAAATACCCTTGCAAGATGTTGAAACAAAAAAAATATTTACAGAAAACCACAACAAAAGTGAGTTCCCTTCTTTGCTTTATCTGATTTCGACTGTGTATATAAATATAAGTAAATAAGAGAACATAATCCTCGTAACGCTTTGTTGAAAAATGCATAAGTTCGTGCGCACTTATATTGAAATAGAAGCGAAAATCGCATTCAAATACCTCAACTTAGAAAGAAGAAGAAGAAAAACAGTTTATTACCAATAGAGAGGGTGCAAAACATCATTGGCATTTTAAAAAATCTCAAAGTAAGGAAAATACACTTATATGATATACACACATGAGTATTATAATACCCATGTCACTAGTCTGAATAAATGATTGAGGGCAATATATCCCTAGTGCTGTTTAATCTAGATTTGATCATATAACTCCGATTATAAAAGAAAACATGATTCCCGTCACAGCGTATGGTTGAGAATATTCTTTTTGGAGTACGCTTGCAGTGAAATACGAGCTCAGGTATTTGCAGTGTAAGTAATTTGTTGAAACTAAAACGGGTGGATCAAAATAATTCTGCGTCTAAGGCAGCGAAGTCGACATTCAGAACTATTTTTTTTTATTCCTATTCATTCCTACGTATAGACTAGTATTCCAATCAAGGGACCCGGAGAAAATGTTTTTGACCACGCAACGAAATTATGATATTTCCATGCTGATAATATTGCCACAAAACAGTCTACATGAGTCAGAAACATGAAAATGACTATTCTATAACGGTTACCAAGAAATGTACTACATAATTAGAGTGATACGTGAAAGTGACTAACAAGCTAGGGTTGTCATAACATTCTCAAGATCGTATAATGATTTGCATCAAACAAACAAACAAACAAACATCGGCATCTTTGGGATGCTTTATTTCCAATCAAGCATGATACATATGATCTTGAGCATTGGTTTTTCAAATCTCTTATAACTAACACTATATATAGGACACCATGACGGTTCCCCCGTAAAGCCGGTACCCATTTCCGACACCTGGGTTGAGTGGGGTATTGTGCTGGAGCTTTCCCTTGTACCCAACGGGGAAAATCGCCGCGCCGCCGGGATACGAACCCTCGTCTCCAACATACAAGGCCGATCCCTTAACCACTGTGCCACGGCGAGCACTCGAATAGTGCTCGAATCACACAAGACTTACAAGAACATTTTAGGACGTGAATAATAGAAGAACACATTATTGTTCTTTAAAGTTACCAAATTAGAAAAAGTTACGTTATTTTTGAAACATGATGCAAATGTCTTTAATTGCGAAACATAAATAGGTGCAACGACGGTCCAGTCTTAATGCTTGCACAAAAACCGAGAGAACAAGCATAAAAATGTATCCTATAGCTGCTTAATTGAAATTGAATAGTGTTTGTTAATTCATAGAAGCAATAAAGATAAGAACTTTGTTGGGTGAAAACACTTGTGACAGTTTGCACGTACATTGACATATCAGCTTTGGATTTCATGGCATCAGGGAATAAGTTTATAGGTGCATGTTGTGGCAGAAATTCTAAAATATAACTTCGAGTGAGCATGGACAAAAACAGAAAACAAAAATATACATCTATGAAAAATTACACTTAGCTGATTGCTTAAATGAGCACGCTATAACCCAAACACCAATTAAGTTTACAAGACAAATGCAAGTCGATCGATAAGAGATTTTGCAAGAACTGTTGTGGGTAGATGTATGACTGTACAAACATAAACAAATGTACGCACACATTCACACACATATGCGAACAGATGCCAGGGTACAAGCATGAAAATTATGAAAATTACAAATTTGGCTTTTCCAATTAAAAAATTTTCACAAACCGGCAATACTTGATAAGCATCTTATTCGAACATGTATGGGTGATCACACAACAAATTTAATTTTTTACGAATTTTTTAAAGTAATTAAGTGAAAAAGATGAGTTAGGGCAGTGTAACAAGTTGCGAGTGAAAAAGGGCGGTATTTATACTCGTAGTTCATATGCTAGTTGCTAGTTCAGTGCACACAGATATATGTGCGTACGCATTCATAGACAAACACATTCACACGGATACTGGTATACAAGCATGAGTAATATAATAATCATAAGTTTTGTTTTCCGAATTAAAGATTTATTTTTAACACAACGGTCAGTAGTTGATAAGCATCTTAGTAAAACGTATATGAGGGATCATGAAACAAATTTATACTTTATTGCGAGTGCTTTACAATAGTATAGAGAGATGACTTGTTAGGTAATGTTGCAAGTTGAGAGGGAACAGAAAAAGCGGTATTTCACATCCAATCATTTAATTGCCCGTTTATTGCACAAATACATGTATATGTGCATACATATACGCACAGACATAAACATGCACAGTACATATAGTTCATATGCTAAATGCTGGTCCAGTGCACACAGGTATATGCACACATATGCACAGATACACCCATGCACGTATCACGCATATACAAGTAAACGTGTTTGCAAATCCCAACGTATAGAAGATCGAATCATAATACCTAGGCATACTTCACAACTGTTGTGTAATGTCCTGAATTATAAAATAATAAGCAAGGGAGTTTGTTCAGAAATGGAGATATTAAGCAATTGAATGAGATTCGTAAATACTTATTCAGTATGTTCTGTAAATAGAGCTCGTATCTATCCAAGCTGACAATTTTACGTAGGTTTCCAACAACGCCGCAAAAAGGAATCTTGAACCCGAGGATAATGACCGATGAGTGTAGTTGTCTCAAACTATATTCACCGTTGCCGCGGGTCATTGATGTGACTTCTTTATTTCTTCTGCCTTCTTCCGCTGTCGTTGCACTGCAAATCTTCGGAGATGATGCACTATTTAAACTTCCGTACTTGTAGTTAACTTCTCGATCTTGAATTATACTCTCACCACGGCGTGAACTCGTCTTATACTGGCCACCAAATTATATGCAGGCCTGTGAAACGCAGGAGATCTTCTTGGAGGTACTTTATTGAGTAGACCGTAGCAGACGAGGTACAATGGAGGTACGGGAACGATTGAGCGATTTAGCCCAGAGAAATAGCGCTTATCGCTTATAAAGCCTCTGAGGTGCTTAGGGTAGGGGAGCGTGCTCGCACACTGGTTGATACTAAGAACTTCATATATTGACAGTGCATAGCTCAGATCCTTTTTATTTTTTGCGGCTGAGAAATAAAATACATCTTTGAATCTCAATAATGTGTCGGCTCCTCACCCATGAGCTGTGCTGAGCAAGCTGCGCCAGTCAGTAGGGTGGAAGCCATTAACTTTAAACTCTTACTATTCTACGGCTGAATAGGCCGTCGTGCTTCCTTTGAAAATTAACGTGAATGCTAGTTTGCTGTCCCTATTTTAGCGTTGCCTCTGCATCAGAGACCTAACCTTTTCAAAAAACTCCTTTCCAACAGGTAGAGTAAAAAAAACAATAAGATAGTTCTTTTCATTTGTGTAGTTTGAAATAGAAGGACTATATGAAGTGTGAGGATACCGTCCCCCATTGTTTGTGAGTATATATATATTAAGGCGTTGTCGGGTTGTCTCACTGAGGTAAACCCGTGCCCACAGCAGCACTCCATTTATGTGAACTTCATTTGTGCGAACCTTCGTTACACACAGTACGCGCGAATGTACTGTCCCCCCTTGACCACAGCGCATATATTTAACAGTTTAGAAAATTTTACGGAAAGCTAAAGAAATAACTTCCAGGTACATGTTTATAAAGTTGGAGTTTTGTACAATGCTGTGAGCTCCACACAAAGTTTAAAAATCAACAGTAGCATCCATAACGAAATGGTGCTGTTTAAAATGTGTTGCCTAGTTAGAAAGTCGTGCCTTTTTCTGTCCAGATATTCCAATAGCCGTTCATTGTGTTATGTGTTTGGCTTTTGACAATTATCACTGATATGTGCGTGAGTAGACTGTCCTCCTATGATCCTATGTGTGTGTTACGAAATGTGTGTTTACAGAATGTGCTCCCTAGTTAGAAAGTCGTGCCTTTTTCTGTCCAGATATTCCAATAGCTGTCTCACTGTGTTATGTGTATGGCTTTTGACATTTATCATTGATATGTTCATGAGTCCTTACGAGTTGTTCTGAGCGTGGAGTACTATCCGGATTGTTGTTTCCCGGAACTAGAATTCTTGCTAACATGAACCGACACGTGAGCTACCAGGCTCTGGAGACTGGCTTGATAGATCATTGTCATTGAGATACCTTAGTTCTAGCATTGCTTAGTTGCTCTTCATACTTTAATCAGTTACTCCTCATCTATAGCTTTGAACTGTGAGTTTCCTTATGCGGTTAATTCTCGTTTTTGTCCTGAACCTAAAAACGTCCTTGTTATGCAGTTTACGGTGTCAACGGGACCTGATATAAACCTGTAGAGTCTACGAGTCTTTGGAGTCCTTTGATGTCCGTTCAATCGGGTCGGAAGTAGTGAAGACATAAGATCCACCAATCAACCCGATACAATACCCTTTCGTAATACTCATTTGCAAGTGACAAAACTTTATTTGCTTACGTTCAATAAATTATATTTGCATGAACATATTGCTCTTTACAGCACTTTTCAATGTAAAAATTAAATTCTTGCCAATTGGGAAACCTCACATTCAGAAATCTACCCAAGAGATCCCAATGAGAGTCAGAAAACATTTACAGAAAACATGTATGCTACCGTAGCTGCGCCGGCTATGCCAGTGTCAACCCTCCTCCAATGATTTCCCCACCATGCCGGCAAACACAAAAATCTCAATTTAAACAATTTAAACAATTTAAACAATTAATTTACCACAGGTGATACAGAGATAAAATGTTTCTTAAGTCCAGTACAATGGTCAAATTTGAGTATAGCTACCTGTGGGCCCGAATAAGTTCAGTGACTTCTAGGGCATCCTACCAACAAGGTTAGTCTTAGGAGTACAATAATGTTTAACCTAATTCACTTAAACTAGAGACGCATTAGACTGATCAATGAGATAATTAACTCGAAATTAGATACTTCATTTCACAATATAGTTCATATGGACTAGATTTAACAGTATATTCGACAAACGATTCAAGAACAGACTGAAGATCGGCGAAATTAACCAAGGCAAATTACATTATTAGGACCAGTTATGTAGGGGACAAGGTTTGACTCTGTGATCTTACACAACTAGTAATCTGATAGTGAGTGAGACTCAAGATTTTTTTTGAATACCTGATAAGAATTACTTTCACGGATCTCCGCAGGCATTGAGTTCCAAATTTTAGTTCCAACGAAGAGGATACTGTGTTGTGACCGAGCCTTTGAGTGATAAGGAAGCATGAATTTACTCCCATTTCGGGTTAAATGGTCGTGATGACCAGTTTGCGCAGTTAATAGTTGTTTTAGGGTATTGTCGCCATCATTTGTTAATGTTTTGTAAATGAAATTGCAAATGGAGATTTTGTAGAGATCCGAGAGCTTAAGTATTCGTAAATTTTTGAATGAGTCATTTGTGTGAGCATTATATTCTAGATTCTTTACCGCTCTTATGGTTTTTTTTGCAGGGTAAAAATTTTGTTGGTTTTATTTTATCAGTTCCGTGCCATGCTTCTATTCCGTATTGCAAGTATGTTGAAATGAGCGTTCGGTAGAGCATTTGTAAGGCTGTTTCAGGCAGGAAATTTTTAACTTTATTTAGGATTCCGATCGATTTTGATAATTTAAACTAATATGAGCGATGTGCTCTTTAAAGGTTAGATGTTTGTCTATTATGATGCCCAGGAATTTACTTGAGTTGGTTTCTTCGATTTCACCTTCGCCAATTTGAATGCGTGGGAGAGATATATTTTTCTTGTATGAGAATGTGATATATTTTGTTTTATCGATATTAAGGCTTATTTTATTAGCTTTAAGCCACAATGAAACCTTATGAAGTTCATTATTTATACGCTCCGCCATCCTAGCGGGATTTTGGTCTGGAAGGACAGCAGAAAGGGTACTGTCATCGGCAAAAAGTATGAATTTGAAGAATGATGTAGATTTAATGATATCATTGATAAAAATTAGAAATAGGAGAGGCTCAAGGACAGATCCTTGTAGAACCCCATGGCTAATTGTCTGTGGGTCTGATTTTGCGTCGTCAATGACAACGTATTGTTTCCGATTTGCCAAGTATGATCTGAACCAATCATGGGCAGCCCCGCGAATGCCATAACAATGTAGTTTCGAGAGTAATACGTTATGGTCCACACAATCGAATGCTTTTCGAAAGTCAAGAAATACGGAGAAAACAAGCTTTCCTTCATCTATATTAGAATAAAGGTATTGCAAATGATTTAATACAGCTTGTGTCGTAGATTTCTTAGAACGAAAACCGTATTTTTTGTCGTAGAGGAAAGATTTTTGTTCAAAAATACGAATACATTTTTTTATACACAATTTTCTTGAATATTTTGCTAATAATTGGTAGTACAGAGATAGGTCTATAATTGTTAATGCAGTTTTTATCGCCATTTTTAAAAATAGGGGTGACTCTCGCAATTTTTAAAGAGTTGGGGAAGATACCTTGAGAAAGGGATTGGTTGATAATATAAGATATGCACGGTGCTATTATATCAGCGATAGCCTTAAGAACTTTAGCCAAAAAATTTTTCAATCCACTTGATTTATTTTTCAAGTTGTTTATGCACGTAATTACATCGGAGGGATTAGTTGGCGTGAAAAAGAAAGAGTTAGGTTCACGGACATGGTCCATGTATTGCAAGTGGTCTCTGGGTTCACTGAAGACACTATCGGCTATATTTTTTCCTATGTTTACAAAAAAGTTGTTAAACACAGTTGCAATATCTTTTTTCTCGTGGTATTTTACATTTTCGTGAACGACGGACTTAATTGTTTTCGTAGTATTATTATTCGGTTTATAGCATGAATTAAGCAGCCGCCATGATTTTTTAATATCAGTTTTGTATTCAGTAAATTTGCGCGTGAAGTAGTCTCGTTTTGAGGTTCGTATTTGATTTGTCACATGATTCCTGAATCTGTTATACGTTACTTTAGATATTCGCCCTTCGTATAGTGAGGCTAGGTACGCTTGACCTTTCTTTATATTGATCACGATATCTTCAGTAATCCTGGGCTTTTGTCTATTTTTCGGCGTAATTGTGCGGGTCACAAGTATTATCCTTTATCCTTTATCTTATCGTAAACGCAAGTAAAACGGACAACACTGGTTATATGCGGTCGTTATAATTTCAGTAAAATTTAGTATTGCTTCATCAATGTTAATCGCATTATTGTCCCGTTTATAGATGTCTAATGACGGCATTAAATCTTCTAGAACAGTTCGCATTGTTCCCAAGTTGTATTCGTTTACACAACGAAATGAATAAGTATCAGCCTGTGGGCTGGTACAAGGATTATAGACATTTTTCTTGATGAGAAACACCGGGAAATGGTCAGATAAGTCAGAAATTATTATTCCGGTAAGAAAATCAGTTGGATCTAACATAAAAATATTATCGAGTAACGTAGCCGATTCAGAAGCAACACGTGTAGGTTTCGTGATGATTGTAAGGAAGGAGCTAGACTGAAAAACATTTATGAAGTTTGAGATTTGCTCACAGCTATCATATTGTAGAAGATCGTAGTTGAAATCCATCCCCGCAGATTATTATGTCATTATATAGAGACTTGTTGAACTGAGATATTATGCTTTGAAGCTCGTTCAGGAAAGAGACGTTACAAGCTGTTGGGGGCCTATGTACTGTCCCAAGCACAATCCGTTTATCATTTTTCTTTAGTTCTATAAATAAAGTCTCAATATGTTCACAATTCATAGTTGCACTTAAAATGACTTTCGAAGATATATGTTTAGATAAGTACGTACTGATACCACCACCACGTTTGTTACTACGGAGTGAATGATGGCTATAATTGTTTTGAATTTGAATCAGGTCTTTAGATGAGTCGTCTAGCCAACTTTCGGTGAAACTGAGAACATCAAAATTGCTGTTCAGCTCAGTGATAGTACAAGATATTTCATCTATTTTCGGATAAATGGATCTACAGTTCCAACATAATAGAGAAAAATCGTTACAGGTCTTCCTCATCGATTCATTGAATTTTTTAATATTTAGGTATTTACAGTTTCCAGTTTCATTTAGGTTTGGGTGCAGTCTATTCAAATGATTGAAATCTGGATCAATAATGTCGACTATGTCAACATGGTCAGTCATTAGAATTAAGAGACAGTAAGTAAAATGTAACGTAAAAATAAAAA
Organism: Morinoia aosen; assembly: GCA_030386875.1. NCBI lineage: Eukaryota > Metazoa > Arthropoda > Malacostraca > Amphipoda > Talitridae > Morinoia > Morinoia aosen. The sequence continues at coordinate 32,911,831 of CM059563.1, read as the reverse complement.
TGATAAAAACTACAGGATCAAGGTAAAAATAAGGACATTCCTACTTATAATTATATTAAAAAAAGATAAACTAAAAACACACAGAGATTATTAGTCCAAATATGTCTAAAACCTAGTATGATTTCATAAGGAGAACGCAAATTCAGTCCATGAGCAGGAACATTAGGGATCATAAATGGCAAATAATGTAGTTACAAGGCTGTCGTACCAGTGGTTTCCGCATATAACACTTATAAGATGTAGCAAGGACGAAATGGATTTAAAAACGAAGTGACAGTGAAGTTATTTATGGAATTTGAAAATCTTGACTATCTAAATTGTTTCCAGATTCAGAAACATAGACACGAGTTAATTCTGAGCAGCAAGTTCGGTATGAGCATTCGATAAAAAGGAGAAAAGAAAGAAATTGAAAAAAATTTAGTAAGCAGCAAAACAAGGCTGCAAGGTCGACGTGGATGCCTTGAAGAGGTAAAGGTAATTCAATCAAAAATCAAGAAGAAAACATGTGGACAGATATAAAAATAATATTAAACTCAATACGTCAGTCCAAAAAAATACTAATCACGAATAATTTCCTCTGAGGACTTGCCGACATGTTACAACAAGTACTTGTCTAGTTCTTCAGGTGTATTGATGGTTAGAGGTCTCCGAGTTACTTGGCCAGGTATCTTTGGAGAGAAGACGTTAATATTGCCATCCAAACTTCTTGCGGGTCCTATTTGTTCCGGAAATTTTCGTTTGGCCAATCTCAGAGTGTACATTATACTTGCTCGCGAAGGTACTAAGTATTCATTCACGTAGAGTTGTTCCGGTTTTGTCACACGGCAGGCTGTCAGAACTTCTTGCTTCTTTTCGTATTTTCGTAGCTCAAAAGAAATGTTTCTTCTATCGACGTTTCCGGGTGGAGCTTTTTTTCCAATCTACTCGCTGTGGTGATGTCAGAGTTACTCAGGTTGATTTTGAGTTGGTCCTTCAGGAGCTGGCACACCGTTTCTATGCAATTTTCTTCAGGGCGTGATTACGGCAGTTCCCCTGATATAACCAAAGTCCGTTTTTTGTTCTCCAATTCTTCACGTTCTTCTTTCCGTTCGAGTCGCTCTAGACGAGAGACAATGTTATTTATCTTCTTATCTTGCTCTTCAATCCTTACATTTTGATTTGATTCTTTCTTCGTTAGTGTTTCAATCATCGTTTTAAAGTCACTAATTTCGCTTTGAAATTTCTTCATTACTGATTTGAAGAGATCAATTAGGATGGAAACTACTTGCTTAGTCTGTTTCGGCAGGCCTCGTACGTCTGGATAGTCAAGCTCCAGCATACCCTCGCTGTTGTTGTCCTTGGTTGGGCTTGTCGCCATCTTGTGAGAAGGGAGACACTTTCAAAAAGAAGCAAGGGTTGAGTGCTTGTTCTGATGGAATATCACACTTTTTTGTTCGATTTTTTTAATTTGGTTAGATAAAATTTATTCTTGGATCCTCATGGTCTGAGTGGGCACTCTTTTTTGGTTAGAAATGCATGATCATTAACCAGTTGGGCACTTTGTTTCGGAGCAAAGACACAGACGTCCTCACTGCCTCACTGCACTCACTGCAATGTATGCTGATGACGTACAAATTGCCATGACAAGCTCAACAGCGGAGTTAAAAAAACACAAGCCAACGCTGAAAACCTTCTGAGAAATCTGAAATTGTGGTATGACCATAATGGCCTCAAACTTAACGCAAGTAAAACGCAATGCATCATTTTTGGATCACAGAATGCGACTGAAAATTTACCACCATTCAAGCTAACATTTGGAGACAATACAATTGAACCAGTAGATAAGGTTAAAAATCTGGGTGTTTGGTTTGACAAAAATATGACTTTCAATTCACACGTAGAAACGATGTGCAACAAAATTAACGGAACCTTAATGTTCTTTCATCGCATTAAGAACACACTTGACGAAAAATCTAGATTATTAGTGATTCAGTCTTTAGTTTTATCGCGTCTGAACTACTGCAGTCTTGTGTGGGGAGATTTACCTCAATGTCGTCAGGAAGAGTTGCAAAAGTGTATAAACTTCGGCGCCAAAGTGGTGTGCAAAGGAAATTTCAATAAATACGATCATGTCACCCCACTTCTAAGAAAACTCAACTGGATCCCAATACCGAACAGATTCATGATTCAAAAAGCTCGACGAGTATTCTCCTCTCTGTACCTGCCCCAAAGTAATGCAGAGGTGGTAAAATTTTTTTCATCCAATATCCCAAACAAAAGACCAAATCGGAGGAACGATGTTTTAGTCAGTTACCGTTCATCTAACGTGGGACAAAAAGCCGTCTCAGTTTCTTGAGCTTTTTCCCCCTTTTTCCCATATCAAAAACTCTAAAACTGTAAACGAATTTAGAGTACATGTGTCACGTCATTTTTCATCTCGGTCATAGGGCCTGCAGCATTTCGGTGTGAACTTTCCATCTATCAGAAATTTTAATTTTCCTGATATTTCTGTTAGAAAATTAGAAACTATTTCATTTTACGTTTGCTAAGCCATTCGTATATTCATCTTACTTATTTCTGTCGACAACAATGAGCACCACAGCCGTCAGTTCAATGCAGCAGAACGAACGTTCTTTCCATAATTAGGAATATTTCCTCATCTTTATTTTGGTATTTCTTTCTCTTTTCTGTATTAATATTTAACGTCCGTATGACAAATATACCATGAAATACATTTCGTTTGTACACCAATAAACAGGTTTATAGATGTGAGGGTTGTGCAAAGTTTATAATGAATTAAATTTTGGCTAACGTTGTCTCGCTATTTCAAAATCATTCTCGAAGATGTTTTCAATCGATTTTTGGCTGAGCTGGGGGGAAGGGGTAATTTAAGCATTTCATTTAGTCTTTTTATTTTTTTTTCCGTGCGTTCAGTGCACACTAGCACTGAACTTTCAAATCGGGAAAAACTCTAAATTTCTGTAATTAAAATTATCACTTTGGATCATTGTCTAATCTACCTATATGCGCCAAATTTTGGGAATATTCTCCACTCAGATGTGATATCCGGCCACAATGTTACTCCATTTTTTCCCATGTACACATGTCCGCATAATGCTGAAGAGTTGTGTTGTTTCTTGACTGTAACCTGAGTTTTCTTAAAAATTTCTATGAAGAAGTTAAAAACCAGTTCATTTTTATGTTTTCGAAGTCTTCTTTGCTTTTAGGTATTTTTTTTTTTGTTTTTGCGAAAAATTTCTTAGGATTACAGTGAGCTCAACTGTCATTTTCTGTGTAGTAGATGGTAGGTTGTTTTTATCTTTTTATTTTATTTCACATAAGTATTTTTTTTCTTATATTTCATTTTCAATAAGTATATATATTAATATGTGTGTACGTGTGTAGATATATATATGTATCTACATAAATAGGTATACATGTTTCTATTTCATTTCTTTACGCAAAAACCATCCGGTTAATAAATGTTATTGCACTAGCGAAACGATTAAAAAATAGATCTATCACTTCCCCAGAGGGCGTTTCTGTGAATCGGATTAATGACAAATATAAATAATGAAATGAAGTGCAATTTGAGCATATGAACCGTGATAAAATTATCTTTCTGTCCGTATGTTGTACAAGCTGTGAATTTTGATGTCGAGTATATGTTTGTTTACCCACTTCTGCCAATATTTTGTAGATATTTGTCAATCATGAGTGGTAACCGGCTTACACTGTAACTCCATTTTATCCCATGTACCCATGTCCGGTTGATGTTGTGGTGAATATCGAAAAGATATGAAATACGTTTTTGATGGTGATAGGGCTTTGCATATTTTTAGGGTATATTTTTTATTTCTCATTCAACTACCCTTGACAGAGATAGACTATTGGCATGCCATGTATGGTTTGTCTATTAGTACGCCTCGTATATTTTGCCTATTAATATGCCTCGTATGGTCTATCTATTTGTACACCTCTGATAGCTTGTCTATTAGTACACCTCGTATAGTTTACCTATTATTATGCCTCGTATGGCTTATCTATTTGTACACCTCGGATGGTTTGTCAATTAGTACTCCTAGTATAGAACTTTTGTTAGACTATTAGCACACCACGAATGGTTTGTCTATTAGTACTCCTCGTATATTTTGTCAATTAATATGCCTCGTACGGTCTATCTATTTGTACACCTCTGATAGTTTGTCTATTAGTACACCTCGTATAGTTTGTCTATTATTATGCCTCGTATGGCTTATCTACTTGTACACCTCGGATGGTTTGTCAATTTGTATTACTCGTATGGAACATTTGTTTTAGGATGTCCCATAATAAGAAACTTTTAAAAGCCAATATGTTGGCATGTATCTCATGTGGCAACTTGGAAAAAAACATTTTTTTTCTTTCTTTCTTTTCTTTAGATCTCAATGGCGATGTCAATGATGAGTGTAGCCGATTTCATCAGTGTCTGTTTGACTTGTATGAGAAAGCATGTCCAATTAGGACAAAAAATTGTCCCGTAAACGCATTAAAAGCCCATGGCTGACTACTGATATTATCCGAAGCATCAACAGAAAGCATGGCATAAACAGGTTATATATGGGAGGCCTGTGTCACCTAAACACGTATAAAAGTTGCCGAAATAGAGTATCAAATGAAATCAAAAGAGCCAAAACATTGTACTTTCATGATCGATTAAATTCATGTGTCTCAAATGCTAAACTGACGTGGAAGTGCATAAATAGCATACTGCGTGGTGGTGACAGATCGTCGGGGGATACTGTTTTGAGAGATGACAACGGTACATTGATCGATTCACCGTCGGAGGTAGCGGACAAATTCAATGAATACTTTGTGACTGTGGCTGCTAGGCTTGAGACGGGTGTTATCAGGTCTGATATTGATCCCACGTCCTACTTGCACCGTCTGCGTAATTCCTTTGGTTACCTTCCAACTGAGGAATGTGAATGTCAGGCCGCACAGGGGTTGTCGAGCCTTTTTGTGTTAGTTACCCATAATCTTAAGTATTTTCTTCATGTGTCCAGCTCTCTGAACGCCGACTTATCTATTTCCCCGCGCTGATGTTGCGTTTGTGCATTTACTTTAGTTAGCCCTTAAATATCATTTGTATTACATGTCGATATTCCAATGTTTCTTGTGTTATCTAGCTAAATACGACTAATATTTTAAATGCAATTTTGAGTGTTGTACCCTGTTATGCAGTAGCTCACGTCTGTACGCACTATTTTTGCAATAGAAAATAAATCACCGTCTTTGTTAAAATATATCAGTGTATGTGATAGGGACTTCGAAGAGATTCAGCACTAAACTAGTCACACTCTGAGATCGAAAGAGTTTCCTTTCTTCTTGTTGACACAGGCTTTAGTCTTATACGACACCTCGCCTAATAAGGGGTTTGAGGAGCCACCTCGGAAGGAAGAACTATTTCGCATAGTTTGTCGATAGGAAGACGCTGTCGCAGTTCGGCACAAACAGAATTCACTTCTGTCGCCCTAGCGGTCTCATACGGCGCAGACAGTTGCTCGTCTTCCTAACGGTACCACCGTAGTTCGGCACCAACAGAATTTACTTCTGTTGCCCTAGCGGACTTATTACGGCGTAGGTGGTACCCACACACACACCTCACCCTAGCGGTACCACCGTAGTTCGGCACATAACAGAATTTACTTCTGTTGCCCTAGCGGACTGAATACGGCGCAGGTGGTACCCACACTAACCTCACCCCCCACACACAGCGGTACCGCCGTAGTGCGGCACTAACAGAATTTACTTCTGTTGCCCTAGCGGACTGATTACGGCGTAGGCGGTACCCACACGAACCTCAGGAAGGGCAGCTGCGAAGAAAAGCTAGCGCCCCGGAAAAGGTGGCTGTACAGAAGACAGCCCCTTTTCCACGAACCCTCACGTCGACCGCACGACGGTATCGACATATTCTGGCGCCCGAACAGGGACCCAGAAGCTTTGCGCGACTACCAACGTTGTCTGGGATTTCTGGGTTCTAATCAACTACGCGGACACCGCATCACTTAAACAAGATGAACCTCGTCGCTCAAGCTCGAGAATACGTCGAAGCCCTCGGCCTCACTCCCACCGATGCGGAGTACCGGGAAGAATTTACCAGCCGCCTGAGGCATTTGGAAGAAGCCGCAGAACGAGCAGCGGAACGAGAAGCAGCACAACGAGACCACGAGCTCAGACTCCGACAACTCGATGCTCAAATCGCTCCCCAAAATGCTAGAGTGAAAATACCTCCACCGGCTCCATTCGATCCCACGAAAGAAAGGATGGACGAATTCTTGCAACGCTTCTGCACTCACACCACAGCGATGGGATTTACTGAAGTCGATGCTGTTGTCATGCTCCATAATTTGATCACACCGAAGGAACGTCGACTCATCGATACCCTGCCCGCAGCAGATCGCTTCAAGCTTCCTGAAATTAAATTGCTCCTACTAGATGCTCATAAAGTTACTCCGGCAAAACTACGTGCCAACTACTACGAATTGAAGCCAGAAGAAGGCGACAATATGTCACGTTACCTACGGCGACTCGAACAATCCTTTGACGCTTGGTTAAAAGGATGCAACATCGAAGCCAACTACAAGACTCTTCGTGACTTCCTAATTGTTGACCGAGCTTATTCAAGCTTGCCGCCCTTCCTCGCTACTCAGTTGCGTGACAGGGGTGGTTACACAGTCGCAAGCCTAGGAGAGCAAGGTGATAGCTTCTTACAAGCAAGACCTCATACATCGCTCCATCAGCTTTGTAAGGGTCGCACACTGACATCATCGACGGATGCGGGCCCTCCAGCACTCAAAGCATCAGGAGCACCAGAGCGACGCGCGACATTTCCTGTCCGAGCCCCGAGCACTCCAGCAAGATCACCCAACTCCAGCAACAACTCTCGAGGAACGCCGCCAAGAACTTCTAGCACACGTGGTGGTCCCACCCGCTCAGGATCGGTCAACACTCCGCAGCGCGAACAACGAGGACCTTACAATGGATTTTACTGTACTTTTCATGGCCCCAACCAATCGAATTCCAGTGGCGAGTGCCGCCAATTGCAGAGGAGGCAAGGTGATGGTCACAGTAATGGAGCAGCCCATGCAAGCCCACCTATCTCCAGTACTACCGCTCGAGTAAACAATCTAGCAACGCATGAAGAAGCAGATGAATACGACGATATTCCCCCAGTCGCATGCAATCACATCGCCTCGAACAAGCTGATCGAATTGGGACAGCTGAAAACATGCTCTGGCACCGTGAACCAACAACCCGCTCAAGTACTACTCGATGGAGGAGCAACGGCGGTCTTCGTCAAGAAGGCTCTCGTCCCAGCTGACGCCATTTTGAAGAAGGAAATTACCGTACGGCTGGCCAACAATCACTCTTTCGAAGCGCCTCTGGCCCGGGTCTCTCTCGTTAGCCCCTATTACCACGGAGAGGTGACAGCCGTAGCCATGGAAGAGCTCTCCCATGATGTCATCCTCGGCCGAGTCCCCGGAACCACCTCCTTCGAAGAACATATGACCGACTATGAAGAGCAACCAGTTGCTGCAGAAGTCTCTCACGTTGTCACAAGGGCAGCAGCAAAAGCGATCGAAGATCCCCCTGCCGCACCAAGCACTGTCGATATATTGCAACACAACAAAGAAGACATCAAGAAATTACAGCGGGAGTGCAAAACATTGCAGCTTTTATTCAAGAAAGTTGACACCGGCAAAGAAGAAACGCACAAGGATGGCAGAGTCATTACCTTTGAACTCCATGACGGCGTTCTCCATCGGAAAACGTTACGAGACGGTCAGGAAACCCATCAACTTGTAGCCCCTGCAAGCGTGCGCCCACAAATCTTGGAAATGGCTCACGACAATCCACTTGCTGGCCATTATTCCCAAAAGAAGACTCAGGCTCGACTAGAACGCGATTTTTATTGGCCGTCCCTAGCAAAAGATGTGGTCCAATACTGTCACTCCTGCCATACCTGCCAGACGCACGCTCCATCTCGACCAAGAAAGGCACCTATCTCAACCCCACCGATCACCACTCCATTCTCCGCGCTCAGTGTTGATTTGGTAGGCCCATTACAACCAGCTTCGGTACGTGGCCACCGATACATTCTCACCGTGGTGGACCAAGCAACTCGGTACGCAGACGCAGCCCCGCTCAGACATATAGATGCAGAAACAGTCGCCCAGGAGCTACTCGAAATCTGCAGAAGAGTTGGTTTCCCTCACACGCTAACAAGCGACAACGGCACTCAGTTCACAGCTGCAACCTTCGAAGCTTTCCTGAAACTCGTCGGTATCTAGCACCGATTGCCGCCATTATACCATGCCCAATCGAACGGCATAGTCGAACGCTTCAATGGTACGCTCAAAGTCATGTTGCGGAAGTTAGCCGTAGAACAGCCGCGAGATTGGAACCTGTATCTGCCTTCACTCCTTTTTGCTTATCGAGACGCTCCTCAGGCCTCAACCGGGTATTCTCCTTTCGAACTCATCTACGGCTATCGCGTCCGTGGACCTTTAACCGTGCTCAAGGAATGCTGGACCGATGGTAGCTTGCAAGACGACACGAGCACTGCTCAGTATTTGATGGAAATGAAGCACCGATTGAAAGAAACATGTAAAATCGCTCGCGAGAATCTAAACAGGAGCCAAGAGAAAAGCGCCAAGTTCTTCAACAGACGTACCAAGATGCGAACTCTAAAGCAAGGAGATAAAGTCCTCGTATTTCTGCCCGATTCTCGAAAGAAGCTACTTATGACTTGGAAAGGTCCCTATACAGTGAAATCACGCCTGGGAACCTATACCTATACATTGGACGTGGATGGAAACAACAAAGTCTATCACATCAACCTCCTTCGCCAGTACCACGACCGGGAGCAGCAAAGTTCCGCCTCACCAAGCGAGAAAGATCGCGAGGAGGACGACGAGAGAGTAGAGGAAGCATTTGCAGCGGTTGGCCTCGCCCTAGAACCTACCTGCGAAGAAGAAGAACTCGACCGGAAAGAACCAGAGATACCGTCACCCGTTGGAGAAACCATTGAAGACTGTCTCATCTCCTCTACGTTGACTACAACACAACGCTCAGAACTCCAGGAACTACTTGAAGAATATCGCGATCTTTTCACAGATACTCCCGGAAGAACCAGCACGGCAGTTCATGAAATAAAATTGAAGGACCCTTCCAGTTTTCGACTTCAACATTCGTATCCACTTCCCTTAGCGCTAGAGCCTGAACTGCGGTCAAGTTTAGAGAAGTGGATGAAGATGGGAATCGTGATGCCATCCACATCACCTTACTATTCACCGCTCCTTGCTGTCCGGAAGAAAGACGGAACCCACCGATTTTGTCTGGACTGCAGGCACCTCAACAGCCAGACAGTATTCGATGCCGAGCCGATAGCAGACACCACTGCTATTTTCACCAATTTAGCTGGCAAAACAATATTCAGCAAAATGGATCTGACCAGTGGATATTGGCAAGTACCTCTACACCCTGAGTCCCGCCAATACACCGCCTTCAAAACTAGGTCTGGCCTCTATGAATTCAACGTACTGCCTTTCGGCCTAGCAAATGCTCCAGCCACTTTTTCCCGCCTTATACGTCAAGTCACTGCAGGACTGCAAGACACCGAGGTCTACATGGACGACATCTTAATCGCCTCGACAACCTGGGAAGATCATTGCACAGCATTAGCTAAACTGTTCGAAGCTCTCTCTCGACATGGCCTTAAAGCTAAGCCGTCCAAATGCGAATTCGGATTTGACAGCCTCCAGTATTTGGGTCATCAACTGAGCAGTAATCAGATCCAGCCTCTGGAGAACCGAGTCGAAGCCTTGAAATCGGCCCCACTCCCAAAAACCAAACGGGAGCTCCGACGTTTTCTCGGTACAGTTGGGTTCTACCAACAGTACATTCCTAACTACTCTCAACTGACATCTAAACTCCATGATTTCCTAAAGAAGAACTCCCCAGAACAAATACCTTGGACCGATACAACAGAAGATCTGTTCGAAAGTTTGAAGACAGCGTTAGTCAAGAGACCGGTCTTACAGTTACCAGACCCCAGATGTCCTTTCATTCTGAGGACAGATGCCTCCCAAACTGGACTTGGAGCAGCTCTCCTCCAGCCAAGCAAACGAGACTTCCGTCACTACGCGCCGGTAGCATATGCTTCACGTCGACTGAGAGGAGCAGAAATAAACTATTCTACCATTGAAAAAGAAGCGTTAAGCATCTACTGGGCTCTACAGAAATTTGAGGTCTACCTGTATGGACGAGAATTTGTGTTACAAACCGACCATCGACCGCTCCTTTATTTGCAACAGGCAGACAAGTTGAACCCCCGATTGAAACGCTGGGCTTTGTATTTCAGCCTTTTCAGGTTCCGAGCCGAACACCTTCCGGGAGTCGACAACCACCTTGCAGATTTCCTGTCTCGGCTATCGTAGCAGAGACACCCTCCCCCGGGCGTGCCAGGCCGCACAGGGGTTGTCGAGCCTTTTTGTGTTAGTTACCCATAATCTTAAGTATTTTCTTCATGTGTCCAGCTCTCTGAACGCCGACTTATCTATTTCCCCGCGCTGATGTTGCGTTTGTGCATTTACTTTAGTTAACCCTTAAATATCATTTGTATTACATGTCGATATTCCAATGTTTCTTGTGTTATCTAGCTAAATACGACTAATATTTTAAATGCAATTTTGAGTGTTGTACCCTGTTATGCAGTAGCTCACGTCTGTACGCACTATTTTTGCAATAGAAAATAAATCACCGTCTTTGTTAAAATATATCAGTGTATGTGATAGGGACTTCAAAGAGATTCAGCATTAAATAAGTTACACCCTGAGGTCGAAAGAGTTTCCTTGCTTCTTGTTGACACAGGCTTTAGTCTTATACGACACCGCGCCTAATAAGGGGTTTAAGGAGCCACCTCGGAAGGACGAATTATTTCGCATAGTTTGTCGATAGGAAGACGCTGTCGCAGTTCGGCACTAACAGAATTCACTTCTGTTGCCCTAGCGGTCTCATACGGCGCAGACAGTTGCTTGTCTTCCTAACGGTACCACCGTAGTTCGGCACTAACAGAATTTACTTCTATTGCCCTAGCGGACTTATTACGGCGTAGGTGGTACCCACACACACACCTCACCCTAGCGGTACCACCGTAGTTCGGCACATAACAAAATTTACTTCTGTTGCCCTAGCGGACTGAATACGGCGCAGGTGGTACCCACACTAACCTCACCCCCACACACAGCGGTACCGCCGTAGTTCGGCTCTAACAGAATTTACTTCTGTTGCCCTAGCGGACTGATTACGGCGTAGGCGGTACCCACACGAACCTCAGGAAGGGCAGCTGCGAAGAAAAGCTAGCGCCCCGGAAAAGGTAGCTGTACAGAAGACAGCCCCTTTTCCACGAACTTTCACGTCGACCGCACGACGGTATCGGCAGTGAAATTATTGGCATAGTTAACTCATTTAAAACTAAATCAAGTAATATCATATCCATCCCAATCTGTGCTTGCAAAGCCATGCCTAGGGGTATTTCTGCTGTTTTATCCGATCTGATTAATTTTTCTGTTACTAGGGGTGTTTTTCCGAACTGCCTTAAAATAGCTCGAGTAATTCCAATCCATAAGAAAGGATCGAAATATTCTATTTCCAATTATAGATTAATTCCAGCAATGTGCATTTTGAGTAAAACCTTTGAGCGCGCAATGTACTCCAGAATGTCTAAATTTCTTTCTACATTTCGTGTGTTATTTCCCCATGTGCTCTCCGTGGTACAGTGGTTAAGGGATCGGGGTCGTATGTTGGAGTCGCGGGTTCGTATCCCGGCGCTGGCGCGGAGATTTTCCCCGTTGGGTATAAGGGAAAGCTCAAGCACAATACCCCACTCAACCCAGGTGTTGGAAATGGGTACCGGCTTTACGGGGGAACCGTAATGGTGTCCTATATATAGGGTTAGTTATAAGACATTTGAAAAACCAATGCTAAGATCATATGTATCAGGCTTGATTGGAAATAAAGCATCCCAAAGATGCCGATGTTAACCTTTAACCTTTCATCAGTTCGGTTTTCGGAGAAATTGCTCAACGTATGACGCGCTAAACATGTTCTGCGATTCAATTTTTTCTTCTTTGAGCAATAAGGAATATGTTATTTCAGTGTTCCTTGACTTCTCGAAAGCGTTTGATACCATTAATCATGATATACTAGTGAAAAAACTTGAAGCCCTGGGGTTCCGCTCTAATATTCTTCACTGGTTGCAGTCCTATCTAAGTGGCTGCCATCAGTATGTTAGTGTTTCTGGTTGTTCATCTAGTCTCCGGAAGATCTGTTGTGGGGTTCCTCAGGGCTCCATTCTGGGACCTCTACTTTTCCTTATTTATATCAATGATATGCGAAATTCTAGCGAAAATCTTACCTTGATTCACTTTGTGGATGACACAACTGTGTTTGCAGCGGGTCCAGAACCAGAGCCATTGGGTGAATTAGTAGATAGTCAACTAATCGGGATTGTTTGATGGTTGTGCTGTAATAGATTGTCCCTGAATATTGATAAAACTTCATATCTGGTATTTTCTAACAGGGATAAGTCAATGGTTCGACAGATCTGTATCCGTGATGTACCAATAGCACTGTCCAGTGAATGTAAACTCTTAGGAGTAATTCTTGTTGACAGACTTAGTTTTGTTAACCATATGGGAGGGGTTTGTAATAAGATAGGCAGATCTGTTGGCATTCTACGCAAACTGTCGCACATTATCTTGCCTCGTGTTCTGAGAATGTTATATTTTTCTTTAGTTTATCCACACTTGATATACGGCATTGTGGTGTGGAGTGGTTTGAGTCGGACTCAGTTGTCTAAGCTCCGACGGTTGCATGATTGATCGATTAAGGTTTTGTCACCTGGATAGAGTAGTAATAGTGATATCAATGAGTTGTACCGCAGGGCCAGAATTCTCACCGTTGAACAAATTCACGAGTATTTTGTGCTCGTAACCTTCTTCAAGTACTACAGGGATGATAGAGCGAGCTACCTTGCGGAAAAACTCTCTGAGCTGGAAGTGCGTCACTGTCATTACACGCGATTTGAAGGTGACCTTTACTTGAATATTCCCAAATTCTCTCTCAATGTATGCTCAAAATCTTTTTTATATCAGTCAGTTAAATAGTGGAAAAGCCTGCCTTTCTGTCTCAAATCTTTAAATAATTTGTACGAGTTCCAGCGTGGTCTGAAGTCGAGATTGTTTGGTGGCTAGAGATTAAAATTTCTTTAATGTCATGTCAAAACTATTAGAGAAAGTGGTGACAAATCAACTGTCGTTTCACCTGGACGAGTCAAATCTACTCCACCAAAATCAATATGCCTATAGAAGAAATACTAGCACTCAAGACGCTCTGCTCAATATCTCTGAAAAAATATACAGTGACATCGATCAAAAGAATGTAACACTCTTGCTGCTACTCGATCTCTCTAAGGCGTTCGATAGCGTCGAACATGATAGACTTCTACGTAAAATACTGAACTTGGGAAAAGACACGCATTGTTTTGAAAGTTAGTTGTCAAATCGATCTCATGCAGTCCGCATGGAAAACAAATTGTCCCCATTCATTCAAAACAATTTTGGTGTTCCCCAAGGATCCATTCTTGGTCCGCTACTGTTTTCTATTTTCATTAATGATTTCCCTCCAATGCCTTCTAACACACGGATCTCAATGTATGCAGATGATGTTCAAATTGCAATAACAAGTTCTGTATCGGAAATACCACAGACGCAAATTAAAGCCGAAACTTTACTGACTAGCCTGAAATCATGGTACGACCGAAATGGTCTTAAATTAAATGCTAATAAAACACAATGCATTATTTTTGGATCCAAAGATGCAATTAAAAAAACTTCAGATCTTACTCTTGCAGTTGGAAATGATAAAATAAATGCATCAGAAAAAGTTGAAAATCTAGGAATCTGGTTCGATAGAAATATGTCCTTCAAATCTCACGTTGAGACTACTTGCAACAAAATCTACGGAACTTTAATGTTTTTTCATCGTATTAAAAGTATGCTAGACGAAAAATCCAGATTATTAGCAATTCAATCCCTTGTGTTATCGCGCATTGACTACTGCAGCCTAGTATGGGGAGACTTACCTAAATACCTTGAAAGGGACTTACAAAAGTGCATGAATTTTGCAGCGAAGGTGGTATGCAACGGTTATTTCAAAAGAAGTGATCACGTAACCCTTCCCCTCAATAAACTCGGCTGGATTCCTATCCAAGAAAGGCTCCTCATGCAGAAGGCCCAATACGTATTCTCCTTGTTATATCTTCCTCAGAGCAATGCTTAGATAGTGTGTTTCCATCCACCCACTGTAACCAATCAAAAACCGAATAGAAACAATAATGTGTTAGTCAACTATCGTTCATCTCACTTAGGGCAGAAGGCTCTGTCCATATCAGGCGCCTTACTGTGGAACAAACTTCCCCTGAGTATTAAAGTCCCTCAAAGACCGAGAGAATTTAAAGCCAAAATAACTCGTCATCTTGTGTCTCAAGAATAATTCTTAGTTACAGAACACACAAAATAAGTACTGTCGAATCTCATTTGCCTGGTATCTCCATTGCTCAAAAATCTCCCTCGCTTATTGTTTTATAATACAAGATATCACACAACAGTTTTAAAGTATGCGTAGGTATTGTGATACGCTGCCATTTGCAAACATGCTTACTTGAATATGTGTGTACGTATATAGGTGTATGTGGGCATATGGGTGTGCATATGTCCACGTACACCTGTATGCACTAGAGTAGATAAACCAAACGAAAGTTGCATTTTATGTCATTCCTCTCCATTTCTGTGCAAGCATCAAACTAGACCGTCACGGTACCTATGTGTGTGTGTGCTTATCAATTGCAGACATTCTGCACACCATATTACGAAGGTAATGTGATTTTCTTTCTAAAATGAAATTGTAAAGCATCCATGTAAAAAAAACAATAAATTCGTTGTGTGATCATCCATTTATACTGCAGTATTACGCTTATAGTTATATGCTTATAATAATGTGATCCCTATGTTTGTTTATAAATTGCCGACAATTTGCGCAATATTTCAAAGATAATGTGATTTTTTTTCTAATATGAAACCTTTATAGGACATTAATGTTTTCTTTCTTATTCACGTCCCACAATCGTTTTCCTGTTTCAGACTTAGGTAGACTGTTTTGTGCCACTATTTTTAGTACGAAATTTTATAAAATTCATGCCATAATAAAAGATATTTTCTCCGTTTCCCTCGATTGGAATTTCTGGTTTATACTGACTGGTTTACGCTGATATTCGCGGACATGCTTACTTGTATATATGTGTACGTGTGCACGCTATGCGTATGACACTAAATAGAATGCGTATGTATTGCCTCGATGCATAGAAATGCATTTGTGTATCCTTACGAGTTTGGTGTAGGTATGTGCGTGCACGTGGCACAGCGGTTAAGGGATCGGACTTGTATGCTGGAAGTCGCGGGTTCGTTCCCAGCGCTGGCGCGGAGATTTTCCCCGTTGGGTATAAGGGAAACCTCAAAAGCACAATACCCCACTCAACCCAGGTGTCGGAAATGGGTACCGGCTTTACGGGGGAACCGTCATGGTGTCCTATATATAGGGTTAGTTATAAGACATTTGAAAAACCAATGCTAAGATCATATGTATCAGGCTTGATTGGAAATACAGCATCCCAAAGATGCCGATGTTAACCTTAACCTTATGTGTATGTGTATATATTTGCGTGTATAAGTGCACACATGTGTGTACTAGACTGACAACTAGCATTTTACTAGAGATAATGGTCTTTTTTCTGTTCACTCTCAACTTGTAACATTACCTACCTCGTCATCTCTTTATTATTGTAAAGCATTCATGTAAAAACTATACATTTGTTGTGCGATCATCCACTTTTTGTTTAAAGAAAATGCTTATTAACTAATGACCGCTATGTTAAATTTGTTGGATTAGAAATACAAAACTTATAATCTTCTTGGTCCTCATGCTATGTGTACGTGTATACATGTATATGTATGTGTGTATATGTACATGTATATATATGTATGAATATATGTATATATATATACGGATGTATATTTATATATATATTTTTTTCATGCTTCCTTAAAATGACACTCTCGAACATTGGTCGAAACAAGCGATTCATGTATTATTTCCTGACGTCAAGAATTGCGAAGTTTTATGTCATGTACATGTAAACTGTCAAAAGTGTTTTCACCTGACAATGAAAATGCATCGTCCATGAAATTGTGTTGTCTCTTATAATTATCATTACATGTATTATCAAATGTAGATTAAGCAAGATTAGGAGTACATTGCCCTCAATCATTTCTTTTCGACTAGTGACACGAGTTTTACAATACTCGTGTGTGTGTGTGTATCATCTAAGTGTATTAATTTTAAGAGATTTTAAAAACCAATGATGGTACTTTTGCACCATCTATATTGGAAATATACTGTTTTTCTTTTTTTCTTTTTTTCTACTTGTATTGCTCGCATTATCACTTCCCCAGCGTTTGTCTCTGCGGCTTTCTGGAACGTTTCGGTTTGGCTTTGAATAGCTCGGCCCGTATCGCGTGTGTTCATGGTTCACTTTGTTGATTTGCCACGGTAGCGTAATCGAGCCCGTTTGTCTCATTCACCAAAGCCAATTGGCCTGTTTCAGCGTGATCTATAGCTAAATTCGAACATTATAAAAGTTTTCACGTTATGGTTTACTATGTGGTTCTATTTGTATTAAGTTATCAATTTCTAGGAAACTCAGTAGATAAGTCTTTAATTGTGTTTTTTCCTTTTGCTATTTGTGCCCAAATAGTCTCCTAGACTAACTACGGGCTTGATATCTTGTTGTTTATTTATAACTGTTCCTATATTTAAATGTCTCAATATTGTATAACACCGTTGTGTTAGGTTGATTTCAGTAAATATTACTATTATTATTACTAATATTATTATGATACTGATCTAGGAGAAGCTCAACTTCTGGTCTTTCTATGAGGTTACCCAGTCTAACTTTTTTGGTCAGGGCATGCATAATTTTTGCTGCCCTAGCAATTCAATTACTTGGGCGGCAAAAAACATGTACGCAGGCTGCAAAATGTTAGACTGGGTATACATGTACGAGTTCAAACAGTGATGTGGATTGGCGTAAATGACAAGGATGGTAACTTAAACGTTTTTAAATTTACTTATTTTACCATACCAAGTGAATGAATACTGATTGCATCATGTTGTTCCAATGCTATGCTTGCTTACTTTTAATGACTAATCAGTTTTGTGAGGGATTATCTGAATTAGTTGGCCTATCTTGTCAAAGGGACCAGAATAGGTCAAAATATTTAATTTCTAGATATTTGTGTTGTCTTAAATTAATGTAATGAAAAGAACCCTATAAAGTTTTCACTTCAATTCTTCCCACCTCTTAACGATGCATGTGTATAGAGACGCAGGTAGATTGCAGCTAAACTTTTCCTGTGACCTTCAATAAATCATGTTTTTATACTCTTCTTCACTATGAAAAGCACAAATCTACAGTAATACTACCATCTATCGTACATTGTGCAACAAATGTAAAAAGGAATAACTATTTTTCATATATATCATATGGGCTCCATGTCAATCCCACATCTGTGTCTACTTGGGTATTGTTCGATTGTGCTGATATTTTGCACACCTTGTTTTTATGGTATTTCCTAAGTTTTTTATATCCTGCTCATCATATCACGAATCAAAACTGGATTGACCATTTTCACCTCCCTCTTATGTATGTATATCTAAGTAGTATTTAGCTAGGCTATTATGTAAGTATCCACATATTAACAGTTAAAATGGTGATATAAAAATAATGGTGACATAAAAGTACTGCACTGATATACATATATGTACCTAGAATATTATATATACCTGAATGGTAAGTTGCTCTGTTAAAGAAGACCAATTCAATTTTTTTTTACTTTGAACTTAATCTGAAGCTACACTGACAGTATTTTTATTTTGTTTGTTATACAAACTGTATTTGCAATTTTTTTAGTTCAAATGTTATAGTTTTAATTCAAATTGTAATTGAAGTCATGTATTTTTTCAAGTCAGTAATAAATATATTTTTACGCACATTGGATTTAGTATGTCCTTAAGAAATTTTGAAACAAGCCCGCAAATATTCCTGGAGCAGTCATAATTTTTCAATATATTTCAGCTGTATATACAGTCACCTTTAATCCAGTATGTACCTCAGTTTTTTATTACTTGAACTTAATGTAATTAATAACTAAATTTGCTGCTCTTGAACATTAGCATTCGTGCCACAATGAAGGATTTGGGCTGTCCTGAAACCCTCATTAATACCAAGATATGTATCGTACTGACTATTAGTCGTGAGCAAAACCGGTCCCGTACTCTTTTATAATGGCATGAACGTAGTTTCATTCAAGAACGAAATACTGGGAACTCGATTAGCTACATGTTTTCAATTTAATGTAAACTATGTAACCGCGTTCTTAACTTTGCTTGCAATGAACCGAATTACTGTCGCCACAAAACGAGCGGCTACCACTTTCTGCCAGTAATTTTTTCAGTACGTATTAGTATAATTATAGCTAGTTAACTATTTTGGAATAAATCACTTACGCGCATTTTTGAGCTAAAACGATACATCTTGGGGGGACACGATTTCTTTTCAGGTGAAACGGGATCAAACCGCATGTACAGGTAGCCCGACCACTGATTCGTGCAACACAAAATTTGGACTTCTACTCTACGTTGCCAAAGAGGTTTGAATTCATGGATTTTAGATAAATTTTGAATGCAGTTCAATTCATAGTCTTGTAGGTGTGTAGGTATGTACATCAGATAACATAGTTATCAGAATTATCTATATTTCTCGTCTTTGAACACTTCTGAATATTGATGTGATATTAGAAATTAATTATTGAGCCTAAGTGTTGTTTAAGGAAACACCTCAATATCAAGTCAATAGTGACAGTAATTAGCTGATATTGGGTTAGTGAAAATATAATTATCGGGACAATATGTTTTACCAATATCAACCTGATATCAGGAATTGAGTATTAAGCCAATGTTATTGTAGGGAACACCTCATTATCAAGTCAATATTGACACAATAATTAGTTGATATTGGGTTGATGATAATATTGTAATTGGGCCAATATATTTTCCAATATCAACCGAATTTTCCAAAATAAGGTATTGCACCAATGTTCATTTTGAATATCCAGTCAATATTGAGACTGTATTTTGGCTCAATATTAGGTCAATAAATTTTGCTACCTGGGCAGAGCCAAGCACAATCCGCAAGCACAGGGCAGCCAAAACCGTGAAAGGGATTTCAGCTGCCCACACATTTATGGCCGGGCGCCTTACCCACGCTGAAATCCCCAGAGGCATCTACGCAGTGCGCCCGGCCATAATGCAGTTTAGTCATCCACATCTTAGACGTAAAGAAGTTCCATGCTTACACTTTTTTTTCTTCGGGTTAAATTTCAAATATCAAGTTCCACTTGTCCTATGAACATTTTAATCGCTGTCACACTGAAAGCTGAACGCTCGATTTCCTTGAGCATTCCGATCATTACATCCTCATCAGGACCTCACAGTCTCGGAAAACACACATTCCTGGCAGCAGCATACCGAGGGCACTCGACAACTAAGTGTTTGACTGTCAGAGGAACGTGGCACCGCTCACATAATGCCTGCGGCTGCCACTCCATCCAGTGGCCGTACGTCAAGCGAGTGCGGCCAATACGAAGGCAGCAAAGTATCCTCTTCATCCGACGACTGCGACAACTAGACGATATCTACTCACGTACAGTGCGTGAAATTTTAAAGACATGTTTCTATCGAACCAGATACCTTGATTTTTACTTTTTCTGATGTCTTAATTTTATCAGTTCCTACTGCAAGAGTAAGATTTGGATTTTTTTGATTGCATCTTTGGATCCGAAAATAATGCATTGCGTTTACTGGCATTTAATTTGAGGCCATTTTAGTTGCACCAGGATTTCAGGCGAATCAGTATAGTTTCCGCTTTATTTCTCATCTGTGGTATTTCCGATAGAGACTTGTTATTGCAATTTGAACATCATCTGCTTACACTGAGATCCGTGTGTTAGAATGCATTGGAGGGAAATCATTAATGAAAATAGAAAACAGCAGCGGACCAAGAATGGATCCTTGGGGAACACCAAAATTGTTTCGAATGAATGGGGACAATTTGTTTTCTAAGCGGACTGTATAAGATCGATTTGACGAGTAACTTTCAAACCATTGCGTGTCTACTCCAAAGTTCAATATTTTTCATAGAAGTCTATCGTGCTCGACGCTATCGAATGCTTTAGAGAGATCAAGAAACAGCAAGAGTGTTACATTCTTTTGATCGATGTCACTGTATAATTTTTCAGAGATATTGAGCAGAGCGTCATGAGTGCTAGTGTTTCTTTTATAGGCGTTTTGATTTGGGTGGAGTAGATTTGACTTGACCAGGTGAAATGACAATTGATTCACGATTTTCTCCAATAATTTGGACATTACAGGTAAAAGACTGAAGAGCCTGCTGTTTGATGCTATATTTAGGTCACCACTTTTGAGCTACGGTCTAATAATGGAGTGTTTCCATTGGTTTGTAAACGTGTTGGCTGCTATTGATGTCCTAATTATCACACGAATCCATGGTGCTGTGACTGGGGAACTGTCTTTGATATATTGTAGGCTGATACCATCATGTCCAACTGCCTTCGTGTTTTTCATTGAGTGTAAGATATTTCGTAACTCCGGTAAATCGACAGGACGTGTGTAGCATACCGCTACATAAGCGTAAAAATTAGAATTTCGCTATTCATACTAAAATAAATTAATTAGTAGCAGTAAAAATATTACTCTAATTTATTATTAATTATTTTCTACTTCTAATTCGTAATCATTAAAATTTTTGTGTAAATACATGAGAGATCAAATAATCAATCGACATTTCGAGTTCTTAAGCAGCCCGTCTGGCAAC
Organism: Morinoia aosen; assembly: GCA_030386875.1. Taxonomy (NCBI): domain Eukaryota; kingdom Metazoa; phylum Arthropoda; class Malacostraca; order Amphipoda; family Talitridae; genus Morinoia; species Morinoia aosen. The sequence goes on along the minus strand of CM059563.1, from coordinate 32,890,740 downwards.
ATACAAGCGCGTCGCCTAGTCCACTCACTTTTGCTTGTGGCTCGGTTGCGCGAACATCTCGTAAGTGCAGTGATATTTAGGGTAAAATAAGAGTAAAACCGGGTAAGAATATGTGCCATGTGTTTTTCGGTGTATTGTGTGTTTTAATCTAAGGATCTGCTCAGTGTCGTGAATTAGGGAGAAAGAAGTTAGTGTTTAGATTCTGAGATTAGCATGTGTTTTATAGAGTGAATATTGCGTGTCATTTCCCAAACTCCCGCGTAAATTCATACTAGATATTCAGTTAACGTACTGGTTTTTTCTCCTTACTGCAAACATTTATTGCGGGTTTTGCCAGTATCATATCACGAATCTTTCATAAACTACTTGTGGACGAACGCGGCCGAATTGCCGGCGTTCGTTGCCGATAGCGTCGTGTGTTATGGCGGAAAATTCTGCCGTCTTCTGTCACTACTACGTGGTTTTTATTTTGCATTTTAAGCATGTGTCATTCAGTGTTTTGTTGTCTTTCCTCAAGCGTAACGTAGCGTAAAGATATTGCGTCAGACAAATTTCATTTCCGTGTCATGATTTTTAGCATCAGAGCATTATCATGTTCGATGTGCATTTCATTTCCGTGGCATGAATTTATTCTCTAAACTTAATCAGGCTCGTTCTTGCTTCCTTTCGATAATCCACTAATCCACGACAATTTTCTGCTTGAATGAACGCGGCGGAAATCGCCGGCGTTCGCTCGATAGCGTCTGTGTGGAATGGCGGAACCTCGCATCGCTGTCTTTTGTCATCACTCTGTGATCATAAATACTATAGGCATGTGTATAGTAGCCTTTATTCTCTTCTTTGCAAGCCGACTGGCAGTAGTAAATTACGAAAAGTATTCATGCCTATGCTTGATAAATTTTGATATTTCATTTCTTAAATTCCATACTCGCTTGGAAAACTTTACGTAAACGCCTTTATTTCAATAGAGAAACCTTCCAATGAAATATAATTTAACGCATCGCATTCTTGTGACAAAACAACCATTACTATCTGCCTATCTTAAGGGTGTGAATTGCTGGCGGTTTTGGCTTAGGCCGACGCGTAAGCCGCCGGTTAAATCGCAACACGGAACCCTCATGCTTTCGTGCTTTCTTCCTTCACGTATTTTCCACCTGTGAAATCAACGCTTAGGTTTTCCCCTGTTCCTATTATCAGTTGGGGATATATTATTCCTAAATTCCTTTATTATTGCAAATGATCTACCAGAATTTCTTAGTAGGATTGAGATCCTCGAATTTTAGGATTTTTTATGTTTCTTTCTTACTGCTTTTAAAAGTGCAGTCACTTGATATTCTCACCATTTTTCCGTAGATCTCGTGTTTACTTGCCCGTAGTCTCGGTAAGGAATCACGATCTTTATTCTTGGAAATTCGTAAGACATTACTCAGAATTTAAAGCCAGAGGCATTAGTGATGAAACAATTTATTTCTTGATTAAAAGTCTGTCAACCTAAATTCTGTCCTATCTCTTTTGAGTTGCCAAAGTGAGCATCCTAATTAGCTGGAGTCGAACCTGTAGGAGTTTCTCGGACTTCTCTGTGTGGGAAGATTTGTCATTATTGTGTTGGATTTTCAGTAGGGAATGTCTTAATGTCTCTCCTGGAACGCCTAATCCAGCATCCTGGACTCCTGTGCAGGACCTCTACGGCAGCGCCATACACACAACCCTCACAGTCAAATCTCCCTGGGTTTTCTGTGCCTTGAGCTTTGCTTTTAACTCTGCCTAGATTTTCATGTCAACAAACGCCACCACACATCATCCTGGTTTCCTGGTTTTATCCTTGGTGTCACGTAATTGCTATGCTCACATGAGCCTGAGTTAACAACTGCTCACTCACACCCCCCACCTTATTTGGAGTCACTTAATTCTACCTGAACTACTTTACTGACCTCATCCAATCATCACTAATTGCCCGACGAAAATTCACAAAATACAATTCACTCACCCTGCCTACTCCATCGCGTGCTGGGCTTCGTCAACGCCAGCCTGGTCCTCCGGCAAGGATTGCCCACCTAGACAAGCTCTCCGAGATCAAGATCCAAGCCAGTCCTCCTTGGTTCGCCTTCAATAAACTACACAGCAGAAAAACAAGCTGAGTCCAACGCGTTTTCATTTTCCTTCTCATAATTTTCCCTTACGCTTCGAGAAATCGTTCGAGTTATTCTTGCCGTAACAAAAATCAATATCATTCGCCTAGAGAAACTCGACACGTGCATTGGCCGGGAAATCTCGTAAAATAAAAACTAAACTCGAAGTGTTTGAGAGATTGTGAGAGGATAATGTAGCGTATCATTGTAGTGATAAAGTTTCCCATGTGGTAGTGGTTTGAGAGATTTCCTGTGGATTTTGACCATGCTAATGAATTTTCTCTGAGCAGCTCTAACAAAATTTTTTTAGCGTCATTTCCTTTCCTTGTTTGTTTGTTTTATGTGCCTCAGTAGGTAGGAAAAATATTTTTTTTCCTATTTCCGTGCTGTGCATTTATTTCTGACTACCGCAAAAATCTTCGCTTCCATTCTCTCTCTTTCCGTTTTCTTCAACGTTATTGATTGATTGAGTAGGTCGGAAAATAATTTTTTTTACCTGCTTTAATATAGTGCCTACGCAAATTGCCGCATACCGCAGAAATATTTCTCGTTTCCAAATTCATACTTCCTTCCCTCTGTCTAACTTGATTCGAGTGATTGAGTGGGTAAAGAATTAACGCAAACCCCTGCTACTTAATCCCAGGTCATAGGCACTGATTTCTAAATTGCGCATCCCCAAAAAGAGATTTCCAGAATGCCTGACTCAGATAATGATGATCGAGCTAACACAAATCCCATTAGGCTCCCTCCTTTCATTCCAGGGGACGCGCACACCTGGTTCAATCAGGTGGAAGCGGTGTTTAGGTATAATAGGATAAATCAGGAGATAGATAAATTCTATGCGCTTGTGAGCGCTGCGCCCACAAAACTCCTTAATGATTCTAATGATATCCTAGAAAACCCTCCTGATCGCAACCCTTACGGAATCTTGAAAGGCAAAATCTTGGCAAGGCTTCAGATGTCCGATGCGGACAAATTTCGAAGTCTTGTAGATGCCTCAGCAATTCCACCTGTCTCTGCTTCCTTCTCTCCCTCTTCGCTCGTGAAAGAACTTCGGAAACTCGCTACTGGTGTTGCCGTAGCTGAAGGGTTTCTGAAGGAAGTTTTCATGACGAAGCTCGCTCCTAATGTCCGCCCATTTCTGTCGCTAGCAGGGCCCGAGCAAACCCTAGAAAAATTAGCGGAGTCCGCCGAGACTGTAATTAGAAATATCAATTTGCCACGAGAACCACAGGTTGCTTCCTTGAATGTAGCAGCTACAACTTTTAGCCCGTCAAATACGGCGCCTAGTGAATCCTCAGCCACAATAGATAAGCTGCAGCAGGACATCGCTGAAATAAAGCAAGCTCTTCAAAATTTTCAAATAGGTCAGAGTCAAAGTGTGGCGCACATTCAGCAAGGCCCAGGGAGATTCCAAAGCCACCAAAACGCCTACGACTATCCCTATGACTATCACTCTAACTATCCTCCTCCTCCTCCTCAACGCTTTGATAGAGGTAGATCTTATGATAGGTCAAATCAAGACCGCCGCTTCAGGTCGCACTCTCGTGATGCTAGTAGCCAGTTATGCTGGTACCATATGAAGTTTGGTGACCAAGCTCGCAAATGTGCTTCTAGATACTGTCCCCGCTATACCGAAATGACTTCGGGAAATGCCATCAGCGACGCATAGTAGCGAGTACTGCGTTGCCTCATTCCCAGACTACTCGCCTCTTAACCATTCACGATCCCGTCACTAAGTATCGATTCTTGATTGACACTGGATCCAGTGTATCAATTATCCCAGCCACGGCAAAAGTCAAAAACCAGCCATTAGTGGCTACATTACGCGCCGCAAACGGCACGCCAATACCTTGTTACGGTGAACGAGCCTTAGAGTGCAGTCTGGGATTGAGGCGAACTTTCCTGTTTACTTTCCTCATCGCGGAAGTCCAAGAGCCTATCATTGGCGCGGACTTTCTCGAAAAATTTGGGATTGTTGTAGATGTTAAAAATAGGTGTATTAGGGACGAGGAGACACAGATCTCAATTCCCGCTTGCAGCATAACTCGAGCTAACGTCTTGCATTCCTTCTCAATTGCTTTCAAGGAGGAGTGCATGTTTGAACAGGAACTTAAAAATTTCCCTGCATTAACAAACCCTAACTTAGTCTCTAACAACATGCAAACATGCACAAAGCACTTCATAGAGACGCAAGGTCCGCCAGTTTTCTCCCGTGCAAGGCGATTACCGCCTGATCGATTGGCGTTAGCTAAGAAAGAATTCGCTAGGATGCTCGAAGATGGCATCATTCGAACTTCCAAAAGTCCTTGGGCTAGCCCTCTTTTGCTAGTACCCAAGGCTAACGGTGAATTCAGACCGTGCGGGGATTTCCGCAGGTTAAATGCCGTTACTCTACCTGATCGCTATCCTATCCCTTACTTGCATGATTTCAGTGCAAATTTAGAGGGAGCACAAATTTTCTCTAAGATCGATCTTCAATCCGCCTTTCATGAAATTCCCTTGGATGAGTCTGCGATCCCTAAGACCGCGGTAATCACTCCGTTTGGTCTCTTTGAATTCCTAAAGATGCCCTATGGTCTCCGGAACGCTCCTCAGACGTTCCAAAGGCACATGGCTGAAATTTTCTCTGATCTCACTTTCGCTTATGTCTATCTAGACGATATCCTAGTGGCATCCACCACCCCAGAGTTGCACAAAGACCATCTTGGGGTCGTTTTTCAAAGATTGTCCGACAATGGACTCCTCGTAAACCCTGCAAAATGTGAGCTCGGAAAGCCATCACTGATTTACTTAGGTCATGAAATCTCTAGCTTAGGTCTAAAACCTTTGCCTTCCAAAGTAGAAGTGATCAAAAACTTTCCTCTTCCACAGACCCAGAAGGAACTAAGAAGGTTCCTAGGTTCTGTTAACTTCTACCATCGTTTCATACGCAACTGTGCTCAAACTTTAGCGCCCTTGTCGGACCTCCTCGAACCGAAACGAAAAGGCAAATCTATTGAGATAAAATGGACAGACGCAGCACGGGGAGCGTTCGAAGAGATAAAACATAAGTTAGCTTCCGCGACTGAACTATCCTACCCTATTGCTAATGCTGATTTCAGCCTCGTTGTTGACGCATCCAGTACCGCCGTAGGTGCTGTGTTGCAACAACAAGTAGGCACTAACATCTCTCCTCTTGCTTTCTTTTCCAAAAAGCTGTCGCCCACTGAGCGTGGTTATAGCGCGTTCGGTAGGGAACTTCTTGCTATCTACCTATCTGTGAGACACTTTCGCTACGCTCTAGAGGCGAGGGAGTTTGTGATCTACACAGATCACAAACCTTTGACCTCAGCGATCAAAATGCCTTCTGAAAGACATTCTCCTAGGGAAGCTCGACACCTGTCATTCATAAGTCAGTTTACTACTGACATCCGCTATATTAAGGGACTAGACAATACCGTAGCCGATTGCTTGTCCCGCATCAATACTGTCCAAACCAGTGGCGAAATCACCTTCGGAAACATTTTTAATGCTCAAAAGGAGGATCCTGAACTTCAGGACCTTCTCAAATCTTCTAACCTTTCCCTTCCAAAACTAACCTTGGTTGACGGCGTGTACCGTGATGCCGAGCGACCCTCTCGTTTGTATCTTCCTGCGACGCTCCGCAGAGTAGCTGTCCTCCACCTTCATTCCCTCGCTCATCCCGGTATTAACCGTACATTGCGTTTGGTTTCTGATCGTTTCGTCTGGCCAGCGATGCGTAAGGAGGTCAAGCAAATTGTGCAAAATTGCCATGCGTGTCAGAGTAGTAAGGTGGTGAAACATAATCGTGCGGCGCTGCAGAGTTGTGCATTCACGGGTCACAAGTTTGACTCTATACACCTAGACTTGGTGGGTCCCTTGCCCTTATCGCGCGGTTATTCTTATTTGTTGACCATCATCGATAGGTTCACGCGTTGGGTTGAGGCTGTCCCTCTACCTGATACCCAAACTGAGACTGTAGCGCGCGCATTCTTATCTAACTGGATCTCTAGATTTGGGGTTCCCTTAAGTGTCACACATGACCGGGGATCACAATTCACCTCCAACTTCTGGAGGGAGCTTAGCTCCGCTTTAGGGTGTGCAAACACTTCAACGACAGCTTACCATCCGCAGTCAAATGGACTTATTGAGAGAGTCCACAGGGATTTGAAGGTTGCCTTGCGCTGCCTTAATTGCAGTCACGATTGGACTGATAGACTTCCAGTAATACTACTTAGCATTCGAAACCTCCACAGACAGGATCAGCAGTGCACAGCAGCAGAGATGTTGTACGGGAAGACGCTTCGTCTTCCCGGCGACATTGTTGACCCAAAACCTTTGCCTGAATTTTCATCCGCTGACCGTTCCGCTTATGTAACCTGCCTAAAAGATTGTATGCGTAGGATCGAGTATGTGGCTCCACGAATGCCTCAGACTCAGGACAGACTAGATCCTGCCCTGCAAGACTGCACACATGTGTATGTCCGCAATGATGCTATAAAACCTACACTCACGCGCCCTTATGATGGCCCATTCAAAGTACTTAAACGCAAGCAAAAATACTTCATTCTCGAAAGATTCGGTTCACACGATCCTGTGAGCATTGATCGATTAAAAGTCGCATATACTTCTGATCATAGTGTAACTCATAACTCATCCTCCTCTCCGCAGAATTCTCCTTCCACTGAGACTCGATCATATCTACCATCTCAGCTTCCTCAGTTGGCAGCCTTGTTGCCTAGTCAACTTGAGTGTAACCCTTTCTACGTGCCTGTACATTCAAACCCTATCTCTAACCCTGTCGTAGATTCTAACTCTAGTCCTCTTACTGACACAGCGACAAGTCTGGAGAGACCAGACGAACCCGCTGCAGTAACTCCTGTTCCTAGGACTCTTGCCGATCTAAACTTGCAGACCCGTTTGGTGAAACTTCCCCGCTCAGTATCATTTGCCAATTGCCGAACTCGGCAGGGTCGTGTAGTTCGCCCTCCTTCCCGCTACAGATGATTGCAGCGGGTGGACCTTTCGGTCTGCGCCTTGGGGGGTAATGTAGCATACCGCTACATAAGCGTAAAAATTAGAATTTCGCTATTCATACTAAAATAAATTAATTAGTAGCAGTAAAAATATTACTCTAATTTATTATTAATTATTTTCTACTTCTAATTCGTAATCATTAAAATTTTTGTGTAAATACATGAGAGATCAAATAATCAATCGACATTTCGAGTTCTTAAGCAGCCCGTCTGGCAACATACAAGCGCGTCGCCTAGTCCACTCACTTTTGCTTGTGGCTCGGTTGCGCGAACATCTCGTAAGTGCAGTGATATTTAGGGTAAAATAAGAGTAAAACCGGGTAAGAATATGTGCCATGTGTTTTTCGGTGTATTGTGTGTTTTAATCTAAGGATCTGCTCAGTGTCGTGAATTAGGGAGAAAGAAGTTAGTGTTTAGATTCTGAGATTAGCATGTGTTTTATAGAGTGAATATTGCGTGTCATTTCCCAAACTCCCGCGTAAATTCATACTAGATATTCAGTTAACGTACTGGTTTTTTCTCCTTACTGCAAACATTTATTGCGGGTTTTGCCAGTATCATATCACGAATCTTTCATAAACTACTTGTGGACGAACGCGGCCGAATTGCCGGCGTTCGTTGCCGATAGCGTCGTGTGTTATGGCGGAAAATTCTGCCGTCTTCTGTCACTACTACGTGGTTTTTATTTTGCATTTTAAGCATGTGTCATTCAGTGTTTTGTTGTCTTTCCTCAAGCGTAACGTAGCGTAAAGATATTGCGTCAGACAAATTTCATTTCCGTGTCATGATTTTTAGCATCAGAGCATTATCATGTTCGATGTGCATTTCATTTCCGTGGCATGAATTTATTCTCTAAACTTAATCAGGCTCGTTCTTGCTTCCTTTCGATAATCCACTAATCCCCGACAATTTTCTGCTTGAATGAACGCGGCGGAAATCGCCGGCGTTCGCTCGATAGCGTCTGTGTGGAATGGCGGAACCTCGCATCGCTGTCTTTTGTCATCACTCTGTGATCATAAATACTATAGGCATGTGTATAGTAGCCTTTATTCTCTTCTTTGCAAGCCGACTGGCAGTAGTAAATTACGAAAAGTATTCATGCCTATGCTTGATAAATTTTGATATTTCATTTCTTAAATTCCATACTCGCTTGGAAACCTTTACGTAAACGCCTTTATTTCAATAGAGAAACCTTCCAATGAAATATAATTTAACGCATCGCATTCTTGTGACAAAACAACCATTACTATCTGCCTATCTTAAGGGTGTGAATTGCTGGCGGTTTTGGCTTAGGCCGACGCGTAAGCCGCCGGTTAAATCGCAACACGGAACCCTCATGCTTTCGTGCTTTCTTCCTTCACGTATTTTCCACCTGTGAAATCAACGCTTAGGTTTTCCCCTGTTCCTATTATCAGTTGGGGATATATTATTCCTAAATTCCTTTATTATTGCAAATGATCTACCAGAATTTCTTAGTAGGATTGAGATCCTCGAATTTTAGGATTTTTTATGTTTCTTTCTTACTGCTTTTAAAAGTGCAGTCACTTGATATTCTCACCATTTTTCCGTAGATCTCGTGTTTACTTGCCCGTAGTCTCGGTAAGGAATCACGATCTTTATTCTTGGAAATTCGTAAGACATTACTCAGAATTTAAAGCCAGAGGCATTAGTGATGAAACAATTTATTTCTTGATTAAAAGTCTGTCAACCTAAATTCTGTCCTATCTCTTTTGAGTTGCCAAAGTGAGCATCCTAATTAGCTGGAGTCGAACCTGTAGGAGTTTCTCGGACTTCTCTGTGTGGGAAGATTTGTCATTATTGTGTTGGATTTTCAGTAGGGAATGTCTTAATGTCTCTCCTGGAACGCCTAATCCAGCATCCTGGACTCCTGTGCAGGACCTCTACGGCAGCGCCATACACACAACCCTCACAGTCAAATCTCCCTGGGTTTTCTGTGCCTTGAGCTTTGCTTTTAACTCTGCCTAGATTTTCATGTCAACAAACGCCACCACACATCATCCTGGTTTCCTGGTTTTATCCTTGGTGTCACGTAATTGCTATGCTCACATGAGCCTGAGTTAACAACTGCTCACTCACACCCCCCACCTTATTTGGAGTCACTTAATTCTACCTGAACTACTTTACTGACCTCATCCAATCATCACTAATTGCCCGACGAAAATTCACAAAATACAATTCACTCACCCTGCCTACTCCATCGCGTGCTGGGCTTCGTCAACGCCAGCCTGGTCCTCCGGCAAGGATTGCCCACCTAGACAAGCTCTCCGAGATCAAGATCCAAGCCAGTCCTCCTTGGTTCGCCTTCAATAAACTACACAGCAGAAAAACAAGCTGAGTCCAACGCGTTTTCATTTTCCTTCTCATAATTTTCCCTTACGCTTCGAGAAATCGTTCGAGTTATTCTTGCCGTAACAAAAATCAATATCATTCGCCTAGAGAAACTCGACACGTGGTCTCCACCATATCAGCCCTCGAGGGGCAGTGGGGCATGATTTTTTTTATAAACCAAGATGAATGAAATAATTCTTGAGTCTTTATCAGAATAACCTGTTCTTTCTTTTTTTTCTTTCTCATCGAGCCCATAATAACTATTGTTTTAAAATTAAGCACTAAATCTCGTGTGAATTCATTTGTCAGTCTAGGGTACGACTTGGTTAAGTGAATTATGTTAAACATTTTGTACACGTTCAAATAGCGTTGATGATAGAATGTCCAAGAAGTCGCTGAACTTATTCGGGCCCGCAAGTAGCTATACTCAAATGTGGCACCAGTATTGGCCTTAAGGAACAATTTACTGATGTATCGCTTGTGGTATATTAATTATTTAAATTACATTCATATTTGCAGTAGAAGGGTGGTCCGTTTAAACTACAAAAACGAACATCTGTGACCAGTGTTGGGCAGTTGCGCCTCAACAAGTTACGGCCGCAGTTGCGATCGCAACTTTTTCTGTCGCGGTTGCGCCGCAACAATTTTTGAAAAGTCGCGAATCTGTTCTCGATGGAAAACAGATTCAATTTCGATTCACAATTTTCAACGTGTCAGGCCGCAACATCACGATGGTAATTTAATTTCTAAAATCACTTCAATAAAGTTTAATACACGTTTCATGCTCGTTTGAAACTAAACCGTAAGGGTACAGTTTCAATATGTATGGTTTCAATAAGAATATTTCTATTTTTTGCAGTACATGAAATTGCAATGAAACCCATAGCACGGTCTTTGGACATACTGCAAGGAGAAAGCAGAGCGTACATGGGAATATTCGTGCCCACACTCACTGCCTGCACCAATCTCCTAGTTGATGTCACGAATAATTAAAAGATATGTGCTCCTTTAGCTAGTGGCTCGGAGGAAGCCATCAACAAGCGATTTGCCAATGTACTTCACAACGACGATTTTATCCTACCGTCCTCTCTGCATCCACATTTTAAGCTAAAATGGCTAAACGATGTACAGAAAGTGAAGGTAATAACAAAAAAATTAATTGCCCATTTTAATAACAGATCGGAAAATGGTATTTCAGCTGAGGGGAGCAGTGCCGAGGATGTAGATGACGAAGATGACTTCTTCAACGTCGTAATGAAATAGTACGATAAGGAAAAAACGGAGAAAAGTTCGTTGAAACAAGTCAATGACTGGCTGAAACAGGCAGTAATCAACAGAACTAGCCACCCTGATGTTCACAGAGCGATGTTTCCTTCAAGTGAATTTGTCGCTTCGTTCATCCAATTTAACACGTCAATACCATCGAGCGCTGCGGTCGAACGACTGTTCTCCGGTAAAGAAATTTTGAGACCATGACGAGCTCGGCTTTCTGACAAACTTTTTGAAATGTTCACATTTTTGAACGGCAACGTTGATCGTCATTACAGTGCATTGACATTGTCACATTGAGATCATGAACCAGTATTAAATCATAACAGAGGAACAACAAAAAACAGAGGGATATCATATATTACAGGGGCATACGCATAGTTTTTCTTTATACGTCATATAGGTTGCACCAATGTTCTGCACTTTTTTGTTTTCTAATTTTTTTGCTATTTATACGGAACTCCGATAAAAATATAGCTACTAGCTACCTTCAACCTTATTATTATTAGAAAATGGAATTCATTTTATTTTTCATACTATATTTACAAATAAAACGTTTCTTTCAGTATTTGTATCTTGATATTTCATTCAATTCTAGTCCACGCATTTACTCGATCTATTATTTTTTTAGTTAAACAATGCATTATTTTAAATATCTTAGTATAATTTTATAAATAGCAATATATATGTAAAAGAAATTGAACAATATTCAATTAAAATTATATTTGATAATTAAAAATTTGCGATTGCGAGTTGCGGTTGCGATCGCAACTTAGGTTTTTCGAAGTTGCTGTTGCGGTTGCGTTGCAACTTTTCTTGTGGTGTTGGGGTTGCTGTTGCGCCGCAACATTATTTTTAAAAGTTGCGTGCCCAACTTAGTCTGTGACATAATTGGAGGGTGGTTGCGGTCGTGAGAGGAAACATTTACATTTACCTAGAAATTCAAATTGAGAATAAGCCATTTTCAGCGGTAACATTGAGAAATAGTGTCAGAATACAAATGAACAGAACAGAAACATTAGTCGAAATTTTTTGCTTATGTGAGGAAATCAACACATATGCGCCTCGTTGTGTTCGTCTTTCATGTTATCGTATACTGTTATGTGCAAAAAGTTCGCGGTCCTCTACGGCAATAGCTATTACTAATAATTATTAAGAGAGAATTGGCCGGCCAATGTCTAGTTTTCAGAAGTGTCATTTATCACTACCAAATTACAATTCCAAGTTCTTTGTATAGCGATTGCGTTCTAAGGTGCAATTCGTGCTAATACAGTTCGGTAACGTTACACGAACTGTGTGTCCCATTGCTCGAATTTAGCGGTCCCTGAAATATTGATTGAGAATCTCCTAGTCGCATTGGTATTCATTTTAGAATTACCTTGAGCATTCGTAGGATTAATTTCAACTGAATAAACCTTCAATTTCTTGTTTCATTTTGAAATATATCAATAAAGGGAATTTCCTTTTTTTCTTCTAACGTCCACCAGAAAAAAACTTCAACATGCCTCTGAACCACGTCAGCTATTTTAAATGCCTCAGGTATGGCTGATAAGCTTTATTTCAAGCGAGGCTCCGCGCTAGTAGCATGTTTCCTCACTGTTCACAACATTGTAAATAAATTCATACAAATCTCACTTTCGACAAATTTGTCATTATCTAACAAACCCATGTTACCAACGGAGAAGGGCAATGATGGCACATAGTAACATTAGGGTCAATTTTACTTCGCACAAACATCCTGAAATGAAAACACAAGACATTAGTCGCGCAGAGAAAAACACCATGCACAATACATCACATTATCATGATACAGAAGCATCAATCACATGGTCGCTCAATTAAGGTGATCAGATCATTGAAACTCGATACAAATTCAGTATGAGAGCCACATAAAAAGAAATTCGCAGCCCGAAAAATTGAATAAGAAATAAGGATGACGCGTTAGAAGAACACGGCACCCATCTCTCCACCATGACAGCCACACAGAAAAACTCGACATGCAATGCTGTGCCGTTCTCGCCAGCTACGGGCGCCAGCGGCGACCGCAGATGCCCTTAACTCAGGAGGCAAAGCAGTGCTTGATGACACAACTTGCCATATCACACTCAATACGGAGCGCCAAACCCCTGAGCCGCGCATCAGAGCTCTATACAGAACAACGGAAGTAAATTTACACTGGTCAGCTAATCAGGTGTATTAAACCATCTTTATAAGATACAGAAATAGTCTTCCAAGTCGAATAAGTCAACACAAAAAAGCAAAATATTATTAGCATCACTGCGTCTTCAAATATTTTAGACTCACCTAGATCTGGACTCTGTAAGTCCGCAAAAATGTTTCTTCCTTTCCTGATGTCTATCTTAACTTGGAATCGAGAGTTCTAAGTCTAGTCACCCCCATTTCTAGTCCTGAGTTCGAGTCTTGCGAACTCCTCGTACATTTAACTTGGAATTTAAAGCCAACGATGTACATTTGCTGTAATATACTTTAAGAAAAAGCATATACAAACAGAATAACTTCATACATACGCTTAAGCATCATACAACAAAATAATACAATGGAGAGCACACTGATGTAAAACATCAAATGATTAGCAAAAACTTCAGCTTAAAGCATATTTGGCTAAGAAAATATCATCGTCAATCGAAAAGCAATTATCATCAATCGATCAACGAAAGCGATCGTGGTCAGAAAATTTCAATAATAATTTTTAAAAAACCGTTCCCATCGGTTTAGGGAAAAATTAATCATTACAGCAATTTTGGAGGGTCCCACATTTCAAGTTATCTCCGGTATGGTTAGAAATGACAGTACACGAGAGAAAAATACCTGGTAAGTTTGGGAAGTAGTCGATTAGAATCATATGAAATATTATCATGTCGAAAAGAGGAGAGGTTGAACCTAGCCGCGCCAGAACCCCAAACAAAACAAAAAAAAAACAATTAAGTGGAATGAAATTTTTTCAGCCTCTCCCCACCCGAATGTAGGACTAGTGGCAGTACTAATGAGGGGTCGAATATAATAATGTTGAAACGAGACGAGAGGAAGAAATTACGCGGTGTTACGACTATTCCCCAGTCGATAAGGTTTTCAGAGAGTTCTACATACCATTTCATGTCGTAATCGTTCATCCTATGAAGATATGTAATCAATTAGTTAAGATGGGACAATTGACTAACAGGTGCTTAATACGTCACCTATTATAGGCGGGTGAACATTGTCAAAACAAAGGCCGATACAGTCGAGTAGCGTCGTGTAGTGCAGTCGATATGCAAGTGATGCACATGCCGCTACAATGGACCGGGAGGTGGAAGTTACTGTACTGTACCTCAGTACCTCACTGATCACGCGATAAACGCGGATGCGCAAAGAGTGGAGGCACCTGAGTATGTTAAGGATAACTTCACCACGACGTTGAAGCTTATTGGAGGACTACTATGCTTCCTGTTCCAACACGAAAAATCGCAAGCCTAATTATTATTATTATTATATAAGAAAGTTTTAGCCTCCCTTAACCACGACAAAGATGTTCCAAGAGAGGAAAGAGGAAGGCACCATTTAGTATGGAGTTGAGGGAACGCGGAATCTATGCACAAGGTGCACAGAAACAGTAAGCTAGGAAAGAAGTTCATGAAACAAGAAAAAAGTTGAAGAAGAAAGTAGTAGGTGCTGAAAAACAGGACAGCAGTGAACCGAAAAAAGATGGTCCGTAACAAAACAAAAACCTATTTTATTACAACAACAAAAAATGAAGCTTACATAACCTTTAGCTCGGGCCCTCACATGGTTCCCCTGGGAGCGCTAATTCCCATACATACAATAGTTGTATCCCCCTGAGGGGGATCGCAAGCCTAAATTAGTGTAGCCAGCTTCCTAGGATATTTAATGACGTGAGGAAGAAGCTTTCATGGTGTACAATATATTTTTTCATGTTCTCTGTTTCTTTCAAGCTGATGCTCCTGCTCTAAATATTCCATATTTATCCCCCACTCACAACCGCGGAAGGCAGCTAAGTCACGGCGTGTACGCGTAAATAAATATATCTGATCAACAGTTCCACATATTGGTAACAACTATTAGAGAATCAATCGTGGGTATAGGCCTTCACTACTTACTTCTCTTACAACAATTTCAAACGCATAGGTGCAAGAATTCATCTGTTTAAAAATTACTTAAATCACCACGTATATCGTCCCCCAAGAGAACAATTGCCACCATCCAAGATTATAGCGAAAAATTTACCGATCACGTGAAAAATTCACCAATTTCTAAGCAATCAGTACGATAAGGAAGGTAGTTAGGTAATAATCTGCAAATTAAAAGAGGTTATAAGAATGTATTAACATTACTGGCGCCTAAAATTTGACGACATACACTTTGAAACAGTTAAACTAAGGCAAGCTGCAAAGTGGCAGCGTTGAGAAATTAATTGAAGATTTTAACTAATGACGCAAAGCACCAACTATAAATAAACTTATAAATCAAGTAACTTATAACAATTTCGTTAAAATATGATATATAACGACTAAAATTAAAGCATAAATTATGGTTGAAGATGTCTGGGCACCAAAGATTCATGTATGATGCATCATTGATAGGGATAATATACTACACCTTTTTCACTTCAAATTAATCTAAGTCAAGTTCAATCTAATCCAAGTAAAGTTTAATTTAAACCAAGTCAACTTCAAATTAATCCGAGTCAAGTTCAAATTGATCCAAGTCAAGTTCAAATTAATCCGAGTCAAGTTCAAATTGATCCAAGTCATGTTCAAATTAATCCAAACCTCAGTTTGGAAAAAAGCATACACCAAGGACATAATAATTTGTTAATAATCCTTAATACTGATTTTATTTGTGTGTGTTCACAATTCAATATATAATACTTTCAAGACTTAAATATTCATAAAATGATTATTATAAAAGTTATTCAAGTCTTAAAAGTATTATATATTGAATTGTAAACGCACACAAATAAAATCAGTAGTGAATTGGAAACACTGTTTCTTGTATTATTATTGTCTATTGTAAGTGGATCGTACATTTCTTCACATTGACTAACACGGAATTAGAATGGACGGCAACATTTTTATTACTAATGCAGGAATGTATCTGCGTAGTAATGTACTACGAGTATAAATAGTAATCAAACGGAATCGTACATTAGTACTCAGTGAATCGCACTTGTATATTTCTTTTAAAGATTAAATTAGATTATAAGTTAGTTTAAGCCTCCCTAACCGCTGCAAGAATAGAGCGTATCGAAGAGAGGAAGGTACCATTTAGTATGGAGATAAGAAAATGAGGAATCTATGCAGACAGGGCATACAAACAGTAAGATGGGAAAGAAGTTCATGAAATAAGATAAAAGTTGAAGAAGAAAGTCAGAGGTGCTGAAAAACAGGACAGTAGTGAACCGAAAAAAGGTGGTCCTTAACATAACAAAAAACATTTTATTTCAACAAAAAGAAGGCCTACCTAACTCTCAGCTCGGGCCCTCACATTTTTCCCCTGGGAGCGCTAATTCCCATAGATACAATAGTTGTATCCCCCTGAGGGGCTTAAAGATTAAATCTACATATCGTCCAATGATGATATTTTGTACTCGCATGTATTGGATTTCATATATGTGGTAAAATTGAATTTCACGTATATAAATATCTATGAGTGTAAATAAATCTTCGAAACAAGTTTTACTCATCACATCCAATTTGTGATCACATGTGATCACATCCATCACATCTTATATTTAACACAAAAAATCTCAAATTAACAAATCATTATGTTATTTTTTAATTCAACTGAGGGTTGGATTAATTTGAACTTGACTTGGATTAATCTGAACTTGACTTGGATTAATTTGAACTTGACTTGGATTAATTTGAACTTGACTTGGATTAATTTGAACTTGACTTGGATTAATTTGAACTTGACTTGGATTAATTTGAACTTGACTTGGATTAATTTGAACTTGACTTGGATTAATTTGAACTTGACTTGGATTAATTTGAACTTGACTTGGATTAATTTGAACTTGACTTGGATTAATTTGAACTTGACTTGGATTAATTTGAACTTGGCTTGGATTAATTTGAACTTGGCTTGGATTAATTTGAACTTGACTCCGATTAATTTGAACTTGACTCCGATTAATTTGAACTTGACTCCGATTAATTTGAACTTGACTCCGATTAATTTGAACTTGACTCCGATTAATTTGAACTTGACTCCGATTAATTTGAACTTGACTCCGATTAATTTGAACTTGACTCCGATTAATTTGAACTTGACTCGGATTAATTTGAACTTGACTCGGATTAATTTGAACTTGACTCGGATTAATTTGAACTTGACTCGGATTAATTTGAACTTGACTCGGATTAATTTGAACTTGACTCGGATTAATTTGAACTTGACTCCGATTAATTTGAACTTGACTCCGATTAATTTGAACTTGACTCGGATTAATTTGAACTTGACTCGGATTAATTTGAACTTGACTCGGATTAATTTGAACTTGACTCGGATTAATTTGAACTTGACTCGGATTAATTTGAACTTGACTCGGATTAATTTGAACTTGACTCGGATTAATTTGAACTTGACTCGGATTAATTTGAACTTGACTCGGATTAATTTGAACTTGACTCGGATTAATTTGAACTTGACTCGGATTAATTTGAACTTGACTCGGATTAATTTGAACTTGACTCGGATTAATTTGAACTTGACTCGGATTAATTTGAACTTGACTCGGATTAATTTGAACTTGACTCGGATTAATTTGAACTTGACTCGGATTAATTTGAACTTGACTTGGATTAATTTGAACTTGACTTGGATTAATTTGAACTTGACTCGGATTAATTTGAACTTGACTCTGATTAATTTGAACTTGACTCGGATTAATTTGAACTTGACTTGGATTAATTTGAACTTGACTTGGATTAATTTGAACTTGACTCCGATTAATTTGAACTTGACTCCGATTAATTTGAACTTGGCTTGGATTAATTTGAACTTGACTTGGATTAAATTGAACTTGACTTGGATTAATTTGAAGTGAAAAAGGTGTAGTCTCAAGGACAGCTAAGAACAGGGGATTGTCAAAGAAATGCATGAAGATATGGAAAAGTACAAAAAATGAGAGGTGGATAAACAATAAGACACGAGTAAAATTAAAAAATCTCAATGAGATCAGTCACGCTTTTTACCTTAACAAGAAAAAAAGAAAACAGTGCGCAACAAAAACAAAGCGAGTTACTCAATGGCAAGGAGCTCAAAGCTACTCGTACTACTGCTACTACTGATGCACTTCCTCTTACACAAATCTTGTTCGCAATGGTGCCCAGCACACTTCTCATCCTCCAAAAAGATATTACACCTATTACCAGCGTAGGTCAAATTCATACTGTGTTTATTGTGCAACAAATCAAGAGAACACGGTTCGTTTGAATTATCAACTCCAAGGCTAGAATCTATCGTGTGAAGGTGAACATCACAAATATCATGGCCATGAAAAGATTTTATATTTAAAGGATATGACGCACACGCAGTTTCAACTCCTCTCACAGCCAGTTCTGCTTCAGCAGACGATCCTGACAGACGATCGCACTTGACCAGGGGTGAGGCTTTGCCATCCATGAAGGGTACTGACTCGGAGGATGGCCTCTTCTTACATTCTTGAACTTTTGAGTGCTCGGATAGTTTCTTGTATTTTCTCTCACTTGAGTGATGAACCAACTTGTGGGGCAAGCTTGCATTTCGAAGCAGAAACAACTGGAAATTGTACGAGATAAATATGATTAGCCACACTACACAGTATAAATCCAACCAAAAAATCTAAATTTTACTTGATTCAAAATAGAATAAACTTGATAATTCACATAATTATCATAAAATAAAATACACATTTTATTTCAAAGGATAAAAATGCAAGTTCATTTGCTAAATTATTGGGATATTCTGTTTGTACTATCTTTCATAGAAGGGAATAATTTCACTTTAAACAACCATACTCCCATTATTTTCTTGTCTAGTGCTCTGAATATACATTTCAACACAGTAAAGAAGGGTAGTTATCTAACGTGAACTAATAGCTATCTTCTTTGTTGTGTTACCTACATCTACGGATTGAACTAATAATAAAATTATAAATCATTCATTTATTGTGGTCTAAAGACAAAATGATACCGTGCGCGAACACGTAGCCTGGCTACATGCGCACTGGTTTACCACAAAAGCGGTCGCAGCCCCAATTGCTCGAATATGAGTATGCGTCGTACAACCTAGCTGCACCGTGCACTTCTGCACTGCATGCAGCCCCGCTGCTGCATGATCTACTTCAGCCCCTAAAACCACCGCTGCCTTGCCTTCTGCTCAACCCACGGTCCACTTTCCGTACAAGGCTCCGACTGATCTACAGTCACACAGACTAACATTGCCGCAGTAATAATTGTCAGGTAAATCATCGAGAATAATGCACGGAACACACAATGCGATCCCCTCTCACGAGCACCGCCACTCGCCCACCCCCTCTCAGCCAGGCTGCAATTTGCGCCAACGCCATCTCGCGGAAGCATACACCACATTCCTTAAATCAATTTAAGGCATACGAGTCCACAGATCTGCACATCTTAGAATCTCTTTATCATATAAATTATTATCAATTTGTCATCTTAATCATTTTGTACTGCCAAACGTTGGGTGTCATAGCTAGGAATACCTCATCCTCAATTCTATGCACATGAGCACTCGTGTCTTCTCAAAAAAAAATAATTTAGGAAACTCACTCTTGCATAGACTGTAAACGGATTTCGAACACAAATATTAAATTTTCAATAAAGGAGATTCAGTTAGACAACAAAGGGCAGCAATATTTACATCACTTTTAAAAGTATGTTCATACATAAGATTTTATGCTTAATTGAACTGTAAGCAGGCCAACATGCACACAACTTGGACATTATTAATCGAAATGATAATGAGCAGGATTTTATGACGAGGTAATAATGAAGGAACAACACTCTCGCTCCTCGGCTTCGGACAGGCCGCACAAAAACTACGGCCAAATGATCGCCATTTATACATTTATTAGAGAAAGAACCACCTCTCGGTCCTTTATCGACCTTTAAGAGTAACTATTTTGAGTATTTTGAGGTATTGCTGGAGTATTTTGAGGAACTGCTGAACGTGAAGGATGATAGGGTTGCGAAAGTGGTAGCTGTTGGAAATGATATTAGAACGCCTGTGTTTGGAGAAGTGAATTGTTGTCGAATGAGAAGTGAAGTGAAAGGTGCGTTGAATTTGATGAAAAATGTGAAAGCTCCAGGTATGGATGGCTGCGGGTTGAAAGTCTAAAGAAACGAGAAAATGCGGTTTTAGAATGGTCGGTACGTCTGTTTAGTTAGTGTTTTGATGCTAGTAAAGATTAGATTAGATTATATGTTAGCTTATACGTCCCTTACCGCTACAAAAAAAAACACATCGAAGAGAGGAAGGAGGAAGGCACCATATAGTATGGAGATGAGGGGAATGCGGAATCTTTGCAGAAGGGGCATAGAAACCTTAAGTTGAGAAAGAAATTCATGAAACAAGATGAAATTATTATTATTATTATATAAGAAAGTTTTAGCCTCCCTTAACCACGACAAAGATGTTCCAAGAGAGGAAAAAGGAAGGCACCATTTAGTATGGAGTTGAGGGAACGTGGAATCTATGCACAAGGTGCACAGAAACAGTAAGCTAGGCAAGAAGTTCACGAAACAAGAAAAAAGTTGAAGAAGAAAGTAGCAGGTGCTGAAAAAAGGACAGCAGTGAACCGAAAAAAGATGGTCCGTAACAAAACAAAAACTTATTTAATTACAACAAAACGGAAGCCTACCTAACCTTTAGCTCGGGCCCTCACATGGTTCCCCTGGGAGAAACAAGATAAAAGTTGAAGAAGAAAATGGTAGGTGTTGAAAAACAGAACGATGAAACGAAAAAAGTTGTCCTTAACATAATAAAAAATATTTATTTCAACAAAAAGAAGCTCTACCTACCTCTCAGTTCGGGTCTTTAATGCTAGTAAAGTGCCTGTAGATTGGAGTAGTGCGTTTGTAGTCCATTGTATAAGGGAAAGGGTGGCAGGTGTGAGTGCAGTAATTCCAGAAGTCTAAGTCTACCGAGTGTTGTTTGGAAGCTGTATGGAAGAGTTTTAATTGGAAGAGTGAAACTGATAACGGATGGTGTGCTAGCTGAAGAAAAATGTGGCTTTATAAGTGGTAGAGGTTGTGTGGATCAAATGTTTGCAGTGAGACAGGTGAATGAGAAATTCTTGGCAAAGGAAAAAGATGTGTATTGGGCGTTTATTGATCTGGAGAAGGCGTATGACAGGGTGGACCGTGATGCATTATGGTCGGTTGTAGGCTTGTATGGAGTGGGTGGGAGTATGTTGAATGCGATGAAGAGTTTCTACATTGATAGCAGCGCATGTGTGAGAGTAGGGAATGAGGTGAGTGATTGGTTCCCAGTCATGATAGGTGTGAGACAGGGATGTGTGATATCGCCGTGGTTGTTTAATTTGTTAATGGATGGTGTTAGTGATGTACCGATACCATTTTTTTGGCCGATACCAATACCCATTTTTTAGCCGATACCGATACTCCGATACTTGAAAATACCGATACTTTGACCGATACTTCTACCGATACCGATACTTTTACAATCATCAAACCTAATAATATCCGTTGTATGTTTGTTTATGTATTTGTTCGGTGTCCGCTTCTTAAGAAACATAGGATGTCTGAGTTTGCGGTATCATGGATACCGAATTCCTCATTGTAACATTGAAAGATCGTCTGTAAATGCAATGATATGTTTGAAATTTTATCAGGATAGGTTAGTAGGATTGGATAGGTTGTTGTGATCGCCATGATTTGCGCATTTTTCCTAACCATGTCGCTTTTGTGCAGCTTTCAGACCATATTTAATAATTAAGACATTAAACTAAATACAGTAATTTTGAGAACAGCTGTGCCCGAAGTAATCGTTTTTGAGTAATGGTGATTTGTCACCGGCGGGGAACTCCGAGTCAAGTGAGCTTTGTGTGTTCTTGTGCATATGTGCTCGGCCTATACATTTTAAACCTACCCGACTTTCCGTTCCACGTATTGGCAACAGTGGACAACGTATTAGTGGTGTAGGGCCTACAAGAACCGCAGTTGCTACCATGTAATGACGATCGCTAGGCCTTTGCGCCGTGAACGTGCTTTGCGGCGGTGCGAGTCACGACATAGAATTAGGATAGCATAGGTTAGATAATGTTTACGGAATTTTTCCATGGGTCCATCTAGCTCAACGATGACATTGTCCTTGGCATTTCCATGGGTCATGCTGCTACCTAATAATACCCTTGACCTTGGTTTATTTGTTTGATGTCAGTTTCTTCCATTTCTCTGTCACTCACGCTCATAAGGATAGTTATAATGACCGTATCTGTGATACGAGTTTCACCCGTGCGCAAGTACAAAAATATTGTTCATCACAGATACTGTTAGGATGGATATACTGTATTTGTTTGTCTGCTACATCTTGAAAATTCGTTCATGAAAGGTATTGAATCCCATTTTTGGCGGGCCGTGCACACTTGTATTAAAATAAAACCATTATAACTCCTACATGGGAGTTATAATGAAATTATTTCCTTATATATCTAATAATACAAAAATATTGACAAAAAAGTTTCCGAATGTGAAAAATAAAATGCTCTTGCAATGTTAACTATATTGTTGAGAAAAATAACAAAATGAAATCCATTCAATAGATATGTGTTTCTAATCGTGTTGCAACGTAATGTAGACTAGCTATAATAGCAACTGGCTCCAAAAGTGGACCAAAACAATAATTTCTCCAAAAAAGGATTGTCTTTTTCGTGTTATTCACACCAAATACGAGTACAGACTTTGGCGAAAGAAAATGGTAAAATTCGATAAACCCCGAAACCGAAAATATCCGCAAACACGCAACCATCTATAAGATGAGGAATTTAAAAACGAAAATTTCAAGGAACTTGATCATATTTATTAGGAATACGTTTCGGAGTCCAGATCCCTCATCAGTTCGTAAATTTACAAATCATTATGTCTGCAATAAAAGAAAAACAAAATGTTGGATACAGTCATTAAAGGAAATCAAGAAAATAAAAGTAAATTTAAAACATGTCCCAGAAAAACTAAAATCGACAAGATTATTTAGTTACAATTTGCAATGGGTAGGAACTATGAGAATTGTTGAGGGCCGGTTTTCGTTTAAAAATATGTAAAGATTCTAAAATTCTAAGGTCACATGCAGTTGAAGCCGAATCTAAGATTTTGAAGTCCGCAGAGGATATTGGTTCGTTGCATTTTACTGCTTGATTACGTACTGCGGAGTGTGAGGAGTAAGCTAATTAGTTCCCCGCGCGGAAGCTTCAACCCCGATGTTCGGCCATTCTGTTATAAAAAATTTCGTGACGTCATGCCGACGTACGATGATGTGCACTGCACACAACTGTACAACTATTAAGAATAAATCAGAGAGGCTCACTTCTCCATCGGAAGCGTATCTTTGTAGCGGAAAAAAGAAGCAACCTTAAAATTATACAATTCCGGTACAAGGATACGCTTTTTATTGAGAAGCGAGCCTTTCTGATTTATTCTTAGAGTTGTACAGTTGTGTGCAGTGCACATCATCGTACGTCGGCATGATGGCACAAAAATTTTATATCAGAATGGCTGAACATCGGGGTTGAAGCTTCCGCACGGGAAACTAGTTCGCAATATTCGTACGTAATCACGCAGTAAAATGCAACGCACCGATATCCTCTGCAGACTTCAAAATCTTAGATTCGGCTTCAACTACATGTGACCTCGGAATTTTAGAGTCGTTACATATTTTTAAACGAAAACCGGCTCTCAACAATTCTGACGGTTCCTACCCATTACAAATTGTAAGTAGATCATGTCGATTTTATTTTCTCTGGGACATGTTTTGATTTTTTTTTTCGTGATTTCCATTAATGACTGTATCCAACATTTTCTTTTTTCTTTTATTGTAGTCATAATGAATTTTACTTTTACGAACTGATGATGGAGCTGGACTCCGAAACGTATTCCTGGTAAACATGATTAAGTTCCTTAAATTTTCCTCGTTTTTAAATTCATCAGGTTGCAATTAAAGCAATCAACTGACCCGTTCAGATGTATTCAACTATAAGATTGTTGGTGAATTTTACCAACATCTTAACATAGAAGAAAAGTACAAAATTCGTTCTGAACGGCGATATACTTGCTAAATTAAAATAAATTCTTAGCTTCGGAATATTTGACGATTTACAGCTAAATTAAAATAGAATTTTCAGCTACTTCTATATCAAATTCACAAAAACTTTCAGACGTACCTTCAACTTTATTAAATTAGTTTGGTTTTTTTAGCCTGTTGTTGGGGGACAGGTAGGCACATACTTGAAGATATGGACATCAGGTCAAACTATATAGGTTTTAGTCGTAAAAGTATAATAATTTTATGTCGCTACAGGGTTTAACTATTCATGCTACATAGCTTTCAGTTATGACCGTGACTCATTGGGAATTCAAAGTAGTGAATTCAGTTAGCGGGCCTGATTAAACGCTATAATTCAACAGTTAGCTAGCTAATTTACTAGGTATGAATAGGTTCTTTATTTGATTACAAGTACGCACAGCCCTTCAGAAATGACGGGATTCACTAACTTTCTTGAAAACAAATTTTCCAAATGTGGTGCCCAACGAATGTATTCATCCTAACAGCAACTGTGATGAAAAGTATTCTTGTACTTGCGCACTGGTGAAACTCGTATCACAGATACGGTCACTATAACTCTCCTCATGAGCGTGACAAAGAAAATGGAAGAAGCGGACTCCAAATAAACCAAGGGTATTATTAGCTAGTAGCAGACCCGTGGAGATTCCATGGATAATGTCATCGTTGAGCGGACCCGAGAAAAAATTCTGTCAGTATTACCTAACCTGTGCTAACCTAGCCTATCCAAATCTAAGCTAACCTATTCTAATAAAATGTCAAATATTTAAATGCATGAAAACGCCATCTTTTAATGTTCCACTGAAGAATTCGGTATCCATGATACCGCAAACTCACACAACCTATATTGAAGCAGACACCGAATAAATATATAAATAAACACACAACGGGTATTATTAGGTTACATACTTTTTACTTTCATGATTTATGACCTTCATTTTAATGATAAAATACGTATTATTGGAAAGTATCGGTAAAGTATCGGCCGGATTTTGCCGATACCGATACCACTAAAAATGGCCGATACTGCCGATCCTGATACATCGGTACATCACTAATTTCACTGATTTTCATGAAAGCTAAATTATTAACATGTCATCAAAATCACCAAGAACTTTGATGCCTTTGTACCAATGATCTTAGCCTTATGGAAAAGTTTACCACAACAAGATTTTCATAGCATTACGTTGAATGCTGCAGGATTAGTACATTAACTATGCAGTAAAGCCAAACAACCACTGCATTCACTTATCACAAATTCATCAGTTGCCATCTTCACACAAGAGCACAAAGTGTTGTCTCACAGAAAGTGCACCACAGCTCATGAGCCAGGCAGTGAACACATTTAAAACCAAAAAAATGAGAGAGTGAGAAAAACAATTTGCAAAACAGTTAATGAAAAATTCCTTCCTTTCAAACAAAATAACTTAAAAATTTAATTATATCTGATTACTCCACCAACATGCAGTGAAACTGCATAATTTAATAAAGCACTCGTAAAGCAAATCTTTGGATATACGAAATGAAAATACAAGAGATATTTTATAGACTCAGGATTTTGGGTTTTCCAATCATAATACCTGAGCATGAGTGGCAGGAGAATCTTTGTTGATGCAACTGATGCGGATCATGTTGTGTTGAGCATGAGCCTGATTCCTCTCACAATGCTCACAGAGATCAAGATCAGGGCAAGTGAGACATCTGTACCTGAATCCTATCACGGGACCATCACAACAGTCACAGATCACCGAATGGTGAACGAAGTCTTCCATTTTTTTACATTTAGCTTTGGCCATATCTTCCTCATAATTCATAGCAACCTGTATAGGTAATTGTGCAGATATGAGCAAAGAGAAAATATCATCAAATATCCTAGAAAAAAATATAATTAATTTCGCAGTTAAGTCTAGCTCCCTCACCAAATAAAGATCAGGTTATTGGTTGATTTAAGGACAGCGTCCCCTTACGGACTTTTTTCTTTATTATGGAACCTAGAACAATGAAATTTGGTATACTGATAAGAAATTGAATTTGGAATCGTTTTTGCTTAGAGCATAAGTTCGATTTTCTTGAAAAGAAAATGGGAAATCTAAGAAAACGAAATTTGAGGAGGGGGGGTTTCAAAAATCTTCTCCTCCTACAGTTTTTGAGCTACAGTGATGATTTTGGTATCATTGGATGCAGGAAGACACGGGCTTTTATGGAACCTAAAATTCATTCCAAAATTATTTATTGTTCATGAGTTACATGAGTTATGACGTCATACAGCTGCACTTTTTTGAAACAGGATTTTTTTCTCAATTTTTACGCTACCTCATATTGAAAATGGAAATTTAAGGAAACAAATTTTATCTTCCATAAAAACCTGTGTCTTCTCGCATACAATGATACCAAAATCATTACTGTAGCTCAAAAACTGTAGGAGGAGAAGCATTTTGAAATCCCAAAAACCATTGTTTACATTATAAGCAAAACAAAGAAACATAAACAATTTAAATAAGAAATTTTGTTCAATTTTTGGTTCAAGTTAGACCCCTGAAAACATTATAGAGTAATCCAGAGACATAGAAGATGACATAGCAACTTCGTGCCGTGAAGAAAGTGCCATGGGGGAGGTGTAACATGATAAAATACCACTTCCCCCTCCCCCCCATTCTTTAAACCCCCGTAGTGGGCGAACGAGTGAACGTACGAGTCTTATTTTTTCACAGGATGTACCTGACCTCTTACATTTCTTATAGCAGCAAAAATCCCAGTTTCTCAAGAAATCTCAAAAACATGGATTCATAAGGGGGGAGCTGTCCTTAAGCCTCCCTAACAACAAAAAAGGTTTTCCAAAGACAGGGAAGACAGAGGCACCATTTATTAAATAGTTACGAAAATGTGGGATCTAAACACAAGGACCCAATGCATAGAAATTAAGATGTGTTTTAACACAAGAACCCAATGTATAGAAATTATTCTATTTCAATAATAAGAAGGCTTACACAATTCTCAGATTACGACCTCACATTTTCTCAATGGGAATGTTATTTTTCATGTATTTAATAGTTGTATCCTCCCAAGGGGCTTCCTAAGCAAAATAAATTACTTTGATTGATGCTCATTGACAAAATATACTCCTTGGATAGTAGTTTGAATGTTCATATGAATTAAAATTATAGAAAGCAATGCAATTCCATTTTTCTTGGATTTTTTAATAGCATTTTTAATGACAGTAAGACAGCAAGTTAATCACCAACAAACTGAGACATTTCTATTTATATGATTCTGTCCATATTTCATCTGATCAAAAAATATTTCTTTCCTACAGCTGACTCTCCGAGCAATTTCAATTCAGGTATAAAGCTTCCATTACTGAATACTGACTAGAATTGTTTACCACAAACCACGGTAGAAATGTTTTTTGACCAAGCAAGTTACACTGGATCTTTTCCAGATAAGCCCCACCACTAATGCAACACATAAGTTCACCCACTTGTAACTTTTGAAGTAATGCATCCATCAACTTCAAATTACACTCAAACAAAAGATTGGAACATTCTTTTGGTATTGTAGATATACAGAAAAAGCTTTTTATATGCTACCTACATTTTTTGATATATCTATTCAACTTGCATGCCGTCATAACACACAAGTTCACCCACTTATCTCTTTCAAAATAATGCACCTATCAACTTTAAATTACTCTTCAAAAAATAATGCTTTAATAATTTATTTGGGAGTATTTGAAGTTATTAGGTGCATCATTTCAAAAGTTACAAGTGAATACACTTTTGCGTTACATTAGTGACGGGGCTCATCTGGAAAAGGTCCGTTAAACTTATAAAACTTAGTGCTTAATGTTTTCTTTACAAATTTTAACTAAATGGTACTTTTCAGTGGTCATGAGTCCAACTTATTAATGAAGCCACTGCTAAAATACTTTAATTTCTTGAATCTCATTACAAGAACTTCTCACTCATATTGCTTGAACTATTTTGCAGAGAGTTTAAATTTAACATACTATAGTAGGCTATAAAACTGAAATTTGCTTAAGGGAAGATACACCCCAGAAACATAAAATTTTATTTGATTTTGATTTTAGCTGCAATAAGAAACTTAAAATGTCAGGTACACCCTGTGAAAAAATGAGCTTCTTAGGTTTGCTCGTTCGCCCACTATGGGGGCTTGAAGTTAGGGGAAGGTGGTATTTCATCATGTTACAGGCCCAACCATGCTATTTCTTCATGGCTTGACATTACTACATAAGCTTTTATGTCTCTTTATAACTGTACAAAGATTGCATGGGTCTTAGCTGATCCCGCCATTAATGATAAAGAAAAATTGAGATTCTTTACGTTAATTTTTTTTTTGGAGGTTAGGATTTTGGGGTTTCAAAATGCCTTTTCTACAGTTTTTGTGTCCTTTACAGTGATGGGATGAGTATCGTAGGATGCAGAAGGACGCAGAGATTACCATAACCTATGTGGCAATTTCTAATTCATTGTCAATCAAAAGTTATGATGTCACAGGTGCGAAATTTTACAGGGAAAAAGTATGATTTAGATTTTTTATACTTTCATTTTAAATAGGAATTTGGAGAATGATATATAGGTTATGGTAATCCTGGATTTTTTCCTCATCCTATGATACTCATACATCACTGTAGCTCAAAAACAGGAGAAGCATTTTGAATCCCTCCCACACAAATTTTGTTTTCTATGATTATCTTGTTTTCTATGAATATCTCGTTTTCTATGGAAAAAATTGCATTTTTTCATCAAAAAAAAAGCTTTTCATTTGCATTTGCTATCTGTACACCAAATTTCATTGCTATAGGTTCAATAAAAAAATTGTTTAAAAATGGGGGTATCTCTCTGTAAAGGAACTCATTTTGCCAATCATAATAAGCATTCTTCAATACATCAAGTTTTTCATTACATTACATCCTATAATAGAATCACAATAATTATATCAATTGAATTTTTTTTAAAAAATATTTGCAGCAAATTCTCAGACACTACTTATCACTATAAGCCAGCTTATTCTGTCTCACATTTCAGTATAACATATATTAACCCTTTACTGCCCAACTGGACTATTTCGTCCTCTTTCAAAAATAACAATAATATATCGTATTTCTTATTCAATTTGTTCACTAATGTGTCCTTTGAACTGCACTGCCGAGTGGCAGTTCCTTCCCCATCTTGATAATAGTGACTACCTAATGCCAGTGTCGGTTTAGTGATAGTGGTTGTCATAACGGTAATATGAGTATAAAAATGTGGGCGTTAAAGGGTTAATATTATGTTCGAGTTTTCTCATCAAATACAAAGTTCAGGTCAAATGACAGTGCAACTGGGTATAAAAGGAGCAGGTACAAAATAGAATAAAAATAAGAAGGTAGATTAAAAATACAGATTACATAATAAACTCTCCTATATTCAGAAATTTTTTCATTTAGTTCTTAGTAGTAATAGTTTTCTAACGAATGATAAATTATCCTTGGAAGCAATTTGAATTATTTTGAAAATATTAAAATAGAACAAATTGATTCTATTGATTTTCTTGACAATAATAATTCGAGATGCTCATAACTTATGATCAATAAATTGAATCTAAATATTCAGAGAAAGTATATAATATTTGACTATATCCATATTCATGGATGTTGATAAGATCTTACATGATAAATAACAATCCTTATTGCAGTCTTTCAAATTGGGTAAGAAAGGAAAGATTTGGGAAACAATGATTCAAAGCTTTTACTTTTATAGGCATTAATTTGCTCAATTTAACATCATTATGAGTTTATTCCAAATAGCTCTAATTTCATTGATTTACCTGAATTAGTGCTACATTATTTGTACTAGTAGCAAATCCTTATTAACAAGATTTTTCAAGTTCGAGATTTGCAAGATTTTGAAAATGTTTTTAGGCCTATTGTTTTATTTCAAAAATTCTCTATTGCCACAATCATAAAACCTGCCGCCAACAATTTCCAAAATATATTTCCATTATTGAACTGAGCAACAGTTGTTGAGCATTGTTAAATGTATTAAGGTGCTAAAACTCCCTTGTCAGTGTCATTTTGAGATTATGAACCTATATCAATATAATTTACCATATGATATTTCATTAAGGGTATCGAACGCTTTTTCCTATGAATTCTTTGAAAAATAAAAACAAAAACTTCCAGAGGGAAATAAGCTCTCGAGTATTCACAGCATGTTTATAACATTCGAATAAACAGTTATAGCCCAAATTTTTTTTAAATTTACCTATACCTTCCCCTCCCCTCTCAAACAATTTTCTTTTTATAATTTTCAAACAATTTTCTTTTTCTCAGCCAACATTGTACATAGAGGCAAATGGTTTTATTTTGTTAGATTCACAATGCAAATATCTATCAAAACTAGGTCCAGTTATTTGTTTTTACAAAAAAAAAATTGACAACTATTAGAATATTAAAAACAGTTGTTGTATTTCTACGGACAATGTAAAAATTTCTAAACAATTTTTCAAATCAAAATAAGCTAGCATTTACAGTACTTACATTGATCTCCATGATGCAAAAAAGATCTCCTTCATAAGTGAAAAACTGTAAGTGAAATTGAGCAAAAAAACTTTATGAGGAAAAAGCGTTCCAGTTTTTTAATTATTTCTTCAGTTTTTTACTTATGGAGATCTTTTTTGCATCATATAGATCAAAGTGAGTACTATGAACCTGCGTAATTATTTTATACGTTAATTAGAAAAAAATTCAAAGTAATAACTAAAACGTAATATATTTTGTTATAAAAAATTTAAAAACTTATAATTTTTTTTGAAGCGATATCAAAAAACAGGATTACAATTTTGTAGACCAGTTCATTGTGAATCAAACAAAAAATAACTGTCTATGTACAATATTGACTGAGAAATAAGATTTTTTTAAAAATTTCCCTTTGAGAGGGGGGGGGGGTAAAGGAAAGGGGAATATGGGTAAATTTCAAAAATGTTAGGGCTCTGAACATCCATTCGAATGTTCTAAACATGTTGTGAATGTTGTGTGTTCCAAGCTTATTTCACTCTTGAAGTATTTTTTATTAATTTTCGAAGTTTTATACAAAAAAATTCGTTCGATTCCCTAAAGGGGGGCCTCCGGAAAAAATATTTTTTGATCCG
This sequence comes from Morinoia aosen, assembly GCA_030386875.1. Lineage (NCBI taxonomy): Eukaryota > Metazoa > Arthropoda > Malacostraca > Amphipoda > Talitridae > Morinoia > Morinoia aosen. The sequence goes on along the minus strand of CM059563.1, from coordinate 32,859,485 downwards.
ATCGGTCTGAAATTTGGTCAATATATGTATTTTTGCAAGACAAACATTTGAAATCATAAAATTGTTTGATTTGGGCCTTAGTTTTTCTGAAAAATTTGAAATGTTAGTTTTTTGGGTCATTTTTATACCTATTTCAAACAAATAGAAATCATTGAGTTTTTATGCTAGAACAAATTCAAATACAGTTTTGGAAACCTTGGAACATTTCTAACAAAGAAATATTCAGATATTATGTATTTGAATTTTATTTCTTATATATGCAATATTTTATCCAATATATCATAGATACTGAAATTTTTGGATTTGAACTATGATAAAAAATTAGAATGAAAAATGGAAAAAGTGGCAATATAACTTTGTTAGAAATGTTCCATGGATTCTAAAACTGTCTTTGTTTTCTTCCAAGCATAAAAACTCAATGACTACTATTCTTTTGAATTTTGAAAGTAAGTAACTTAACACTACAGGCCCATAAACAAAATTTTTGTTGGAAGTGTAATATAATGGAAAATTTATGTAATTGAATGCTGTTTTCATTTTTATTTCGAAAATCTCCATGCATAACTTCATATTCACACTGTGAATTGTAATTTCCATGCAAAAAAAAAATTTTGCTTCATAAAAATTATGAAATTTTTTGTTTTCGGTCTGATTCTTATGAAATTTGACTGAATTATGTAACTTTTGAAAAGAAACAATTTCTTCTATACATTTTTTTGCTTCAGGACTTAGTTTTGGAAAAAAATTGACATATTGATTTTTAGTCCTTTGGTATTGCTATTTCAAAGGAATAGAACTCATTGAGTTTTAATGCTAGAACAAAAACAAAGACAGTTTTAGAATCCTTGAAGCATATCGAACAAAAGTATAGTCTCAAATTTTCCATGTCCGGTTTTTTTTTATATGGGGTCAAAATGGGGTCAAAAATTCCAGATTTGGGTCCCCTTAACCCCACCCCCCCCTGGGGGGATCTATTGTCCGTAGCGCCATAAAATTTTAGGACCGAATAGTCTACCAACTAAGGGTCCTTTTCCAACAAAAACATGAAAAATGACCATCAAAGAGAAAAGGGGCCTCGGAGGACCCCCTTAACCCTACATGACCTAATCAGACGAATTCGTCGGCAATTTTAAAATAGGATGCATAGGCTACAAATGAAGTTGTCTAGACGTACACAGCTAAGGACTAACTCGTCCGGTATTGAGTTCAACGAAGAAGCAAGTGGTGCCCCTTTACGTGACAGAAAAATTCTGTGTGGAGCTAATTGTCATCGGAGAAGTTGGTGTCACAGAAAGGCTCAAATCTCCTGCAATTACTAAGCCATGGAGGAACATACAGGTAAAGTGGAACTATATTAAAATTACCGTGGCACCTTAGATACTGGAACTTTGTGCTAAAAGAAAGAAATATGGAGTTGAGCTAAAAATTTGTACGCAACGGCTATTATAAACATGGGGACGAATTCGTCCTTAACTGAATTCAATCTCTGTAAACAACTCTGGACAAAATGGTCCTTTCTCTCATACAGTAGGCCAATATAATAAATCAAACATTTGAATTGTATAAAAAATGAGTTGTACTGCAGTTCTTGTACCGATAGATCGCAATTTTAATTGATAGCATACACGGGCATGTTTTAGCTCAAATGTGTAATTCTATAGCGGCTTGCAGTGCCTGTGTACTGAATGTTTTCATTCTTCTCGCTGTTGCTGAATTCTATTTTTCATCTAGAAAACGCTACTAAAGAATTTGTAAAAACTTTCAGAATACAATTACTATAGGAGGCAACAAATGCATTTTCTAATAGAAAAATTGTATGGGAGTGTGTTATATATATATATATATATATGTATTTTATTTCATGAGCCAAGTAATTTAGATACGTAGGTGCTGCAAAAACACTCTGATGAATTTACTTCATGCATGCCTGAAACTCACTGCTCATGATGAAATACACTTTCAGCCTATAACATTTTGTAAAATATTATATAACAGTTTATAAAATATTAAATATATATATATATGGCTATGCATCGTGTGTGTGTATTCTTGTTATTGTCTTGGTCTATTTTCCTTTTTTTAGGGCCTGAACTTCAGTATATTTTATGATACCTCCCTCGATTTCCAGATACTTCATATGTCATCTGAATTAGCTAATCGCAAAATGTTGATTTTTAAAACATTTAGTAAACAAGCAAATTATTTACATGGTGAAAGAATAATTTTCATTTTCATTTTCAAAACGGCATAACCTTCAATACATAATTAACTTTGAATAGGTTTGAAATATATTTGTCCTTTTTTCTTCAAGAGATGTCAACTGCGTTATTTTATGGTGGGTTAAATTCACGGTTGAGGGCTAGAGGACAAGCAGCAGCCTTGCCTGTGGACACGTTGGATAGTAATAACGAGATGGAAATATCCGATCTCTCTGATGATGACTCAGTACAAGCCCCAGACTATCGCCCAACAAGTCCAGATGGTAAGAATGCACATTTCAGAGTTACTTTTGTATGAAGTGAAACACAATTTCAGGTTCATGTTTTTCATGGAAATAACCATGATTCAGTTTAGCTTATACGCTAGACTGCTTTTAGGTCTAATAATTTTACACTGCTTACAGTTCTAGGAATTTAGCCTGACAGACTTTTCATAGGCCATTTTATGTAGAGGTTTGCTCTACAGGATTTTTTCACTGAAAATAAGATAATTATTTTGACTGATAGTATTCTGTTTTGCAGACACGCCCATTGACAGAGTCGATGCTGAAAATCTGGAAAATGCATCCATGGATGAAACTGAATGTTTTTTTTTGGAATTGATGCACCAGTTGAAGAAATTGAGTCTTCTTGTACAAGAAGAAAATGGAGAGTTATCACAAGAAACTCCTCCAAACCGCAATGGATTAAAAGTAGCGGGTTAGATGAAATCATCATTGCGCCATGCCGACTCAAACTGCTGGAGACGATAAACAAACAAACAAACAAACATCGGCATCTTTGGGATGCTTTATTTCCAATCAAGCCTGATACATATGATCTTGAGAATTGGTTTTTCAAATTTCTTATAACTAACCCTATATATAGGACACCATGACGGTTCCCCCGTAAAGCCGGTCCCAATTCTGACACCTGGGTTGAGTGGGGTATTGTGCTTGAGTTTTCCCTCATACCCAACGGGGAAAATCTCCGCGCCAGCGCCGGGATACGAACCCTCGTCTCCAACATACTAGGCTGATCCCTTAACCACTGTGCCACGGAGAGCACTAAAGTAGATCACTTCATTTCTGTTGATAACGTCAGGAGAATGTGCAAGAACGACGGATGCTCAGGCAAAGCCAATGTTGTGTGTAGTAAATGTAAAGTTAAATCTCTGCTTAAATTCGAAAGAAAACTGCTTTACAAAGTTCCATAGAGAATAGGTTGTGTTATGAGTACTGAGAGGAAGAAATAAATTTTGTTTATTTGATGATTGCTGAAGGGTCTTTATTTTTTTTACTGTACTCAGAGTCCTAACACAAAGTGCCATATTACTACCAAAAGGGTTTTTTGATAGTTAGGTATTTACTAAATATGTTGTGCTACTCTGCACATGACTGAAAATAGTTTAAAATGTAGGAAAACGTCATTATTTTCCTTCTTATGATGACTTTTTCTTTTTGCGCAGATGTTGATATTTTTGCAAACATATGTTATTATTTTGAATGGAAAGTGTCTATTTTAATACTGCGAAACATTCTGCATTGTTTTTTTCCTTGTGAAGTTAATAAATGAGGATAAGTTTTTTATATAAATTCATATGAGGATATGGACGAATTCGTCCTATGTTAATTTCGTATGCTGTAAGCCGGTAAGGACGAATTAGTCCACCATGGTGTAAAATTTTCAATAAACATTTTTTTCAGAAATCTTTTGTAGTTACTATACCTTTGATACTACTATAACTCAAAAATGAACTTCAAAATTTTTAAAACTACCTGCATCTATATTCCGGTCATGTAGGGTTAAATAGGTACTTCTACCAAATTTGGACACAATGTGCCAAAATAAATTCAACTTAGCATAATTGTTTGAGAATAATCAACATAAAATATAAACCTTAAAGTGTAGTTTTCAATTGTGTCGCTGCATATGAGAGAGTTTAATTCTTTCTACATAGAGCATGCTTAAATCAGTCACTAAAAAACAAAGAACAAAAAAAAGATCTCAGAAATTTTGAAGATCAAACAATTATGTAGGAATCTCTAAGTAGAAATGGTTTTTGTTGAGAACAACACACTAACCCATTTTCCAATTTTTGTTGCTTCTATAATGGTACTGACATCAAAATAAACAACTTTTATTCTATGCACTTTCCGTTGCAAATGAGTATTTAACAAGTTATAGCGGAAGGTTAGTTTATGTTTTACATCAGTTGTGTTGTTTCCAAGGACATAAATCAATTTGATTTCTGTTAGAAAATGGGATATAGACAAATTTAGGAGGAGACTCAAGGGTAGTCATGATGAAATATCTGTTTAGACGGCTAAAATGGACGTTAGGTTACATTATATTAGGTTATTTTAGGATAGGTTAGGTTAGGTTACATTAAGTAAAGGTTAGGTAAGGTAAGGTTGGATTAAGTTAGATTAGTAAAGTTATGTTGAGTTACCTCACCACTATAACTTGTTAAAAACTAAGTCAATATGTATTTGAGGTGATCCACAGAAATTAAACATTCCGTTACAAAGAATCAATAAAGGAACACATTTAAAAATGTTTTACATGAATGACATTCTGCTTGCTGGTGCGTTATTATAGAGTTATTGAACTTTGAAATTTCTGTCTTTAATAGCAGTTGCGTTGCACGCTTGAGCCATTAGAGTATGCTTGGGTACTTTGTAATGTATTATGTGCCAACCCTACTGAGCCTGAACCCACTTCTAGAATGTTTCAGTTAAAAACACAATAAAGGTTATCACCCAAAAATATTAGCGCGACTAGAATAGTGAAGACTTGAATCGATATGCACTTGACATCACTTTCAAGATGGCGGTGACCGTACCGGGTGACCGTCATTTTGGAACTGATGTAAACAAAGTCTTCACTAATCCAGTCTTGCTGATATTTTTCAGTTATAACCTTTATTGTGTTTTTAACTTGAACATACTAGAAGTGGGCTCAGGCTCCGAAAGGTCGACAAATAATAAATTACGCCATATATTGCCAAAACCATAACTTATACCCAGCTGCCAAATTGTTGGAACGACCTCTCCTTAGTGCTCAAAAGCCATTCCATTAATGCCGCTGCTATAACTTCAAAGTTGAATAACTCAAAAATGACGCATCAGCGAGCATGTCAATCTTGTAAAACATTTTTAAATGGGCTTCTTTAGTGATTCTTTGTAACAGAATTCTTAATTTCCCTGGATCACCTTAATATATATTGACCAAAAACTCATTTCTGATAAAATGTGCATCAAAGAAGTCGTTTATTTTGATCTCATAATTGATATACAATCAACAAAAATTTGAAAATCGATAATTGTGAAGTCCACAACATTTACCGGAGACACTTTATAGGTTGTAGAACAAAACTGACAGTAAATGTGTAGCATTGGTCAGTTATTGATTTTACACTTTTCCTTGCCTAAACATAGTTAATTAGATCAAAATAAACAAGTTTTCTTCTATGCACTTTCCGTCCCAAATGAGGGTAAATCTGAAGGATATGTCAGTTATCGATTTTGTAAATTTCGATGCCTAAGCATAGTTAATTAGATCGAAGTAAACAAGTTTTCTTCTATGCACTTTCCGTCTCAAATGAATATTTTAATAGTTATAGCGGTAAATGACTTAGCGCAACTCCTGTGTTTGAAGCCGCAAGTAATTCAAGGAGCACATCGGACAGCAACATTGCAATGCGCAGTCGCTTCCAGCGCAATCGTCATCAAAGACGAAACCAAACCTACCGCTATACCTCGTTAAATACTCATTTGAAGAAAAAAGTGTCTAGAAGAAAAGTTGTTTATTTCAATGTTATTACCAGGATTCAAGCAACAAAAATTTGAAAATTGACGAGTAGCTGTTTATTTGAGCGCATTCGTCATCAGAGACGAAACTAAACCTACCGCCATAAATCGTAAAATACTCATATGAGACGGAAAGTGTATAGAAGAAAACTTGTTTATTTTGATTCAATTAATTAGGTTCAGGCACCAAAAAGTGGAAAATCGATAACTGACATATCCTTCAGATAAACCCAAATGAGTATTTTACGAGTTATAGCGGTATGTTAATTTTTGTCTTTGATGACGAATGCAATCGAATTAACAGCTACTAATCGATTTTTGCATTTTTGTTGCTTGAATCATGGTAATAACGTCAAAATAAACTACATTTTTTCTATACACTTTTTGCGGCAAATAGGTATTTTACGAGTTAGAGCTGTAGGTTTTATTTTTAGCGCAATTGAGCTGTTAGAGTATGTTTGAATACTTCATAATTTATTACTAACTCACCCCATATAGCTAGCGGAGCCTGAACCCACTCCTAAGATCTTTTAGTTAATAACACAATAGGAATTACCACCCATATATGACGAATTATAGCGGTATGTTAACTTTTGTCTTGGATGGCGGCAATGCGCTCTAGCATTCGAGCGGGTCGGAAGGGAGCATCCATTGCAGTGTTGCCATACGACACGCTTGATGAATTACTTTCCGCTTCAAACACTATAGTTGTGCCAAGTCATGTACCGCTATAACTCGTTAAATACTCATTCAAGACGGAAAGTGCATAGAGGAAAACTTGTTTATTATGATCTAATTAACTAAGTTTAGGCATCGAAAAGTAGGCAATCGATTACTGACCAATGCATCACATTTACCAAACTGACTTTACAAACTCAAATCTGGTATATCTTCTAGAATATCATGTTCAGTATATCATTCAATTGTTTACTTTACATTTTGACTATTTTTTCTTTAGAATTGTCTGTTATAGAAGTTTATAAGATGCTAGGGTAAATGTGAAGGAGTGAACAATAATTGATTTTCCATTTTGTGGTGCCTAAACATAGTTAATTAGATCAAAATAAATAAGTTCTCTTCTATGCACTTTCCACCTGAAATGAGTATTTACGAGTTATATCAGCAAATGACTTACCACAACTCTAGTGTTAGAAGCGGAAAGAAATTCTTCAAGCGCGTTGGATGGCAACACTACAATGGACTCTCCCTTCCAATGCGCTTGAATGATCTAGTGCATTCCTGCCATTCAAGACGGAAATTAACATACCGCTATAAATCATATTTGGGTAATAACCTTTACTGTGTTACTAACTAAAAAATCCTAGAAGGGGGTTCAGGCTATGCAGGGTGGGCTAATAATAAATTACAAAGTATTCAAACGTTCTCTAACAGCTCAATCACGCAAAAAATAAAACCTACCGCTCTAACTCCTATAATACTCATTTGCCTCAAAAAGTGTATGGAAGAAAAGTAGTTTATTTCAATGTTATTACCATGTTTCAAGCAACAAAAATAAAAAAATAGATCAGTAGCTGATTATTCGATTGCAATTGTCATCAAAGACAAAAATTAATATACCGCGCTATAACTTGTAAAAGACTCATTTCAGACGGAAAGTGCATAGAAGAAAACTTTCTTATTTCAACTAATAACCTGTGTTTATGCACCAAAAAGTGGAAAATAGATTACTGTCTATTACTCCATATTTATCGATGCCTGCATACACTCAGGTAAGTATAACAATGGAAAAAAAGTTCTTCAAAAAATGAGTAGTTATACTTTAAAATATTGGTCAATGTCCAGCATGATGCAATCAAAGGAAATGAGAATTTTATTCAAACGAATCACTAAAGGAACCAATTTAATAACGTTTTACATGAATGACATTCTGCTCTCTGATGCATTATTTTAGAATTATTCGACTTAGAAATTGGCTTCCGCACGCCAAAGAAAGCAAGTGCGCCAACCACAATGTCATTAATAACGGAAGTTATCGTTCTATTACAAAAATAAAGAGGTTGGGTCGTGAAGGGTAGACACAGTTCTTGTAGTGAAAATTATAAATAAAGGTTGAAAGCAACCCATAAAGGTCACAAACAATTGTGTTTACATCTGCTCCATGATGGCGGCAGCCATACCAAGTGGCGCCATCTATGAGCTGACTGTAAAGGTGACGGTATTAGGTGGCGCCATCTATGAGCTGACTGTAAAGGTGACGACGTAATAATTACGACAAAAAAAATCAAAAGCACCAAATACGAGAAATTGTACGCTAACTTTTTTGTGTTATTGACTGATAACAATATTTCTTTTTATTTTATTAACAATTTCTTTCATTTTTTTATTTCTACGAAGTTCTAGCAAAAACTTTAACACCTCATGACCCAAACTTTGCCTTTCCCGACCCAACCTGGTCGTACTGTGTTGCATATTTGGCGCGGGAAAGCGATTTCACCCATAACTTTAAAGCTGAACAATTCTAACATAAACCATCAGCAAGCAGAATGTCATTCTTGTAAAACATTCTTAAATGGGTTCCTTTAGTGATTCTTGGGAATACAATTCCCATTTCCTTTGATCACATCACGCTTCACATTGACCCAATATTTTCTGACTATTTATGTTTGCACTATTAGCAGCAATCCTCAATTTTTTTAAATACTGTGCACTAGATATTTGGTTAACTATACTATCAATATTACTTTAAGAACACCGTCTGGGTAAAAAAAAGTCCGTTATTTATAGAAGGATTTCTCTGAAATTTTCACAGTAGGTGTGAAATGATGCAAAGATTAATTGTTATTTCGACAAAATTTTTGTATCTGCACTGGATTTTTTTTATTTTTGAAAAATATGATATAATAGGGGTTTTTTTTAAATCTATCTTCTTCGACAATTTTGAAGTTACAGAACCAGTACTTCGTTTTTAGATTGCTTATATGTCTATATAACCACACGCAATGGGAAATTTCGATGACTTTTTTTTGTGGATTTTGGGAATTAAAAACAAAAATGACTTTTTTTTCATTTTTTTTTATGTAGTGTAATTTTCAAAATAATTAATATATCAAAAAATGCTATTGCGTGTGGATACACCTTGCTAAGCCCTATCGAATGGTATATAAACCATTCTTGTAGCTCTAAAATTGTGGAAGAAGTAGCATTTGAGAAACCAATTATCAAGTTTCCAGAAAAACATGTTTTTTCACAAAAAAAAATTTTTTCTTTTTATCTTTTGAACTACAGGGTTTTCTACAATGAACTCTTGAGCGTTTGTAGCTCTTTTCAAGTCTTTTGATTGATATAATTAACATTGCTGTAGCTCTATAACTCTGGGAAAAAATATACAACAAAAGAGAATAGGAGTTATTGTTGAAAACAACAATTTTTTTTAATTTTTCATTTTTTATTATCAAAATACGTTTTTTTGTCAAGTCAACTCCTATGTTTTGTAGCTCTTTTCAAGTCTTTTAGATTGGTGTGCTTGCCATAGCAGTAGCTATGATACTGCAGCTGTCATTGAGCTATGAATGAAAGCTGCAGTATCATAGATACAGCAGAACAGCTAAATTCTGAAATTTTCAAAAAATTTTTTAAAAATATTTACTCAGCATTAGAATGTTTTGTTTGAATAATGGAAGCACTTTGAGTAGCCCATTAACGAACTATAATGCCATTCCCGCAGAGAAACACGCTCGGTTGACCCCCCAATAATGAGAGGAGGAGGGTTCAAGGTCACTCCATTCCCATCGCTTTCCCCCCTCTGGTGGGCGCACTATTCGGAGTAGTTAGACGTAAACGGAAAGTACCAATGGAAGCGCAAGAAAATCCTCGATAAGATGCAAATAAAAGCAGATAATCAACACATATCCTGATTTCTACCTAGACGGTGTCCTTAATAGTGACACCTATAGATCCATTTTACTCTAAGTTACTAGGGGCACCTCCTTGAAGGTGCATGATGATAGTCATCTTTAGTTAGATTTATATTACAAACTTGTAATACAAAGGAGGTAATTTTATTTTTGACGCGTTACTGGAAGCTGCCCGCGTGTGATGGGGTTGACCTGTCATGTGCGGGGGGAGGGGCTGCACTCAATGAAGCGGTCGGGGTAAACCAGCTGTGGCTGTCGGGCCTGACTGTGGAAGGTGGTTGTGCTGGGCTGCTGCTGATCCTGGCAGTTCAGGTGCGGCCAGTGCTGCCTCTCTCGCCTCCTAGTGACTAAGTGTAGTGATTGTGGCCTGCTGTCGGCTACCCTCCCATAGGGAGGATAAGCCCGGTATATATATATATATATTACAAATTTGTGGAAGAAAACAGCTGAAAGAAATAAATTAAGGACACATTGCTCTTTCGGTAAATGTTGAGGACTTGACCATAATCAATTTTCCACTCTTTGATCAATAAAGATTGTTGATGAGACCAAAATAAACAAGTTTTCTTCAATGCACTTTCCGGCGGAAATAAGTATTTTATAAGTTATGGCATTAAATGAGTTACCGTAACTCCAGTGTTTGAGGCGGGGAAAAATACACCGCGCGGTCCGACGTGAAAGTAAACAGGCGTTCCCGCGCGCCAACCAAGCCGACGAAGAGCAAACCCCCTATTACAAACGTAAAGAGGTTGGGTCGTGAGGGGTAGCAACAGTTCTTTTAGTGAAAACTATAAAACTAAAAGAACTGTGGCTACCCCTCACGACCCAACCTCTTTACGTTTGTAATAGGGTGATGCACACTGGAGTTCCGGTAACTCATTTAACGCCATAACTTTTAAAATACTCATTTCCGCCGAAAAGTGCATTGAAGAAAACTTGTTTATTTTGGTCTGATCAACCATCTTTGTTGATCAAAAAGTGGAAAATCGATTATGGTCAAGTCCTCAACATTTACCGCTCTTTCAATGAGAATTATATTGATGGACATGATGAACTTATATATATATAATATACTTATATATGAACTCATTATATTGATGGACATGAAGTAAAATCTTATACTCTTCATTCATCTACCTGCACATCATGTACTATCAAGTGTGAACAATTATAAACTATTAATTACAGACAAATTTTTCTTAATGTTTGCAAATATGGTGAAACGCAACTGCTGACGTGCTCATTACTGATCTGGGTTATAAAATTCAACGAGCGCACATATCTGTGGGAGCAGAGGACCGAAATTCTTTCAATCCTAGCCCCAACAGTTGTGTCCGACTTTTAACGCAGTGCCGGACAGCGCCGGACTACAAAATGCCTCCTTTTTAGAAGTAGGAGGCATTGCCTCCTACTTCTAAAGAAGCTGTTCTATGATGGTAGTTTTGGAAGTCAACTCTTGTTTGCTGTGAGATGTAAGTCATTGAGTGTGAACAGACGTACATGGAGATGGAATGAGAATAATAACAGATTATGTCAGCAGTGTAATAGTGGAGTAGAGGAAACAATTGAGCATTTTGTGCTGGAATGTAGTAAGTATGAGCAAGAGAGAGAGAGTTTTATGAATGTGGTGTCTGAGCAGTATGGAGAGAATGAGTGGAATGCCAGATGTGCTGAAGATGATTGCGGTATGAGCTGTCTTGCTGGATTGGATCAGGAGTGTAATGCGAGTATCACTGAGGCTATGAAAGTGTTTCTTGTGCGTGCCTGGAGTAAGAGACAGTGACTGGAATGAGCCAGTCTGGTAGAATGGGCTGTAATGACCCAATATGCCTGGGGATGGTGTTTTGACACACTGGCTATCCCAGTGACGCCATCCAATGGCAGCTTGTGACAAGGATTGGTAGATCCTGAGTAGTTTAGTGGACAAGTCTGGTACCAGACGCTGAACTCTTTGTGTGATAACTGTGGAGGGAATTGTAGGCCGTTAAAAAGGCCCCGACGCTGTCGGCCCTCAATTTCAAGTTCAAGTTCAAGTTTTCCTAACTTCCAAAATGATCATTTATTCAATTTTTTGCTATTTATGCTTCACAATCTTTAGTTAATTTCTTAATTTAGTGAATAAAGTTACTTTACTGAATATTTCTATTTTTGGTACTTATTTTTGTTGCCTGCGAATAAAATGGAATGATGCTCAGTTATAGAGGATCGAAAATTGAGAGAGTGTTGCTATTGGGAGAAAGTGTGTTGGGTGCATGCACGGAAACTTAGTATGCAAAAGATTATTCATGTTAGAATTGGAAGACCTGTGGATGACTGAAGTTTAATAAATGTTGGAGGTGTAGGGCCTCTGTGGGACTGCATGAGGTGGAAAAAAAGATTGAGAGGCAAACAAAAGAGTATGGATTGAATAAGTGGAAGTTTAGCATGATGCGGAAGCCTACATTTAACTGGTATATGAAAAAGGAAGCACCTAAGTTCGAGATGTTTGATGATGATAGTATGGGAAATCAACTCTGGTTTGCTATGAGATTTAAGTCATTGAGTGTGAACAGACGTACATGGAGGTGGAATGAGAATGAAAACAGATTATGTCTGCAGTGTAATAGTGGAGTGGAGGAAACAATTGAGCATTTTGTGCTGATATGTAGTAGGTATGAGCAAGAGAGAGAAAGTTTCATGAATGTGGTATTTGAGGTTTGACGGTTTCAGGGGTTCCGCCGTCCCGATGAGTTCCAGCTCATCACTGACCTGAGGTCCGAGGGTTCTAGAATGACTTTCGCGTAAGAAGGGGGAGGAGAATTACACGCAGCTGGCGATGTCCCTTTATTGTTGGTGAAGTTTTGATACAATAATGATACAGAATATAATGAACAGTGAACGGGCGGGGCAGGACAGCGCCCCAGCACCGCTGTGCGACGCGCACACGCCATAAGCTTGGCGAGGCGGCGCTCTCTCTCTGAATGCCTCCTGCTTTAACATTACAGCGTGTTATATAGGTAGCAGTATCTTCGACGGGCCTTCCCATATTGATACCAGTATAAGAATAACAACACAAGAAATCCCGACTCTGACATGGCTCCCCTTTCCCCGGAAGTGGTTCCATCCACTTCACAAGCCATATCAAAACTACAAAAGGTTCATGATGTTGATGTGGAAAGTTTACGTTGAACATTTATAGGAAGAGCCGATGTAAATGTTAAGATTGGTGGTGATGAGTTAAATTCAAGATAGTTATTAACGTCCAATCCTAATCTTTTTACTCGACAGTGCTTTACTAAATTGTAAGAGAGGGATAATAAAGCATGGGATAACTCAGCTCGGAATTATTTATTGAAGGAAGCCGTGATGACCGATGGCGTGCTTGACTTCGGACGATCTTCTCTTAGATGGGAAACTCCGTGCAGGCGAGGTCCGGCGAGCGATTACGTTTGCCAGGTGTAAGTGAGTGTGTTTGTGGAGGTTCAAGGTCTGTTTAATCTTGGCGACTGACAGAATATCAATTTACTCGTGACGTGATGATGAGTCACTATTTAAGGGTTCAGACTTTAGAATAAGTCTCCGATGTGAAGAGCAAGTTGTCGTGTTTGAGCGGGTAGATTAATTTGCCATTTGTAGTAATATACTAGGCTCTACAAACTCCGACAAGTGGTTGCAGTTGAGAGATGACAAAAGGTCAGAACGTCTCACGTCACAAATAGGCAATTACGTTGTATAAATCGATGGCTTAGTGAGATAATATGCCACGTTTCTTTCCAACTGGTACAGCTCAGATGAATGTTTAGGTTCAGGCCCAAGGAATGTGTGTTGTGGCGTTTGGTGCCGTCGGGGATCTGCAATAATCGAAGTCGCTGAATGAGAACGCTCTCGAAGAGGCATCAAGGAAAAATTCCACAACTGACAATCCCTACACTGCAATGGTAAATTTCCCATCACGGAGAACACTGAGTCTTCCTACAGATTCAACACGAGCTATTTGAATTGTTCTCCTTTTGTCAAGCTCATGAAATAGGATAGATTTTAACAGCTGGCAAGCTTTTTTACTACTGCCCTTTGCCTTAAATATAAGAGCATGAGATTTACAAGAATTTCGGGTAATGACAATCGTTATTCATTATTGAAAACTGCATGCGATTAAGCACATGATTTACGGAATATAATGAAATATGAGACAGCCAAAAAATGCAAGAAAATGAATAATTTTCGTACTCTATAACATCTCCATATCCGTACGAGAAATAAAAACAGGCAGTCCTACATTCATCCATGTCCATTATACTGAAGAAGAAACGCTAAACGTATCTTTTGCAGCCAAAAGAAAAATATTCAAAACATAATACAGTAAAATTAAATGACATGACGCAGCAGTTTTACGCTCCGCCATTTTTCACAATAAACGCCGGCAATCTGCCGTGCGTTCTCACGAAGTATTTGATGCACGAACTTCAACATCATAATGACAGCTGCAGGTATATAATTTTTGTAGTAAAGGAAAGACGTAGTTGAATATCTATAAAATACTCTTGCCACAAGACATGCACATGACACGCAAAATTTACGCTACGTCATGTTGAGATATCACTTGGAAATGAGCCATGCTAGTTTAACGAATTTTAAGACTATTTACAAGTTTATATATATAGCACGACACTGACCAGATCTTTAAACTTAAACACAATGCACACTGAGAGATAAACACAATATACTTTACCAGATTTGCTCTATTTGAACACTTAATTTCTTTCACTTACAAGAACGGTGTAACGCACAAGCTAAGAACGCACGAGAGAGAGTGACGCTTAAGAACAAAGCGTCCCGCGCAGTATTGCCAATTCTAGAGGCTTCAAACTCGAAAATGTCGATCGTTATTTTATCTCTCGTGCATTTACACAAAACTTCAAGGATTACTAATTATAAGTAGAAAATTATGAATAATAATTTAGAGTAAGATTTTTAATGGCAATAATTATGCTATTTAAGTGCGAATGAGAAATTTTATAATTTTACACTTTTGTGGCTACTGCTACATTATCACAGAACTTCCTTTCCACTGAGACTCGATCATATCGTCCATCTCAGTTTCCTCAGTTGGCTGCATTGTTGCCTAGTCAACTTGAGTGTAATCCTTTCTTTGTGCCTGTACCTTCAAACCCTACCCCAAATCCTATCGTAGACTCTAATTCTAGCTCTCTTAGTGAAACAGCGACAAGTCTGGAGAGACCAGACGAGACCGCTGCAGTAACTCCTGTACCAAGAACTCTTGCTGATCTGAATTTGCAGACCCGTTTAGTGAAGCTTCCCCGCTCAGTAACATTTTCCGACCGCCAAACTCGGCATGGTCGCGTAATTCGAACTCCTTCCCGCTACAAATGATTGCAGCGGGTGGACCTTTCGGTCTGCGCCTTGGGGAGTAATGTAGCAGTAGCCACAAAAGTGTAAAATCATAAAATTTCTCATTTGCACTTAAATAGCATAATTATTGCCATTAAAAATCTTGCTCTAAATTATTATTCATAATTTTCTACTTATAATTAGTAATCCTTGAAGTTTTTGTGTAAATGCATGAGAGATAAAATAACGATCGACATTTTATCTCTCATGCATTTACACAAAAACTTCAAGGATTACTAATTATAAGTAGAAAATTATGAATAATAATTTAGAGTAAGATTTTTAATGACAATAATTATGCTATTTAAGTGCGAATGAGAAATTTTATAATTTTACACTTATGTGGCTACTGCTACATAAATATACATTACTAATGGTCAATAGAATCATCGAATTTTATCGGAAGCAAAGAACACTGTAAAAGCTAAAATACATCACAACATAAAATAGTGATGACGCAAAGCGAAACTAAACTAAAAGACATTCACAGTCATTACTGAATAAGCATTATTTTCAGTGGGGTACACAAATGATATAAGAAATTTGAGAAACAAGAATGAATTAAAATAATGAATGTAGGGTACGATGTCGAAAGATATATGACTAAAATCGTAAATTCATCAAAACGGTAAAGTCAATGTACCAATTAGACCTATGCTTTCAATCATAACGGAATATAGTCATACATGTTTCTTCATATTAAATAATATTTAATCGACCGTGAACACCTCACTAAAATATGATAAACATGAAACGAAACAAAATACTTACTACACAAATTAATAATGGCTTGAGAGCATGTTACAGAAAAATATGAAAGAACCTCACGACACGTTATCGCAAGGACCGGAAACGGCCAGCAGCAAAGTGCACGCCTGCAGCGCTACAGCTGAACACAAATATTGAATGCACATGTGTCACGTCTTGCAAGACATGAGAAAATTTAAAGAAGTTTGATAATTTCATTTCGGCAACGTTCTGCGGATCCGCGCTTCGTCCGCAAGAATGACGCCAACGTTTTATTTGTTTGAAGTGCGTGGGAGGAACAGGTTCCCGGATAATCTTGAGTTTCTGTGTCGTTGGAGAGTGAACTTGAGCGGGAAACTCATTTAATTTACGTGTTACCTCGCTGGCTATATTTTTCGGGTGTTTTCACACGACTTGTGTTCGATAGCGGTGAACGGCCGGTTTCTGGAGCATTCGAGGATGCTTCCGGCGGCCGGCAAACCCACCTACATTGAGTCAGACTAGCCGTTACAGTTCGGTAAGGTCTGGTGTTTTCTTTCGGTGTAGCCAGTAAGCTGCAGCGTAATGCTGGGAATTAGTCAGGTTCTGGTTTAACGGTATTTTAGCTGAACACTGTGATTTTACTAATGAACTTTCCTATCTCTGTTTCACTGCTCCAAGTGATTTGTGTTAATGTCCAAATGTTTTTTTTTTGCTCAGCAACATTTGCATAATAGCCAAGCCATGTAAGCTATGTTGTCATATATAATATTGTAAACAGTGTCATGGGCAGTAAATGCAACATGGAGAGACTGACATTTCAATGCTTTTTAGTTTGACACAGAGGATTACTTGAAGTGTATTACATTTCATAGATTAACACAAGATAGCACAATTTTATATTTATTTGATAATACAAACCAACCACTGCTTCACTATTGAAAGATTTGTGTACTGAAAATAAAAACTATGGTGATTCTTCCATGGATTAGACATCAGTTGTTGATATTGAAAAATTCATGGCACGTCGTGCTGGACTTGTACCAACTTGGGAACATGATTTTCTTGCCTTTGTATTATTTACGTCGTGCCAGACTTGTACCAACTTGGGAACATGATTTTTTTGTCTTTGTATTATTTCTTGTCTCTGTATTATTTATAACATTCATTAATAGAAGAATGTGAAGCAAGTAAAATAAATTTAGTCGATTGGCTTCTTACCTATGAGCTGTGCTGGGCAAGTTGCGCCAGTCAGCAAGGTGGAAGCCTAAAGTTACGGCATTCAGTAGACTGAGAATAGGCGCAGAAATTTGAGACCACTAGCTCATATGATTTGTGTTTTCAAGGCGACGTTGACAAACGTGTACTTGCCTCTCTCATTTTTTTATAATAGAATTTATTGATAATGGTTGATTGGATAACCTGAGTGACTTGCCCTGCCTTAGAGACCTAATTTTGCTGTCTCTTTTTCCACAGATAGGGTAAAGTAAAAGACAGAGCAGTCAATTATTTTATGTCCTAGAATAAGCTGCTCCAGGTCTAAAGTGAGGGACCTTTCCCCATCGTCTGTAAGTATTTTAAAGTATTCTCTCTCAACCTGTAACGTTACCTAACTCGTCATCCCTTTATTATTGTGAGGCTTTCATGCGAAAACTATAAACTTGTTGTGCGATCGTCCACCTTTTGTTCAAAGAAAGTGCTTATTAACTAATGACCGCTGTGTCAAGATTGTTGGATACGGATGTACATTCATGGATATATCTTTTTGTGCTTCCTTAAAAAAGACACTTTGAACATTGGCCGAAACAAGCGATTGATGTATTATTGCCTGGTGTCGAGGATTGCGAAGTTTATGTCATGTACTTGTAAACTGTCAAAAGTGCTTTCACCTCACAATGAAAATGCATCGTCCATGGAATTGTGTTGTCTCTCAAAATTATCATTACATGTATTGTCAAATGTAGATTGAGCGAGATTAGGAGTACATTGCCTTCAATCACTCCTTTCGACTAGTGACACGAGTTCTACAATATTCGTGTGCGTGTATCATAAATGTGTTCTTTCTAATGTGTTTCCTAGCAGTGTGTCCTTGGCAGGGTGTTCTTGACAATGTGATCCTCAACTAGAGACTTGTTTTCTTCCCTGTCAATGCAACAGAAACCTTTCCTTGTTTCAGGAACTTCTCTCCTAGCTCACTACTCCTGTGTGTCCTGTGCATAGATTCCGCGTTCCCTCAACCTCACACCAAATGGTGCCTTCATCTTTCCTCTCTTGGAACATCTTTGTCGTGGTTAAGGGAGGCTAAAACTTTCCTATAGAATGATAATAATTGAGTCATGAGATGTTATTATGCTATGTTGTTCCCATGACTATGCCTCGTGACCACTCTTATTGCCCTTCCATATCATACATAGTTCTAACATTATTTAGCCGTGCTCTGTGTCTTGCTCAAGAAGTAGGAGATTCCTTCCTCGTTATGCAGCGCCATATACATTTAATTGATCAATCGACTGCGATCTTAAATTAGGATTTATTGCAATTCCTGGTCCGAGTCTGAATCATACTTGTCTGTGCAGATTTACGGAACCAGGGGATAAGAAATAAAAAACCTGAAGAGACCTCGTTTCCCTTTGGGCGTCCTACCGAGTTCCGTTCAATGGCGTGCCGAAGCGAAGATCAATTCCGCTAGCGCACGACATTACAACATGAGCACAAACACCAAATACACAAAAACATGTACACAAAACAGAAAGAACACTAAACAAAACACAAACAAAACGACATGTAAAACCAATTACGCATCGCATCACGTATAAAAGAATACACAGATAAAAGAACAACATACAAATAAAACAAATGAATATGACAAAAAAATGATGAGAGAATAGAAGGAAAGGTACAACACAATTCAAACGGGTATACTGAATGAAATGAAAATCTAAACTTAATATGCTAATACAAAACACATGCTCAGGAACAACTGAACACAGTGAAATCTTTAACAAGCTTCACGGGCAACGAGCAACGAAAAGACTTACATCCCGTGTTACTTCGAAGATTAAAAATGCCCCAACGATGCTTCGAAGATCGATGCCCCAACTTCGTCGTTAAATAGATAAGTTGTTTGGAGAAAATTCATTTAAAATTTTAAGGAATATTATTAAACATTATAGGACTGAATTAGTATAGATGAAATTTACATGACCAGACCAGAAGGATAGTTTGCACTGGTGCATTTAAAACAAGTTGGACTGAAGTTGTTGTTGGTCGAGCCTTATCTTAGTTGAACCTTAAATAGAAAGTTTGTCAAGTTGTGTTCCCACCGAAAGCCCCAGTCGTTGCTGGCTCGGTATCCATTCTGTATCCGCTGTTTTCACAAACACGACGGCTTAGTACATCCTGTTTACCCCAATTCTACCGTCGGGCTTGCTGCAGGTTTCTCCACGACCTAGTGTTGTGGGGAATCCTCTATCAGATAACCGAATTCTCTATCGTCGATTTCGTTGTTTTTCCCCCAACATGGCTTTTCCCAACACCAGAGCACGTCCGCTCTGCATCTCTTAAGAAATATTATATGACGAATACATCAATTCGATCAATAAATCAATTTCAACAATTTCAGGTAATAATCACAGAACACCATCCCCCTCACGCAAGGAGAGATTGCTCCGTCAATCAAAATCCGCACGCGTCACAATACACGTAAAAGAAACAGAAAAAAAAATTCGGGAAAATACAAGTACAATGGGAAAACTTGCACCTGTTACTCAACATGACAAAAAAAATTCAAAACAACACTTCAAAAATGTGTGCATCGAAAATAAACACAACGGAAACAATCTGCACATGTTAGAAAACATGACACGGGGACAATTTCAAATAAAACCAGAAATGAAGTACAGAATCCAGTACAGAATTCGCGACGCAACAGTAAATTAACAGAAACAGGCACGTAACAGTAACGTGTAGCTCCACGAGCCACACAGCTCACTATCGCCTGGACCGAATGCCGCAAGCAACGCTGATATCTGCAAGGCATACATCTCACCGCAGCGCAACCGAAGTTACACTGACGAAATAAACACAATATACAACTATACTGTAAAACAGTACACTTTCATACATAATACAAAAAATAATAATCCTAAGTTAGGAATAACCTCTGCTACTATTTTCACGAAGACGGACTTCTATACCGTCAATTCTTGCTCTTTAAGTAAAACTGCGGACTCACGTATAAATCGAGCTTCGTCGCCCAGAAAAATACGCAACTCGCACTACAGCGCTCATCAACTGTGAACGAAAACAACAAAAAAAAAATAAAACTTTGTATCCACGTTCGGACACTTTCAAAAAACTTCAATCATCATCGTCATGAAACGGCGTCACTCCCAAGTGTTGGACACTCGACCGAATACCGCTGCTGAACGTATACTTAGTGACGCCCAACTTCAGAGTTATGCGGCCAACACAAACTCGAAGCAGTCAACACTCTTTCTACGTTCACATTTTTTTTTCATAGCGACCTCAGCCGTTTCCCCCCCCCCCCAAAAAAATAAACGAAATGCTGGACTTCAACTTACAACGTACGACAAAACGGATTTCACTTTGAAAAAAAACACGAACACGAACACGAACAGCATTATTCTCTCACAATATTCAGTTCTCGTATCTCCTCACAGTTCGTAGACTGGTTCTCACACGGTTGCAGAAAACACATTTTTGCTCCTTGTTAAAACAAAAGATGGGCTTCTGGCCATCCGGAATCAGCTGTCGTATCTTGCCGTGCCGCGGGATATCCGATGTTCACGCGTGTCGTCCTTGATACTTTTGTCCAGTCGTCGGGAGGTTCCGCATTCCGCACCTGATTTGTTGGTTGTAGTTGGGTGCGTCGTGAGGTCGTTTCGTACAATAACGAAATAAATAATTTCTTCGTCACGGTGCCGCCATCACGCAGGATAATATTCCCCCACGGAACAGCCTCCTTGGTCTCCATATTCTCTAGGATGCCGATGAAAACTTAATGATCGCGGCCTCCGCGGATTTAATGAGACGCGTTGCTCGTTTCGTATCCGGAAAGTCCCAGCACTGTCACTTCGCTACTTCACTCTGCCCCTTCACTCTCAAGAAATCCCGAAACTTTTAAACTAAACTGTTCGGGTGCCAATGTAGGGTTTGACGGTTTCAGGGGTTCCGCCGTCCCGATGAGTTCCAGCTCATCACTGACCTGAGGTCCGAGGGTTCTAGAATGACTTTTGCGTAAGAAGGGGGGGAGGAGAATTACACGCAGCTGGCGATGTCCCTTTATTGTTGGTGAAGTGTTGATACAATACTGATACAGAATATAATGAACAGTGAACGGGCGGGGCAGGACAGCGCCCCAGCACCGCTGTGCGACGCGCACATGCCGTAAGCTCGGCGAGGCGGCGCTTTCACTGAATGCCTCCTGCTTTAACATTACAGCGCGTTATATAGGTAGCAGTATCTTTGGCGGGCCTTCCCGAATTGATACCAGTATAAGAATAACAACACAAGAAATCCCGACTCCGACAGTATGGAGAGAATGAGTGGTATGTTAGATGTGCTGAAGATGATTGCGGTATGAGCTGTCTTGCTGGATTGGATCAGGAGTGTAATTTGAGTATCATTGAAGCTATAAAAATATTTCTTGTGCGTGCCTGGAGTAAGAGACAGTGACTGGAATGAGCCAGTCAGGTAGAGTGGGCAGAAATGATCCAATATGCCTGGGGATGATGTTTTTACACACTGGTTATCCCAGTGATGCAGTCCAATGGCAGCTTGTGACAAGGATTGGTAAATCCTGAGTAGTTTAGTGGACAAGTCTGGTACCAGGCGCTGAACTATCTGTGTGAAAATTGTGGAGGGAATTGTAGGCCGTTACAAAGGCCCCGACACTGTTGGCCCTCAAGTTCAAGTTCAAGTTCAAGTGCCCGCAAAGGTGTTGACGGTGCAAATAGTTTAATTTTATCGTACGCAAAAATTAGAGTTTGAATCTAGAAAAATACCTTATAATTAAGACAAAATTCACAGTAATTTCTAAATTTTTCCGGGCATCACATCACTACCCTGCTGGGGAGCAAAGTGTTCAATTGATAGAAAAATAGTGGTAGTCAGGCGAGGGCTTGAAACGAACAGTTTGACCTGACCTATTGCGCAATCTTTTAGCTATCTAAAACAGGCTCTTGCCTATTGTCATACTCTTCGTTTCCCTTCACCTAAAGTTTTCGACTACCACATTGTTATGTATCAAGACAGAGATAATAGTATTACACCTCATCAATACACAAATAGCACATCAATAGACAAATGCAATGACACATCACACAAGGTAAATAATTCACTCACCTCTTAGATACCTTACAACTTAAATACTCAACTACCAGACATGTGGCCAGCAAGAGTAGAGCGGAGATAGGTGGAAATATATAGAATAGAGTAGAGTAGAATTAACCCTTTAACGCCCAAGTGGACTGTACGGTCCTCTTTTAAAAATAACAATAATATATTGTTTTGCTTATTCAATTTGTTCACTAATGTGTCCATTGAACTTCACTGCCGAGTGGCAGTTCCTTCCACATCTTGATAAGAGTGACTACCCAATGCCAGTGTCGGTTTAGTGATAGCGGTTGTGATAACGGTAATATGAGTAAAAAAATGTGGGCGTTAAAGGGTTAAGTATTGTTATGTGTGCTCTAGCGGAAATTCTATCTTCACTTCGGCACATATATGAACGGAAGGCGTAGGGACACCAAGAAGAACATGTGGTTTCTTCGTTTTTTTTCAAGGTCCATTGCCTCACTAAGACTGCACAAACAGGTATGATTCAGACTCGGGCCAGCAATTGCATGACAAAAAAATCCTAATTTAAGATCATAGTCAAATGATGAATTAATGTATATGGTACTGCATGACGAGAAAGGAATTTCATACTTCTAAGGTATATGAGAGGTAGCTGAGTAAGACACGAAAAACGGCCAAATAATGTTAGAACTAGGTATGATATTCTAGTGACAGAATTCATAACACAATATTCATCATTACATAAGAAGGTTTTAGCCTCCCTTAACCACGACAAAGATGTTCCAAGAGAGGAAAAAGGAAGGCACCATTTATATAGCACCGCACAACAAGAAAGGAAATTCGTACCTCGAAGGTACACGAGAAATAGCTGAGTGAGACATAAGAGGCAATTGAATAGTGCTAGCACTAGGCATGATATTCTAATGACAGGGGGGCAACAAGAGAGGCCATGGGACATTGTCATGGTAGAATAGTAGCACATAAAAAAAGGGGATTCGCCGCCCTGCTAACAACATAGCACAATGACAATTCATAACACAATTATTATTATTATTTAAGAAAGTTTAGTCTCCCTTAACCGCGACAAAGATGTTCCAAGAGAGGAAAGAGGAAGGTACCATTTGGTATGGAGTTGAGGGAACGCGGAATCTATGCATAAGGTGCACAGAAACAGTAAGCTAGGAAAGAAGTTCATAAAACAAGAAAGGTTTCTGTTGCATTCTTGACAGAACAATCTGACAATACCCTAAAATACTTACAGACGATGGGGGGAAGGTCCCTCACTTTAGACCTGGAATAGCCTATTTTAACGCATAAAATAAGCGACTACTTTGTCTTTTTCTTTACTCTACCTGCGAAAAAGGGACAGAAAAATTAGGTCTCTGACGCAGGGACAAGCTGAAAGGTAACAGCGGACTAGTACTACAGCCTATCCAGCCGCAGAATCAGACTTAAGATACAACAGATCAGCCACTGCAAAATCCTATTATCAAAAATAAAAGCGGCTATCTCATTGACCAGCCTAATGCTAGAAAAGATTTGACACGCCTCGCTAATATTCAAATCGCTTAATTTAAACACAGAGCAGCAAGTACACATTTATCAACGTCGCTCTGAAAACACAAATCACATGGGCTAGTGGTCTCAAATTTCTGCGCCTATTCTCAGTCTACTGAGAATGCTGTAACTTTAGGCTTCCACCTTTCTGACGGGCGCAACTTGCCCAGCACAGCTCATAGGTGAGAAGCCAACCGTCTGACAAAATATTTTACTTTATTTCATATCTTTTTCTTAATGAATATTTTGGAAATTACTATACAAGGGCAAGAAAAAATCATGTTTCCAAAGTTGGTACAAAGTTCATCACGATGAGCCGTTATAAATTTCTCAATGTAAACGACTGATGTCTAATCCATGGAAGAACCACAATGAGTTTGTACTTTTTAATACACACATCTTTGAATAGTGAAGCAGTGGTTGATTTGTATTCTTAATTAAATATAAAATCGTGTTGTTTTTATGTTAGTCTATGAAATGCGATAAACTTAAATAAAATCATCTGTGTCAATTCAAATGCATTGAAATGTCAGTCTTTCCATGTTACATCTACTGCCTATGACACTGTTTACAATGTTATATTTACTTTCTATGACAACATAGCTTACATAGCTTGACTATTATGTAAATATTGCTGAGCAAAAAAGAAAACGTTTGGACGTTGATACAGAACCACTTTGAACAGTGAAAGAAAAATAGGAATCAGTTTATCAGTCAAAATCACACATTCTCTGCTAAAGTACTGTCAATCTAGAGTCTGACATTTCTAAGCATTACATTGCAGCACACTCGCTATGAAACGCGCTAGATTCACAACATCACGACGGCTAGTCTGGCTCAATGTGGGTGACTCACCGGCCGCCAGAAGCATCTGTAGCGAACCTTCGGCACGCAACTCAGTATAAATTTCGGAAATTCTCAAAATGATCATTTAAAAATTCAGTAAAATAAATCCAACCATTAGAATAAAATTTCATTACGGAATTAATTAACTTCTATCCTCAATTCTATTAAAATTGTGTACTGAAAAATTCATTCTCTAAGAAATCATTTTTGCGTTGTAACGAAACCTTCCATGACGCTGTGTCGGCAACATTTTCACTCGCACTAGCGCCACTCGTACCAAGTCATTGAAAGTGTGTGCATCGCGTTGTTTTCTCTGAAGATCCTGGGAGGCCGACACACAAACAATCACCTCCAACATTCAATCAACATCCCTCAAAACTCTGGTCGCCCCTCGGCAATCAATTCAACTAAGCCACACGGCAATCAATTCAACTAAGCCACACGGCAATCAATTCAACTAAGCCACACGGCTACCAATCAACCACCCAAGCCTCAAGGCACTAGCAGAAAATAACTACCTCCTTCATATACTCATATAATCAAACTGTTACCGCACCTGAGGAACATTACACTAACAAATCCACTCTCGCCGGGATCCACCCCGGATTCCCTCGAGCCGAGGCACCTGCTGAAGTGCGGCTACTCACTGGACCCGGATCTCCTTCCTCAAGAAGTGGACCCCCCATACTGCTGCCGTAGTCACAGCACTCAGAGTCGTCAAAAATAAAAAACGAGGCGAGATTATCCAGTTCCTTCATTATCCTGCAGAGGTCAATGGTGCAAGTGAGAAAATAGATGCCAGGAAGGCAACTCGAATTACCTAAACAGAAACCCCTTCTGAGTCAGATTCATTCATTCATTTGTTATCAATTAAGTGTGCTCTACCCCGAGCACTGGTGGCCCTTAAAGTAATAATATCATCCTCCTAGTTACTTGAGAAATTCCTCGCTATTCCACCCTTACCTTAAAATTCAAACTCAATTAGTTCCCCAACTTGGGAGAAGTCCAAAGCCAGTGAGTAGCCGCACTTCAGCAGGTGCCTCGGCTCGAGGGAATCCGGGGTGGATCCCGGCGAGAGTGGATTTGTTAGTGTAATGTTCCTCAGGTGCGGTAACAGTTTGATTATATGAGTATATGAAGGAGGTAGTTATTTTCTGCTAGTGCCTTGAGGCTTGGGTGGTTGATTGGTAGCCGTGTGGCTTAGTTGAATTGATTGCCGTGTGGCTTAGTTGAATTGATTGCCGTGTGGCTTAGTTGAATTGATTGCCGAGGGGCGACCAGAGTTTTGAGGGATGTTGATTGAATGTTGGAGGTGATTGTTTGTGTGTCGGCCTCCCAGGATCTTCAGAGAAAACAACGCGATGCACACACTTTCAATGACTTGGTACGAGTGGCCCGCCCGTTCACGCTAAAGTAAGGCGTCTTCCCCCAGACCGATTGCAGGAGGTAAAGTCTGAATTCCAGCGGATGATAGCTGATGGGACAGTTCGTATCTCAAAAAGTCCCTGGTCTAGTCCTTTGATCTGTGGTGCCCGGAAAAATTACTGAATACTTAATACAAATTTAGAATTTAATATTAAAAGTAATTTTATACCTTTAAAAGTCTTTTATTTAAAAGATAAATAAATATTAAAATAGATAAAATCTACACCGTCTCATGAGACGAGTTCAGTGCCACTTTATGGCAACATTCACGCTCTTCAAGCAGGGTTCGCTGCTCAGCAGCCCATTCCTCCGCTAAACTTCATAGTGTAAACAAGTGCTCTGATCAACCTGGTGAGTCTCGCTATTCTCGAAGTGACAATTTTCGTGTTTTAAAAGTTAAGATGTAATAGACGTGAACAGGAGGTTTATTTTGTGATGTAATTGATAAAACTAATTTTGGGGAAATGTGATTTAATAAGTAAAGGAAGCGAGCTAGCCGGCTCGTGAGTAGCAAATAAATATCATTTGGATGCCTTCCGTGCGGTTCGTAATATTGTAATGTGTCTTGTAATAACTTAATAAGGTTTATTAGATATTGATGAGTTTTGTAAGATCATGTGAAGTAGAAAGTGAGACTAGAATTTACGCCTTAAGTAGAGTGACGTGTGACCGGCCGGAGCGTGCCGTCATGGAGGCGGTTACGTAGCGGCCCGGTAACTTTGAAAAGACCCGGTCGTTAAGTTGGAAGTGTTTTAACGCAGTTCGTCATTCGGGACTTTAGGAGTGAGAGCTTAGAAGTTAGTTTAAAGTATCACTTAGTTTCTAGTGGGGATTGTGCCCACGATTAGGGAATTTCGAGTCGTGAGGATTAACTAATTTGATATTCAAATTACAATCTGATAGTAGAAAATATAGGTTGGTAATTGAATAATTTATATGTCATTTTTACCCGATGTCATTATGTAATTTCGAGATCCTCATATCGCCATGCTAACCTTTGTTTTATTTGTGTAATTGCAGGATCTACAAAACACAGTTACCTCCCCTACCTTTACCTCTTTTGATCAAGTGATTATTCGTTATTCAAGCTCGTCGTAATTAACCGTACTTAGAATCCTAACACCATTATAATATTCTATTACTATTCGGATTACAGTACGTTGCGAAGTTCCCCCAGTCTGTTCTCCTGAATAATTCTGTGGGCCTAAAATAAATATTTACCCGTGCGACTAGTCTTTATCCCTTACTAGTTGCTACACGAATAATTATAATCGAATCGTGGGCAGTTCTAAACGAAACCTCCGCATTAGAACTAGCCTCATTGGTGACCCAATCGTGATAAATATAAATACACCCTCCTTCTTTACAATTACACATCATCCATACTAAACAAAGGAAGCACACTATAATGGTTCAGGGGAGGTAACAAACCCCAGCCGCTGAAGCCGCCGGTTGGACGCCGACACCAAGGACCAAGAAAGAAGACCGCAGTGGCATACAAAAGCCGAAGACTGCAAAAATATCGTGAGTAGCGAATTCACCAGTGATCGAGCACATATTTTTATTTTTTATTTTTTTTTTTTTGAATATTTTGTGTTGTATTGAATTGCTTTTCATTGCATAAGTAGAGAGTCCATTCCGGTGCACCATAGTATATTTCGCAAGCGAGCTCTTTTCTATATTTCCTATTCTTTTTTTTTTTTTTTTTGATTGCTTTTTCCAACGAGTTTCCCCTATTGCGACGTTTTCTCTATTTCCCGCACTACATTTTCCTCCAACTGCTATCGCTATAACTATTATATTTCACATTATTTTATTTTTTTTTCCTTTTCCACGAGCGTATCCTATTTTCGACGCTTCCTGTATTTACGCATCGCATTTATTTCAATTTTTCAAATTCTTTCGCTATATATATTTCTACTTTTCCTATTTTCATTGGGGGAGCAAAGAAATGGAGCCCCCACCACCAAACAGTAACGGTCAAGAAACTGTAGACGACAATGAGTCGCACATTCCCACAAACGCGGCATTGGTACGTCCCCCCGACTTTGATGAGGCTTATCCTCACATGTTTTTCAACATTCTCGAAAGCCAGTTTATTGTCGCCGGGGTGCGTCGCTCATCGTTAAAGTTCCACCACGCATTAGGCGCGTTGAGTAGCCGCATAGCTCGTCATATACCACAAACGCTCATAGAGGCAGCTGATTATGAGGGGTTAAAAGAGTTTGTGCGCGCACGGTACTCCCGATCCGAAAAGGAACTCTTTGATGAGCTCCTTTCACAGAAGGGGTTGTATTGCCATGACAGA
Organism: Morinoia aosen; assembly: GCA_030386875.1. NCBI lineage: Eukaryota > Metazoa > Arthropoda > Malacostraca > Amphipoda > Talitridae > Morinoia > Morinoia aosen. The sequence continues at coordinate 32,831,029 of CM059563.1, read as the reverse complement.
CCTAGGGAATTTCTATCAAAGCTACGCACTTTAGCCGCTGAAAGCAACTTAGGCCTGTCGGAGGATTTCCTCCGACTCAAGTTCGTGAGCAGTTTGCCTGAAGCCATACGCCCCTGGATAGCCGCGCGCCAGGAGCACGACTTGGACACTATGGCGTCCATTGCAGAAACCTATATGGAATATTTGCCGAAACATCAGATAGCTGCTGTGGACCCAATTTTTCGAGAAAGGGCACCTGACGCGGGAGCACACACGAATTACCGAAGTAACGCCCGGAACGCAAACGAGGAGAGAGCGGGGCAATACAATAGCCCTAACATACCAATAGGTGTCAGAGCTTTTCGTTCAAACCAGCGTCCTAGGGTCTGTAGAGCACACCTTTACTATGGGGATGAAGGTAGATCATGCCGGCGCTGGTGCTCTAATTACAAACCCGGTTTGCCGGTCTCTCGACCCGCAAGTAGAGCCTCCTCCCCCGCTAGACCTGCTAGCCCGTTCCGTAGGTCGGAAAACTAGATCGGTCGTCTGTGCAAGCTGTGACCGTCGGACGACCGCTTTCAGTAAGCTCACGTATAGGTCGCAGTGAGGTTAATCTGCTCATCGATACAGGGGCGGGGATTAGCATTTTACCACCCGCCTGTGAGGTAGGATACCTACGTCCCACTGCAGTAACACTCTCTACAGCGTCAGGGGAAAGAATTAATTGCAGAGGCGAGGCCGATCTTGTAGTGGACATTAAAGGGCTGGGAAGATCTTTGCAATGGACATTCGTCATTGCGGAGGTAGTTCAGCCGATCCTAGGAATTGATTTCTTGGCCGCGCACTCGATACTTGTTGACTGCCAGAACAGTAATCTAATAGATACCTTGACAGGTAGGAAAATTCCCCTTAATTTTTCGAAGGATTCCTTAACCGCGTACTCCGCTGATTTGACCCAACTAGATCCCCGGGTACGCAAAATCTTGGCCGACCACCCGATTTTGACCTCTCCTTTACGACTCGGGTCAAACGATGCATCAACCGACTGCCCCGTGCAGCACTCAATTGATACTGGTTCTTGCTCCCCCGTTCACTTCAAGCCACGACCGTTAACGGGTTCTAAACTTGAAGCCGCTCGAAAGGAATTTGAATTTCTGTTGAACGCAGGCATCATTAGAAGGTCCAATTCTCCTTGGGCATCGCCGTTGCACCTCGTTCCAAAGAAGGAACCTGGTAAATGGAGACCTTGTGGAGATTACCGTGTACTTAACTCTCTCACTGTATGTGATAGATACCCTATTCCTCACCTTCGCTCTCTGACAATGTCCCTGCACTCAAAAAAAATCTTTTCTAAGCTCGATCTAGAGCGCGCCTACCTTCAAATTCCTGTTGCTCCTGCATCTATCCCTAAAACTGCTGTAACGACTCCATTTGGCTTGTATGAATTTTTGTACATGCCTTTTGGACTAAAGAATGCAGGACCGACGTTTCAGAGGTACATAGATGCCCTATTCGTTAACGTAAAAAACGTCATCGTCTATTTGGACGATATTCTCATTGCCTCCGAAACCGAGGAAGAGCACTTAAATGATGTGTCCACTGTTCTTTCCCTTCTCGCTCAACATAAATTGCGACTGTCGATTGACAAGTGCAGTTTCTTCCAATCTAAACTGACCTTCCTTGGCTATGAGGTGAGCGCGGACGGCATACGACCTCCCGCTGACAGAGTGGCTGCGATTGCCGACTGCGCCCGTCCTCAATGTTCTCGAGACTTACGACGTTTTATGGGCATGCTTAATTTTTTTCGCCCCATGATCCCTTCTTTTGCCACCAAAGCTCTCGGTCTAACCGAACTCTTGCGTAACTATCCGTCAACTAAACAATTGCCTTGGACTGAGGCAGCAGAGCAATCTTTTAGTGACCTAAAACAGGCTCTCGCCGACTGTCCAACTCTTCATTTTCCTTCTCCTGATGCTTCTGAATATCATCTTGTTTCCGATAGTTCTAACTTCGCCGTTGGAGCAGCACTGTACCAACTGATTGACTCCCAACCTGCACCTGTCGCTTTCTTTTCTAAGAAACTTTCCGATGTTCAAAAGACGTACTCGACGTACGATCGTGAGTTACTTGCCGCATTCCTAGCGGTGCTGCATTTCAAATCACTCGTTGACGGCCACTCAGTGACATTGTTCACTGATCACAAGCCACTCGTGTCGGCTTTTTACTCCAAAACTCTTGCTAAATCAGATAGGCAGCAAAGACAATTGTCTTTCCTGTCGGAATACGAGACATCAATAGAGTATATTAAAGGCGATCTGAACGTGGTAGCAGACTGCTTGTCGCGCCCCGTTTGCGTGACATCAGTGGACATTTTCGATCTCAAAAAGCTGGCTATAGCCCAAGCCGACGACCCTGAAACGAGTGTTTTGAAAGAAAGGCTGACACCCTTCGATATCGCCCCTGATCTTAAACTATGGTGCGATTCCTCTACCGATTGTCCTCGACCCTATGTTCCCCTCGCTTGTCGCGAGCAGATCATGGCGTTCTTGCACAATCTCGCACATCCGGGCTATAAAAATACTGCCAAAAATGTCAAAGCCCGGTTTTTCTGGCCAAATTTGGACAAAGATGTCCATCGTTTCGTCCGATATTGTGAAAATTGTCAGCAGGCAAAGGTGCATAAACACACCAAATCTCCTGTTAGCCCTATCGCTCCGCAATCTGATCGTTTCCACACTGTCCATATCGACATTGTGGGCCCTCTTCCTCCTGCTTCCTTACCTACTTCTACAACTTCTTTACCCTTCAAGTACCTATTGACTTGCATTGATCGCGCTACTAGATGGTGCGAAGCTGTTCCTCTGGTTGATACCACTGCCTCCTCGGTCGCCATTGCCTTCGTATCCGGATGGATATCACGCTTTGGTGTCCCGTTGGAAGTGGTGACCGACAGAGGTGCACAGTTTGAGGGAGAACTTTTCAGTGAATTAGCGAACCTCCTAGGTTTTCACCATGTTCGCACGTGCAGCTACAGGCCGCAGTCCAATGGCCTAGTTGAAAGATTGCACCGAACTCTTAAAGCTGCCATTATGGCCCGTAGAGAAAATTGGTATTTCTCCCTTCCTATCGTTCTGCTAGGCTTGCACATGACTCCAAATTCTTCTGGTTTTTCTCCTTTCACCGCCGTGACTGGCGCCTATATGCTCTGTCCTCAACCTTTAGTTGCCGATACAAGGCCTAGAACATTTTCTTCGGACGTTATCCAAACCTTCGTCAACGAAATGCATAAGTTCGATTTCCGACGCCTTTCCGAAGGCTCGTGCCATGATTCACCACCTGTTTTCGTGCCCGTTGACTTGCAGAATTGCGAAAAAGTTTGGTTGCGAGTCGACCGGATCAAAAGGAGCTTAGAAGCCCCTTATTCAGGTCCTTACGAAGTCCTAGAACGTAACCCAAAATTTTTTAAGCTTAAACTTCCTCAGGGTGATTCAAACGTATCGATTGATCGTTTGAAACCCGCCTATAGTCGTACCCCTACCTCTTCTAAACCCTCTTCTACACCCTCATCTCCGACTCCTCCTGAACCTCCTCCTCCTCAGCCTTCTCCGCGCTGTCCTGAGGTCATTTCAGCACCCTCGCTACCTCCTCCTCGCACTAGATCGGGTCGTACCGTTCGTTTCAAACCCTCAGCGGACTACCACTATTTTGGTGTCTGAGGGCGCTCCGCGTCTGGCCGGGGTAGTGCTGTGGTGCCCGGAAAAATTACTGAATACTTAATACAAATTTAGAATTTAATATTAAAAGTAATTTTGTACCTTTAAAAGTCTTTTTTTTAAAAGATAAATAAATATTAAAATAGATAAAATCTACACCGTCTCACGAGACGAGTTCAGTGCCACTTTATGGCAACATTCACGCTCTTCAAGCAGGGTTCGCTGCTCAGCAGCCCATTCCTCCGCTAAACTTCATAGTGTAAACAAGTGCTCTGATCAACCTGGTGAGTCTCGCTATTCTCGAAGTGACAATTTTCGTGCTTTAAAAGTTAAGATGTAATAGACGTGAACAGGAGGTTTATTTTGTGATGTAATTGATAAAACTAATTTTGGGGAAATGTGATTTAATAAGTAAAGGAAGCGAGCTAGCCGGCTCGTGAGTAGCAAATAAATATCATTTGGATGCCTTCCGTGCGGTTCGTAATATTGTAATGTGTCTTGTAATAACTTAATAAGGTTTATTAGATATTGATGAGTTTTGTAAGATCATGTGAAGTAGAAAGTGAGACTAGAATTTACGCCTTAAGTAGAGTGACGTGTGACTGGCCGGAGCGTGCCGTCATGGAGGCGGTTACGTAGCGGCCCGGTAACTTTGAAAAGACCCGGTCGTTAAGTTGGAAGTGTTTTAACGCAGTTCGTCATTCGGGACTTTAGGAGTGAGAGCTTAGAAGTTAGTTTAAAGTATCACTTAGTTTCTAGTGGGGATTGTGCCCACGGTTAGGGAATTTCGAGTCGTGAGGATTAACTAATTTGATATTCAAATTACAATCTGATAGTAGAAAATATAGGTTGGTAATTGAATAATTTATATGTCATTTTTACCCGATGTCATTATGTAATTTCGAGATCCTCATACCGCCATGCTAACCTTTGTTTTATTTGTGTAATTGCAGGATCTACAAAACACAGTTACCTCCCCTACCTTTACCTCTTTTGATCAAGTGATTATTCGTTATTCAAGCTCGTCGTAATTAACCGTACTTAGAATCCTAACACCATTATAATATTCTATTACTATTCGGATTACAGTACGTTGCGAAGTTCCCCCAGTCTGTTCTCCTGAATAATTCTGTGGGCCTAAAATAAATATTTACCCGTGCGACTAGTCTTTATCCCTTACTAGTTGCTACACGAATAATTATAATCGAATCGTGGGCAGTTCTAAACGAAACCTCCGCATTAGAACTAGCCTCAGATCTTAGTGCCTAAAGCTAATGGTGAGACGCGGATCTGCGGGGATTATAGGATGCTTAACGCAGTCACCACACCAGATAGATTCCCCATTCCCCTACTGCAGGACTTCACTGCCAATCTCGCAGGGGCAAAAATCTTCTCTAAAATCGATCTCAAACGCGCCTTCCAGCAGATTCCGATGCACGAGAGTTCTATTAAAAAGACCGCTGTGTGCACGCCGTTTGGTCTGTTCGAGTATCTTCGCATGCCATATGGCCTGCGTAATGCTCCTCAGACCTTTCAGCGTCACATGACGGAAGTCCTTTCTGACTTACCCTTTTTGTACTGTTATCTTGACGATGTGCTAGTGGCCTCGGGGACGCCTGAGGAACATGTACATCATCTGAGAGAGCTTTGCAAACGACTAGCGTCGCACTCACTACTAATCAATCCAGAGAAGTGTGTGTTGGGAGAGAAGGAATTGACCTTCTTGGGTCACCACATTAGCGAGAGGGGAATTAAGCCGCTTCCCGAAAGAGTGGCAGCCTTACGGGACTTTCCTAGACCAACTACCCAAAGACAGTTGCGCAGGTTCTTGGGATCGGTTAATTTTTACCACCGATTCCTGAGGAACTGTGCAGAGACCCTTGCCCCGCTCACCTCCCTGATTAAACCTAAAAAGAGAGGCAAACCCGTTACGGTCGAGTGGACTGGGGGAGGCAGAGAGAGCGTTCGAGCTCATCAAAGAGAGACTCGCTACTGCTACAGAACTGGCTTACCCACACCCTGAGGCAGCTCTCAGCCTGCTAGTGGATGCGTCGAGTATGGCGGTCGGTGCTGTCTTGCAACAATCAGTAAATAATGTCACTTCGCCGTTGGCGTTCTTCAGCCGCAAGCTCTCTCCAACCGAACAACGCTACAGCACGTTCGGGAGAGAGCTTCTGGCCATTTACTTAGCGGTAAAGCACTTTCGCTACACCCTTGAAGCCCGTCAATTCATAATCTTTACTGACCACAAGCCTATACTCAACGCAATCCGAATGCCTCCCGATCGCCATTCCCCTAGGGAAAGCCGGCATTTGAGTTTTATCGCGCAGTTCACGAGTGACATCAGGCACATCAAAGGCGAGGAAAATACGGTTGCTGATTGCTTATCGCGTGTGTACAGCGCGGTACTAAACCCGTCAGCACCCGAGTTCCGACCCTCAGTACAAGCGATTTCGCTAGCCGATGTCATTCGTGCGCAGCAGTGCGACTTGGAAATCCATAACTTAATTGAGTGCCCCGACTCCTCCTTAAAACTCTCACTCAGAGAAGGCGTTTACTGTGACGCTGATCGGCCGAACCGTTATTACCTGCCTAGCAACTTGCGTTTGCCCGCCATTAAGCATTACCATAACTTGTCGCATCCTGGGACGGATAGAACTTTCCGCCTAATCGCAGATCGTTTTGTCTGGCCCGGGATGCGTAGGGCTATAAGAGAGTTCGTTCGTCATTGCCCAGATTGCCAAGCAAGCAAAGTCACTCGGCACAACAAAGCCGCGATTCACCCTTGTGCATTTACCGGCTGCAAATTTGATGCAGTCAACATAGATCTGGTAGGCCCCCTACCTAATTCTCGTGGGTATAGTTACTTACTAACCATGATCGATCGCTTCTCCCGCTGGGTCGAGGCTGTCCCCATCGCTAACATAACTGCAGAAACTGTAGCACGCACTTTTGTCGAAACGTGGATATCCCGGTTCGGAGTCCCTTTGAGCATAACGCATGATCGTGGGGTTCAATTCACTTCCGCCTTGTGGTTAGAGATCTCCAAAATCTTAGGGTGCGCGAACATCTCAACAACGGCGTATCACCCCCAATCGAACGGACTCATTGAGAGGGTCCACCGGGACCTCAAAGCGGCATTACGCTGCTTAAAATGTCACCACGATTGGGTCGACAGGCTACCGATAGTATTACTTACTCTGAGGAACCTGTTTCGTCAGGATCAAAAGTGCACGTCCTCTGAACTACTTTACGGGCAATCATTACGATTGCCTGGCGATGTTATCGATCCCACGTACCAAACCGATGATTCCCCCAGCCAAATCGCCGATTACGCAGCACGCCTAAAGCGCGTCATGAGCGAAGTAGTTTACATACCACCTCGCCTCCCTTCACCATCTGAAAGTTTAGACCCTTGCTTACAGAGTTGCACCCACGTTTACGTCCGGGTAGACGGGGTAAAGACCCCTCTGCGACGCCCCTATGATGGCCCCTTCAGGGTCCTCAAAAGGTCCCCCAAATATTTCATGATCGAAAGGGGTACCAAGAGCGACAGCGTCAGCATAGATCGCCTCAAGGCGGCATTTTTGTCCCTTCCGGACGACACCCCCACACACTCTCATGAACCACAACAACCCAGGCTACAAATCAGCCCCAGGTCAACACCTGTCGAGCCTCCTGGGTTGCACCTGTCCGCTTGGGCTAAGACCCTTCCTCCCACTATGGAGTGTAACGAGTTCATAGTTCCCCCGTATACCGTTCAAAGAACGCCGTTGGAAACTAGGAATTCGGGTGCCTCCACCTCGGATAGTGCTTCTACTACTTTAACCCCCCATCACGGGCATCCCCCAGATACTCTGTCATTGTCCCAGTTGGGGATCCGAACGTCAACTTTCACAGCCCCCAAGCTTATTCCTCCTACAGCCCCCGAGCATTGTAGCAGGTCTGGCAGACCCCTTCGTCCGCCAGCTCGTTACGCGCAGTTGTAGGGTGGTTAACTCTGTTCTGTCCTTCTCCCCTAAATTTCTTTGGCTGTCACGTCTCTTTGAAATTCCTTCGCACTCTGTTATCTTTTCGCGTAATTGTCGGGAATCGGTTTCGCCGCTCCCAGACCTTTCGGTCTCCTTTGGGGGGAGGGTAGCTGTAGCGAACCTTCGGCACGCAACTCAGTATAAATTTCGGAAATTCTCAAAATGATCATTTAAAAATTCAGTAAAATAAATCCAACCATTAGAATAAAATTTCATTACGGAATTAATTAACTTCTATCCTCAATTCTATTAAAATTGTGTACTGAAAAATTCATTCTCTAAGAAATCATTTTTGCGTTGTAACGAAACCTTCCATGACGCTGTGTCGGCAACATTTTCACTCGCACTAGCGCCACTCGTACCAAGTCATTGAAAGTGTGTGCATCGCGTTGTTTTCTCTGAAGATCCTGGGAGGCCGACACACAAACAATCACCTCCAACATTCAATCAACATCCCTCAAAACTCTGGTCACCCCTCGGCAATCAATTCAACTAAGCCACACGGCAATCAATTCAACTAAGCCACACGGCAATCAATTCAACTAAGCCACACGGCTACCAATCAACCACCCAAGCCTCAAGGCACTAGCAGAAAATAACTACCTCCTTCATATACTCATATAATCAAACTGTTACCGCACCTGAGGAACATTACACTAACAAATCCACTCTCGCCGGGATCCACCCCGGATTCCCTCGAGCCGAGGCACCTGCTGAAGTGCGGCTACTCACTGGACCCGGATCTCCTTCCTCAAGAAGTGGACCCCCCATACTGCTGCCGTAGTCACAGCACTCAGAGTCGTCAAAAATAAAAAACGAGGCGAGATTATCCAGTTCCTTCATTATCCTGCAGAGGTCAATGGTGCAAGTGAGAAAATAGATGCCAGGAAGGCAACTCGAATTACCTAAACAGAAACCCCTTCTGGGTCAGATTCATTCATTCATTTGTTATCAATTAAGTGTGCTCTACCCCGAGCACTGGTGGCCCTTAAAGTAATAATATCATCCTCCTAGTTACTTGAGAAATTCCTCGCTATTCCACCCTTAAAATTCAAACTCAATTAGTTCCCCAACTTGGGAGAAGTCCAAAGGTCATACATCCTCGAATGCTCTAGAAGCCGGCTGTTCACCGCTATCAAAACACAAGTTGTGTGAAGGCAATCGACAAATATAGCCAGTAAGGGAACACGTTCAAGTTAAATAAATTTCTGACACAAATTCACATCACGAAAGGACACAAAACTTGAAATTATCCGGGAACCTGCTCCTCCCACGCACTTCAACAAAATAGAACGCTGGCGTCAGTCTTGCGAACCAGCGCGGATCCGCAAAATGTTGCCTGAAAAATTTTGTTAAATTTTTCACGTCTTGTAAGACGTGACAAGTATATTAGTTAGAAATTAGAGGGTTAGATACTTAGCCCCATTAGGTAATTTATACACACACATATGCATGCAGAGGTTAGAGATCACGCTGGTTAACTGCGACGCTTATTGGTGACGATGTAGTACAGGTGGGGACGCGAACCAAATGCGCGGGCCCTAAAGAGCTCACCGCTTATAAGACCTCTGAGCACAGGGGTAGGGGGGCGTGCTCGCTCGCACATTACCTCCCCCCTTTAACCGAATAGGTATTCAATTATAAATAAATAAAAATAATATTTGGGCGGATATAAACAAAAATTTCAATTTCAAACACAAAATCCGCCTCACATGCGTGTAATACTCAAAGGTAATTCTGTTAACTCGGAAATGCACTGGTACACAATTGAACCGTTTTTCTTCACCCTTAAAAGATCAAAACGAATAAATTTGGTCAAATTTAGTAACAGTACTTAGCTCAAGAAGTGTCAACACAAGCCGCACCACAAGCTGGGAGTATAAAGGCGCTGAAGCGATATAACATAATGCCTTTATCCTCAACATGATAAGAAATAAAACACTAGCTGCTACACAAAAAACAACAGCCCAACTAAATAACTTACAATAACGTCAACAAAGCATGGTAAAGCAATGTAAATGAAACGCCCGATATTCTCATCAATACATGACAAAGGGAAGTAAATGAAACGCCAAATATTCTCATCAATACACATCAATGGTCAAAAGGAATAATTTCGACGAATAATTTCGCTTCTCTCGCAATTAAACGTGTAATGTCGCAACAATTTTTCAATGTCGCAACAATTTCGTAAATGACAAACAATTTAGACATCAGGTAATCACATGGATTATTCAGAAACGTTACCACAAAAATTACCCCTACTGATATCACCAAATTCATTGAGCATCACTACTTGACGTTAATAAAGCCACGCATACACATAAGTATTATAACTAAACAAAGCAAACAAAATAAACCTAGGGATTATGAGATTATAGTAACTCCGAGCAAAACACGAGTTCTTCGGCAAGGCAATTTCGGAAAATTTTATAATGAACAACGCTATTACCTCGTAGGTAACGAAAAATGATTCAGAAAAGATAATGAAATTAGGTGGACATCAAATTAAAGAATCATTAAAGTTTTCACCAAAAGAAAATATTGATGTTAGATAATGGTTACAAATTGTCGTATGCGTTTCCGTAGACTTCAGAATAGACGTTAATTAAAGTTATTCTTACTAATTGTTATAATTTTATATCCAAACATCGCACAAATTACAACGGAACTTTTCCACTATTAGTAAAACAACCAATCAGAATAAAAAGAGTGCCGTAGACTCGTAAAACTTAATTATATCGGTAACATAATGATATAGAACGTGGAGTAAGATATAAGAAAACATGTAGTAAAATCAAACACACGCTAGTTTGAAACATCAAGTATAAATATGGAAATTGGGTTTCGCACCCTGCAAAAATAAAAGAAAAATCACTAATGTAAGCGTAATGAAATGTAAACAAAGTCATAATTTTTGAACGACTGAATTTATAATTACCTACTTTCAAGTTTCTAAATATACTTAAACCACGTTGGCAACACTACGAACATGGTAAAGTAACATCGTAGGAAATAAACACTCTTTTTCATTAAACATGCTATTCATCTTTTCAACTTGAGTTTTTTTGTATGTAAAGTCAATGGTTCACCGTATCAATGGTTCACCGTTCAAAGTCAATGGTTCACCGTATCAATGGTTCACCGTTGTTCTCCTTCCCTTTCACGAAGGTGAATTATCCCTAGTTAGTATAGGTGTACTGCGCGCGGAGCTTAAGTTGTTGACAAGCGCTCTGCCATGTACATGTACCATGTTACCGTGTTACAAGATGTTGTGTTACCGCTCGCACCCGTGCTACCTGAAATTGGAAAAAATACGAGAAGACTAGCATGGTTAAAGCGCAAAATTTAGTACATGAATGATTGAATAATGTAAATTGAGAAACACCTTTAGTGTCAGAGTGATCCTCTACCGAATGTTACTATTTAGTTAATGACAAGTAAATATTCTTAAAACTTTCAGTCAAATGATTTAAATGTCCAGCATAATCATTTAAGTTTTCTCAGAGAATGAATGCTGACTCAATAAAGATCAGATATTCCGATCAGAATTCCGACTAGGCATTTAATTTCTTGAGAGATCGAAAACACTGTCTCCGTGTTAAAACCTCTGCATCAGCAGCCGGATGTCGATAGAATTTTCCAATCTGTATTTAAAGTGTGAATTCAGCATATTAATTGTCATCGAGACATGAGAGTGCGTACTTGAAACTTTCCCAGACAATGCACGGCAAAAAAAGATTTGAATATGTGCAAAGTCGTCAATTCTCGCAAAACCTGCCAACAATCACGTGCGTCTTCTACACACGAACATAAGAACTTAAGAACATTGTTATTCTGCTCTTGTTATACTTTCATACTGTAAACTGTTATTTTACATTTCACATATCGCGTTACGTTAACGACTGAATAAAAAAAAGTTAAATACTAAAGCATATACGAGGTTACCATGAAGCATAAGCAGATACAACAAAAAGACACATTTGAATACATAAGAACATACTTTTTACGTTAAATACACGATTTGTTGTCAAGGTAAAAATCAATATTGACGTTAAACACTCTAAATGTTAATCGTTCAATCAGTTGTAAATTATCCCGTAGAAACTTTGGGAGACTTGACGTTAAATTTTGCATTATTTTACGTTTGAATAATAAATTACACAACATAAAACTTTACTGATTATGAAATTCGAGTAGGCTTGCAAAATGACTATATGACGCACTAGATCGTAAACGTGCTCAAAAAACATTAAAAACAGCCACTCTCGTTAAACAAATAACTAAGAAATAAATCAAATTTTGTTGTTACTATTAATTAGTCTCCACTATTCAATTATTCGTCAATTATCCAAAAAACATCTATTCATGGCTATTCACCAGTCATATTCATGAATATTCACCTAGTCATATTCATATTCATGATCACGCTGTCGTACATCAGCTGTCAACTGTTGCCAGCCAAATACGGCGCTCACGGCCTTGGCAGAGTTCAATGGCTGGAGCAGCCTGAGCTGCGTGCTGCTCTTGCACACTCTAGCTTCCTATTACTTGTTACTCTTGACTTATTACCAGACCACCACATGTGGTTAATTAACGGGCGTCTATCGCCTCTCATTATTACTCTCGTATGGTACTTCTGTTCGCCAGCACAATGACAACCGCAATCTGCAATGCTAAACTCTGACCATCATGGTATCAATGGTATTACTTCCACCACATGAAATTATGAACTGAAATCAGAGTCCCATCCAAAATCAACGGTAACAGCTTCTCCTAAAGCTTATTCATTTGTCTGCGCGCAATAATTCAATACTGTTTCTCAACAGTATCACTCGACCTCGCTGGTAAATTTACCTGGTAACCTTAAACCATTTACCAGATATATCCACAGCCCTGTCGGTATCATTGTATCATTTACCAAGCGCTGCAACGCTCTCTGGGTTTACCTCTACCTGGGTTTACCTTTTTATTCTCTCACGGACATTCACTCCGCCGCGGGTTTACCTCTACCTGGGTTTACCTTTTTATTCTCTCACTATTATTTTAATATTTCTAGCATATTTCCTCTTTCGTACTCAGAGCAATAACATCAGGTATGTATCATCAGAACATCCACTATTATTCACTTCACTTGGAGGAGTATCTTCCTACTTTAATATATATTTAATTCTCGAAATCACATTGCATTTCTCAGTACATATTTCATCGTTATTATATCATTTCACTGCATTGTACTACTTGAACATCATCTTTTAATCAATTCCTGTCCTCTTAATGCAGCGAATTGTTCTTTCAATAATTGACCCTTTGATCAGTAGTACTTCCTCGAAATCATGATGCAATGATTCTCTTGCAAACAATTCTCTCCTTATTCGCTACTGCTTGAACGTTGAGTTTTACAAAGGTCTTCAGCATTACCTTTGGGCAAATTGGAACGCAATTCCCCCTGCAACATCCTACCAGACGCATTCAGCAAAAAAAACTCAAATTTTATTTTTAAAAATGACACAATAAATGTCCAAGATAAAGTTACCCCAAAAATGTCCTTCCTGCCCCCCAAAAAGCAGGTATTACTTGTGAAGAACATGGTTTGCAACTGACCGCTTCGTTCAAATTTCAGGTAGCATTACATGACCTACATGTTGCACAGGCTACAGAAGGCATTTAATGATACTTATGTCTCTTTCGCCAATATATCCAGGGCAGAAAAATAACCGTGGTAGTCATTGTACTCGTTTCAAACGCGCTGGTTACTGAAATTTCAGGCATAGTTACGTTACTAGTTTGGTGCCTAGGTATTACACAAATAACATCACTGCTCAACTGAGCTTAGCGATTGCTCAAGCGTAAATTTTTACAACAGTTACTAAATCAATACAAAACTACTCAAATCACTTATAGCAACACTCCAAGAAAATAGCGCCAATCACTTTAAAAAAACAGCTCTTTTAAACTCTTAAAAATAGCTCATGTCTAGGGGTCATTGGACACACGGCTAGCACTCTGCAAATGCAGCCTTTGTTTGGCATTGACGCCTGCACGCACTGGCTAATGCAAAAAAACACTGCCTGACAACAACTCTACCACTGCTGACGAGCGCTTTTATGCGGCTCGGCTGATGAATGTATGAAGGGAGGCGCACTGCACGCTGTCTGCCTCACGCTCAATGAATATCTACGCTGCAACAATACTGTAACAATTAAAACAATTAATTGCTGCTTTACTTATCTTAAATTGTAGTTTTAGTTGACGCACGATGTCGTGATCTCTGCAACCGTTGTAGGCGATGCACCGTTACTGCTTCGTCCGCAGCACGAAGATAACGTAGCTGAACCACCTCATAGATGTAGTTTTAGGTCTGTAGCCGCCCTTTCCGTAGATCTCTGAAGATCTCTGTAGACGCCGTCCTTATAATCGATTTCTCGTTGCTCTGACTGTCTCTGCAGATCCTCTTCATAGACGTTACAATAATTCTCGTCACCAGACGATCTTCACGGTAGTTCTCTTGATTTCTCTGTAGTTATCAGTTATCTGTCTTCTCCGCCTCGTATATTTGCTGAAATCACTGGATCTTCTTCTCAAACTTCTGTAGGTTTCTCGTCGAATACTATATCTTCTTCACTTCCTTAAAACCTCCATATTTTCTGTGCTAGTTACACACACACACTCCGCCAACATCTACTGTTGTTGGGCCTGAGACCAATAGAAGACTGGCTGCAAGTGTTGCTCTCACGAGCGTTGCCAACTTTTGGTATGTCTAACTAGAACTTACATTTCCCGCTATATTACACACATTGTATCTGATAACTCAAACTTTACAGCCCTGTATCAAATCAACTTGACTCTCACCCTGCTGCTGTCGTTTTCTTTTCTAAGAAACTTTCAGATGTGCAAAAAAACGTACGCGACTTACGACCGCGAGCTGCTTGCCGTATTTCTAGCGGTTTTGCATTTAAAATTTCTAATTGACGGTCACGCAGTGACCCTGTTCTCCGACCAAAAGCCTTTAGTGTCAGCCTATAATTCAAAAACTTTGGCAAAATCAGATCGTCACCAGCGACAATTGTCTTTCATGTCAGAATACGTGATTTCTGTTGAATACAGCAATGGTAAAAATAATAATAATGTTGTAGCAGACTGTTTACGCACCCTGTTTGCGTTACGTCAGTCGATAATTTTGGCCTTAAAAGAGTGACCGATGCTCAGGTTGACGATGCCGAATTGAACACATTGAAAGAAAGGCTGATACCCTATGTCATTGCCCCCGATCTTAAACTGTTGTGTGATTCCTTTACTGATTGTCCTCGACCCTACGTTCCCCTCACTTGTCGCGAGCCGATCATAGCGTTCTTGTATAATCTGTCTCACCCCGGTTTCAAAAATACCGTCAATTTCGTTAAACGGCGTTATTTCTGGCCGTACATTGACATAGATGTCCATAAATTTGTCAGAAATTGCAAAAATTGCCAGCAGGCGGTTGCCAACACGAAATCACCTGTTAGCCCTGTTGCCCATTATCAGGCAGCACAAGTTGTTTCAAATCCAGTCTGTAATAGTTATTTATAATGTTCAGCATTTTCTTTCAAATCTTTGGCCCGTGGTATTCTCCTGGCACGGTGTGCCTGCGCCGATGGTGCGCCCGTGCATTTACTTTAGTTAGCCATTAACTCTTAATTGTATTCTATTTCAACATCCTAATATTAGTTTGATTACCTAGCTGATTAGCACAAATATTTTACACATAATTCTATGAGTATTTGTCATGTTATGCAGTAGCTCATTGTAATATAGCGAGTAATGTAAGTTCTAGTTAGACAGACCAAAAGTTGACCAAGATCGTGGTTAGACCGCCTACGGCGGTCTACTGGGTAGACCGCTTGCCTATTGTACTACTTACTATGCGAAATATTTATCGGCAGGACCAAAAGTCCACGTCATCCGAACTGCTTTACGGTAAATCCTTAAGATTGCCCGGCGATATTGTTGACCCTTCTTCTCACATCGATGACTACCTGGGACGAATCGCTGATTATGCGACTCGTCTCAAAGCATCGATGCGAGACCTCTTATATGTACCTCCTCGCCCACCCCCAAAAACTGAAAGATTAGACCCCATGCTAAAAAAATGCACCCACGTATATGTGCGCGTAGACGCAGTCAAACCTCCTCTGAGACGACCCTACGATGGTCCGTACAGGGTACTGAAGCGCTCCCCGAAGTATTTTGTCGTGGAGAAGGGTCTGGGGAGCGACAGCGTTAGTATAGACCGCTTGAAAGCAGCATACGTTTCTGAATCTGTGAACTCTCCCATCTCAGCCCCCGAAACACCGGTCTTACTATCCCACCCCAGGGCACCACCTGGGGTGCCCACCAACTTACACTTGCCTAATTGGGCTAGGAAATTACCCCCGATGATGGAATGCAATGAAATCTATGTTCCCCGGGATATCGCTCAGAGAGAGCAGTTGGAATGTAGTGAGTCAAACGCCTCCACTTCGGTTAATGCTTCAGGGCCCGTCGTCACAAACGATGCCTCACCTCGAAACATTTTCACACCCGCGCAAATGAAAATCATAACGCAAACTTTCACATCCCCTAGGCTGAACCCTGCTAATAACGTAAGGTACCACACTTGACACGGTAGGCCATCCCGCCTCCCAGCCCGTTATGCCAACGCGTAATCTGGATCACTGCTGCTATGGTTGTCCTTTCCCTTGTATTGCGCTTGCAACCTACAGGTAACAGCTATCACTGTTATCAGACCTTTCGGTCTCAAACGATGGGGGGTAGTTGTAGTGAATCTACAGCCCTTGCCGGTCAAAATTTTATAAAATATTTAAACTATCAACGTAAAAATTAAATTACATCAATACGAACATTTTCATAATTTTACACTAACAATTTCATGCATTTGAACCCCAAATTGTATTAAAATTGTGTACAAAAAAAATCAGTCTCTTAAGAATTCAGTTTCAAAACTTAAGAGACTTCTCATAGACGCAGCGCAGCAACTCTCGTCTCGAGCAAGCGCTCACTTTTTCAAATCACTTCGTTGTGTGTGCATCACGCGTTCCTTTTCTCCACGGGAGGACCTACGAGCCAAACACACACTACACAACTACCTAGTCCTCAATCCCCGCCATTGAGCCGAAACTAGGTCTTTCTCAGACACACTTGAGACTTACAAATCAGCCACACGGCTCCACAACTCAGTCACCGCGATAACGGTACTGCCTCTTTCAAGAGCCTTCTTTCAACTCTTTCAATATCTAGTTCAATACTTCAATCCACCAAAATTGCCTCGCTCACAAGCGTTCATGCTTCACCTTTTTATTCTCGCCGTCCATTCCACTTCGGCCATCTCCACTCGTTGAGCCACCCAAATCACCCACATACGGAAGTACCATACTCACATTCCGTCCTCACCTGGACCCACAACGGACTCCCACTCGCCGCCGCGAGCGGGTTAGAGTACGCCGCCAGGACAGCTAGGATCCGGAACCCTGCATCAAGAAGTGGAAAACCCCAATGAGTGAACAGTGGCCACGGCACCCCTCAGCGTCAAATAAATAAATATGCGAGCTAATCAGTGACTTTCACTTACACTCAATAGATAGTTCGTGCAAGTGATGTGAAAACACCGGTGCCAGTAGAGCACCAGATTACCTACTCCTTCTGAGTCAAAGGGCCCAAACAGACTTTCAATGTTAATCTTATTTTTGTATTTATGCGCCTAGACATAGGCACAGTAAATGCTGGTGACCCTGTCAAACCTTAATTGCCTAAACCTTGATGATACCAGAACATCAAACGGGTGTACTTGAAACTATACGTAAAAATTGAATTACTCGCACCAATCGAAAACTTCATACAAGCTCCCAGTTAAAATATAGATGAGGAGTAACTGGTCAAAATGTAGGAACAACTAATGATTCTGGAACCAGTATCTCAATGACAAGTAGTGGTAGTGGCAGTGATAACATAGGTTGGCTAGCGCTTCAGTTACTCAAACTATGTCGCGCTGAAGATCACATATTTTAATTCACATCAGACTCATTCCATATAACTACACAAGATGAACACCACTGCAATTTGAAACATCAAATTCTATGAGCATCATAATCAAGAATACTAGTTAAAATTACCAGTGTCTCCTCATTAAAATTTGTATACAACACTGAACATTCTCAATGATGACCATCTACCACACCAGACTCGATAGTCTGGTGGCGCATGTGTCGATTCATGTTAGCAGAAACTTTGGTTCCGGGCATGTCAATAAGGGCAGCATTCCACACTCAGAACACACATAACACAGTGAGACAGCTGTTGGAATATCTGGACATAAAGGTAAATTTTCCAGCCAAAGAACACGTTGGCAAATACACATTTGTAATGCATACATAGGATCAAAGGAGGACAGTCTACTCACGCACATATCAACGACAATTATCAAAGCCGAGCACATAACACAGTGAGACGGCTATTGGAACAACTGGGAAGAGAAAGTAGTTTCTTAAATATCAAGCATGTGTGCTGTGGTCAAGAGTTTAAACCCCTAGTGGAATAACTGACGCTTTACACATATGCTCACAAACAATGGGGGACGGTATCCTAACTCTGCATATAATCTTTCTACTTTAGTCTACATAAATGAACTGAACTATTGGTTTTCCTTGCTATACCTGTTGGAGAGCAGAATTTTGAAAGGTTAGGTCTCTGATGCAGAAGCAACACTAAGAGGAGAACAACAATTATCATTCATGCCAAATCTCACGGGAAAACACGACGGCTTATTCAGCCGTGGAATAATCAGAGTTTAAAGTTAATGAATAAGAACACAGCCAGTTAGCCATGATCAGCTAGACATTATAGTAGCCATCGTTTAGGTCGGCAATTCGGATTGCTCAATTTAAATTATAGGTGAATTATTCCCCAGGCAAAAAATGAAAATCTGAGCCGTGCACTGGTGATTTGAATTTCTTAACACAAGCTATCTGATCGTGTTTCTATCTGCTTACGTATTACAAGTTCCACAGTTTAAATTTACTTGAGGCGAGATGTAGGCTGCAGCCATTTTTTAGTTACAAAAAAGAAAAAACTGCGGCCTCTCCCAGAGTGCTGGCTGCCTTAACTCGCACCACTTGAAATACGAAGTTCCTAGCGTCACAATGCGGCATACTGGCTAGAGAAAGCACTCGAAATTCATAATATCACATAGGCTAGTCTGACTCAATGTAGGTGGTTCGCCGGCTGCCAGAAGCATCATTGAATGCTCTAGGAACCGGCTGTTCACCACTATCTAGCACAGCGACAACACATAGAAATAAAGTAGACTAAATTGGAGTTATAAATCCTACAGGCAATATTTCTAACACACACAATTTGCACTTATTTGCACAGAACGAAAAGAACTTGGTGAGGGAACCTTCTGTACAGAAAACTTACAGGCTATCCTGTAATCATTTACAGTTAATTAACTTTGAGCTTGTTTCTGCATGAACTTAAAATTTAGAGCTGAAATTAAATTTACATTTAATTAATCAGTAAAACTTAATATCTGAATATTAAATCTAAAATTAATGTAGCAGATTTCATTACCTAAATATATAAAATTTCTATAACCCAGCTCTAGGCTTGTATTTGGTTCTTGAACTTTAGTTTACCATCCTGAATACAGCCTACTGAATACACCATTTAAGCCAAGCCACACTTACTTCGTACATTTTTGGATGCCAATTCAGATCGCCTCCAGCCATTGAACACACAACTTGATCATCACCTTTGTAACTGAGCATACACAGTCTTCGTCGTGTCCACCTGCCTCCGCATCCCCAGCGGAACCTCCCGTGCTGCCAACGCCGGGACGCAGGTGGTTTTCATCCTCTTCGCTGCGCTCTCCTTTCATCGAGGACCGAGCGGACGGGGATGATAAGGCACCCTTCTTGCTGCTGACCTAACCATCCATTCGCCTGACTCCGCTTCCCGGCCCGTCCTGATGCTCACGAGCTTATTGGAGGTTTGTGAACTATTAGTTCAGTAACCAATTACTTGCCATGCCGTGAGCTGGGTACTTAGGACGACGTTTCCCCTATGCATTCTTAAAACTTATAACTTACCTTAAAACTTACAACTTACCATAAAACTTATAACTTACCTTAAAACTTATAACTTCCCTTACAACTTATAACTTACCTTAAAACTTATAACTTACCTTAAAACTTATAACTTACCTTAAAACTTACCTTATAACGATAAACTGTGCTAAACCTATGATTAAAACTATATCACGACTAACCGCAGCTAACTCTACAGAGCACGGTTTGCTTCCTACAGCGGCACTGTCGCAGACCGCAAGTCCAGCGCCCGCCTGTCTACTTGAAGTCCTGCTCCGAGGAGTTTATAGTTTCTTGGTTCATTTAAGTTTAGCGGTTTGTCCTCTTCTTCCAAATGTCGTTCCGACATTTGACCTAATAAATTACGGCACATTTCCCATTACAGAACCCCGCGTATTTCACTCTCCTATATATTATTAATCAACCTTTTTTTCTATACCTTCCACTCCACGGCTACAGCCAGACAAAGATGCTGCGTTGGGCTTCCGGACCAGCGCGGCTGTCCGCGGCGATGTTGCCATAGATTGTGTCGGAAATTCGCGTCTTGTAGGACGCGACAATTGCTACTGCTATTACTAATAATATTATTTCAGACTGGTATCTGATGATGACTAGTATCTGATGTTTGTACGCAGCATTTTTGCAAAAGGAAATAAATCACTGTCTTTGCTGAAATGTATTCGTGTGTTGAAAAAGCATCGTGAGGAGAATTATATGTACAAATAACATCCTAACATCAAAAGCGTTTATAGCGAGTTCTCCCTCAAGCTACTTTACGCTTCGGGCAGACTGTGAATATCTAAAGACTTTGAATATCTATGCCTGGAGCGAGTACCTGAGGTACAAACGAACCCGACAGGGTAAGGAAAACACATTTGGAATAAATGCCGTATTATTGTGAAGGTCGCCGACAGTATGACACACGAGGGAAATATTTAAAGTCAGGTAGTACAATGCCCGAGGACGACTTGGAGGACCGACAGTTGTCGGTGAGTCGCGGCGTGAGGGACGTGGCGTCGCAGCTGGCTGTCGAGGTGGCGATGGAGGCCGTCAGACTACTGCTTGTGGAGCAGCCGAGACTTATAGTGAATGTCAGAGTTGCTGGGAGCGAACTGCCGCGTGGCGAGTCGCTGCGGGTAGCCTGCTGCGAGGAGAGTGCTGCAAGGAGAGTTGCAGGGAGAACACTTGTGTGAATAAGCTCGCTAGAAAACTTGTGTGAATATCAGGGTTCCTGCGAGTGAACTGATCTGCGCTCGCCGCGTAGCTGTTTATATAGCCTTTGGTGCGGCCTCCCTGCGCCAAGATAGCTCTATAGTTAGGCGGCTCGTGGTGGCGCTTTTGAAGCGGTCTCGAGACTGAGCTAAACATACGTGGGTGTCTTCCGATGTCATACTGGTTGCTCGGAGCGTGCGGCTTGTAGACGCTCGGTCCGGCACCCCAGCTCCAAACTTGAGCGCTGATTGGTCGGCCAGTAGGAGGTAGGCCACCTCATTGGTGGCCACCTCATTGGTCGGCCACCTCACAGCCAGTAGGCTGTGAGGTGGCACTTTTAGGCTTGTGTGGTGGTATTCGTAAACAGCTTGTAGAGACTACCACACGTTTTTTCTCTCCTTTTTATACAGGCTTTAGTCCACAGAGACACCTTGCCTTAAAAGAGGCATAAGGAACCACCTTGGAAAGACAAATCATTCTACATAGTTTTATTGCAAAGGAAGGCACTGTCGTAGTTCGGCGAATCAGGGATTATCATGAGAAGCCCTAACAGACCAATTACGGCGTAGACAGTAGTACGTCTACCTAACGGTACCGCCGTAGTTCAGTACAAACAGAAATTCTTTTCTGTTACTCTAACGGAATAATTACTGAGTAGGTGGTACTCACACGAACCTCAGGAAAGGCAGCTGTGCGGAAAAGCTAGCGCCCCGGAAATGGTAGCTTCACAAAAATCAGCCCCTTTTTCTTGAACCCACACGTCCACCGCACGACGGTATCGACAGCCATGAATATGACCGTTTCCATACTGTCCACATCGGTATTGTGAGCCCTCTTCCTTCAGCTTCTTTACCTATTCCTCCATTCTCTTTACCCTGTAAATATCAATTGACTTGCATTAATCGCGCTCCTCAATGGTGCGAAGCTGTTTCTCTTGTCAGCACCACTGCTTCCTCGGTCGCTATTGCCTTCGGATCCGGATGGTAATTGCGCAATGGCGTGTCATTGTAGGTAGTGAACGACAGAGGTGCACAGTTCGAAAGCGAACTACTCAACGAGCTATCTCACATTTTGGGTTTCCATCACGTTCGCACGTGTAGTTATAAGCCACAGTGAAATGGTCTCGATGAAAGACAGCCCCGGATTTCTAACGCTAACCTAAAATCATTTTCTTCGGACGTTCTTCAGACTTTCGTTGATGAAATGCGCAAATTTGATTTCCGCCGACTTACGGAAAACTCTTGCCCCGACACACTAGCCGTTTACGCACCCGATGATTTTCAAACTTGTCAAATATGTGTAAAGTATTTAGGATATCGCTAAAATGAAAACGTTTAGGATACAGTTTGTAGATCGTGTAGTATTACTAAGAAAACCCTCAGGTAGTGAAAGAATGCAGTGTTTCGAGGCGACGCTAAGTTGCCGGTTCAGTGCTTAGCCTAAACGTACCTTGTCGCGCCTGAAATGTCCCTGACTCGACAGTGACGTATTTAAATCTACTCCTTTGTAGGATAGATGACATTTCGACATTGATAGATGATCTCATATTTTCGTAATTAGAAGTTGATGGATAAAATGATAATAAAGGTTTGTATTGTTTTATTGAATTTAGCTGAATTATGACCCACATTAGTTCTACCAAAACCCCAGTGCTAAAATTATAATAAACGAGTGCACACGACCCGTCAAAATATATAATAGTGTTAGACAAATCACGTGAAACACGTTCCTATTTCCTAACAATTCCGATGGATTAATACGCCGAAAATTGTGGAGTTGATGAAGCTTGTATCACAGATACGCTCATCACACACTTTCGACAGGTGGGTGTGACACACGGACGGACAGACGCGGCTCGTAATATAGAATAGATAACCTGTTACTTGTGGGTTTCGTTTAGCGGCCCTATGTATACCTAGCGCTGCTAATGTGTGTAAATTACGATCGTAAAGCCGTGTTCTAAAATGCGTCTAGCACGATAGTCATTCCAGCTCTCAAAATCATATAAAAACTCATACCATTTTATTTTATTTAATTCGTTTCGTAATTCTGGTGAATAATAAATTAATTGTTTTATTAGTCAATTGTTCTAGTAATTTAATATCTCTCATTTTGTACTATTACTAACTTTCTTTGTTCTTCGTCATGTTTTAGTTATCCTTATCACATGTACTGCTTAATAAGAAATATTAAAAAACACTTCGACTGTTCTGATCCTAACCATTGGGCCGTCAACACTCTAGTGGGGGCCTGGAATGTACCCTAGCCGGTCAACGAGCACACTAGACCGAGCACACCTTTTATGCCCATGTAAATTCACTTAATCATCTTATACTCCAAAGACATTCGGCTGAGGACATTCCCTGTCTTAGATCTCTAAAAGATTGCTTGTAGCCTCAGTCCACGTCAGCTGTTTAGCGGCTGGATGGCTACCACGATACGCAAGAGTTCAATTAATCCAAGAGCTTTGTTGGCAAGGGAACGAATCATAGGATGAAAAAATTAAGCATGGCTGTGAAACATCGAAGGTTGAGGGAACATTGAGGATATAGAAAAAATTGATTAGTAATAGAGGAGAGTAATACATGGGTATTCAATTATCGGAAAAATTGCTTAATTTATTGCGAGAAATGTCGGAACGACATTTGAACGAGAAGCGCAAACCACCAAAGTTAAGGGCAACAAAATTATGAACTCTTCAAAGCCGGACTTCTGGTAGACAGGCGGGTTTTCGACTTGCGGTCTGTGACTGTGCCGTCATAGGAAGCAAGCACCCGTGCTCAGTGGAGTTAAGCTCATTTTACACCAGCGGTATGGAGCGACAGTGTGGAGCGACGGTGAACTTTCTACAGCTCCTCTCACGAGAGGATTGAGCGTCAGTGCACACCGACTTGCTTTTAATTACATTGCTGCTCAATACGACGCTCCTTCCCTCGAGACAGTAATTGTCAGTATTGCTCTTGCAATACTGTCAGAATAATTTTCAGAATATTTATAGAATAATTTGCAGAAGTAAAACGCTAATATTGTAAAAAACTTGAATACTACCCAATTACCTTCTAAAAACACTGAAAATGGAAAGAAAAAATATACACTAATTACTAATTTGTAGGTGTACTTTTTTTTACTTTTTTTTTAATTGAATAATCATCTAATGACACCTGCCGAATGTTTTCGTCTATTTGAAGTACTTTTCCTGAGAGCTATGTACATTCTGCAATTTTAATTACAATGTAATTAATTTTACGTCTACATACGCAGTGTATATTTCTTCGGTTTTTTTTGAACAGTGAGAGCTGTTTCCTATCTAGGTCTCTCAGTGTTTGAATTTTCATTTTAACCATTGCAATATCATTATTTGGGAAGCAAGATGCTTTAGTTTTATAAGCATCTTCTCTGGACACTCTGTTTTTATACTCTGCGGGCTTAACGTTCCATAAACATGAAAATTCTTCATTTTTTTCGGTAGGAGTTTTAATTTCTTCTTTACTCCATAATATGTAAGCCATGACTACACATGCTCTCAATGGTCTCAAGGGCAACTGAATGTTGTTGACTGGCAGTGCACACCGCCAATATTTAGCATGCTGAATGTTGCCGCTCCTTACCGTAAGCGTGGCAATAAGGGTCATTTTGCATTGCTGTGGGAGGAGCTTATTTGACTAGCGGGATGGAGCGACGGTGTGGAGCGCGAAGACACCGTCAATGTAAAAGGTCCTTTAGTTGCAGTAGTTAGTCAAGTTCCGTTTTAATCTTTGGTTTAGTACAGTTATCGTGATAGTAAGTTATAATTTTTAAGTTATATAGCAAGTTATAGTTTTTAAGTTATATAGCAAGTTATAGTTTTTAAGTTATATAGCAAGTTATAGTTTTTAAGTTACATAGCAAGTTATAGTTTTTAAGTTATATAGTAGGTTATAGTTTTTAAGTTATATAGTAAGTTATAGTTTTTAAGTTATAAATTAAGTTATAGTTTTTAAGTTATAGAAAGTTATTATAAGTCTCAAGAATGCATGGGGAGACGTTGTCCTAAATACTCAGCTCACGGAATGGCAAGTAATTAGTCATGAACTTATAATCTACGAACCTCCAAAGTACTCGTGAGCCTCAGGACATGCCGGGAAGCGCAGTCAGACGAGTGAACGGGTGAGCGGTGCAGTCAGCAGCAAGGAAGGCGCCTCAGCCTCTCATTTTACGTCCGCTCGATCATCGATGGAAGGGCAGCGAACGGACGAAAACCACCAGCGCCCCTGAGTTGGTTGCAGGAGAGGTTCTGCCGGTGATGCAAAGGCAGATGAAGACAGCGTAGGTTTTTCAAACAAAGATAAATTCTGTTGACGAGTGAAGTGTGCTGGTACATGCCGGGGCCACACTACGATTTTTCGTTCGTCAAATGAATGACGGACACTCGTCATGTCAAACGGCCGTTAAGCAAGTCAGGCCACATTACGACTGTGTGTGGCTCTGACTCAGCTTCGTGATGAGCATCCGACGTTCATCGAATGTAAACAAACCGGAGTCAGTCTGCGATATGGACGAGCAGGACGTGGAAATGGTGTGTGAGCTCTACAAATTTGCTGTCGAAGCAACTCTTGTGACAGCAGCATTTGATGAAACTACAAAAACCGCGAAGCCTAAAAGAAAGTGTTGGGTGAAACCATGGCGAGATAGAGTTAACAATCCAAATCGATTGAGAGAAGATCTGCTTGCCGATGTAAACGATTACAGGTAAGTTAGATTGTTCCTACGGAGAAAATCATAATTTGAAACGTTTGTTTTGTGTAGCAGATTATTTCCACCAAAATCCTGCGAATGAATGTAGAAAAAATGTTTTATACATGCACATTTTTAGGAGATCATGAGAGGGAAAAAATTATGGCATAAATCGAAGATGAAACCATGCACAAAAAAGCTAAAGTAACTCACAACAATGCTTAAAAAATTGAAACAATTATAAAAGTTTTCACAGTTCATCTGTTAGCTAATGTGAGATGGTATGAACTCTGCATCCTATTGAGGGACGGTTTCAGCTTATGAAAGACTGAAAGTTTTACACCGAAATTTTTTGAGTTGGAGTGTAAAAGTTTGAGTATATCGCTGACAACAGCTTGGTCACACGGCCGGGTTGCACAATGCTCTGAAATGGAATGAGAAGGACATCCAACAATCATACCAGTTCGATGATTGCGCTCAGCAACCCTCAAATTGAGCGATCAGGGAGGGATTGGAGTTATCCAACTGTTGAGGTTTCTCCATTTATGCCTTAAACTTTTGTCTTTTATAATCTGCCAAAATTGTGCATGTTTTGAATTTTTTTACATTTCTTCAAAGTTTTTTTGGTTGTAAATGAGCTTAGGGCTTGAAACGTTCAAATAAAAATGTTTTAAGATAAGTCTTCTCCATCGTCTTTGTCGAATATAGTAAGATGATGATGCTTTTATCTGGCATAAAATTTTGCTGCTACTCATTTTTGACGGGTTAATTCAAACAAGAATTATGAAAAAGTTTTCTTATTCTTTGCAGAAGGTATCTTCGTCTTGATGAAGACACCTTCCAAGACTTGCTGGGCAAAGTTGGCCCACTAATCAGCAAGCAAGACACCAAGTTCCGGAAATGCATCCCTGCTTGTGATCGACTCGGAATTACCCTCAGATACCTCGCTACAGGTACGTGCAAGTTAGAACCGTGCATCCACTGAATAGGCTGCTCTGAGTTGCCTTCCTGTAATGAAAGCGATCATTTTCACCTCTAATCTTATTTACTTTATAATGTTCCACGTATTAATGGTATTATTCATCCTTTTCAGGGGAAACCAGGGCTTCTCTGCATTTCCAGTACAGAGTAGGTCGCAGCACCCTCACTGCTCTTTTGGCTGAATGCACTCAGGCCATTTACGAAGTACTGAGAGAAGAACACCTGCATACTCCTCAAACGACTGCGGAATGGGAAGCTGTGGCTACAGAATTTCATCAGCAATGGAATTTTCCAAATTGTCTTGGGTCACTTGATGGAAAGCACGTGAATATTCAACAACCATCGAAGTCAGGGAGCCACTTCTACAACTACAAAAATAGGTTTAGTGTGGTGCTCTTAGCTTTGGTTGATGCCAACTTACGATTCCTCTATGTAGACGCGGGAACAAATGGTCGAGTATCTGACGGAGGAGTATTCAATAAATCTTCCTTAAAGCAAGCAATCGATTCCAACAGCCTGAACATGCCCCATACTCGTGAACTTCCTGGGACAAAGTTGCTTTCTCCATATGTCATAGTGGCAGATGATGCGTTCCCATTGTCAACTCGTTTAATGAAGCCTTATCCTGGTACTAATCTTACTCACGCCCAAAGAGTTTTCAACTATAGACTTTCTAGAGCTCGAAGAACAGTGGAAAACGCATTCGGTATCCTGTCAAGTACGTTCAGAGTCTTCCGTACTGACATAAACACTACAGTCGAGAGGATCCAGTATATCACTCTAGCAAGTTGCGCTCTTCACAATTAAATTACCTGAAGGATCGAAAAGACTTCCGTTACATCAACCCGCTAGCTCTTGAAAAGGAGGACATCATCACTGGCTCCTGCACAACCGGTAGTTGGAGATGTGAAAACACTGGACTTCAGCCCATCGCAAACCGAGGCGGTCGACCGACTGCAGCAGCCACAGCTATCCGAGACCAGCTGAAGGATTACTTCACAAGCCATGGGGCTGTGTGCTGGCAGGATAAAATGTTGGGACTCCACTAACACTACTGCAGGAATTTGACCTAAAGATATTAAAATTACTTGGTAAAGTATGATTCCTTATTATTTTCTAGCAATCCTCGTTGGAGTGAATGTATTAGGTTAATCAACAAAATGAATTGTTTAAAGAAAATTTATAAATTTTACTCCAGTTTTCCGTGATGAAAAAAATAACATTGACAAATCATTATTTGACTTAGTAAGGCCAACTAAAGAACTAAATTTACAGGACTTAGGAAATCTAATTACTGCATACTAGATAATGTGTTCAGGTTGTACTGTATATCCATAATCTGAATTCACATTTACACATTGTGGCAAAAGTCATGTGCCAAATTTCCTAACATATAAAAAAATCCATTCTAATAACAAACAATAATAACCAATGCTACCAAACAAACAGTTTTGTTCACACTCATACTTGGCTTACAAATCTGTGACTATTTGAAATAGTTTATTCAATGTCCTCGTACGCCCACCATCATGCATCTATAGCGTATAGCGATGGTTCACATCCATAGGTAAATTGAATGATTTCTTTGGTCATCTATTTACGCATTAGCGTTCCGACAGAAGATTACGTGCGCATTTTAACAGCAAATTCGGAAGGAATTTTAAACAAGATAAAAGTGCAAGAAGAAAGTGGTAGGTACTGAAAAAAAGTTGCAATTAGCCGAAAAATTGCAATAAGCCGAAAAAAAGATGACCCGTGAAACAAAACAAATAATACTATTTCGACAAAAAGAAGGCCTACTTAGCCATTAGCTCGGGCCCTAACATCCTCCGTCTGGGACCATTACGTCCCATAGATACAATAGATAGTTCCCGTGATAAGGAAACAGCAAATGGGGAGTTTTATGAAACGAGATGAAAATTATGAGTCAGGTATTTGGAGGGAAAAACAGGTCAGAAGGGAACAAAAATAGAAAGATGGTCCGTAGCATATTATAGAATAGTTTCAGGATGTTCCTAGATATGCCATTTTCATCCATGAAGCACAACTTGATTGATCTTTTCATACATTAAAATATAAAAAAATGACAACTTAAGAATTAGGCAGGGAAGGACTTTTTAGATAAGTTTAAGAATATTGTTGAAGGGGCCAGCAATTATTATTATTATATATGAACGTTTTAGCCTCCCTTAACCACGACAAAGATGTTCTAAGAGAGGAAGGAGGAAGGCACCATTTAGTATGGAATTGAGGGAACGCGGAATCTATGCACAAGGTGCACAGAAACAGTAAGCTAAGAAAGAAGTTCATGAAACAAGAAAAAGCTGAAGAAGAAAGTAGTAGGTGGTGAAAAACAGGACAGCAGTGAACCGAAAAAAGATGATCTGTAACAAAACAAAACCTATTCTATTCCAACAAAAAGGAAGCCTACCTAACCCTTAGCTCGGCCCCTCACATAGTCCCCCTGGGAGCGCTAATTCTCATTGATACAACAGTTGTATTCCCCTGAGGGGAAGGGGGCAGCAAATGAGATCTAACTCTTGTTAATTCTCAGAACATAGTTTAACAAGTTTTGACATGAATTCCATTTGTTTTTCTTCCGCAAGACCATTCACTTTACCCCGCACAAGTTCACAGCAAGCTTTGGTAATGTAATGGTCATTTCCAGTACTCCTTTTTGATGCCAACGAACTCTCAACAACATTTAGGAATTTCTCATGAAATGACTCCACCGTAGTTAAAATGTTGGTCTCATCTTTCTTATTTCTTTTGCGCTTACAACATCCCCCGGTACTGCCACTGACATCAGTACATGCATCTTCCACAGGAGAAGGCCTTGGAGTAGGCACCACAATTTTTGGGTTTGGACCCACTTATAGAGCCGCTTCTGGTGTTGACATTGGCTCACTGACATGAACGATGTCGTTATCGATTTCGACCGCAGTGCTCATTAACTGAGTCTCAATAGTATTGTCTGGATCTTCATGAAACCAATCTGCTGACACAACAATACTCTCTGAAGGGGCTCTTCAATTTGATTTCCCCTTGAAACAGCTGAAACAAAATCATCACTTGAATGAATATTCAAGCTGCTCATGCTGGTGTCTGGTTGCACACAATCTGACAAAAAAGCCATCTGGGTTGAGTGCATCCAAGGCTTGCTCTCCACAGCTCCAGACCCTGATGGTTTCACCCTTTCGGATGCACGGAGCCGCAAGTAGTAGCTGCGTAGAGATGACCACTTCTTTTGAACGTCTGAAAAAATGAACATAATTTAGTTACCGTTACACCATCAATTTAATATAGGTACTGGTAATGATAATTTTTGCTCTAGTGTTTGTGACAGACTTGGTTTGCCAAGTACATAGTACATGTTTGTATACTGAAGTGCATGAGCTTCATTGAAGATAACATATTAGGGAAGAACAGAAGAAGTAGAAAAATATAAGTGAAGTGAATAACAATTATATGTTAAAAGAAATATCATTAGGTAATGCTACAACCATGTTTATAGCAGACGTACATACAATCTATGACTTGTCACTCAACACTGAAAATGATAGCTCTTGAAAGAAAAACTTTTCTATGAATTTCATTAAGAACTCAAAAAGAGGAGCAATAAAAACCTAACTTTATATTAACTGTCCTAGAATTGAATGGGCAACCGACTGTTGCATGAGGGTCACACATGACAACAAAGATTCACCTGTCTGTAATCAAAATAATTTTCATAAAACCTTAACTGTATGAGTCAAATTAGAAATCTCCATGCTGGAGCAAAGTGTTCACTTGGTTCAGAAAAAAAAAACACTATGAGGTTATGCTTACTTCACTTCCAAAACTGTGAGTAATAAATCTACACTTTTCCACAAACTTCTTGCCTAAATTTAAATTAACTTGCATGGAATCTCACCCATTTTCAGATCTCTAACTTTTCTGCCATAATCTTTCAACACAAGCAAAAAACTGAATACCCAGAGTCAACTGTCTGCACTAATTTTCACATTTGCAAAAAATGTACAAATTCATGAGTACAACAACATAGAGCAAACCTATTCCATCAAAGATGATCAACACCTTGCAAATAAATTATTTACAATTCATAACATAAAATAAAAAATACTATTGTTCAAAATTAAGAGTAAAATTTAAGAATCTAACATGATATAAAAAACTGGTAGTGTAATAGTTTGAATAGGCAACCACTAACATTTATACTATTTGCTGTACTCCACAGAACAACAATACCACAATGAACATTTTCTAAGCCTATAACCTTATCATTAATGTTTGCCTGTCAACACTGGTGGGTAATATTTTCCCTACTTTCCATTTATACTGTGTTCAACGTTGACATGCTCATACTCATAGTAAGGAATGTAAATGTTAAAAAAATTATCAAACACTATTTGCTCAATTATAAGATTATGCACCAATCCTGGAGAAAAATTTGACTAAAGTTCACCACAAAACGCAGTAGATTTCTTATAGCATGATCAAGTCATTATTAGTTGTAATTTCTATTTAAATTAAAGGAGCAACATGAATTGAAAATACTTTGAATTTTTTTGCTAGCTCAAGTATTTGCAATTATGGTACTCCTCTAATTTTTCACCCCTCTCAGTCCGAGCCATTGTTCATTCTTAAAATTTGACATTGCGTAAATAATTTTGAAAAAATATTTTTACATTTTTGTACAGTTGCTAACAGCAGCCAAATTAACCTGAATTAAATTAGTCATTCAAAATTTCATACACTGCACTCCTAAAATAACCACTTTCTTTATTGAATTTCAAAACTGTTCATTCACAATATTTATATAATTTGACCAAATTTAATGCCTGCACAAAAAGGAAAATGAACCTTTGAGACATTTTACACATCATCAAACTTACCTGAAGGTGTTATCTCTCCATCAAGACTAGAGAAGCTCTCAATGAATTCCTTGGCAATTTTTTGAAGCAGAATTGCTCGATCGTTCCGCTTTGAGTATAATGGTGCTCGGTGGTCCCAAAAATCTGGGTACTTAGACACAATGTCTATTAGTCGAGATTGGTTCTCAACATTCCACATAATTGATAGAAGTTTTAATCTGTAACTAATTTATGATTTAGGATCTGCAAATTAAAAGTCATTCAAATTAGAAGGATGATAATGTTTATAATGTTTATATAATGTTTATTCTACAAAACAATGGCTAAATAAATAGAACACTTTTACAGCAAACTTGATTGTATATGAAAAATTAAATGTACTTCTATTCAATAGTATTGAAGATGTCAAAAGTAAAAGAAAATAAACATATTCTAGTAAACTGACAGGAACTGCTATAAAAATACAGGCAATACAAATTTTTAACACGTCATTTGGTTAACAGTATTCATGAGCTATGCTAAGAGATTAAAAACTCAAAAGTTTTTGTATTTATCATATAATCATTTGCATAAAATGTGTCAACATTGTTGTAAATTAATGTTTAGTTTGTTTGATAACAGGCCACTTGGTTTTTCACTGAACTGCAAGACCTAGCACCTAATTTCAATGCTTTGCACAAGGGTACCACCATGAAAACATCTCACATCCACATTATAAGTATATCTCAAGCCAAATATGGCCGCAATCATAATATAATGTCAACATAACAGCTGCGAAACTCGTCAACACTGTCCGCCATCTTTGTTCTACGTAGTTCATTTGGTGACCGAAAACCTCCGACGACCTTTCACGAAATGACGAGCATCCATTCATCAAATGATGATCGAACGGGCCTTCCAGTGTTCATTTGACATACGGAGTTCATTTGACGAACGAACGTTAGCCTAGTGTGGCCCCGGCATAAGGGTGCGTGCACACTACGAGCGGCGCGGCACGGAGCAGAGCGGCGCGGCGCGTGTGTTCACATGTGAGCTGAGCAGAGCGACCTACACAAGCATCAGTCGCTATGGAGCGTTCCGTGAGTGCGTTTCTGTAGCACGACGGCAAGAAACAGGAACGGAAACACTGGATCCATCCCATCAACATGAGGAGAGATCGCCACGGAGAATACCACTATCTCTTCGAAGCACTGAGGAGAGATGAATCGCAATTCTACGAGTATTTACGGATGAAACCGGCTACTTTTGGTGTACTACAATCCCTTATCGAAGGAAAAATTTCCAACGAGATAAGATAAATTTGCTGTTCAGTAACAATTCACAAATTTTTATTGAGGATACATGTAAAGCAAAGTAGTTTAAGCAAAATTAAAGTCTTTCCATATAGGCTGTATCACTTTATATTACTACAGGTTTTCGTAGGCCAGTACGAACAAAAAAAGTCTTGTGGTGACTTAAACGTAAGTGCAAGTAAAGTAATTCCCTTCAGAAATTCAGGGTTGTGCCAGAGAAAGCTAAGTGGAAAATACTGACAAATTCTGACTTTTCCTGACCAAATAGTTCTCGAAATACTGATTTGTTTTCCGTTAGTATTGGAAAAAATCACCCAAGCTCATAAAATTTTGCAGCTTATTGTGTATTTGACACTCATTGAGTCCTCCTCATCATCATACGGCCTCCTTTTCCTACCATTTTACGGAAAAAATGAAAACTTTATTAAAAAATCGTACATAATTATTCCATAAGCAAGATCATAAAATAAAATACACAGCATCACAAGAAAAATGAAACTACATAACAAAAAAAATAAAATAAAATTTTTTAAACTGAAGCAATAATAAAGTAACTTATCAGAGAAAGCAGAAGAAAATAGAAATCAATGATTAATGAACCCAAATGGGCAAAATTTCACTAAAATATTACATGTTACACTATCAGTTACAGTTGTTATATGATTAGTTGTACAAATTACTAGTTATATATTAGATTTTTTCTAACTCAAACGACAATTCTACCCCTGTAAGATATGACGATCCAAAGGCGGAGCCGAGGAGAAACGCTCGCCGCGAGCGTCAAAAAATCCCAACGAATTTCCCGAGCGTGCCGCTCCGCTTCGCTTGTCGTGTGAACAGCCAAGCGTTTCTGCATTCAAACATGTTCAAGCATTATTGCCGCTCCGCCTATAAGTTTAGTATTATTTAAATTTAGTGTTAAAATTTAAGTTCATGAAAAAAAAAGCTTAAAGTTAATAGACGTTAAACGATTACAGGAAATCCTGTAAGTTTTCTGTACAGAGGATGGGCGCAGTCGGAAATTGCTGCTACCCTGTCAGCAGGAGGCAGTATACCGTCCGATTTCACCCCGTACCCAAGGAAAGTAAGTTTTTTCTGAAAGAAGCTACTTTTGTCTGCCTACAGACTCAACTTGTGTTGAGGGAGAAGGGAAAGATCGGTGGACTCATCGTTTAAATGTTTTTTCTCAGTATCAGAGGCGATGAGTATGTCATTCAAATTGACGATGACGTTTCTTGGCATTAACAAGACTCGCGTCAACAAATCTTAGAAACAAGAAATCCAGCGTTCTTCAATTTACCCTTAAACGAAGTTATTATCATCTGTCATTGCTCTTCCATAATACAGTGAACATGTGGCATGTCTTCAGTGTTATTTTAAAATTACAGATTTTTCCAGGGCTTAAAAACGTCAATTATGAGAGCAAATAAATGGAGATAGGCTCAACAGGGAAAAATTAAATCGAATGTCAGATGATGCTTATTATGTGATCAAATTATATGCAGTGCAGATGAGCTTCCTGGTGTTGAATATTTCTGTACAAATATTTCGAGGAAACGAATGAATATCAATAAATGTGTCTTCCACGCACTGAAATAAAAAGGAGTGCGCTCCAATTTCACTTCTTGCAATTAGTTGACAACCTTTTGACTACCTTGTGAAAATTTTCCACACAAAATTAAACAATCTCTGCATTTTCAGTGAGGAAAATGGCCACTCGCTCAAAATTTGCTCCTCTTGAAACCCATTCCATTGTATATCATGTTAGTCAAGGATTGACTGAATGTTTTGGAATTGGTTAATGGCTGAATTATAATTTAATCTGAATTGGTAACATACTATTATAAAAAGAAAGATATTGATCCGGGTAAATAGCATGTGAGCAGTTCCACCTCCGGCCAACAGAAGTCCTGCCTCGAAGTGGGAGCGAAATTAGGGACTTAGCCGTGAATGACCGCGGCCAGCCAGAATTAAGATCTCGACGGGTGGGTTATAGTCAGAAAATTATGGAGCCCTGACTTTTCACTTAGACACGTATATTAAATGAATTTTAAACATAGAAATATGTGAAAGGAGGGTTCTTGATAACGAGGCAGCGTCATACTTACTTATTATCTTATCAGGCCGAAATCTTTGGACCATGCGATAAGGACGTTGCAAGACGCAGGTCTAACAAGCGCTGCTAGTGCCGCTCCAGTACAGTGCAATACAAGTGCAGTTGTTTTCTTCCTGGATTCGCTGCGGATTGTTTTAAATTGGAACAGGTAAGCTTTCATACATACTCGTATGATGCGTATGCTTGAAATATATATGTTGAAACCAGTGGCGCAGCCAGCCGAAGATTTTGGGAGGTTAGAATTCCTGACAATTATTTTTTAGGAGCCAGGCATTAATTATTAGCGATATTTTTATTATTTTACATAAAACAGCGACTGAAACTGGCCTCTAGCTCAACATTTCGGAAGGGGGGGGGGGGGGGACATGGCCTCCGTGCCTCCTCCCTTGGCTACACTACTGGTTGAACCCAATAAAGCCATTTATTTTATTCACTGATGTTTAAAATGATTCGTATGTAAATTTGAGTGCTAATTAGCGTGTATTTAAATGAAACTTTTTTCTGCACACCTTCACAACCAATTAATTTTTTTCAAAGCTTATCAAAAATACCGAGCATGATACCTAAAAATCGAAATAAATGGAGAACATTGCTTTCGATTTTGCTACCGTTCTATCACCCGACACACGCACAACAATATTCTTCTAAGAAACATATTCCAGATGGATTGAACGAGCAAAGTTCCAATTTTGGAAAATAATGTCATAGTTGATGCAAAATAAATTCCAGTAATTTTCAAGAATATGGATAGTTTTCCATGAAACATTTGTTATAAAATGACATCAAATTAGCCAACTTTGCTATAATGATAATGGGTAATAGTAAGTATTTGATTTGAATAAAATTCAACTTCCAATTCATGCTTAAAATTGCTAAACTGACATTAAAATTAAATGAAAGCAGCTCCAAAACACATTTTCGTAATTCCTCAGCAGGAATAAATAATTCTGAATCACGAAAGAAATCAAAAACTCATAAGTGTTTTAAGCTGCTCCAACAAATTTTAAAAAATCGAACTCTACAGAAGACTCAAACGGGAAGAGGTCGGGTATAGGAAGAGTTAGCAACCCAAATATATATACTGTACATCAAGGCCAGTTACTGAATAGCTAACTAGTAATGTCAACGTCAAGAAGTATCATTAGGGGACTAACAAGTGAAGCATGAAGTTTATTAAGTAAACCATTGTCGATACCGTTGTACGGGTCGACGTGTGGGTTCGAGAAAAGGATCTGTCTTCTGAGCAGCTACCTCTCCGGTACGCTGGCTTTCCGGGCAGTTGCCCTTCCTGAAGTTCGTGAGGGTGCCGCCTACGCCGTAATCAGGCCGTTAGAGCAACAGAATATAATAATAATAATGAAGGCATCTACGGATGCTTTATTTCCAATCAAGCCTGATACATATCACCTTGTACATAGGATTTTCAAATGCCTTATAACTAACGCCAGGACGCCATGACGCTTTCCCCCGGTCGAGACCGGTACCCATTGTGCTTGGAATTTTTCTCCTATACCCAACAGAGAAAATCGCCACTGCCTGCGCCGAGATTCGATCCCGGGTCTCTGCCGCACGGCGGCAGAACCTCTAGCACATGGCTATGGCGGCAGAAAAGAAATTTCTGTTTGTGCTGTACTACGGCGGCACCGTTAGGAAGACGTATAACTGTCTACGCTGTAATCAGTTCGTTAGGGCTTTACAGGGTAATCCCTGATTCGCCGAACTACGACAGATGTCTTCCTTTGCGACAAAACTATAATATAGTTTCTCCTCCCATAGTGGTCTCTTAAACCCCTTTTAAAGCAAAGAGTCTCTTCGGACTTAGAGTTTTTAAAATTGAGGAGATAGGATTTTTTCATTGGAGGATGTGAGGTATTTCTGAATAATCTTTTTACAATTCTTTTTCAAAACACGGACACATTTCCGCAAAGTTAACGATTTAAACAATTTAAACAATTTATTACCACAGGTGATACAGAGATAGAATGTTTCTTAAGTCTAGTACAATGGTCAAATTTGAGTATGGCTACCTGTGGGCCCGAATAAGTTCAGTGACTTCTAGGGCATCCTACCATCAACGTTAGTCTAAGGAGTACAATAATGTTTAACCTAATTCACTTAAACTAGAGACGCATTAGACTGATCAATGAGATAATTAACTCGAAATTTGCTCCTCTTGAAACCCATTCCATTGTATATCATGTTAGTCAAGGATTGACTGAATGTTTTGGAATTGGTTAGTGGCTGAATTATAATTCAATCTGAATTGGTAACATACTATTATAAAAAGAAAGATATTGATCCGGGTAAATAGCATGTGAGCAGTTCCACCTCCGGTCAACAGAAGTCCTGCCTCGAAGTGGGAGCGAAAGTAAAGACTTTTTGAGTTTTAAAGTTTAACATCGGCATCTTTGGGATGCTTTATTTCCAATCAAGCCTGATACATATGATCTTAGCATTGGTTTTTCAAATGTCTTATAACTAACCCTATATATAGGACACCATGACGGTTCCCCCGTAAAGCCGGTACCCATTTCCGACACCTGGGTTGAGTGGGGTATTGTGCTTGAGCTTTCCCTTATACCCAACGGGGAAAATCTCCGCGCCAGCGCCGGGATACGAACCCGCGACTCCAACATACGAGCCCGATCCCTTAACCACTGTACCACGGACAGCGTTAGTCCATGAGTGATGTGCTCTTTGAAAGTCAGATGTTTATCTATTATGATGCCCAGAAACTTACAATTATCTATTTAATTTTCTAAAAATACTGTGTACAAACATGAGCAAATGCATAAGACAGCAACTATATGCAAAATATTCATGATACACAGCTAGATAAGCAAACTAATGTTAATTAATGTGGGATTTGAAATAAAATACAAATGAAACTAAAGGGCTAGCTAAAGTAAATGCACGCGAGAACCATTAGCGTAGACAAATTAAGCTAGCGGGATAACTCATCTATTTTTCACTATGCCACAAGCCAAACACTTGAAAGAAAATATTGAACTATCGTGGGTAACAACTTGGCGATTGGCGATGCTTATAGAGAAGACGGAAAGAGAGTATGACACAGAGTGTGTCGGGAAGAGAAGGGGTGAAACGGAAAAGGATGGATAGGAACTGAATACTGGATTCGACACCACATGCGTTGCCTAACAACCATTTAACTAAGTGGTTAGTTAGTACAGGAATTTAGCTACCTTTTAAAATTATGCTTCAGGAAAAATAAAGTATTTGAAAATTGTAACTAATTCAGTATGATGAACGCCATGCTGGGAATTTGAATGACTTAAAAGAAACGTTTGTGGAAGAAACGCGTCCTTACATTTTAGGTGTGGGTGTCTTAAAAATTAGGTCTCATCCTGTGATGAACGGTTAGAAACTGCTTTGCTAACAAAGGATAAGGCCGCGGCCAGACAAACAGCAGTGGAGCAGGGCAGAGCAGAGCAGACACCGCGCGGAGTTTTATGTTAGTGGTATTCCTATTAGGGTGGCCAGACAAGTAGCACAGAGCAGAGCAGGGCAGCGCTGTCTGAAGCAAGCAGTAGCGGCGTTTTATCTCGGGTGATAAAACACTGCTCGGGAGCTGGCAGTCAGTTGCACCCTAGAGTTCGTACGGGGAGGATGTCGACTTCTGATCTCCTCGGTACACGCTATTCCTGCGATCGGGGGTGCATCTCTTAATATTTCGATCATAACTATGTTAATGAACAATGGTCATTTATAGCAGACGCTATGGAAGTTAGTGGTAGGTGGGATTGTATAGTTATTTGTACGTATATAGGTGTTTTCTACCTCATAAATCGAAAAACTATACTATATCAAGCATTTTCTTTGTCAATACCTAAACTTTAGAGCGTACCAATGCCGAATATTTCACATCTGGTCTATTTTTGGCACATGACATTAATCTTGACTTGAAACATATATCTTTTACGTATGAACTATTAGTTTTTTTAGTTATAAAAATTAATCATTTTTCTCCTAAGTAATACTGAGGAAACACAGGTTAGGTCATCTGTGAGAAAGAAAGAAAAGAAAACCGTTTATTTAAAAAAAGGTTGGCATATGAAATACATGGCAACATCTTGGCTTTCAAAAAATTTCTCAATATAAGACGTCCTTAGACAAACGTACCGTATGAGGAGTACTAATAGACAAACTATACGTGGTCTACTAATAGACAAACCATTCGAGGTTTACTAATAGACAAATTATACGAGGCGTACTAATAGACAAACTATCCGAGGTGTACAAATATATAAACCAAACGACGCGTACTTGTAGACAAACCAAACGTGGCGTGCAAATAGATTAACCCTGTCAATGGCTAGTTAAATCAAAAATATCATTTCTTGGAGATTTTATATCCCAAGAGATGACTGACAACTTATAAATAATTCAAAATACTACTAGAGAATTCTTCGGAATTCCTGAATTATTTGTTGTATAGATATAAGCATACACACAGAGATGATGATTTTTCACGAGCACTTTTTTCATTTGTCTTTTTTATATTTTTCATTGTTTTTATTCACAGATACGCCACGCCCTCTGGGGCAGTGATAGATCTATTTTTGAATCATTAAGCAATTGCAATAAATATATCTATTTTTGAAATATTATTCAGTGTTAACTGGTCGCAGAGGTTTGGGTAAAATGTGATATGTTTTGAGGTTTTGTTTTTACTCAAAAAATAGGAATAGAAACATATATATGCATAGGCGCGTGTATATATATATATATATATAAACACGTATATGTGCGTACACAAATAGAATTGTTAAATGTGAGTCAAATGTGGAGAGGATGGATCTTTTACTTCTTCTCTACCAGCGCAAAGTGCTGGGCAAAGCCGATACAGAATTTTTTAAGTTTGCGTTTTATCAGTATTACATCCGTAAAAATAACCTTGAAAGCCCGCAACTAAAAAACTGTTAGTTTCTCCAAAAAAGATAGTGATGTTCGAATTTTACGTGAAAATTGCCATTAAACTGAAACTTAGTGCCGCACGTCAACTACAAAAGATCCTTTTATACTTAGATATTGTTTATTCGTTTAAAAATTCCAAATTCGGGTTGTTATATCCATAGATGTTTATATTCATACGCCTGAACGAATATGTTCCTTGTTCTGTAATGTCTCTACACGTCCAGTACTGCAAAATAATCCACATTCAGGTATTTATGAGTTTCAAGTCATGCGTCAGTGAATTATTTGCATGATTATTCCATCATCAAATATAACTAGCATATTATCATGCAATTAATTTTTTGTTAAATTTCCTGGAACAATTAAAAAACAGTATCAAAGCCATTTCAATCATTGTGGGTAGAAATATTTTAGCGAAATGAAAAGTACTATACGACAGTGTACGGATGCACTTGTAATGCTAAGAAGATAATGCACAGCATGGTAATATGTCTAGGTATAAATAAACTTTATCCGATGAAATATTGCCTGTTCTACATTTATTTATTGAGCAAAATTTGAGGTTGCCTGTCACAAAACACCGCCCATCGTAGCGCCAAGATTACAAATGCTGCGGACTCACGACCAGCCACTGCTGTTTGTTTGGCCACCTAACTTACGAGCATAAGCTAGCAGCTAACAGCGAGCCGAAACTGCTCTGCGCAGCCCTGCTTCACTGCTGTTTGTCTGGCCGCGGCCTAAGGCAGGATATCTTATCAAGAAACTTCACTGGACACCGTTAACTTTTAATACTCTTTTGAAACACCATTTGCTCAATTGTATAGTTTTACAGGAGTAAGTTGGTATTACTCTTTGCTGAATACTAGTTAAACAATTTTTAACAATTTATTTTAACAAGCTATGCATCAGTAAAAATAATTATCGAGAACTTTTACGATGGACAGGTTGAGTACAACAATGGCGTACGCCAAATTAATTTCTGTGACTTTTAGAGCATCCTATAGAAACCCCATTCAACGTTGAAAGTTTCATTTATTTCTAAATCTTAACATAAACCTACACATGCCTGATCAAGTAGTTATTTATCCTAAGAGAATGAAAAATGATGTCAATTTACCGTATAACGTAATGGTGCAAGCTAGAACTATATTTTCAAGAACAGACTCGAGATTAGTTTCATTTCAGGACTATGGGTTTATCCTTTCTAGCCATTCTTTTCAAATGCTCTGTTTTAGTTCTTCTCACGCAAGTATCTGGTTTAATGAGTGAAGACCCTTTTTTGAATAGGAGTCCAGCCGAGTTCATATCAAAGAGAGCTTGCGCGATCGCTCCTCTCGAGTTTACTTTGCATGCCACCTGGTCTGTAAAATTCTAACATTTTTAGAACATTTTTTAGAAGGTATTCAGGTGTGTCTACTCAGACTTGACTGCAATAATCAAAACGTGATGAAACTAAAAATTCAATGGGTAATAATCTCGATGTTTCGTTGAGCATATTTTCATACAATGAAAAGTATTAGGGTTCCGTTAATTCAAAGGCGAATTTTCTCCACGTGAAATTTAAATTAAATCTTTTGGTCGAACCGAGCGCCACAATTGCTCAATTATTCTAATGAAGCAATTTTAAAATTTCCTATCGATAGAGGGAGATTTGATCAATTTTTAATTTATTCTTTAGATCCTACAATAACGCTTTGTGTTTCGTCTGAATTTGGCTTTAGAACATTTTGGTCATGTCATGATTTGACGCTTTACTGGCATCAGCGTTTATTTACGCATTGGAAAATTCTACCCCAGAACTTATTGAAATTTAAACATCATCTCTATGCATGCATATAAGTTCTTGCATTGAAAGGCGTCGAAGAGAAATCTTTTATGAAAACTAGTGGACTAAGAAAACATAATTGAAGAACAACAAAATAGTTTTTAATGTGTTGGTGCAACTTGTCACCTAAGAAGACAGAGTGAGATCTATTAGATGGGAAACTTTCAACCCACGGGTTGTCTACTCATAAGTTCAACTTTTTCTGCCAAAGTTACTTGTGTTTCGAACGCTTTGGAGATTTCGAGCAGCAGTTAGAGTGTTATATTCTTTTGATTGATATCACTGTATATTTTATTTATTTAAACAATTTAAACAATTTAAACAATTTATTTACCACAGGTGATACAGAGGTAGAATTTTTCTTAAGTCTA
The DNA here is from genome assembly GCA_030386875.1 of Morinoia aosen. Lineage (NCBI taxonomy): Eukaryota > Metazoa > Arthropoda > Malacostraca > Amphipoda > Talitridae > Morinoia > Morinoia aosen. Next base: position 32,788,868 of record CM059563.1, on the reverse strand, counting down.
GTACAATGGTCAAATTTGAGTATAGCTACCTGTGGGCCCGAACAAGTTCAGCGACTTCTAGGGCATCCTACCATCACGTTATTCTAGGGTGTACAAAAAATGCTTAACCTAGATCACTTAACATAGTTTCGCATTAGACTGATCCTTGAGATAGTTAACTCGATATTTTATGCTGTATTTTACAATATAGGTCAAATCGGCTATATTTAACAGTATGTTCGATAAAACGATTCAAGAGCAGAGAGAAGATTGGTTATGGTACTCAAGGCAAGTTACATTATGACATTATCATTAGTTACATGTTGGAGGCAAGATTTTGACACGGTGATCTTACACGACTAGTATTCTGATAGGAAGTGAGACTCAAGATGTCTCTTGAATACTTAGTACGAATTATATTCACGGATCTCTGCAGGTATAGAGTTCCAAGTTTTGGTTCCAACGAAGAGAATACTGTGTTGCGACCGGGCCTTTGAATAATAAGGACGCATGAATTTACTTCTATTTCGGGTTAAATGGTCGTGATGACCAGTTTGCGCAGTCAATAATTGTCTTAGGCTATTGTCGCCATCATTTCTCAATGTTTTGTAAATGAAATTACAGATGGAGATTTTGTAGAGATCCGAAAGTTTAAGTATTTGTAAATTTTTGAAAGAATCATTTGAGTGAGCATTATATTCTAGGTTCTTTACCGCTCTGACAGCTCTTTTCTGCAGAGTAAAAATTTTGTTGGTTTTATTTTTATCAGTTCCGTGCCATGCTTCTATTCCGTATTGCAAGTATGGAGAAATGAGCGTTCGGTAGAGCATTTTTGTAAAGCTGTTTCAGGCAGAAAATTTTTAACTTTATTCAGGATTCCGATGGATTTTGATAATTTAGAACTAAAATGAGTGATGTGCTCTTTGAAGGTCAGATGTTTATCTATTATGATGCCCAGAAACTTACATGAGTTGGTTTCTTCGATTTCACTTTCGCCAATTTTAATGCAAGGGAGAGATACATCTTTCTTGTATGAGAATGTAATATAATTTGTTTTATCAATATTAAGGCTTATTTTATTAGCTTTGAGCCACGATGAAACTTTGTGAAGTTCAGTATTTATACTCTTCACAATCATAGTAGGATTTTGGTCCGGAAGGACCGCAGAAAGCGTACTGTCATCGGCAAAAAGTATGAATTTGAAGAATGATGTAGATTTTACAATATCATTGATAAAAATCAGAAACATGAGAGGCCCAAGAACAGATCCTTGTGGAACTCCATGGCTAATTGTCTGCGGGTCTGATTTTGCGTCGTCAATGACAACGTATTGCTTCCGATTTGTTAGGTATGATCTGAACCAATCATGGGCAATCCCTCGAATGCCATAACAGTGTAGTTTCGAGAGTAGTATTTTATGGTCCACACTATCAAATGTTTTTCGAAAGTCAAGAAATACAGAGAAGACAGGCTTTCCTTCATCTATATTAGAATAGAGGAATTGTAAATGATTTAATATAGCCTGTGTTGTTGATTTTTTAGAGCGACAGCCGTATTGCTAATCGTAAAGAAATGATTTTTGCTCAAAATAAGAGTACACTTTTTTATACACAATCTTTTCAAATACTTTGCTAATAATTGGTAGTACGGAGATAGGTCGATAATTGTTTACACAGGTTTTTTCACCACTTTTAAAGATAGGGGTTACTCTAGCAACTTTGAGGGAGTTCGGGAAAGTGCCAAGTAAGAGAGACTGGTTAATAATATTTGATATCAGCGGGGCTACAATGTCAGCAATAGCTTTAAGTACTTTAGTCGGAAACGTTTGTAACCCACTCGATTTATTTTTCATGTTGTTTATGCACGTAATTACATCGGAGGAGTTTGTAGGCGTAAAGAAAAAGGAGTTGGGTTCTCGAATATGATCCATAAATTCCAGGTGATCAGTAGGTTCACTTGGAATACCATCAGCTATAGTTTTCCCTACGTTTACGAAGAAGTTGTTAAAGAGATTAGCAATTTCTTTCCTTTCATGGTATTTTATATTATCTTGAATGACATATTCAACTTTCTTTTTATCGGCATTATTCGGTTTACAGCAAGAGTTAAGGAGATGCCAAGTCTTTTTAACGTCAGTTTTGAATTGAGTAAACTTGAGCGTAAAGTAGTTCTTTTTTGATGTTCTTATCTGGTTTGTTACATAGTTTCTGAATCGGTTGTATGTTTCTCTAGATATTCGCCCTTCGCAAAGGAGGGCTAGGTACGCTTGACGTTTCTTTATATTTATTACGATGTCTCTAGTAATCATGGGCTTTTGTTTATTTTTCGGGGTAACTGTACGAGTTACAATTGGGCAACACTGATTGTATGCCGTCATTATAGTTTCAGTCAACTTCACTACTGCTTCATCAATGCTCGTAGTATTATTGTTTTGTTGAGAGATGTGCAATGTAGGCATTGATTCTTCTAGAACGGTGCGCATTTCTTCAAGATTTGATTCGTTTATTTTACGATATGAGTAAGTTTCAGCCCGTGCCTTGGTGCAAGCAATATAGACATTTTTCTTAATAAGAAAAACTGGGAAGTGATCTGATAAGTCAGAAGTAATTATTCCAGCAAGAAAATCACTAGGGTCTGTCATAAAGATATTGTCAAGCAGCGTAGCACACTCTGAGGTTATTCGTGTAGGCTTTGTAATGATCGGAAGGAAGGATTGAGACTGAAAGGTTGTTAGGAAATTAGAGATTGGTTCATAGCTTTCATGTTTCAGTAGATCATAATTGAAGTCACCGCATATTATTATGTCATTGTATAAGGGCCTGTTGAACTGAGAAAAAATACGAGTCAGCTCATTCAGGAAGGATATAGGACAGACTGTAGGAGGCCTATACACCGTTCCAAGCACAATGCGTTTACCATCTCTAGACAGTTCTACGAAGAGTGATTCTATATGATCCTGATTCATTGTTGCACTTGCTATGGTTCTCGAGCCTATGTGGTTAGATATATATGTGCTGATGCCTCCGCCCCGCTGGTTTTTTCTTAGCGAATGGTAACTATGATAATTCTCAAATCGAATCATGTCTTTAGTCGAGTCATCTAGCCAGCTTTCGGTGAAGCTAATCACGTCTAGGTTATATTTAAGTTCAGTAATAGTACGTTGTATCTCTTCCAATTTTGGATAGAGTGACCTACAGTTCCAACACAGGAGTGAGAAATCTCGGTCATATAGATATATATAGCTTTTTGAGAATTAGTATTCCTCTTGTAAGAAAATTAATTTTGATGAAGCAAATTTGATTCATCCAAGTGATATGAGAGTTAATTTGTTATCACTTACTATAATATTTTGGACAGGACAGGTAAAAGACATGGGCCTGAAGTTTGATGCTGTACTTGCATCGTCAGTTTTATGAAACAGTCGAATTATGGAGTTTTTCCATTAGTCGAAGAACTTATTAGGATCTATTGATGTTTAAGCTATAAAACAATGAAATTGGGCTGTTAGAGGAAAAGCCTTTCCTACGCCCTTTCGGTACAGCATAGGTCATATTCATGTGATAGTAGTTGAGAGAAGATTAAATGAATGTCTATTTCGTTCAGGAGTTAGTAATCAGATATATTGTTTACGATTCGGCAGGTATGATGTAGTGCATCCACCAGGAACTTTTTCAATCCGTAACATTGTATGTTTGAGAATACTTGACTATTATCAACATCGTTAAATGTTTTGCGAGTAACTTTGATCAAACAATAAAGCCTTCGTCAATACTAGGGTAAAGATATTGCAGATGATTCAATATGAACTGCACTACCGATTTTCTAGATCGGAAACCACACAGTTCATCACGGAGAAATTATTTGTGCTCTAAGACGATAAACAAACCTCAACAAATCTACCCAATAAACAGATTAATAATGTACAGAATAAACAGTATACGCAGTTGTGTGTCTTTTCTTTCTCTCTGTCTTTTCGGTTTCTCTTTTAGGGTTTCTGTGATGCGCACTGCACCGAATTCTTCTTTCCTTTGCCTGCTTCTATTTCAACTCCGTTCAGACAAGCCGATTGGTGAAATTCGTACGATATATTGAGGTCTAATTGCTGTAACGAGAGGTGGCTCGAATTACTGCACTACAGCAGTTAGTGAACATTGATCGAATACTTTGAGAGAGATGGCTCAAATCAATATCAATTTTTTTTATACTATGAGTTGCTTTTTATTGTCTGTAGACTAAGATTCTACTTTAAGGCAGCCATTAACGTCCCCATTGTAAAAAAAATTATTCCTGTGTTTGTACGGAGACGGTTTTTGCAATCTTCCCACAAAACTTGCATGCTATTCTTAACTTAAATTTTTCGAATTTTTCTCTCTGTTAGCCGTATTTTGGAAAACATTTTTTTTCTGAATTGAGGGAAGATATGTTCACGTTCAGGTTTACTAACTGCTTCGTTACACATGATAAAAAGAGTACTTTTTCGTTTTTCTGATTATGCATATCTAAGCCAATCATGAAGACCATGTTAACATGCCTAATTTCAGGTGTATTATTCTTTCTTCTTTCCATTTCACGAAATATTTTAACCTCAGTCAAAAATTTTGGACTGAAATAATCATTACTATTGCTTAGTCAATTATTATGGAGATTTATTCTCTAAATGCTATAAGTAATGAGTGTTTTTTTCAATTTTCAATCGCTTCATTTAACAATTTAACAATATAACAATTTATTTACCACAGGAGATGCAGAGGTAGAATGTTTCTTACGTCTAGTACAATGGTCAAATTTGAATATAGCTACCTGTGGGCCCGAATAAGTTCAGCGACTTCTGGGGCATCCTACCATCAACGTTATTCTAAGGTGTACAATAATTTCATATGGACTATATTTAACAGTATATTCGATAAACGATTTAACAGTAGACTGAAGATCGGCGACATTACCCATGGCAAATTACATTATTGGAAACAGTCATGTAGGAGACAAGATTTGACTTGGTGATCTTAAACGACTAGTATTCCGATAGGAAGTGAGACTCAAGATTTCTTTTGAGTACCTTGTAAGAAGACAACACATAGGCAAACGTTGCTTGCTAATAATAAACCATTTTCAAATTTCCTCGAATCTATATTCTGTTGCTCTTTGATTTTTGATACAACTTGTAACAAGAAATAAAATTTGAGTTCCTATATGGTATGTATGCGGTAGCCTTGATTTCACGCGGACTCACTGCGATTTCATGTTTATTGTAGAGCAGTAGTGTTAATAGTATACTGGAAAATTTGAACCTATGACAGTGTCAGGCGTTATGCGAGAATAATTATCGAATGAGTGCGCAACTTATTTAATCATTGAATTATACTCATTCCGTCTCTTCGCTGCCGGCATTTAACTGCAGCTACTGTATGTTTCTCGCCTTGAGTGTCAATATCCAGCAGTGAAACGGCGAAAAGGTTTAAGACAATTCTCGGTAGAATATATTAACAAATATGCATACAAGTCAGATGCCCAAAAATATTTTGCTCCACTTCATCTCCAAGAATCTCGAATGATTTTTTTGTTCCATAACGCAAGTTCACGGCCGTTGTCGCAGCTCATTAAATCATGCCTGACATAAAAAAGTTAAATTGTGTGTTTCATCCGTACGTCGACTTCACGCACTCACAAATATGACGTTTGCGATGCAGCGGTGCTTTGATCATCTGTGCGGGGCGACATGAGGGGCTACAGCGGAGGAGAAGCTGCCCGCACGCTGCTGGCGCTGATGTGTCTGACCGGTTTGGCGGCCGTTGCTATCGCAGGTAAATGAGCTGTAAAACAACGATTAGGATTTGTCCTACCCTCAAATTACACGAAATGTAACGGTTCTATCTCAGAGACTCGAGATATTGGAAGTTTTGCAAATGGACACTTTGACTTCGTATTGGGACGTATGTGTGTGTGTACCACTAGATAAATTGCTCATTTGCATACCAGCATAAATGAATAGCATTTAAATTATTTCACTACTGTTTCAATATTGATTTTAGCGTACGAGGTAAACTATCATTTTGCAATTATATTTTTCAAACTTTTTCGAAAGAATAATAATGGATTTGAATAGAACAGTCGGATTTCAATTCTGCTATTCTGCTACTCACAACCTAACCGAACAAACCGTATAGCAGCCGCACAAACGTAGTCAACGTGCTAATGTAAAAAGAGAGCTAAACTTAAATTATAAACTGACGTGAAAGAAAATATTTGTTGAAAAGAGCATTGGCAACTTTTACTAGCGGGAAATTTATTCTGAATTACAAACGTCTTAACAATTCTTAACATAAATATTACATGAGTACGTATTCATAAAAGAAAATTAATCATACTATGATCAGTGTTGAACATCTGAGCTTGCAAAATATTCGGATGATGACTGCTAATTTCGACGTAAGACAATATGACTCAAGGTTTAATTTGTTCTCAACTACGGAAAATATATTTGTCCATAGTACATGGTGTACAGTTATTATTTTACAATTTTCCAATAGCAGTAAAGATGTAGTTAGTCTGAATTTAAAGCCTCCCAACCCTTTCTTACAACGTAGCTTGCATGCTTATCAGGAAGAAAAGGTCGGATGATCTTTAAACGTAAAGCTTCTTTACAAGCCATCTTTCGTTATGTTCAGAACATGTGCACAAACGTAATTACACTGATAAAAAAGTTGATATGAATGCAGTTGTGAGGTATATAATTTCATTTGTTCAGTCTCGACTTCACTGATACATTAAATATAGAACTATAAGATTAGAAGAGCGTTTAATGCAGCATTGTATCAAAACGCTTGAAGAAAGAAAACTATTTATAAAGCGCCTAAAAAGAGGTTATTTATCTTCATTGAAAATTAGTGCATCAGTATTTAGTTAAATGGAGGCTTTTACTACGGTGACTAAGCTATCAAAAGAAAAATAATTGTTGTTCTAGTCTTGGTTATGCAGAAGCTTATATCTAAACGATGAAGTTATTGTTGTTAGGATTTCTACTTCCCATCACCACTGAGTTGCACCCATAAGTTTGCGTACCCTCAGAGACGATGGTGGAGTGCTACCAGTTCACGTGGGAGCAGAACAAAAACGACACGGACTGCGACGAGCAGCGGGACCTTGGCATCCCTTGCTTCGAGCCTTTTATCCTGACAGGTGAGGCCAGACTACGGTGAAGTTGCTCGCTATGCAATTGTAAATTGTAATTCTCTTTCGATTTGCTCGAAATCGAATTATTAATGATACTTTAGAGATAGAATTATTCCTTTCACAATATCCATGACTTAAAACACACAGGAAAACGGAGGTGAAATGTTATTTTGAAAGTAATTTTGCAGGTTGTCTTTGCTTCATGTCTAATATACGAGTACCACTCGATCTGTTATCTAAGATATTAATTCTTCCCAAGGTAAACTCTTTTCATAAATTTATCGTGACACGCGGAAATCGGCCATCAATGTAAGGATCTTAGTGAAGAAAGAAAAACCGTTTATTTCCAAAAAAGTTGACAGATGAAATATATGACAACATAATGGCTTTTAAAAATTTCTTAATATAAGACGTCCTTAGACAAACGTACCATACGAAGAGTACTAATAGACAAACTATACGTTGTCTACTAATAGACAAACCATACGAGGTGTACTAATAAACAAATTATACGAGGTGTGCTAATAGACAAACCATACGAGGTGTTCTAATAGACAAACCATACGAGGTGTACTAATAGGCAAACTATCCGAGGTGAACATAAACAATTTCAATAATATTGGATATACGGACGAGGGAGTAAGTAAAATTGTGTGTGGATCATAAAAATTTGAAAACTGACGTCGAAAAAGAATGAGGTGCTGTATCATTAGTAAAAATTCGGAGCTCAATCGAGAGTACCATTGCAAAATCATTTATTTTTTCAATGTTGACGTTATTCGTGAAAACAATGAGAACCTAAGTCATATCAATAAAATATCACGAGAAGAAAAAGTTTGTGACGCCCATGGTAGCTACCACACGAGGGAGATTGGATTTCAATTGAAGTTATGCGTAATTTTAATAACAGTTTATTTTTAATAATTCGTGAGTCATGGAATATCGAAAAAGTGTCAATGTAACCCCAACGCTGATTATGTGCTTACCTCCAGTCCGAGTGCAGTCTACTGATGTGATAGCATGAAGTCTCAACGTCAAAAATTGTAACTATTCTGATATTCTCAAAAAATTTCTTCATCAGAGCTCGAAGTATTTCATTTGTATTTCTGTCATTCATTTTATAAGTATTTCCATTCAAGTGGCGTGTGATGGACAGTATTCAGCAGCGTCAGAAACTAAAGAGCTTGCCCTAATTTTTGTAGCTCATGTGGATCCTGGGTTTAATTGAAGCAGCAACCTAGGACAGTTTAGCCTGGTACTATCAATGTTACTAAAAAATTTTTTTTCGAAATTCAAATTACCTCAAAAATTTTGCCCAAATTAGGAACGCTATGAATAGTGTTCAATTGAGTTCTTGCGAACATACTCGAACATACATTATACTTTCTCATTTTCAGTTATCAACATTTTGGATTTTTTTCAGAAAACCTGCACAGTATTTGCGTACCTTAATATTTACAATCAGTAAACAAATACTAATTGCGACGGAAAGTACGGAAAGTTGTAGATTACACTATTTACACCTGAATGGAACGAACTAGATCGTTATCTTTCTGACAAAAACTGAAAGAGTTGTTAACTCCTTTACAGTATATCCCAGATAAAAATTACTCTGAACTTAAAGTATCAACAGGAAAAGTGGCTTGATGTCCACAAATATGTTGCTACTTTTTTTTCGACGAGATCGCATTTATAAGTTCAGTTTGTAATTTTGATTCATCTGCTCGTAAGTAGGACAGAAAATTGTCGGAGCAAAAAATTACCTCTTAACTTTTAACCAAAAGTTTGTGACCTACCATGGATCTGTTTGTATGTTATTCTTCTACCTGTGTAAGGTTGATGTCGCTGTTCAGTGCTCATGTGTGACGTAAGAATTTTTTCAGCGTAAAAAGTGAACGATCGTGCTACAGCACAGGAAAAATCTCCTAGATAATTGTAGAGTAAAATTTAAAATTACACCTCACGTAAATTATAGCTGCATGCTCCAGCACATCTATGTTATACAAGTAATGTGACAGAGAGGCTGTATAGGAGGTCCATGTGAGCAGGTATTCAGGCCGCCACATTGAGTTCCAGCTCTAAAAGCGTGTTAATAAAGCGAAGTGTTGAAGCAACCAGGAAGCGTTTTGGTGGAGCGGTCTTGTGACTACAGGAAAAAGTGCTTGTGACGTAGTATTGCGGCAACAGAATGTATTAAAACATATCGTTTTTGTTGATCCGCAAAGTGATTCGCTACTTCGGCTCCAAATTCATTCATTGATTGAAGGATTCTATACGCAGAGAGAGTTTACTCCCCAGTAAGTGTGACGAAAGATGTGACAGATAGGCTTATGTAACGATATTATGAAATGAAAGAAACTGTCATGAGAAATCTGAATGTTTTTTTTAACATTGAGGACCTGGCATGACGTGGTGGAGTAGGGGATCAAGCGCTGGTTTATGATCTCTTATGGATGAAATACGGTACAGCGAGAACTCACCCTCGTGCGGGGTCGCTGATCAAGGAAGGGCTGAAGAAATGTTAGTGGGCAAAGTTTATAACGAATTAAATTTTGGCTAACGTTGTCTCGCTATTTCAAAATCATTCTCGAAGATGTTTTCAATCGATTTTCGGCTGAGGTGGGGGGAAGGGGGTAATTTAAGCATTGAATTTAGTCTTTTTATTTTTTATTTTTTTTTCGTGCGTTTCAGCGCACACTAGCACTGAACTTTCAAATCGGAAAAAACTCTAAATTTCTGTAATTAAATTTATCACTTTGGATCAAAGCCTAATCTACCTATATGTGCCAAATTTTGTGAATATTCTCCACTCAGATGTGATATCCGGCCTCAATGTTACTCCATTTTATCCCACGTACACATGTCCGTATAATGCTGAAGAGTTGTGTTGCTTCTTGACTATAACCTGATTTTTTCTTAAAAAATTTCTGTGAAGAAATTAAAAACCAGTTCATTTTTATGTTTTTCGAAGTCTTCTTTTCCTTTTAGTTATTTTTTTGCGAAAAATTTCTTGGGATTACAGTGAGCTCAACTGTCATTTTCTGTGTAGTAGATGGTAGGTTGCTTTTATCTTTTATTTTATATATGTATTTTTTTTCTAATATTTCATTTTCAATAAGTATATATATTAATATGTGTGTGTACGTGTGTAGGTATATATATGTATCTACATATATAGATATACATGTCTCTATTTCATTTCTTTACGCAAAAACCATCCGGTTAATAAATTTTATTGCACTAGCGAAATGATTCAAAAATAGATCTATCACTTCCCCAGAGGGCGTTTCTGTGAATCGGATTAATGTCAAATATAATTAATGAAATAAAGTGCAATTTGAGCATATGAATCGTAGTAAAATTATCTTTCTGTCCGTATGTTGTACAAACTATGAATTTTGATATTGAGTATATATTTGTTTACCCATTTCTACCAATATTTTGTAGATATTTGTCAATCATGAGTGGTAACCGGCTTATACTGTATCTCTATTTTATCCCATGTACCCATGTCCGCATGATGTGGTGAATATCGAGAAGATATGAAATATGTTTTTGGTGGTGATAGGGCTTTGCATATT